>WHPX01000826.1:0-710000 GCA_011057435.1 Actinia equina
ACTTTCGGCCAATTCTCTTCTCAGTATCCCGCTCGGCCAGGTCCCCGCCGGTTCATCAGAAGCTCTCTTAGAGATAGAGCCTTGTCCGTAAGTATGGTTTTTGCCAAAACAGTAATAGGCCATTGTTTTACTAGACGAATCCTCTTACGAATACTCGTAAGCATTTTGTAATCTTTAACGAGAGCTTTGCAAAAATAGACCCAAAAATTGACAAGCGCAGCACATCAACATCTAAAAGACCACAATTTTCTTGTGTTCAATTTATAACCTTCGTTTGCCTTCAAGGCTGGTAGTCCTAGTTTGTATAAATACTCTCTAGCATACCGCTTATTGTTGTTTGAGATTTGTTGAATTGCTGGGTGTTCACCGTAGAGAACACTCGCTTTAAGGTGGTGCACAAGCGTCTACCAATCTTTGGTTACTATGACAACAGAGTATAACAGTGACATTAGGGCGTTATGTGTTCCCATTTCACAACACGTGTCATTCTCTTTCTTTGTTTGAAGTGTATCTATGTCTATGTGTCTTCTTATCTCATGCACAATCGTTAATAAACGAATAATATTCTAGGAAATGACACGTGATCTGAAATGGAAAAACACTACCCGCAAGGTAAAGAGGTTTATTAAAGGAGTGATGGTGGTGGTAGTGGATAGGTCATCATTCGGGAGAGTTTAGTCTTGCCCAAGGTAATTTGTATGCATTGGCCCATGTGTCCTAACTACCACGACACCTCCCCCCCCCCCCCCCCCCCCCCCATAAAAAAAACCCGAAACGCAACGAAATAAGCGCAAGAAAACTAAGCATTACAATAACCTTTTTAAGACGGCCATCTTTGTCCTTGTCGCGGTCGCTCACGAAGTTTTTTCCCTCGGTTTTAATTAGCTCTTCTTTATCTTTCCCATCTTTGACTCGATTGTGCTTGAGAATGTCGGCTGAGGAAAGCAGCAGAGCAAAATATATTTTTTAGATACAGTTCAGGCTGACGCACACGAAGCATAGAATACATAATGAAACACCTGACATTTCTTTCTTCGGTGGACAACGTTAATGACATTGACTGTATATTAATAATAATGATTTTACACAAACATTTTTTTTCATAATGGCTTTATAACTGCTCCTTTTTGAATGAGCCTGCAGACAAAAAGGGCAGTTTTTGAAAAGCACGCCTCAATGTCACGACGCAGAATAAATGATATAATGATATAATATGATCATTTAACCAATCACGGCGCGCGAGATCACTGCCCAGCCAATTAAAATGTTCGTACACGGTAACGTCAAGGTCACGGTACAGCACTTGTTTCCCGGCTATTTCCCTCCCGCCCTTCCTGTTTTCTTTTCTTTCTTTCTTTCTTTCTTTCCTTTCTTCTTTCTTTTAAAAGCATAATACCAGATTATTTCTTTCTTTGTTTCTAAAACATTTTAAAGGGGGACTAGCACGAAAATTGGTCAATTTTAAACGCCAATTTCTCCAACCCAGGTGGTGACACATAACCTGATTTTTCTTATTTCACGGAAATTTCGTCGATCTAGGAAGAAAATAGTTAAATTTTCGACTTAAAACTCATGAAAAATCGCTGGTCGCCATTGCTTAGTTGTCGCCTGCCGAGCCCGCAAGTTTGCGTCAGCGGCTTCTTCTTGTGACGTCACTTACTCAACAAGCGTCTTGTAAACTAGTAAAATTAAGTAGATAACATAGCGGATGAGAGCTATTCTTCGAGTTCTTCCAACGTTTCTGAGAGTTCTAGCTCAGACCTAGAAGAATTATTTACTTCCACTGGTGCTGAAGACTTTGAGCCGGTGGCTACTCAAGAAGAAAGCCTGAAATATCAACGTATTAGCCAAAGAAGAAGAGCAACTTACTACTGTATGTTGAACAAACGCTTTGAAGAAGAGGTGGAAGTTCGGCTGAATCATCGTATTTTCAGGCGTATCTCCAGTCGCATTATCAATCTTATTTGAATCATCGTTCGTCGACTTGTTGATTGCCATGTCTCGTATTATCAGTGGAAAAGATACATGGCCTTTTTAGATGATGATTATTCAACATCGGCCAGCTATATATTTTACGGTATAGGATGTTTTTTTCGCTTTAGATAATTGTTTATCCATACTCGTTCATATAGTGTTTTTGCGATGACTTACTATTTCAATGTACCGTGTAATTCAAGCAAATCAGAACATATCTTATTTGATAGATTTTCGCACGTTACTGTCAACTGATATTCATAACAGAGTTGAAATAAGTGACTTTTGTTTCGATAAACACGACATAAACGCCACATTGTTCTAAAACATTTTTTTTTAATTTACGGACTTCAGTGAATCTTGGCTTGTAATCCATTGATTGAAATATTACGACTCATTGATCAATATACAATGCATAATGTTGGCGCAATTTGGTCGCTTTAATATAATATGTCAGCGCGCCGCGAAATGTTCACGCAGATGAATATAAAGGTTATTAAAAAACAAGCAAGAGTACTGCTGATCCTATAACCTAGAAAGTTATGATAGTAATTGCAATTTTGAATTCTCACCACTACCTACCTAAAATCGTAGGAGTATTATAATTTTTTTGGCTAAAGCGTAGTTTAGGCTGCCCACATGTCGGCGGCTTCTGTCACTGATAAGTTCGTCCTGACTGTTGATATCAGGCTTCCAAAGGGTTGGTACAGGTCCCGGCTTTAGTATTCTCTTTGAGCCTTCCACATGCACTGCTCTTTCAAAGCAGCTATCCTCAAAATGCTCAGAGCACACAGTGAAACGATTTTCAGGCTCGAAGTTAAGGCGCTGCGTCGTGACACAACGCTTCACTTTGCGCGTTCCAGCTTGTCAATCGGCGAAGAATGCACTGAAATGCCATTTTTTTGGATCAGATTTATTACTGCATCCTGAACCACACAACGATTAGATGGCATTCTTAATAGCTTTCAATTTTTGAGGAAAAAAATACAGATAAAGCTTCGAATTACCGGCGCGCTACCCGTACTTCACATGTATTTCCTTAGAAAAGTTCTCACATTGGTTTGTTTGGGTTGAGTAAGTGACGTCATATGCGCTCGACCCAGTTCTCCCCCGAGAGAACAGACAAGCGACAACTGATTAATGGCGGTCACGAAGAAAAACGAAAATTTAACGAATTTCTTGCGGTAATATGTAAAAAAAATGCTAAGGGTATATTTATGTAAGTAATATTGATCATAACAGCGACTTTTTGAAGAGTTTTGAAAATTTGACCAATTTTCGTGCTAGTCCCCCTTTAAAGAACGACATTTTCATCTCTTGCCAATGCTCTCGTTCCTTCCTTCCTTCCTTATTTCAGCTTTCTTCATTTCTTTCTTCCTTTTTGCTTTATTTCTTCTTCTTTCTAAAACATACCATATTCTTTCTTTCTTTCCATTTATTCATTCTTTCTTTCTTTCTTCTTCTTTCTAAAACACACCATATTCTTTCTTTCTTTAATCCATTATTCATTCTTTCTTTATTTCTTCTTCTTTCTAAAACATACCATATTCTTTCTTTCTTTCCATTTATTCATTCATTCTTTCTTTCTAAAACATACCATATTCTTTCTTTCTTTCCATTCATTCATTCATTCATTCTTTTTTTCTTCTTCTTTCTAAAACATACCATATTCTTTCTTTCTTTCCATTCATTCATTCATTCATTCTTTTTTTCTTCTTCTTTCTAAAACATACCATATTCTTCCTTTCTTTTCCTGATGCTAAAACATACCAAAGAACGACATCGAGAATCCCTTACCAACGTACTCATCCAGGGAGACATATCCATCTTTATCAGTATCGAGTTGTTTCATAGTGTCTTCAAGTACAAGGTGCTTCATGTGTGCAAACTGATGTGGGTGGATTACAGCTCCAAACTCGTCTTTTGAGATCTTTTCGTCTTTGTTGACGTCGGCGGCTTCCCAGCGCTTTTTGTCGTGATGAAACCTTTCTTCTTCATCCGCTGAATACGGAAACAAGACATTATATTAAAAAGAGTCTGAGCATGCTGGCCAATTAACAGATGAAATCCTGTTTTAACCTCTGGACTGATCTATTCAGGGCATGGCTAATTCAAAGATCAGTGAAACCCTCAAACAACGTACTTTGGGCTGATCTAGTCAGGGCATGAATGACTCACGGATCAAACCATGAAACAATCTCTGGGCTGATCTAAGACATGAGCACGGATGTGTAGGAACAAAAGACCGTGAAAACCTGGGAGATTGAGACCCAATAAACGATTGCCCAAGAATTCCAGAGAAGTATTTAAAGTGCTCACCTGTTACTTCTTCACCAAATACATCCATCTTCCACACCTCCCAGCTGATTGGTGCCTCGGGGTCAGCCTGTGCGTCTGGGTTCATGTTGTCCCCCAAATACTTCAACATGTATGTTTCTCGCTTCTTCAGGTGATTCCACAGACGATCTATGTCATCGTAGAGCCATCTCTTGCCAGCAAAGCGGATCCATTCGACCAATTCATCCCTGGAGATCTTGCCATCTTTATTTTTATCAATGCGGTCTACGATCAAGCTATCAAAAACAAGATAAAAAGATTTAACCAATTCCCTCCAGTTTTCCGTGGTATGTCCTCCTATACTCCACAATTTTCGTCATCTGGCCGTCAAAATGTAGTGGATTCACGTATGTCGGCTCTCCTATTGCCCCGGCTATATAGACCAATCACAAAGCGAGAAAATTCACAATAGTGGTAAAAAATAGATAGATAGATAAAACAGCGTATTTATGAAAAGATCACAGGTAGCTCAATTTTTCAGATAACAATTTTTATTTGTAGTATTTAAAGGCGAAAGTATTGAGTTTACTAAAATTCGGCATTTTTTAATAGTTAATAGTGCATTTAGTTCATTGCAAAGTCACAAAAGAATGTAATTGGTTTAATGCAAAGCGTGCGTGATACATAGGCGTGACCATTCGGGTCACATATCACCTTGTGTGACTGTGTTACCTACAGATAAGGCAACCTTTTAGAGCATTTTTTCCTTTGCACGATAATTTTAAAAATTGCAAATTATCGTATAAAATACCTAAGAAATTAAAAAGATAAGATTTTCTGTGCAAAATACTATCTGCGCATGGACTAAAACGTTGTCCTGATTTGCATTCAAAAAAAGAATGTGAAATGTCTTAGCATTCCAGCGAAAATTTGAAAACTTTTTACCGGATGAAAAATCTCGCGAAATGCTTTGATATATTAGATAATCTCCTTACCCCAGTCTTCTTTTCGATTCCTTAGGAGTAAGTTTGTCGAATGTCTTCTTTTCTGATCCAAGGAAGGCATCGTGGTCGTACTCTTGATTGTGTTTACCAGTTGACGAAGAAAAATGCTCTTTATCTGATAGCTTTCCATCATGTACTCGACCTTCCTTGTCGTTTGGTTTCGCTAAAACTACAATTGAACAGATAAATAAAGCAAGGAAGAGCCCTAGTAGAAGCTTCATAGTCGAGCAAGCTTAGGAGTAAGAACTAGTAACGATATATATTTTGTAAAAATTCACTAACTCGGACTAGGACTCTAATTACCTCGCGTGCCAAATGTATAATGACAGTTGAAGTAAGATTGGAATTAGAATTTATTTACGCTTGAGCAATGTGGTATTTTGTGATTGGCTACTGTTTTATGCGATGATTCGTATTGGTGGATAAGGCCACGTAAGACTTGTCCAGACAAAGGGCTCTTGTGTCTGTGGCCGTATCTAAAGCCTTTGTATTATTCAGTCTCCGAACTCCGCTGGATATCAAATGTCTCTCGTATCGATTCATTTTCTAGAATGTGCTAGAATTCTCAGGAAACTTAAGTTAATTGCTTGAATTTATTAGTACCATTGTAAAAGAAAACTATTCGTAAACTATAAATTATTTGTACTTGCTTTTTGTTTTGCCCTCCCCTCCCTTCTCAACCTTCTATCCCCATCCCCTCCCCCTCAGGTTCCTGGTTCAAAACAAAATCCACGTGCATCAGCGGTATTCCCTGTGAGCGAACAAAAACAAAATGGCGACGAGTTTCAAGAAAAAGTCCTCTCGAGGAAGGTCTGTTTTTATACCCGGAACACGGCCTTCTCTACATAACAACCAACTCCTCGTATCCACTGGTATTCCCTCTATGGATGCTGTAATTGGTAAGTCCGTTTTCTCTAAACGTTTTCTTGGAAAACTCCTATTTTTGAGGCAAACTCGTGTCCAACTTTAGAGATTTCGTAGTCAAATATTTTAGCGCCAAAATGGAAGCTTCTATCAGGTATTTTAAAATTATTATGAAAGAAAAGATAGTTACCAAAGCTGGAAAGAGCGTGTTGAAATGAAATGGTGAAAACGTGCTCTTCCAAGCTAATGTAACATTTGTCTGTAAGTGCTGTGAGTTGGGGAATTCTTTAGCTTGCAGGATAAAATCTCATTAAAGGCATTTTTTATCGTTTAAGGAGGAGGAGTTGCTGTTGGTACCGTAGTTATGATTGGTATGTACACTGAAAGCTATTTTATAAACGTTTTATCTTCATAGTATGGCTATTAGTTGATGTTGATAAAGTCAAACACCTCCCCACCCTCCCCTGCCTTCCAACTGAGACATTTGAGTTTTGATATTTTTGCCAAGTTCATGAATCAAAATTGTACTACTGCTACCGGGGTCAGCAATCTTTGAGTTACAGCCATGCAAATATCCCAAAACACAAAATATTTTTTTCTAGTTTCTTGGATCTGGCATTATTTCTTATCTGTTTCCCAGCTCTAAATACACCGTACCCTTCCACATCCTGTGCTACAATATGCCATGCTTGATACTTAGATGATGGCGAGTAAACACTAGCGTGGACTGCGTGGGTGTTTCTAATGAAACAGTTATCGTAGATCGATAAGTTTTACACCATAGTGAAAACAGGAACTGACGTTTTGGACATTATTCCATCGTCTGAGTCAAACATGTCACGCTTTATACTCATTACCTCAAACTGCTGTTTCTTCAGAGGAAGACAATTATGGTTCATATGCCAGACAGATTTTAAAGTATTTCCTGGCTGAAGGTGTGGTATCTGGTCATGGTTTGTTTCTGGCATCAGCCGATATTGATCCTCAAACTATTCTAAAGGTACATTATTGTTCTTCAAAAGACTTTTGTTGTTTGATAATTTACACTTTAAATATTGAATTCTTTGTTGCTCAGGTTTAGCCTACCTTTTGTGTAGAATATTCACATGTTCCAGTGAAGAACTGTTGAAATATATATGGTAGTATTTACATAGATCCCTTGAATGTGATGTCTGTGGCCTGGAGGACAAAACAAAAGAATTCTAATCTCCTGAGAATTGAATCCTATTGTTTTCTCCCCAAGATTAAGCTGCATTCCGAAGTGCTGTAAGGAGTCTGTTGAAGTTGCGCATTCTTTAGTTTTCTGGTGGTATTTGTTGATTGTCTTATATGTAGAGGAAAAACATTACTTTTATTGGACCCTGAAGTCACTTGACAAGTGCTTTTCTGTTTTCTAAAGTTCTGTCTTTTTGCACAACTACTTAGCCTTAGGGGATGGGACCAAGTAAATTCTTAGGGGAAGTCCCCACTTTTTGTTTGGCATGTGAACTGATTTATGAATAGTGTTAACAAAATCTGTTGCTTTCAGGATTTGCCACACCCATTAGATCATGGAGATGATAATACAGACTCAACAAACCAGGAAGATACCATGAAAATTGCTTGGAGATATCAGCAGAAAAGCAACATGCAGGTTGGTGTTATCATTGTTATGTCTCACGACATCTCACGACATCTCACGACATCTCACGACATCTCACGACATCTCACGACATCTCACGACATCTCACGACATCTCACGACATCTCACGACATCTCACGACATCTCACGACATCTCACGACATCTCACGACATCTCACGACATCTCACGACATCTCACGACATCTCACGACATCTCACAACATCTCACAACATCTCACAACATCTCACGACAGCAAGTGTGATGTGTATCATGATATTGACTGGCAATTATATTCAACCCCCTCTAAAGTCTCTAAAATTTCTTTATGCACATTTTGCAGTCTAATCCCTCACACAACAGATTTGGTCATTATTATGACTTAAGCAGAGTAATGGATGAAAAGAAACTCGATACTATCCCAGTAAGGATGTTCAATGCTGCAGAAGAATGGACTTCAGATAGCCCAAAAAACAGGTAAATGGCTGTTACCTACTAAGTCGGTATGTAGTTTCCTTTTTTAGATTTTACACTACTCTTTATTCTCATTTGCAACATGACTTAGGCATATGGCTAGCTAATCCACTCCCTGGGATTGATCCGCCCTTTGAAATTTATATTATATTAGATACTAATACTACAATAATGATAACATACATGAAGGTAATGAACATAATGTTTTGAATATTCAGACCAAGTGTCATTCCCTAGAGTATCATTTCTTTGTTTAATGGTTGAGCATGAGAAGACACATGAAATGGATACAGCTTGAAAAAAAATAAAAAAATATTCTCTAGAGAATAACATGTGGCCTGAAATGAGGAAAAGTTACACCTAAGGTAAAGAGGTGTATTAGTTGTCAATTGTTTCATTATATCATATTTTACTCCAGGGACTAACACTGTCATTAGTAGTACAGTATTTGAAGTGTTTGTCTCAGACTTTGAATTTCCGAAACAAATTTACAGTCGTTCGGTTCCTCGACCATGAATCTATTTCAGTGTGCTGTTAATAATTCTGTTATTAATAGTATTTTTGTATTTCTATTTGCAGTAGAAGTAATAGACTCTATGAAAAATTACTATCAGAGGTCAATAACACCATCACAGATGGACGATACAGTACAACAGCTGCAAAGGTACATCAGTTTTTTGATTCTTTAACAATCTACAGTGTATTAGCACTAGGAGTTATATCACAGCGTGGGACAATCACAACAGAGCCCTAAGCACCACACCTAAAAGTCCAAAGATTGAATTAAAAATTAGAAGTTGATTTTTAAGGAGGGAAAACCAAAGAACCTGGAAAAACCCCTAAAAGTACAAGCTACTCCCCACACAGAGCACAGGAATTGAACCTGTGTCACATTGGTGAGAAGTGGTGCATTAGAAATGCACATCAGATGCATGCTTCAAAAATTATTCACAAATGTGTTCAATCAATCAATCAATATTTTATTTATTTTCTACCAGTTTTACAGACTAATATATATTATAATACAAATATTATTGAGAACAGGAAATTTGGTAGCACCTAACTGTAATAGACGGGGGCTAGACAAGTCAGTTAGCTTTTTTTCTTATTTACAATAATTAAGTCGGGAGGGAATAATCAATGGAAAAAAAAATGGAATAGATAAATAATAGAGAAAGAGAAGTATAAAGAAAGTACAATGTGTTGATCTAAATCAGGATTTAGGGGGTCAATTAGTATTCTTCTGTGGCTGGTTAGAAAATTCCCAAATCATTATTTGTGAAGTTTATTACATTTATGGTTTGTCAAAATTTATATCACGAGAAAGGGGAAGGAGAAAATAAAAATTGTTAATTAAAAAATATTTTTTATTATTGCAGCAGCAACAAGAACGTAGCATACTTAGGATAGCTATCCACAGCCTTGGCTCACAGCTGTGGGGTGAAGAATGTGGAGCGACCTGCATTGACTTTAGTCCATCGTTGCCATGGTTTCTCTACTCCCTTAGAGCCACCTTGAGATCTTCATTAGCTGTCTGTATGGTTACTATACCAACACATGTTTTTCAGGTAATTTATGATGACACTGGGTGGAGTGCAATTTGGACCAAAATCATACGAGTGATTACAAAATTGCATGACCACGTAGCGGGAGTGCAATTTGTTAATCACAAGTATGATTTTGGTCCAAATTGCACGACACGAAGTTCAGTTAGCACTTAACCATATCCTTTTTGTAAACATACACAAGAAAAAAGACACAATAAAGAGTGCAGAATAATCAATTTAATGTAGAAGAAGAAGTAAATAAATCCGGTGTTTCCTGCTATAAAATAAATGATTTATCAGCAAATCATTAAATATTCATAAATGATGCTAAACATTTTCTTTTCTGATTGGCTGAATATAAGAATTCTGTTCTGTGATTGGTTCTTTAAAAAGATGCAATTAAGAGCTCAAAAGGATGCAATTAAGAGCTCCTAAGGATGCGATTTGGAAATTAATCGCACTCCTTTGAAACAATCAGATAGCAGGATTTGGTAGTGATTACAAAAAGGATATGGTTAATATTTTAATTTGATTATCATTTTTTTCTTTGTTACCAATATTAATTTTTGATTGTGCATTCCATTGTAATTAACAATTATTTGTTGAAGGTGAAGTGATCATCTAGTGAACTATTTACTGAGCTGCAAGTCTTTGAGCAGCGAGGTAAATATTCACCATAATCACTGAGCTTGAGGTGAATAATTGTTTTAGTATAATTTAAATTTTTAAATATTTCATGTTAAAAAAGTTACTGTACATCTTAGTATTACTACCTCATAATCACGTCTGCTTGAGTAGTGATTATTGTCTCATAATCACTGGTCGCTCGACCAATCACAGTATGAGAAATTCTAGTCTAATCAAGTCTCAAATTATACTAATATACATATACTATACATATAAATAAATAAATAAATATATATATATATTTCATTTTTATTCCTTTTTTATAATTGGTTATTCTAGGATTCTGGGTTTACACGTCGGATAGAGAGACTGTGTGATACTGTGCTAGCACTTGAATCCTTTGCCGGTTCTGACAAAGAAACCAATCCACTTTATAGAGATTATCATGGTATGTTTGACTCGTATTTAAAATAAATATATCTCATAAGAATGGTTATCGTTATCAAGTGTGAAACATGTACAGCACTAACTTACAGCACGTACACGGTACTACCCGCCGTAACATTGAAATGGTTTCCCATAAGAATAGGTATCGTATGAGTGGGAAACATACGGTACTGACTTACAGCACGTACACGGTACTACCCGCCGTAACATTAAAATGGCTTTCTCATAAGAATGGTTATCGTATGAGTGGGAAACATACGGTACCGACTTACAGCACGTACACGGTACTGCTCGCCGTAACATTGAAATGGTTTCCTGTGCGTTTAGGTACAGCTACGTTAAAATAAGATAGAGTTACAGTATGGTCAAAAGATTAATGTCGTTTCCCATTCATTTTACATTTTATTGTTGCTGTATTTATTGTCGTAACAGGTTTATTCAACATTATTCGTCTACCTCGTCTGAACACTTTAACTACTCACATGCCAGACAGTCTGGATCTCGCATTCAAACTCAAAAGAAAGAAGTTCTCTATTGAGGTAAATGTATTCCGACAACTGAAACAATTGCAAGCTCAATCTAATGATGTGTGCTACCAAGAGAAAGTGATCTCTATTCCTCATCATGAGCACACTTTGATGCTATTTTTAGAATCATTGATGCTATTTTTAGAAACGTTAATGCTAATCATCATCCCCTCTACTCAATTGATTGCCTTGCTTTCTTTGTCAGACCCTTCATCTTCCTCCTGACTTGTCTGAATCAGCAAGTAGGAATCAAGAAGAAGCAATCCGTCCCAAACCAGGTGCTTTAGCGTGTCAAACCGGATCCGGAAACAGTAAACTGGACTTCTAAACCATGAGAAATATAAGTTAGCTAACAACTGTAAGTACGTTACTTTTCAATTCTCACTTCATTTCTCTGACGTCACTTCGACGAAAATGTCGTGTGACGTCACTTATCATGACGTCATCATGGCATGATATTTTAATGCAGTGACGATCTTACGTCGTCATATCAGGTTGTCACAAATTCAAGAGTTTTTGTGCTCAACACATGCTTGCTATTTGTTATGACGTCACTATTATGTGTTTAAGGTGACGTCACATGAGACATTTTAAAGTGCCTTTTAAGGGTACTCAAATACGTTAAAAAGAGATGTAGTGATGTCACCTGAAGTCGTCACTAATATGCTCTAATAGTTATTACGTCACGAATCTCTATAAATAATAATCAAAAATATTTTTTATTCGAGCTAATAATGACGTAAGTAAAGTACCATCCGAAATTTTAACGAGGATGCCCAACCAATTCTTTTACAATGAGATTCTCTGCTATGTCATTTTTCATGGCTTACAATATCTTTCTACATTACGTTTCCGAAATATAGAATTTTCATTTTTTTGCTCAAGAGAAGTTTCGCATCCTAACGTCTTGCTTTTGAGACTTTTCTCATTTATCATCCTTTAATCAGTAAATCTTGACTCGTATAAATTAAATATTCTACATAGATTCAACATAGATTATTGGTGTCGAATAAGACTGAGGGGTTGAATGCTTTGTTTCTTGTGGCTTTTCGCAAAGGTGGTCGCATTAGAAAGGTGGTCGCATTAGAAGGTGGTCGCATTAGAGAAGGTGGTCGCATTAGAGAGGTGGTCGCATTAGAGAGGTAGAGAGGTGTCGCATTAGAAAGGTGGTCGCATTAGAGAGGTAATCGAAATACACAGGTGGTCGTAATACAAAGGTTTTCCTTCGAAACTATTAATATTAAGGTCACAAAAAGTGGTCGAAACAGGCAGGTGCTCGTATTAAAAAGGTGCTTCTTCGAAACTTAACTTGATCACCATCAAATATACAAACATTTATAATATAAATATTCAAATGAGATGATATTAATTCCAGAATGTGTTACGTTTTGCAGTGTAATTTACGAAATGGAATAACCCAAAAGTGTACAAAGTCATATATTTCGGTTATAATGATGATTTGCAAATGAAAAAAAGCAGTACTTTCCACAAAAGCATTTTTGTATAATAAATTAGTCTTGAATTTACGTCATCTCATTTGCATATCGATATTTCAAATGTTTATATCTCCTAAAAGAAAATTTGACATACAAAAATACTGCAACCATACTACTACACTATCCACATATAATATGGGTTCGTATCCCATCGAAATCGGAAATTAATGTTTCCGAATTTAATTCCAAGGGCTTACGCCCGGAATAACCTCGTTCCCTAGCACTATAACTTATCTATATTTCTATATCATCAACTATTTCATTAGTGCCACGCGGTCCACATACTCTCATATTCACATATAAGTGATTTTGAAATTAAAAAAAATTTCTTGATATACACTTTAAGATCTAGGCTAACCCTGAGCAAGAATATTAAACTTGGACGTTTATCGTTATTACCTGCAGTTATTGGCGTCTATTTGGCTGGTGTCATTCAAAAATGTATAACAGATAGCCTTGATAAAATTGTATTTATTTTCCTGTCATGGCTCCAAGAGAATTGAATCCCATGGAAAAAGCTTGATATCGGGGCATATGTTTAACACCTGTTTTGTTATTATAAATTCTGTAACTTGGTTGATATCAGATGTTGGGGGAAAAAGGTGGATTTTAAACTGTTAAATCATTTCCTTGGTTTAAGGAGATTTTAAAGCTTAAAGTAGATAGAGTAATAATTGTTCCTTTCATTTTTCATACTTCCGTTTTTCAGTTCTCATAATTTTTATTTTGCTTTCTATTTTACATAATAAACCCTTTTTCCTTTCCATTCCCATTTTTTCTTTTGTTTCGTTTTGTTACTTTCTCTTTCCTGTTAGTATTTCTTTTCCTTTTATCCTTTCATTTCCCATTTCTTTCCTTTTATTTTCTGTGTAGACACTGAGAGTGTTCAGTCTACAAGGTGTAGACACTGATAATGGCCAGTCTATGATTATGAGAAAGAGATAATTAGTAATGAGGCGTAGACTCTGAGAATGGTCAGTTTATGATCATGTGTCAATGATCAGGAAGGTTGGTTAATTTACAATCATGAGAGATTCGATAAATATATCTAGACTTAGCTCCGCAATTATGGATTGTACGACTCTCGAATATTGACTAACATGGCGAAGCGTGAAGTAGCTTATCCTCTTATTTCATTTTCCTATTTTTTTTCATTTCTATTCTTGCTGCTTTTGAGGTAGAAAAACCCTTGAATCAAGACAGATTCCTAATAAACCCAAATCACATGAGAGCAAGGTAGTTTTCACATAGAAGCCGGTGTTTTCAAGAAACAACAAATAACCATAAATTGCTCCTCGTGGAAAAACATTTATAACTTCAAGAAGCCGCACTGAAACTTTTTCGGGTTATTCAGCACCTTACCCCATGAAATGTACCTATATCTTGCTCAACGTATCAAATCATCTTGTTGAGCACTGAAATTTATAATTTATGAGGTTGATTTTCCTAATCTCTTTAATCTTAAAATTAGTCTCGCCAATAGTAAAAAAAAAAACAAACAAACACAATCGTATTCATTTGAAAAAGGTATTTTTTCTCCTAAAGCCTCGTTTACACTGTCGATTATTGAGGCGATTTTTGCTGCGATGTTTGTGGTAATTTTCGGAAATATGAAATCTTTTGCCTCATCCTTCAAAAGAGACATTCGTCTAAGAAAATCTTGGTATCCTGAAATAAACTGTACAAGAATTCTTTACCATTATTTATTATGGACAAAATCGGGGGGGGGGGGGGGAAAAATTGCAGCAAAAATCGCAAAAAAATCGCTAGTGTAAACGGTGCTTAAGAGGTCGATTTGGTAGCTTTATCGTTACTACAGCAGCTTTGCAGATCAAGTATTATATTCTTCGCTTGAGGGGATTTTTTTTTACTCGAGGAGATTTTGCTAGGAACTTGAAAGCATCTCGTTCTGCGATTGGAGAACTAACGATACCAAATAAGTTTTTTTCTTCGCGAAAGAATATGCTTATCAGCCTTTTGATCTCAAAAACGATTGGGGCAGAACGTTTTAGTGTCGTCTACGAGAAAAAAACTATCATTGTCGCGTAATACAATAAATAATTATGAAATTATCATAATTACTGAGACTTTTTACAAAACAGGTCATGATTCTCTTAAAACTACCTAAAGCAATACTGAATGAAGTTAATTTGAAAGGATGTGAGCAAAAAAGTCGGGATATTGATACTTCATAAATGGATCAATGAAGACAAGAATCGATTGGTCTCAGTTGTGCTAGAAAAATCGCTCTTTCCGTGAAGTATATATTTTCAAAAGGATTTTTCCAGAATCGTCTTATTTTACCAAATAGTAAGGTATTATACACATTTTCATTCATTTTATTTTGTTTATGTGCTTGGTTAGTTTATAATTATTTTCTTTTTATTTGCTGGAGGTACTTCAGCGAAATACAACTTACATTATAAACTTAAACTATTGCGCCCGCCCTGCTTTCATTTCTATAGTGTTTCTGATACAACTGTTTATACAACTGCATTATGTTTCTAAATGGCTTATACGGCGACATCTAAAGCCATATTTTTAAATATTCATAAAATTCTCTGCTACATCGATATTATCATCCGTTTGACCGCTTGTTTTCAAGGCACTAAATATTATTTTACATCTACATAATAGTCTTATTTATACTCTTGTTAGAGGACTTGGGCTATTGTTTTTGTCGCTTTATATCAGATTAGAGCTTGAATAAGATATTTTGACGAGTAGGCGTAAGTCGATACGGGAAGTTAGTCATGTTATAAAGAGTTTTAGATTGACTTTTTTTTCTCTCCGCAAACGGCAAACGTGACCACGTTGTCATAGTTTCCCCGTATTTTACTTTACCTTTTACGAACCTTCTCACCAAGCGCAAATACTCTTTTGTTTTCTACTACTTGGTCTTATTCGCGATTCTTTTTCAGTAATTTAAAAGAATTTTTTACTGGTCAACTAGTGACGTTTCATTTTTGCTGTTAACGTAAATCTAAAACTCTCTAATATTAAGTTTTACATACAATTTGTTTCTTACTGTTACTAAACACAGGGTTTTGCGTGCGTATTAGTGGGCTTTGCTACAAGAGGCATATGGTAATATGGATAGGGCGTTCAGATCATATACTCGCTCTGTGGATAATGATAGTAATGATGATAGCTGTAGCAACAACGATGTTGATGATAATGACGATTATGATGATAGTAGTGATTAAAAAATATTAGTGATCATAATTTGTAGTTACAATCGGAGTTGGAATGAGACTTGAAATGAATAAGATGAAAAACAATGATGATAATGGAAACTGTATTTCTTTTCTTAAATACAGTTGTAATAATGATGATAATAATGATGATAATGATGATAATGATGATGATGATAGTGATAATGACGATGATGGTGATGGTGATGGCGATGATGATGATGATAATAATGATGATGATGATGATGGTGATGATGATGATAATAATAATGATGATGATGTTAATGATGAAGATGATAATGCTAATGATGATGATAATTGATGATGATGATGATGATGATTATACTGCAATTGTTGTTATTACTGTATTACTTCTGATATTAATAACAATTATTATTATATTCATTTTAACAATAATAAGAACTTACGATGATGATATTGCCTTCAAAAGAACACTTAATAACTTAATAATAATAAAAATAGCGAGACAACCACAACAACAATGATAATAACAATAAGAATAGAAAAAATAAAGATAACATTAATAAGAATAATGTTAATAATAATAATGGAGTGGTACTTGCCAATCGTCATTATTGCAAGTTAGCGAAGACGATTTAGCAGATCCTAGTAAATAGATACGTGACTGATTTCGACATTCATTCGATTTGTTGCATTGTGACTGGTTTGTGGTGTCACGAGCACATGTCGGTTGAAGGCAAGTAGGGCTCATGTTCCTCTCTAAACATTTGTGTGTTCGAGTTTCTCGTTGATTCCTTTTTTTAAAAACTTCCTTCCTTCTATTTTTGTTTTGTTTTGTTTTTTCTCCCTTCCTTCCTTCTTTAGTCCTTTTTTGTTTTGTTTTTTTTCCCTTCCTTTCTTCCTTTTTTTTGGTTTCTTTCCTTCCTTCCTTCTTTCCTTTCTATCTATCTATCTATCTTTCATTCATTCTTGCCTGAGTTCTGAGTTGTCAACATAGATGGATCGTAACCTATTATCTTATAATGTTTCCAGCCCACACAAAGCCATCATCGCCTTAATCGTCCCATTTGACATTCTTTCTAATTTTCTCTCATTTTTTTTCGCCTTGTGGTTTTACGCAGGCTAAGAAACATTAACAAACCAAAATTCTTCCTTGTATTAACAATCATCATAGCAACCACATAATCATGCTGTAATATAAGATGCCTCTCAAAGAGCTTTTACGCTACGAAATTTATTTCTGTATTTCTTAGGGAATGTAAACAACTGCCCTCTTTATATATATATATTTTTTTTCAGGTGGAATTTTGGTCTCCGTTTTGTTTTGAAAATCTGATACAAACGGGCATAAAACTGCCATTTTCTTCTTCTACTACTTCTCTTTCTTTCTTCTTTCTTTTTTTCTTTCTTGTTTCTCCTTCTTAAGAAAAACCCCAATTTTAGGCAGATAATGCGACTGTAGAATCACAGGTAGCCC
This sequence comes from Actinia equina, assembly GCA_011057435.1. Taxonomy (NCBI): domain Eukaryota; kingdom Metazoa; phylum Cnidaria; class Anthozoa; order Actiniaria; family Actiniidae; genus Actinia; species Actinia equina. Next base: position 17,510 of record WHPX01000826.1, read on the forward strand.
ACCAAGCGATGTATAAGTATGTTTATAATAGATATAAAGACGCTGAAATACGAGGCACTTGCGTGACAAGTTCGAATACAATGTTGCTGGTTTTACATCCTATCTATCCAACTTGTCACGCAACAAAATCTTTTGTTGCAAGTTGGGAAAACTTGTTGCGAAAAGTAGAATGTAGATCAACTTTCTGCAACAAATTTGCGATTTGTTGCTCGGTTTTTCATCACTCGTCCAACTTGTCACGCAACATTTTAATATGTGCAATAGCGGCCGTCCATCTTGAATCATATAGCTTGTAGCCAATCACGTGCAGAATATCACCGTGATATTCCCAACTTGTAACGTTGCGCAGCGCTTAATATACGCATATACTAAAAATAACTAATTTATCATATTCGAATTATACAGACTGTTCTTCGTGTTATATTTCATTGTTTTGGGTAAGGTTTGAAGTCTTTCTAGTTAATTGTAAGCGAGTTCTGAGCGTTTAAGTTTCAACCTGTCATGCCTTTAATACGTTATTATTAAGTAAGGTTAATTACATTTTAAAACGTATTTTTTAGTATGCTCCGCATATATCAGATTTTCTAAGTTTAATCATCAACTTGGGCAACCTGTTGTAAAATCTCTATCGCGACATAATTTTTATAAATAAAGAAATACCACCAAGTTATTTTAAAAAGTTAGCAGATTTTGAAAGTTAGAGTCGATTTGTTTTTAAAGGCCGCCTTTGTTAGACTTCCAAAACTTCCAATTTGCGATTGTATTTTTCTACCTTTATGTCACACTATCTTTGGTTTGATCATCTGTGTGGGAGTGAGTGATAATGTGCGGGAAGACAAAAACTTAGAAAAGCCGTGATTCACCCGGAGATTGGTGTCCGATGATTTCATTAAAACCAGAAGACTTTTGCTTGTTGATGAAAGCGGGATTTTTACCAGGTGAGAGTAAAAAATCTGACTTTTAGATAAACTTTCTTTTAATTTTAATCGCATCCCACTCTATTTTCGATTGAATTCCTTAACGTTAGGTTAAAACTTAACCCTGAAAGATCTTCTTTTAGACACGTCTCACTAATTTTTGATTGAACTTATTGTTCTTACTGTTTGCTCGCTTCGTCATTACTATCGTAACACAGTCGGTGTTTTCGATCGCTTGACGAATATTTAACGAAAATGTGTCGAACTTCCCGAGTATTTCACGGAAATTTCTTCATCTGACTGTGAACTTGCTATTTCATTAATATTAAATAAAGATGTTTACTATGGCTTTCCAAAAAAATTGACGAACATTTCTTGAGTATTTAACGAGTATTTCGCGAGTACTTTCTTTTATTTACGACTGTAATCTGCTTTAGGACTTAAATAACATGTTTACAACAGCCATCATTTTTTTTCTTTCATCTTTGCTGTTATTCTCTTTCCGTTTTTTTTCGTTTTTAATTTCTGCCCCTGCCAACAAAACAAAACAAAGACAAAAACAAATTCACGAGAATCATAGTCTTTTTAACATCTGTTCATCTACTTAGGAAATTGACTCAACCTGTACCAGCGAATTGTTTATACAGCCTGATAACAATACTTCAAAAGCGACTTTTTTACCTCGAAAAAAGCCATGTAATCGTCTCATTAACTTTAAGCTGAACACGCAAACTAGTTCCTGCGGTGATGGAGTACAGCGGTGTCATCTACCAGAAATGCGCAAGCTTATGGCATTAATCATAAACGTTTTATTGGGCAAGTCGGATTCATGTTCTGAGCAAGTCGTTAAATTATCCGTCTTAATGGAGCCAAAATCTAATCTACTCATTCTCCTTTTTTTTTTTTAATTCACAAGTAAGTACCACTTATTTAAAATTCAAATCTATTTTTATTCCCATTTAAAAATATATACATTTTTAGAAGTTTTGTATTTTACTCTCTTTGCAAAAAGGATATTTTCTATTTCATTCTGTTTGTTTAAGTCGTAGCTCATTTCTTAAAACATGTTTTATATTGTTTTATAATCTGTCATGTTTTGTGTATTTAGCATAGTTCATGCTTTTAGCGTTGATTGACAGCTGCCAAGGGTAGCAGAATAGATTTTATTTATTAGAATATTCCGGTAAAATCCAGATTTTAGTTTTTCCCAGCCTTTTTGAAAAGAAGGTTTGTTTAGCTTAAGTCCATCGACTATGTAGGGAAAAAATATTTTCGCTTGCGAGAGGCAAAAATCCGATTGAATTAACAAACTTTTTATGTAGCCAATGAGACGTGGTCTGTGCAAATAGGGCAATATTGTCCTCGTTTTACGACATTTGAAATCCGCTTGTAATGTTTATTACTGTGTTTATTGCTAGAAAAAACGGACAATTGAGTAAAGTTAAGCGATACCGAATAATTTGATTAGTGGTATTTAAAAGAAGAATGAAAGGAAGAAAGAGAGAAATAAAGAAAGGAAGGAAGTAAGGAAGAAAGAAAGAAAGAGAGAAAGGAAGGAAAGAAAGAAAGAGAGAAAGGAAGAAAGAAAGAAAGAAAGAAAGAAAGAAAGGAAGAAAGAAAGAAAGAAAGAAAGAAAGAAAGAAAGAAAGAAAGAAAGAAAGAAAGAAAGAAAGAAAGAAAGAAAGAAAGAAAGAAAGAAAGAAAGAAAGAAAGAAAGAGAGAGAGAAAGGAAGCAAAGAGAGAAAGAAAGAAAGCAAGTCCATTTCCTCATATTTTGTTCTATTCATCATATGCATTTTTTCACAAACAATGTCTGCTCATTTCAGACAGTTCATCTGTCATCAAAGTGTTCTGCAACTTTTCTACGTAACTCATTAAAAGCTTTTATTACGTGTCTTTTTGTTCTGATAAGCAAGCGAGGTTTAAAAAAAAAGATTATCGCCAGTAATGATGCGGGTCTTTAGATCTCTAGATAGATACTGTATTATCAATTTTAAAACCGTACTAAAATATAAGCTTCTAACTTTATAAGCCAGCGATAACAGGAACAACTGTGAAGTTTTCTCTCTCGGCTTTTCAGTTTTCCTCCATCAAAATCAAAGTTTTCAGCGGATTTGAAATAGTGACGTATTATTGATGTCACTGCAAAACCAAGCGTGGGAAAAATGACTACCCAAAGAAATTTTTAAAATGTCCGTCTCTGCAATAAAAATATCGAAATCATTCAATATTGCGTCACTGTTATGAAGCACTTATTGAGCAACGTTTTTTTGGCTGCTTGGAAATCCAAAATTTCAAGAGAAAAAATGACACCTCAGTTTTGCAAATTTTCTCTATTTTGATTGGCTAACATTTTTTATCAGATCAGCTGGTTGTAATAAGACTTTTATTATCAATTGTCACGTGACTTGATGAAACAAGAAGTTTGTTTCTAGATTTAAAAAATCAAAAGAAGATATAGAATCGCTGTATTTTTTATTAATTGAATTTTGAATTTAGTTTTCTCGACTGTTATGAAACCTGAGGTAACGAATCTTCGGCTACGCCACGTGACCTTAACGCTTGTTAATCGTTCTTTATATTTTCTCTCGTGCGTCTATAACGTCATGGGCGCGCGACTTTCTATTTTCTAATTGATAATCGTGCTTTTTCTTCATGGCAGAAGTTCTTGCCCAAGTTCTGAAGATTAAATCACTGATAACATTTTTCGCTTTGTTTTAGCGGTTTTTCGGTGCAGTTAGGCCCGGAAATTATATTTTTCTTCCTCATTAGTTTCATTCATTTTATAGTGATTAGACAATGTGTAATTGTGAAATTATTATTTCACAATTCACAACTTAAAATCTTTATAATGTTTAACCTTCGTTGTGGCGACGCGTCTGCAATGTTCCCGCCAATTTTTCGAACATGCGCAGTAGAATTTCATTACCAGGTGAGGATATTCCACAAAAAACACTTCATTTATCAAAAGAGACTATCCGTAAGATATCCTCAAACACTTCTCTTATTTACTTGTTCGTTAATGACGTCATTGCCGCCATATTGGTTTCCGTAATCTGGAACTCCCGAGGTATTTAATTAGCGATCATTCGTTAACATTTTGATAAACAAGATATTATTTCCTATCTGTCTTAGTCGTATAAGTTCAAATATTTTAAAAAGAAAACTTAACCTCTTATGCTTTTGTCCATTTTCATTTCTCTTATTCATTCATTCAAATCCATTCTTTTTCTCGTTTATTCTGTTGTTCTTGTTTCTATTCTGTTCTGTTTTGTTATCTATTATTGATTATTGATTTATTGAGAACGGAATTCTTGATAAGGGTATATTCTTACTCGTATGAATGCTTTTCACCTTTCGTGTAAATTTAGATTAGACTATATCCAATTGTCATGGCTGCCATCACGTGAAGGTGAAAAGATCAAGCTAGCATAAGAAAGTAATAAAGAAAAAGGGAAAGGAAAAAAGAACCTTTATCAATTGATTGTTCGATAACAAAACTCTCAGCTGGACATTAATTCGATCTTCCTTGAAGGCGGGAAAATAGTGCACGAACGTCACGTGTTGTCATGGTTTCAAAACTTCAATAACATGTTTATCAAATAACAGGAAAACCAGAGAAATACCCTCTTGGCAATGTACGTGGCAAGAGCATTCTTTAATGTCATGCCCTTGAGGCAGAGTAGTGGTCGAATAACGTCATAGTGATCTTCGCACGTTTATTAATCTGTATAATAAAACAGAGGAGATAACTAGCTAAAAACTAGTGTGAGCTGCGTCGGTGTTTCTATAAAACAGTAATGATAAAAAGGTAAATTATACACCGTGAAAAGATGAAAAATGAAAAAACTTACTGACGTTTTGCTCTTTTACCCCGAAGGAGGACTATTGTCCGAAGCGTCAGTAAGTTTTTTCATCTTTTCACGGTGTATAATTTACCTTTTTATCATTACTGTTTAATAAAACAATTTGTTTTCTATAAAACCTTTTGATTACTGTTTTGATGTTGCTGGAAAACTGTCTAGCCATGTTTTTTATAGCTGTATAAATCTAAAATTATTGGAGTTTTAGAAAGAGGGAAGAGAAAGAGTTTATAGATCAACTAAAAAAAATAAATTTAATAAGTAAGGAAGTAAAATTATGTCATGTGGAATGTGGAAAAAATGCGGAAGAAAACCTATGAAGCACATAACACTTAAATGGCCTTCTGTACTAATGAACAGTCGCTTATATTAGAATTTAGTACGAGCTCGCGCAAACGAACGCAAACTGTAACACTCAAATAGCTTCTTGTACTAAAATAGTCGTATCTCAGTATTAAAAGAAACTGTCGCAAACTGTAGCACTTACTAGAAGAGATGTTACTGTAGCACTTCAAATGGCTTCTTGTATAAGGAGTAGTTTCTATAATAATAGTATTTTGTAGAATAAAAACGTGCGTAACTGACACTTAAATGGCTTCTTTTACATACTAAGAGAGGCGTCTCTAAGAGTAAATTTTGTGAGAGCTGATAGCTTGCACAAACCGCATTACTTAAATGGCTTTTTAATCGAGGGAGAGTACGTACGATTCCGTTGTGCGTAACTGCATGTAACACTATAAGATGGCTTCTTGTGCTGCAAACGTTCTCTTACTATTGCACTCAAATGGCTTTTTAAACGGAAACGTCGTTCTTATCGAGAAAAAAATTGTAAGATTTCATTCTGCGTGAATTGAACTGAACACTTAAATGTTTTTTTGAGCGTTTTTAATAGCTGCAAACTTGTACATACCTTAAATAACGCTTAAAGTAAATGGTTTCTCGTTAAACAACACTATGATTGGATATTGCATGTTATCAAGCTTCATTTTAATTGGTTCATAGTGGAAACCATTTGTATGTCACGAAACTAAACATTTTGCACGGGTTATTCGTTAGATATACAAAATTCAAAGCTTTCAAAAGTTGTAAAATGAATGCTTAAAACAAAACCAAACGCTGACACTGCTGTAAATAAATGATTCGCTTTGGAAAATTTTAAAAAGGAGTAAGCAAAAATACGTATAACTTTCTTTATAAATGTTATTATTTCTCAGTAAAAACTGATCCTTTTTATTTTTAAGTTTTACGTCTCAAGTGTGGATAACGATAAAATCGTTAAAAGATAAGGAAAAAAATAAAAAGGTAGAAGGAAATTAGATTAGAAATGTAAATAGAGAAAGACGTCAAAAAGAAGTTAAAAAGTTAAATATTGCCGGAAAAAATCATTGCAACAGATAATAAGTAAAATATTAATTACGAAAGAAGATTTAATTTTTAAAGCTAAATTAAATAATAAATATCTTCTTGGAAAATCATTAAAGAACAAGTAAAATAAATGACCAGAAAACGTATCAATGCATCAGAAAATAAGATAAACAATTTACGGAAGAAGATTTCAATTTTTAAAGCTAAATTAAATAATAAATATCTATTTAGAAATAAATAATATGAAATAATATGAAATAATCTGAAATATTTTGATAAGGTATCAGGAATCCCGAAAGTCTGCAGTTAACCATACTGGAAATCTTCACATGTCAAAATTGTTTAGGGAGAAAGTTTTCTCAGTGCTCGGGAAATTGAAGTGAATCGGATTCGTTTTCATTTACTTTGTAAAGAAATTCTATAGTCTGTAGTCAACGATATTGGAAATGTATCAAATTGAACTGATACTGGGAATCTTAAATTGTCAAAATTATTAAGGAAGCAGGATTCTTACTCGAGAAAATCAAGTGAATAGGATTCGTTTTCGTTTACTTTGTGGCTTAATGTCCTGTCCGGTCGGCCCTGTTATGAATTAAAGACGGTCTTTGATCAAATCGCCATATATCGGTAGCCTTGGCCTTGGTCTTGGTTAGGCAATATGTGCGTATGTGTTTATTCAATCTCGGTTGGAAGTTCCGCATAATTAGCATAAAAAAAGAAGTTTTTGTTGAGGAAGAGTTTGGCTTTTTTCGATTTAGGGTGCCGTTTTCCTAGAGGTCGTACAAGTGTTAATAGAGAGTTTTAGGTTTACGTTCACGGCAAACGTGAAACGTCAGTAGACCAGTGATAAATTCTTTTAAATGACTTAAAAAGAATCGCAAAAAAGTCCAAGTAGTAGAAAAACAAGAGAGTATTTGTGCTTGGTGAGAAGGTTTGTAAAAGGTAAAGTAAAATACAGGAAAACGATGAAAACGTAGTCACGTTTGCCGTCTGCGGGGAGGAAGGGAGTCTATCTAAAACACTCTAATATAATGGAAGAACGAATGAACGAGCGAATGGATAATTCCATACAAATCATCATTGCAGCAGTTTTTCCAACTGATTTAAAATCTTGTCCCACCTACAACGAAGTATCAGTTTTAAAGAGTACTACAAGGATTATGAGGCAACTTTATTTTATTTTTAAAGGACAGTGAACAATAGGAACAATTCACAATGACATTTTCGTGATCAGAGTTTCTAATCATGAGATATTCTAGATAATTTGTTGAGCTTGTGGGACTTAGCAACGGTAACTAAGGAGAGTGAGAATCATGAATTGTATTCAAGGTAGTAACAATGAATTACTGAATGAAAGGATGAATTGATAAATGAATGTAATGCAATAAAAAGGTAAATTATACACCGTGAAAATGATGAAAAAACTTACTGACGTTTCGGATGCTAGTCCTTCGTCCTCTTTTACTCCGACGAAGGACTAGCGTCCGAAACGTCAGTAAGTTTTTTCATCTTTTCACGGTATATAATTTACCTTTTTATCATTACTGTTTCATTAGAAACACCGACGCAGCTCACACTAGTTTTTAGCTAGTTATATCTTCTGATAAATGAATGGATAAATAAATGAGTGATTGAAGCAATTAATGAATGAATGAATGGATGGATGAGTGGATAAATGCAGATTGAATACACATATACACTGAAATTTAATAAAAAATTAGAATAACGAAAGAAGGTAAGAATGCAAACGTCAACAAAGCAACAAGATGTGTCGGAAGGAAGGACAAAAAAGGAAAAGAAGGAAAACAGAATAGTATTAACAACAAAAAGAAAAAAAGTTATCAAAAAAAAAAAAAAAAAAAAAATGCAGAAGAGGTAATATATATAAATGTTTTTGCGAACAAACTCCAGGAAATAATCCAGAAATATAAAATACCGTTATCGTGTAGAGAATAGGGTGGCTTTAAAGCATATTGAAAAACCAATGGTCTCTCGATTGGCATGATTAATTGATCAATCATATCCCCCAGAGATTATCGACAAAATGTATTGCTGTTTTGTCTTAAAGAACCAAACTTTCCCCCCTCAATCAATATCCTTTCCCCCCGATGACCTCATATCCTAATCTTCTCCTTTGAACTAGTATTTTAAATTGAAGCTCTTAAATTCATAAAAACGACATCTTTACTTAGGTTAAATTTTAGAATTGGAGTCTTTGTTTCGTTCGTTGGAGATATTGAGACTTCCCCCTGCTCGAATGATTTTGCATTTTTTCATTTCCGGCAATGCCCAAGCGACACGACTCGTGGGGCTGAAAGTTTTTCGATTTAAAATTTTATCCCTCGTTTTAAAATTAAAAAACAATGGCCAAACAAAATCCTTATATTCGCGAAAACAATATTTTGTCCAAAAATCATCAATAATGACAACGTTTTAGTTCCACGTTATAAAATATATAACGATTGTTAAAAAGATAAACTCAAACTCACCATCTATAATCGTGAATGATCTGTGAATTATTTTCTCATAGTTTGTTTTACTGTTTCATTTTTTAGTGCTATTGGATTGCTATATTATTTCTCTAATCTCAGAGTTTATAATTGAAGAGATTTTTCTAGTACATTTAAATATTTTCTTTCTTTCTTTCTTAAATTTAGATCATTTTAATTTTTTGCGAGAGGCTATTCTAATTGTGAAGTATTAATTTACCTCAATTGTAAAAGAATGAATTCAGTATTTCTATAATTGCGGAGATAGTTATCAGCAGATTTTCGAAACAAAATTCTAAAGTGAATATTTCCCTTCCTAAAAAGAAATTATAATTCAATATTTTTTGTTCGAGTTAATTCCTTTGAAGGTTTCTAGTTTACCTACTTGATAATAAACATCTTCTTCTCCCAGCTGGATATCTTTGCAATAGAATATTGAAATATCTGAATTGTCCTGGCGTTATTTGAATTGTATTAATTCTTAAAAGAGCAACAAACTTGACTAACGTCTGAATTGCCTCTAATTCTTAATAGCTCTGCAGGTCCATCAAATTTAAATTTCAAAAAAAAAATTTCAAAGCGAATAAGGAAATAATAATTCGGTTGATAGTTTTTGGATTTCCGATTCTATGTTTTTTAAGTTAATTTAAACGCTCAAACTGAAAATTATTTTTCGTCTTCATAGTTTTAAAAATTTAGAAGTAGGCTCTTGTAGCTTTAAAATTTAATAGGATATGCAAGCGTTTTTAGAGACAAAAGGTTCTGAACTACAATTGAATGGATGGCTTATATATCGAGCATTTATTCAGGCGTGAGAGAAGCGAAGATCGGATCGACCTTCTTCTATAGCCGGGCTGCCATAAAAATATCCGAAAAAGTAAGCATTCGATAATAACAGGTTTTCTAGAAGGAAAGGATTTTTACCTTGTTATTTTTATCATTGTTTATTACTGAATTTTACATCTTTGTCAAATTATGACGTGAATGAGCTGACATATAGTCTTGTCTAGTTTCACCTGCCTGTATTGCGCATGCGTCGGTTGGCGCTCTTCCCCTCGACTGACGTCATCGCACTGTCACTTTACCGTTTCTTATGACAAAAGCTTTGCCATTGTGAAAATCGAATAAAGGAAAGCTTATGGATATTGGTTATTGGCTTCAGAGAATTCCAATTTGTTGCCCGCTTTTGACGATCGTCTTCTTCTCAAATCCTCGGATATATCCACAAATGTGTTCAAAAGGGTTGACGTCAGTGAATTGAGCATTTAAAGCCCAAAAAAAACGTCCCTCCACATATCCATATGCTAATGCACTCATGCTGTCGAGCGGCGACAGCTGGTCGTAACCTACGCATGCGCAGTACTTACTAATTATCGTAGTATGCAAAGATACAGGCCATATGATATGAGGAATATTTTGCAAAGCAAGATTGAATCCCCACACGGGAAAATTCACTGTGAAACTAATTGAGAAATTGACATTTTGAGGTTGGTTGACTTAGGTGGATTCCATAATAACATATATTTATTCTTAAAACATTAATTCATTTTTTTCTTTGTCAATAATATGTCTTGTTTTGTATTTTAAATTTTGCACTTTGTTTCGTAGCTACGAATTGACAGATACGGCAAGACCATTTTTTACATGTGTATAAATGTCCATTACGTACATTCATCAGTCTCGTTGTAATCACGGATCTATCAAACTCAATTCGGTCGATCAAAGCTGTTCTGGTAACTTCTCTTTCTACAACGAGTGAAGACGTTATAGGAAGCATTATTCTCATCCTACCTGAATTTTCCACGGAAAGCGAATTTCAACGAGCCATATATATATTTTGAAAACATGTGAGTCTTCATTGTGGGGGAACTGGCGCTTGATGAATAAAACACACCAGTTTATCCTTGGGAATACAGCCCTGTGTAGTACAAGATTTTGATTACTACAAAAGATAATTACAGAATGGAATATGGTCATTCATTCGATGGGGAACAAACAAATACAAATGAAAAAGTTGTTATTAATGTTGGAGGTCAACGACACGAAACTTATATTAATACTTTAAAAAGCATCCCCGATACACGGCTTTATTGGATAACTGAAAATCCGACTCAACTGGCGGAGTATGACCCAAACACGTCTGAATATTTCTTTGATCGTCATCCCGGAGTTTTCTCTCATGTTTTGAATTTTTATCGAACTGGGAAGCTACACTGTCCGAATGATGTTTGCGGACCCCTGTTTGAGGAGGAGCTTATGTTCTGGGGTATAGATGAACTGCAAGTGGAGCCGTGTTGTTGGTTAAACTTTAAGAAACATAGAGAGGCACAAGCACAATTAGACCCTTTTGAAGGGGGGAGTTCTGATGGAGAAAGCGTTGAAGATATGGATATGACAGTGTACGGTCTTGTAGCAGATTCAATACGGAGGAGAAATAGAACATGGTGGAAGAGGTATCAGCCTAAAGTTTGGACTCTATTCGAGGAACCTTACTCGTCGATACCCGCACAGGTAAGCTTGTTTACTAATTATTTTCTCCGTTTAATTTACTGAGGGTAACGCGTACCTGTTAAATGACTCTCCCCAAGTCAATAGGACTGCATTATTCAATAAAAAAATCGTTGCATAACCAGACGACAACAACAAAAAAACTTTTTTTAAACCCCCTAAAAGGGAGATATTTCCTTCATGTGATTTTAGTGTAGCGAGCGTTCTCTTTCGCAGAGTCGTAGCCGAGAAAGAAGGTCTTTGAGAGCCGTGTTTATAGTTTCGCCTAGTGACTACTATGTGTAGTAGATCGTATGAATTGAAAATCCTTAGTCTATTGATAGACGGTTGGAATTGTGAGCTGTTAAAGCGTGGGCATGGAAGGTGTCGTAATTTTTTGAGTTGTGTAATGCGAACGATTTCCTATCAACAACGGTAACATCTTCATAACGAATGTCTTTTTTTTTCATCTGCAACTCGTGTCTTTATAACTTGAGACGAAATTTTAACTGGCATGTTTATCTGTTATTTTGTTTGTTAGCGAAAAATATTTGCGGAGATTTATTTAGGATATTTCGAGGATTTCCAGAGCTTATGTGCTCAAAATCTCACTTCAATTTGGTTGTCTAAGATCTTTGTGGTTTTGCATTGTACAAATCTCAGTCTGTCTGAGTAAGGACGTCGAATTTATGGATTATTTGTGTTTATACTTAAAATTTCCAAAAAAAAAAAAAAAAACGTTTAGTGAAAGCAAATTCGTTTTTTTGAGATTCGAATTTCCGAAAAACTACTTTTTTTCTTTTTTTTTTCGATATGTCGTTATACATTTAAAAAAAAAAACATTTTGATCATTATTATTAATGCGAAAGGATGATGAAAACGAACCCGCCATTTCTACTAACGAATCACTCATTCTGAAATAATCGAGGCTTAAAACTCTTGCCTCATTAATCGGCTGACAGCGCTTCGTATTGCCCGGAAAGTCACAAACAAAAGCTCTTTTCTCTTAAGCGTTTCATGGATTAAAATGTAAACATAAAAATTGGAGAGTTCTTCTCAAGATATTAGGACTGAAATATCGATGTATGGATCGTGATGCGCTTTTTAAAACCCAAAACGTTCAATCCATCATTAATTGATAGCTAATGCGCTTGAGGGTACTCTGAGCATGCGCAGAACATTGCCACCCGCGCGCGTCTATCAATTTTATTGGCGGGAAAAACATCTCTCTCGTTATATTCAAGCTTTTCTAATTTTTTTAATCCGGTAATTCTTTTTTTTTTTTTTGGGGTGGGGGGGGGGGGGGGGTTGCAATTCCATAATTTTTTTACCGTTGATAATGTTGATTATTTAAACCTCTTGCAAAGCTGTTTTTTTTTTCAATACAGTAAATTATTAATTGCAAACAGGTTCTTCATCCAGTTTAAATCGTTTTTTCGAGACTCGTAATTATCGCAGTATGAATATACTTTTAAGTCAATCAGTGTAATAGCCGTTGAAAGCATTTGACAATCTATATTATGAATTTATTTTCTCTATTCATTCTCACTATACATCAGTCGCAAAGTCTTTCCTTTTTGTGCAACCTTACATTTTTCAAATTCAAAAACAACGCGAGATTTAAAATTAATATGGTTATAGTTTAGCTTAATATTTCTTTGAAAATTATTCATTTTATTCATAGCTGTTTTCGTTTACTCATCTCCTTAAAACAATAATGTCATTTTTTTAAAGCAAATTAACTTTACAAATCAGCTTTGAATATAATTCCTCTTTATTTAAATGGAATGAAGTTTAAACTGATAAGATTTTTCACGACGACATTTCAGATTTAATATTAAGCTGATTTTTTGAAAAGGAAATGGGGATTTATCATGGAATATATTTGTATATTTTGAGATAATGTCATTTTAATTCAGTTCGTTTGGTCAATGTCAAAGGACATTGTCAACTTATTATAATTGTTTTTTCTGATTTTGAAATTAAAAAAAATATTTTGAACAAAACATTTTCTTTTAAATGATCTCTTTCTCTTACTCTTACTCTTACTCTTTCTTTCTGCCTTTTTCTCTTTCTCTTTCTCTTTCTCTTTCTCTTTCTCTTTCTCTTTCTCTTTCTCTTTCTCTTTCTCTTTCTCTTTCTCTTCTCTTTCTCTTTCTTTCTTCCTTTTTCTTTTCTTTCTTTCTCTCCCTCTCTCTCTTTCTTTCTTTCTTTCATTCATTCATTCATTCTTTCTTTCTTTCTTCCTTTTCTTTCTTTCTTCCTTCCTACATTATTGATTATTAAAGTCCAGATATAAGCTAAACCAAACAACGTTACACTGTTATAGTTTCTGTAATATCTCTACTATCTGTTCTAAGCCTAATCCCGGAACTAGTTCTTATTTCGTTAAGAAAAAGAAAAACGTTTCTTTTATCTCTTTTTTTAATGATAAAAAGTTAAATATCTCAACTTGTTTTGCATAATTTTTCGATCGTATGTCATCTTCTATCAAGGGAAAGGGGTGGGGGCTGTAATTTTTGCAATTTGCACAATTTAGTATTTTTAGCTGAAAGATGCGATTTTCGAGGTAAACTTTTGAAGGAGGGAGGGTTGGTTTTCATCGTGGAAACGTATGACTTACGTCTTCAGGCCCGTTTGCATGGTCGATTTCAGGTGCGATTTTTAAAAATATAATAAATTTTGTCCTGCGCTCTTAAAAAAACATTTTTACAGGAAATTTTTGCGTCTGGAATATAACTTTACCTCTGTTAATCCAGTTAACTATTCTTAACTGTGACCAAAATCGCCGGAAAAATCGCACCTATGAATTGCTGCAAGAATCGCCCGTCTAAACGGGCCTTTATTCGTCCGTGAATAAGCGCACGATTCCAGTATCTAGAAAATTACATCATGCATTATCATTATAATTTTCATTGCGATATCGTCTTATAGCCTCATCAATTTGGTACACTCCTTGACATTTTTACGAGGTTATAGCATAAAACCTTTTAAGGCAAGCATATTTACTCACTCAAACGTTTTAAGTTCAAGATCAAAGAGTTTTTCTATACCGGCGTCATCGCGATTACGTTCTGCGATAATAATGAATCGACTTCATAAAGAAACCCACTTTTTCTATAAATCTTTTCAATGACAGGAAAACGACGAAATCGAGAGCATGCTTTCAACAAGTCTAGTTAACAGTCCAATGTATGCACTCTAATTGCTGCACGCTCGCATATGTAGCATCAAGGGTGGCGGATTGATTCCTGAAGACTCAGTATCACATGTGAGTAAAGTTCTCTCTATCGTGGTCTCCGGTTTTCGTCCTTCCACAAAACCGTACGTGCTAATTTCCAATTTGATCTGTTAGTTAGCCGTGCCCTGACTTTGATCAGCCTAGAGGTTAATTCAGGGTACGATCTGTGAGTTAGCCATGCCCTGACTTAGATCAGCCCAGAGGTTGTTTCAGAGTTCGATCTGTGAGTTGGCCGTGCCCTGACTTAGATCAGCACAGATGCGGTTTCAGGTCCGATCTGTGAGTTGGCCGAGGGATCTGGAAATTGAAACTAAGACTAGAGGTGAGAGGTGAGTGTGCTATCACTACACCACCCTTGAGTTCAATAATTTATGCGTGGAGTCCAGGAATCACACCCGAGACCCCTCGAGTGCAGTACCCCTACGATACCCTTGATTCGAAATCAGTCACGTGCATCAAGAGTTCGACCTATAAGCTATACAGCATTTTGATATATCTGATTTTGGAATTAGCTTAACGCTACTTGCTGTTGAATGTTTAATAAAAATTGTGCAAGATAACAAATATACAATTTAAATATAGCAATGTTTACGACCTATGATCCCACTTTCTCAGTGACCTCTTGAGCATGCGCTTAGAGCAGTAGCGCGTTCTTTTGATGCATGTTTACGAAGGAGAACTAATGGAACCAGTCCTTCCTCCTCTCCCATCCTGTCCATCCCATTTTTTTATAGTTCGCTTTTTTAGAATTTAACAACCTCAGAGTGAGTTACATATTGACATGCTTATCGAGTGGAGAAAGGCAGGATCACCTGAGGCACATGCTTGAATCGCGGAAATCAATAGAGTTATATTAGCCATGGTTAGCGCCCAGTATTGAAGTGCAATTAGAGACTAAATCGATGACAGGTGATTCTGGTTCTCTCAGACAGTGGGGCGAAATTATTTTGAAGTTCGATAACTATTCCTTTCCTTTCTTTTCTTTTCCTTTCCTTTCCTTTCCTTTCCTTTCCTTTTGTCTCCTTTCTTTTCTTTTCTTTCACATTCCTTTTCTCTTTCACTCTCCTCTTACCAACTGCTTTTGATCAACACTGAATAAACGCCACGGTAAAACTGCACGATAAGAGACACTCGACACCAGTTCGTATTTCCACAATCCACAATCCACATCGATAAGGCAACATCTGGACCAGCAAATAAAGACCTTATCAGATTATTATATTTCCATCAAAGATATCTGAACTGAAAAGCGTGCTGCATGGCATTCGCCTTAATGATATAATAAATCTCGTGTTTTCAATTTAATTATCTTGTAATAATCAAAATTTATTAACCAAAACTAATTCTTTGCAAACGCCTTTATTTTCGTATACTTGCGAGTTGAACAAATCTTCTTTGTAAAGTTCATTGAATCTTCAAATCTTTCCCATATCGTTTTAAACGCTTAAAACCAAAATCATATCTTAACCGTTTCGCTTTGTCCACATAACTACATCCCATGTTCAAGCTTATCGGCGTCTATATTTCTATTTTTCATGATAGTTTTGAATATTTCTCTTATTTTTCAAAACATTTATCATATTTTACCATTAATTTGAAACAAATTTATTTCTTCTTCAAATTTTTCCTTAATAATTTGACTTTGAACATTGACAAGAAATACAAATTTTCACTTTAAAGCCTTAATTAAAAAAACAAAATCCATTAAAGTTATTAGCTTTGGTGATTCGTGGCTCCCTTGTGATAAGGAAAACGGCTGTAATGTTTTTAATGTCTTCCTCAGTCATTCATTATTAACTTTAAAGCAGCCACATTAGAATATAAACCTCTCTACATGAAGGTAGAGTGACCCTGGTGCTAGGAACAAGTCTTCTGCTACCTTTCCCAAGAGATACCAAAAACAAGAGTATGCCCTAGCAGTAGGGTCACGCTATCTAATGAGAGACTGTTCACATAAGGTAGGGTGACCCTGGTGCTAGGGACAAGTCTTCTGCTACCTTTCCCAAGAGATACCAAAAACAAGAGGGTGCACTAGCAGTAGGGTCACGCTATCTAATGAGAGGCTGTTCACATAAGGTAGGGTGACCCTGGTGCTAGGGACAAGTCGTTTGCTTCCTTTCCCAAGAGATACCAAATAACAAGAGGTAGCCCTAGCAGTAGGGTCACCCTACCTAATGAGAGACTGTCTTTTGTTATCTTTGACCAGGGGACACCAAAAACAATAAAGGTAGCAGTGGGTCACGCTAACTTTGTGCTAACAGCCCCTATAAGTGTTTTTCCTTCGTTTTACTTCAGATCTAATGGTAATCCTCTTACGTTTGGTCAAACGGTCAAACGGATATTGAGTTATAAAAGTGTTGTTTTTTTTTAATATCCCAAGGGGATATGAACGAAATTTATTTGAATTAAAACAAAATGTAAACCCTTTAGAAAGGAAGGACGAAGAATTTTGAAGTATACATAAACGACAAACAGAATTTGATGTAAAAAGTCTAAACAACAAATACGATTTAACGGAAATTGAATATTTGAAATGCAGTCACGTGAGTAATTTGCGCCATCCTCGGGGCGTATTTGTTTTAATAATGTTGCAACGAGAAAGGAAAAACTGGACCTTTGTTTCTGTTTTTTTTTTTCATCTTTTCTTCATGTTTTTATTTTTCTTCGTTCTTTCACATTTCTTATTTTGTTTATTTTCTATTTTTTCTTTCATTCATTTATTCTTTCTTCCACTTTGTTATTATTTCTTTCTTTCCTTTTTCTTCGTTGAAGAATTGAAATTAAGAATCTAGTTATTTACTTTGATCTTGCATTGAGATTATAAATATTATCACGTAAAGCAATAAATGCTATGCACTTCTTTCTTTCTTTCTTTCTTTCTTTCTTTTTTTCTTCTCTCTTTCTCTTTCTCTTTCATTCATTCATTCATTCATTCATTCTTCTTTCTTTCTTTCTTTCTCCTCATTCGAATAAACTACATCATAATAAGCATCCTCTATACAACGAGCTCGAAGTGTACAAATAGAACCTTGACATTCATAGATAATAATTAAGCAAATGATAAAAGTGCTATAAGATTCCTCATTTATATGCTATAAACAAATCTTCTCTCGCTTACTTAATAACAAAAAAGTACGATGTAATTTCATACGTTTTGGTTTAAAGGCACAGCGACAATCGTCTATTCACTTTTTCAATGTCTACGAATAATATCATAGCTTTCTCTGACGCACCTAACCATTCTGTTTACCCCAATAATCTTTCTCACAGACTAGGCGCCATCTGTAGACTGTCGGTTTTACTTAAATTTTACTATTGTCTAAAATTTCCAGAGATGATTGCATTTTGGCTGATAGCATTCAATGTTAAGGAAATATAAAAACATCGATCTTTATCGAACTGGGATGATCTTTAGACCTGAAGGTTTGGTATTTGGAAGAGCGGCAGCCGTACTGGCGAGATGAATTGAGTATTTTGATATATATTTTTTAAGTTACTTACGTTGTCGCTTAATTTGATTTCGAATTTTTTTTTTTTTTTTCCCAGTTCATTTTTTTTTTTTCATTTCATTTTTTTTATCTCATTCTTCCTTTTTAATTTCTTTTTGATACTTCTTTCTCTTTCTCCTCGCTCAGATATAAGGTATAAATTATCGATATAACTACGATTGGTATTATTACACAAAAATCATTGTTTCTTATTCATTGTCATTGCCAGTCATTGTCATTCATTACCTTTTACCAATTGTATATATGTCAGATCAGTGGTTTTATATTGATTTATTTATTAATCTATTCATTTTCATTTTGTTGCTATTACGAATTCTAATTGTTATGTACCATGTAAACTTTAAGGCGATTACAGATTCTATTTCTTCCTTCGGGGCACACGCAAAGATCTCTAGAACGTTCTTCTATGGAAACATAATCCATAGTCAAAACAAAAGAAAACATCTCCTTTATATTCATTTCCGCGAATACTCCATGAAATCTAGTCATTTTCTTTTCATTTCTATGGAAGAGGAAACAGAATATAAAGCTTATTAACGCACACAGAATAAATGAATCGTAAAATAATTTGTATTTATTGTTATACGCTCTCAAAAATGTTTGACTTTTTATAATTGTTTGTTCAGTCTTTTCTTCGAGGTGATTCAATTTCCAAAACACTTTTGTCTCTCCTCCTTGTCCTCCTCATACTGAGGAAAGGAGTTTTATATGGGCCTTATGCAGAATGAAAACCCCCTCGGGGGATTGTTGGAAGTGCTAGCATTTAAATATAAAGAAAGCTTGTCAGATTTTGCCAGGTGATCTCGAGCACGCACTTCCGTTTACTATTATTCAATCAGAAGGATTTTTGCTGCATTACCAAAAGTTCTGTGATGCATTTCAAAATGGAGTCGTATTTCGAGTTAACCTTTTTGAAATACGTCCTGAAATATAACTTTTTTTTTTTTTTTTAAATGTTGCGTGTACCAGAAAAACGTCCTCCTGCCCTATCAGCAGTTAATATTAATAAAAACAAAGTATAAATAAAATAAAAGTAAGGGAAATCGGTGTGGTCTTAATTAGTAACCAGCCGCCATTTTGATTACCGTGAGATATTATGAAATAGGAGACTGGGTATTAGGAACTGTTCGTTTTGACAAATATTCCTTTGTGCGCTTCGAGGCGAGATCACCTGGTGTTAAAAGTACAATAGGGAAGCAAAAAAAGAATCGTATTTCGTAGAAGAAAAGCCGGCTTGGAAATCACAACGGGAAAAATCGAGCTGATATTAATGGGATAAAAGATGAAAGATAGATAGAAAGAACTAACGAACGTAAGAATGAATAAATAAATAAATCAAGAATTATAAAGCACCCGACAATATTTTGATCTTTTAATTAACGTTCAAATCATTATAGTACCATTATAAACACATGCGATATTCTAGAACTTAACTTATTTTGATCGCTGTACTAACAGATTCGCTTGGTTGGTTATTAACACACTAAATAAAATATCGTCTGAATCGTTGTAATTGAGGTTTCTCGGGAAAAATGATTTTTCTTTCGGAAGCCGGCGCCTTTAACTTATTAGTTCTTTGATAATAGGTCATCATATTCTCGGCAAGAACACTTTGATATGTTAGACGTCCAATTTCTAAAGGCGGTCTTCTTTAAAGGGGGACTAGCACAAAAATCATCCAAATTTAAATTCAGCTGAATTTTACTGGAATAACCCTTAAAGGTCTAGTAATCACTGGTTAAAGTTTTTTCCTGTTATTCGGATGGGAAGTATTGTATTTTCAAGAATTTTTATAGGAGTCTGTGACGCCATACACTCATCACTAAACATCGCAACATACATCTACTCCTATAATTTTTTAAATATGAAATATCCCTATATCAATGTTATTTTTCTTTTTTTACTACAATTGGTCCGAATCTGTCACAGTGGGGCACACAAATTTTGTAATTATATTCATTAATGAACTTTCACAGGTTCATTTCAATGCACATTCATTTATTTATATCATATTTCTTATGATTGTTTTTCTTTTCGAGTAAAACAAATCAATGTAGGGACACAATTTAAAGCAAATTCAATTAACTATATAACTTTAATTATATTTTGCTTTCGTGACCATTTCGTAATTTGTTCCCTCTTTGTGCGAAAATGTCTCAGTGGGGTTCACCAAATAATTGGATACTTGAATAATGAATTATTCAACGTTATATTTTTCTGCCTTTCATTCAGTTTATTAAAAGTCTGTAATTAGTTTTATCTTGATTATCTTTTGTTTTACGTTGGTCCGAAGATGACCGCTGTGGCACCCCACATAATTGACCGTGTGGGCCCCTACACGTCATACTTATCTTTTTGAAAGAAAATCATAAGACAAATTTGATTTAGTAGAAAACTGTAATAATTATTTTTCCTTGGTCCCAAAATGACCCTTGTGGCACCCCACATAATTGTCTGTGTGAGCCCCTACACATCATACTTATCTTTTTAAAAGAAAATCATAAGACAAATTTGATTTAGTAGAAAACTGTAATATTATTTTTTCCTTGGTCCCAAAACAATGTGATTGGTTCAAGTAAAATATATCGCAAGATTTGATTGGACAGTTTACCGTGAAGTGATATCGTATCACTTCACTGATATGGTTTTTATTCACGGCTTTATTTCACGGATATCGAGCTTAAATGTGTAATAAAGATTTGTATGAATCTCTGAAATAATAAGTTTTAAACTTAGTACAATTCAAGATGGCGAAGGCAACTGTTAAGGGGGACTATTACATTAATTTTATAATTACATTTATTTTTCGTAATTTTCTTACGTTTTTTTTTCCATTGGGTCGAAGATGACTCTGTGGGGTACACCGCTGTTATTTTTGAGGGACCGAAAGACTGACAGACCGACGGCCTGTTCGACTTGTTCTCTTTTCTCTCGCTAGATATTTAAATATTAGATATATTTTTAGCTTTATTAGCATCATTATTACAACTTTTTATCAATTTTTCCTCAGTTCTAGTTTACATTTCCCTGTCTCTTTTCATTACAGATTGTGGCGTTCCTGACCCTTTTTTTCATCATCACCTCCGTCGCAATATTCTGCTTGGAGACTATTCCCTACTTCAACGACAACAACACCACCCCTTCAAAAGTGATTTACATTATTGAAGTCATCTGCGTCGCTGTTTTCACACTAGAATTGGTCGTTAGGTTAATATTCTGTCCAAATAAACTATCATTTTTCAAGAAACCGATGAACTGGATCGATTTTGGCGCCATTTTACCGTTCTATCTTCAATTGTTTCTGAGTAAATCAAACATAAAGACAATTGTTGTTCTTCGAGTAGTGAGACTGATCCGCGTGTTCAGGATCTTTAAACTTTCCCGCCATTCCTATGGACTTCAAATCCTCGGCCACACCCTCAAGTCGAGCTGTAGCGAACTGTTCCTTCTAGTCTTCTTTCTCTCCATTGGCGTGATTATATTTTCAAGCGTGATATATTACGCCGAGAAAGACGTGCCTAATACTTATTTTAAGACGATACCTGATGGATTTTGGTGGGCGGTTGTTACTATGACGACGCTTGGATATGGGGACATGGTGCCAAGGTCTCTACAAGGGAAAATCATAGGTTCTCTTTGTGCGGTCAGCGGTGTCTTAATGATTGCTCTCCCCGTACCTGTCATTGTGAGTAATTTCTCGTTGTATTACTCTCACGCTAAGGCCCGGATGAAGCTCCCGCGAAAAAAGCGACCGCTGATCTTTGGAGCAGCAAGCGCGCTGCGTGTTGCGCAACCGTTTGCTGTCAACGAATACAAAAAAAATGTTATCACCCAACTGATGCGTGACGGGTCGAAGGACGATGATGATGAGAACATTGCTAACTTAACACGGAGATCCCTGCGTAATTCAGATCGACGGAGCCCAAACCAAGCTCAACTTAACTCTTATCGCAGTTGGTCACCAAGGAATTTCAGTGGCACGCCAAATGCGTCCGTTCCTCGTCCCACCCCTAGACAGTCCCTCACGTCACCACCTCAGCCACTCAGGGGTGGCAATCTAGCAATTCCAAGTGCTCACAGTAATGATATTGAACTCAAAGAAATGTCAAGCAATCGAAGCCAATTACTAGCACAAGTGACGACCATTCCACAAGTTACACTGCCTACTAACCCTCCTGAGTCAACCTCCGACTTAAAAGAGCAATTGTCGACCCCACCTGTGTCACCTATGTCGTCCAAGCTCAGTCATAGCCAAAGCATTACCACAGATCCTAAATCCCCAGTCGCTAAGCTGCGTGGCATCCCTGCTAAATCTTTATCAGTCGACTCTGCCGGCTCTCCGAGAGGACGCAGAGGTCGTCGGGGTAGTCTCTATATTGTGGGGTTCACAGCCAAGCACTGGCAGAACAAGGCACTGAATAAAAATAAGCAACGCAAGACTCTATCTGCTGACAATAGCACCGAGAAAAGCGAACCGAAGGAGAAGGGAAAGGAGTTCTTTTCTTCGCTAAGCTGTGAGAACTGTCAGCATTACATTAAGGCACACTCTGCGGAGGTCCTGTTGCGAACAGATTCTGATCGCACAGAACAAGGGATTGAAAGCAAAGCTAACGACCAGGCGCACAATGCACGACGGGAAAGCGTATCTCTATTCAACCAAGTGTCACGTGCTCCAAAACACCCGAACCTTAACCGGGTTCCTTCCGGGAACCAAACCTTGAGTTTAGAAGAGACACCTATAAGAGAATTTGTTCGAAAAGAATCCAGGAAAACATTAAGTGATCCTACAAAGTCGTCGCAAGAATTAGGAAGAAGCGACTCGACGTCCAAAATCTCGGATGATTCGCTGTCCGTCCACGGTCATTTGAGCCAGCGGCGTGGTTCATCTCCTCTTATTCGTCAACACGCAGTCTTTACATTTGACATGGCCGAACAACCTGTCAATGGTGGAAATCTTGAACCAGGCCCTTCAACCCACTCTAGGCTTTCTCCAGCAAAAGTCTTGAATCAAGCCACCTCGCCAACTTTACCAGCACTGTCGGAAAGTGTCGGAGATTCGTCGGAGATGATAGGCTCCGAGGGAGTGCATAACAGCACAGAAACGTTATCGCCGACTGATGGGAAAAGAAACTCGGGACGAAAATCAAAGGTTCGTCCTAAGTCACTACCATCGGGTTACGTTAATGCCTCGTACCAAAGAGAGGAAGAAGATCATGATCTACACGGAGCAAGACGGCGAAGCTCCTTTCAAGAGAAAACTAAAGAGCCTCTCGCTGAATCAATGGAGACCGAGAAGCGTGGGTTTCAACCCTATCGAAAAGACGAGACACAGAATTGTGTCACCTCTCTTATCTCGAGCGTCCATGAAGCTGATTTTTCAGAACCGTGTTCCATGGACTTAAAGGATCAGTACTTGGCAGGTCGACGCACGCCAGTTGGTTCTGTCTCCAACGTCAGCCTCCCTTCTATATCTGAAGAACAACCGGAAATGAGTAGCGTACAAACTTTTACATCTATTTCAATGCACAAAGATAAACAACTTTTACACAGACCGGCGTCTGTGCCGTCGGAATCATTTTACGAAGGATTTCCGCTCTCGCCGCACATCATTCGAGCAATAAGTTTACCATTAAGTCCCACTTTTGAACATTTACCTCAAAATAGTAGCTATTTGCACCCGGAGTATAACCAAAGATCGTCATCACACTACAATATAGAGCGCAATGAATCGTTATTGGAGAGACGTCAAAGACCTGAGCTATACTTGAGGCATGTTTCTGATTCCATGCCACAACAAAGACAACAAGAGAGGACAAGTTACCCTGATTGCCAAGGGATTATCACGTCGCCTAATGGTAGACAATACCCGTTTGATGGACTGAATCGGTTCAATTCACTTTCTGGTCTAGATAGGATTTCTTCTATGACAGGAATAGAGAGGCTATATTCGTTCTCTGATGGTGATTATCCCCTAAATGCTGATGACAGCCTATTATATTCACCTCACACTCCTTCGTCGTTTGATGTTCCGACTACAAAAACGCGCGATACTGCAACATCGCCGTTTATTACCACCTGGCACGAATCTGACGAGGCCCCAGAACCGATCTCTGAGGAGCACCACAAAGATTCTTCACGTACATTGTCTTTTATTGACGATACGAGTGCAAGTCGTTTCAGTCCTTCGTCGGATGTAGGAGAAGTTCAAAACGCCAGCAAATTTGGCAAACGAAAACCCTCGGAGGTAGAACTTCGGCCTATATCACGTGTAGAAGACCAAGCGGGAAGAAAGTATTCGCTATACGCTGTCCCCACGGCTTTAGAAGGGTTGGTATTTTACGCAGCTGCACCGAGAATTAGTATCGACTCGACCGAAAGCATCCCGCATATATCGAACTATCCGGATGACACACGAAACTCTCCCGAAGACTTCACGAATCTTGACGAAGTTAACAAAGATTTTACGCCAGATGGAGAAACTTTAAAAAATTTGGACGATTACACCGGTAACGGAAATTCAGTGTTTCATCGTATTGGGAAATTCGACGAAAAACGTGACAGGAAACCTAGTGGTCTTTCTCTGAACGAACAAACAAGTGTAAATGAAAAGGAAGATTTAGATGGTAAATCTCGCTCGCGATCCCAAAGAGACATCGGGAGCGGTCCCGCTGAGGCGTCTGTGAGAAGCAAACGCCAAGGATCCCCTTCATTGCCCAGGCTACAACGTAGCGATAATAGTGTGATATATAACGGGCACGAACCTTTACAGCAAAAGCTATCTGGAAATCTCCATGCCAAGAGACCTGCAAGCTTGCCCTCGCCCGACAGAAGACGAGCAAGAGCGATTTTTTTCGGGGATTCTGGAATCAGTAGCGTTGGTAGTGGGAGTACCACTTCGATGTCGCACTCTCTCGAGCTCGATAACGAATCCAAAGAAAAGAAAGAAAACGCGGCGAATATTTTAAATCCTATCAAAGAAACCGAGGTGGAGAACCCGGCCAATAGGTCAATATTAAACCGTATGGACTCCTTTAGCGGTGCTTCAGCAGATAAGAGAACTCCTGTGACGACGTCAGTCAATATAATGCTGCCTTCGAAGAAGTCACGTGAAAATCACGTGATTGATATATTAAGTAATTCTGACCTATATGAATCTAGCGTAGTGTAGTTGAAATGATCATCTGGTAGATGCGTGACGTGATCACTAAGTGCAGTATTGTACTTATCTTATTTTATCATATAACTTATAGATTAAGGTGACAGTTGATGCATTTCGTATATTTAACAAATTGACATCAGATTTTTATGTGTCTGTCCTCTTATTGACGATAAATTGCGTCATCACATTGTCAAAGTAGTGTGGATTCACGAGGCGTAGCCGAGTGGATCCGCATACTACTTTGACAATGTGATGGCGAAATTTATCGTCAATAAGAGGACAGACACATAAAAATCTGATGTCAATTTGTTTTTTACAATAACAAAAACGATCAAAACTTCTCATTTTTAGCGATCAAAACAACCAACGGAAAGAGCGCGCACTCGTTGACGTCAGCTTTATCTGTCTGTCCTCTTATTGATGATAAAAAATAGCCAATCAGCGCGCGAGAAATTTCTAAGTTATTGTAAAAAAACTTGCTGTTTAGGAACCCTGTATTTTAGCGCCAGAACGTTTTTCATTCTTATCCGACACTTCATACGCAGTTGTTATGTTTTGGACACCGTCCCTCAAACTTACAAAGGTCTAGCCTTATCGACAACTTACAGTACTTTGGAATGCAGCTTAATCTGGTGGACAAAAAAATAGGTTCCGATTTTCAGGAGATTGAACGTCGCATGCAAGGTCTATATAATTAATTTTACAACGTTTATTATTTTTGAAAACTATTTTTTGATACTTACAGTCTACCTTAATGCCGAAAATGTTTTAACGACCACCTTTAATATCGACCAACTGTATTATCGACCACCTGTAATATCGACCACCTGTAGTATTATATTACTATTGCTTTAAGACCCTCGTGTAAACTGACAAGTAGCAAAAATCGACCACTTACTCTCACACTAGTTACTTAGGTTAATTTTTTTCGTGGCTGTTTCTGAGCCCTAAAACTGTGAGGGTCTCTAAGGAAAGCGCGGTCGTATAGCTCATAAAGGCGAGGTTACCTAAACTCATTGTGACATGGAGGCTATGAAATATTTTCTTTTGAGTTCAATAAACTTGATGAATTTAGGGTCTAGCTTCGGTACGAACAATGCTTTAAAAGTCATGGTGATCAAAACTTTTTCCATTACCCACGATAGACAACAATGCACTATGTTTACGGCAAGTTACATAGCCTCTATGTTACAGTTAGCTTAGGTAGCTTCTCCTTCTTATGTAAGAGAATTGAGTTCTTATAATGCTTAGGAACTATTATATTATTATATTATATATTGAGGGGTTGCAAGAATTCCCAAGAGAGTCAAAAGACAAAAGCATGGCGGCCATTGTGGTGCCGTTAGCAATGGATGCTAATGAGAAATCATTTGGTTAAAAGGCACCAACATGGCCGCGATGACGTAACGTGCAATCGAAGAATTATGATGGAGCTATGGGACCGCGTTTTCTTTAGCGATTCCCAGAATCTCAGAAGAAAAACCGAGTTCTGCCTAGCACACAAATACTCCATTTGAAAGTTCCGTTCAGTGACCACGAATAATGGTTCCAAGCCGATTCTGTAGTTGTCTCGCATCAAGTAGTTTTGCTATAGAGCGTTTTCACTCACGTGAGGAGGCAGCAATAAACAATAGAAGCTTTCTCCACAGTATTTGCATAAAAATAGAGTTCAATTCTCGGAGGATAGAAAATGTATTGTTTTGGTACCCCACCGATGTGACGTCACGTGAAAACGCTCTGTTCGCGGCAACTACAAACTCGACATGAACCTATTATTCATGGTCACTGAACGGAACTGTAAAATGGAGTATTTGCTTCGATAACCATCAAGGAATCGTTAGAAAATGAAATGATAGGAGTGAATTTGTAAATAGATTAGTTCAAAGCCAAAATATTTTATGAAATATCTAGAATTTTTTATAAAGTGGTGAACGAGCAGGGCTCCAAACTCATCTATTTTTTGTTTGTTTTCATTCGATTCATTAAAGTACTATTCCTCAGATATATGGTTTGAACTCTACTTCATTTCGGGTTGATTGAAATCTCTCTATCGCAAAAACGCGTCGCAAATATCGTCGACTATCTATATTTTTCACAGCCAGAATATTTCAATATTATATCAGATAATTTTTATTACGTTATGTTTGCTTTTTTATTTACTGTCGTAGTTAGTCCAGATCTTAAAACATGTTGCGAATAAACTTCTTAGCTTACATATATGCAGTTTTAAACTAGACTTTAATAATATTCCTTGCTTTTCTACTCAACAACTCAAACGATACTGAATGCACGTAGATATAACTCCGAACTTTTTATTTACAAGAGATTCGAAATGGAAGAATGTTTTGCCTGAAACTGTCTGCGGGCAGTGCCATTGTCTGTGCGAAGTATCTACAAGTTGAATAACGATCGCCCCTTAGACATTTGTGGTCGATAAACGTTATAATAGAGTACTTAACTATAGAAAATTAGGATGCGCTACCAGTCTAGGATAAAGGTTATAGTTCCAGTACTACTCGTTTGACAAAATTATAAAAAATAGTATAAATAAGAACCGCTGTAATAATTCATAACTATTAAAAAATACTTATATTTAAAAAAGCATATTAAAAAGAAAAAATATTATTAAATGTATTATTTATGGTATTGAAATCTAAGAAGAGCACCTGTGTGAAGCGACCACCTTTTTAAATTAAAGCTTTTTCACCACTCATATCGGAGCGACCACCTTCCTTAGCTTAGGCTTCCGACCACCTCTTTGAAGCGACCACCTTTTTAAAATAAATCTTTTCACCACTAGTATCGGAGCCACCACCTTCCTTAGCTAAGCCTTCCGACCCCCTCTTTGAAGCGACCAAATCTCTTAGAAAAGGCTTTTAACCACCTATCCTTGAATGACTTTGGCTCTTAAATGACCTCCACTAAGAAGCGATTACCTTTCATTCATCTTATCACTCAACGTTTTTAAATAGAATTAACTTTATTGAACATGCACTCACTTTTCTCTCGACTTTCATTGAAATATAAAATAACTGAGTATATCTAAAAACACTCTTTATTGTACATCAAGTAATGAGTTAAAAACATTTCCTCATGGTACTCTTGAAATACACTTAAAAGTAATGGAATATTCCTCGAAATTTCCCCTTGGCCAAATGTTCGCCAATTTTCAGTCAAAGTAATTGATAAAGTACTTGATGACCTCGTGCGTTGCATTCTGCAATTTTATTTCGCCCACTCGAAATGACAACTTCCCTATTCCACGCTTATTGCTTTTCGGAGTAATTTCTTTTCGTCGGTAAGCTGCGAGACGTCGAATTGTTTAAGGAAGTAACTGCGTAAATGTGTCATTCTCGTAAAATTTGTCCAGCCTTGTCCAACTGAGTTGTACTTCCTTATTCCACGGAAATTCCTTTTCAGAGCAATTTTTTTGTCGTTGGTGAGCTTTTGAGACGTTCGGGCTTTACTGGAAACTGAACTGTGTAATGATTGACTGCCTGTCGTAAATGTCGTCTAACCTTGTCGAACTGCTTTTAGACTAACCAATTCTCACTGACAGCAATGCGGGATAGAAGCCGTAATTTCTAACTCTGTATATTACTCCAACATTGATTTGAAAAACTAATATGATAATGAATAATAGAGACTTGAACAATGGCGGGATTTCCAATGCGCTTTTTTGTCCACTAAAATAAATATCGGAGCTAGGAGTGTTCTTACTTTTTGGAAGAAAAAAAAACAGGACGCTCAACGAAAACGTTTTTCTTCGAAGATTACAACAGATCAAATTGAAGGAACCAAAATATATGCCGCTTGAATTGAAAATGCGGGGGAGTGCAGTGTACACCCGTATCGACACCAATAGATGCATTCGTCTGGGGCATGTTAAGGAGAGATTTGTTAGGCGTTTTTGAACCACTTTTTATTCCCTTAAATGTAGGTTATAGTAACTCTGAGAATAAATTTTTTTTTCTGGGTTTGCCTTGCTTTGCCTTTCCTTGCCTTGCCTTGCCTTGCCCTGCCCTGCCTTGCCTTGCCTTGCCTTGCCTTGCCTTGCCTTGCCTTGCCTTGCCTTGCCTTGCCTTGCCTTGCCTTGCCTTGCCTTGCCTTGCCTTGCCTTGCCTTGCCTTGCCTTGCCTTGCCTTGCCTTGCCTTGCCTTGCCTTGCCTTGCCTTGCCTTGCCTTGCCTTGCCTTGCCTTGCCTTGCCTTGCCTTGCCTTGCCTTGCCTTGAAATTGGTGTTGTTTGATATAAAAAAGTGTTCATTCTATAAGCTTTTTTTACATTAACAAGCTTAATCTCGTTAAAGGAATAATCCCTCTCTTGACATAATTTTCGACATACTTCAAGAACCATCATCTCCAAGATTTGTGTTTTTTTATCAACGTGATTTTTAAAAAAATATTTCTTGCATTGATCTCTATTTAAGAAGTTCCATCTTGCTCACATCATTGCCTGTGACAATAATCTCAGAACGCCAATGTTATGTCTTCGTTCAAAACCTTACGAAAAAATCGTTGAAAGCGCTTATTTTTCTCTCATAACCCTAAATAATCTTAAATCTTTACACTTATGTTTAATATTAAGTAATATTAAGTAATTCAGTATAAATGTACTCTGATTAATTTAGCACACTTACTCACACATACTACATAACCACTACATCTAATATTCTGACTATCACTTGCATACATCAAATTTATTATTCCTCGTGGTGATTTCTCAGGTTTTTCAGGAAACCAAAATACGATATCGCGGTCATCATTTGTGCTCCAAAATCGTGTAATTCATCAAACGGTTTGAAATCTACTATTAGAGAGTTTTAGATTGACTTTTTTTCTCCCCGCAAACGACAAACGTGACCACGGTTTCATAGTTTTCCTGTATTTTACTTGATCTTTTACAAACATTCTCACCAAGCGCAAATATTATTTTGTTTTTCTACTACTTGGACTTTTTTACGATTCTTTTTCAGTAATTTAAAAGAATTTTCACGTTTGCCGTGAACGTAAATCTAAAATTCTCTATTTCTTATATGTTTACTTAAAAATTTCGTTAATTTTTTAGGCAACAAAAGATGAAATTTTTTCTCACACTTTTTATACAAATTTTGATAAAATTAATATTGATATTTTCAGGATAATCTTAACACTATTTTCTGGAAATAGTGATTTTTCCATTTTTCCATTTTTTTATAGCGATTTTTCCATTTCATTGGTAGTGTTTTTCCGGGGAGATTAGACGAGGTCAGTTATGCTAACTGTTGTATGTTTGTGTGGGAGTGTCGCTTCCTTAAAAGACAAGCTTCTTCTAAAGAGATATATCATTTGTAAACTGTTTAATAACATCAGTGTCTTCCTGTGTAAGTATTTTTGACGCTGGTGTAAAATATTTAAATATTTTTTTTTTAAACAGAAAGACAATTGCAAGATAAACTAGGGAAAGATAGAGGAGGGATGGATGGATGGATAAAACGAGGGATGGATGGATAGATAAAAGGAGGGATGGATGGATGGATAGATAGATGGAGGCAATGGTGGATGGATGGAAGGATGGATGGATGGATAAAAGGAGGGAGGGATGGATAAGAGGAGGGAGGGATGGATAGATGGATGGAGGCAATGGTTGATGGATGGATGGATGGATAAAAGGAAGGAGAGATGGATGAATAGATAAAAGGAGGGAGGGAGGGAGGGCGAGAGAGGGAGGGAGGGAGGGAGGGAAGGACTGATGGATGGATGGATGGATGGATGGATAAAAGGAGGGATGGATGGATGGATAGATGAAAAAGGAAGGAAAATAAAAGGATTTTTGGACGATCAGATGGACCGATGGATAAATGGATGAAAAAAAACGTAGAAAGAAGATGATTCAATAGATGGACGGATAAGTGAATAGATGGAGGAAAGAAAGAGAGAAACAAACAACTAGAAAAAGATAAATGGATTAGAATCACAAACTATAAAACGAATTAAAAAAAAAAAAAAAAACACATAAATCGTAAGTAATGATAATCACATACTGAGCGTGGAACGACAGCTCAATTTCATTCTTTCGATTAATCAAACCATTTCTTAGATATAGGTTCCCATTTAATAACCTTTTAATATGCTACGACGCCTAATATCCCGCATGGCTCTCAGCTGCACTTTACTAACAACTCACCAACTACCATCAATCCAAAACGACAACTCTTGCACGGATTACGACTATGATACGAATAGTTTTCAACTCAATTACGTTGTAAATCGTCTTGTTTTACTTAATGTTTTCCTAAATAAAAGAGTTCGTGGTGTTTTGAATGTCATAACACACTCGTTACGCCTACAAGATTTTCAATCGATAAAGAAAACATAGTTCAAGTGTGAACTGTTCATACTTCATTCATGGATTCCAGATTTTACCGTATTACCGACAGATTCAAGTACTTCCTTGTCGTTTGAAGTTCGTTTTCCCGCCTTTGATAACCTCATTTCACTTTCCTTTTTTGTAATCTATTATCGAAGATAATTTTTATCTTAATTTTTTTTGATTTCGGTTTTTTTTTTTTTTTTTTTTTGTGGTTAATCTTTCGTGTTTCTGTCAGTTGTAATTGGGATAACGCATTCCCTCTAAGAATTAGGCCTCGAAAAACAAACTGAAAAAGCCTTAGTTTCGTAACTTTGTCAATTTGTTATACAATTCCAAAATAACAATTTCGTTTTGAGAATCTATATCTGTAACAAGGGCTGAAGATGAAGTTTCCTACGTGAGCTCACCAACTTATAAAAAAAATTTCAAGTAAATTAAACGAATATAAACCATATCAAAATGAAGCATGATTTTAGAAATGATCTCTGTATCAATAAAATAATCTTAGCAATTCGTAGCTCGCAGGCATTTTGAAGCCTTGAGCCAGCTGATATTCCTAAATCTGTGATTTTCAGATCCTTTTATTGCAAGTTATTTTATAGTTTGAATCAAAATAGCTTTACATTCTTTATGGAAGGGTTAAGTCTCCCACATTAATCACGTCTCCATAATGTTTCCAACTTAGTCTTATTTCTAAAAAAATTATCTTAGTTTATTGAAGAATAAATAAATATATCGGGGTTATAGATAAGAAAATGAAGGAAAACAAATAATATTTATGATTCCTTAAGGTTTATTTTAAAAAATTCCTAAATTACTGAATTCCTTTCTTATTGAAATGTTTTTTTTTTGTTTTTTCCTTCCAGATTGTTTGAACTACGAAGGATATTGCGACGATGGGACACACAAAAGGTTGAACATAATTTATTTTTCTAAATACAGTCTTCGAAATACATCCTCCCGGACTTTGAAGGTGGTTCTTATGAGCCGACAAGTTTGCAGCACTTCGCGGGTTTTTTGATGCTCTGTCTTCTGTGCTTTCGGTCTGAAAATGAATTCAATTAGAGATTACTTAAATACTTGGAGTCTGAAATTTCGAATCGGTTTAAAATGAAAACCTCATTTCGAAAGTTTTTGAAATATTATTATCGACTACTTCAGTTGTGTGCTAGAACAAAAGTCGAAGATTTTATCAAGGCGAACCTATTAACGAGCCATCTGTCGCATTTGATTGGCTCTTACTTTAATGATATTGAAGGTGCTTAGCCAATCACAATGCTTCCTGTTTCGTCAATTTCCTGCATTTCAGCAAGTGTGGATGGCAGTCAGGATATGATCCCACATGGGTAAGAATGAGGTTCATACTTATAGTAAATAGTTTGGGTGTCAATCGGAAATCATAATTACTACACTATTGAGAACAACCATTGCTCCTACGCTGTGTACGTTATTCTCTGATCCCAGAAGTAAAATAAGAGGCACCAATCTGGCTCACTTGTTGTTGTCATATTATCCCGGCTACCGCTATATAATCTTTTGTGAGCCTAGCGAAATTGACTGTAGAATATCCAGGTTATCCAGTTCACTACAACATACACGGCACTAAAAGGAGTTGGACTTTTGAAGAGAAATCCTACACTTGCCTGCCCCTTCGAAAGAAAACAAAAAGATTTACTCCTTCTCAAACGGACAAGACAAAATGGTGCTTAAAGAACAAGAGATATTTTCCCCTTTCAAGGTAAGAAAATCTTGATTTTTTCACACTTTTTACACTATGCTAAAACTTTCACTTTTAGTTTAATTTAAACTCGAATTTCATAAACCTTTTTTCGTTTTTACAGATTTTTAATAGCATGTTTTATTCCTCTTTTCGCTTCTCTTCGTGTTTCCAAGCGTTCGGTTCCTCTTAACCTTCTCTTTACCTGGGTTTTTACTTTGGGTTCATGTATTGTTTCGTACTCAAAACCAATGGAAAACCCTAAATGCTTTTGTAGCAATCTTTATTTTCTTCTTTACTATGACAAGTATCTTCCAAGAATAGCTGAACTGATTCAGATCAAGGTTAAGATCTAATAAGCGTTATGACTTATACAATATCGTCGTTAACTCATTTCAAGAATATATCGTTCCGGCTAGAAAAGTCAGCGATGCCGAAAGATTAGAAACATGTCTTTTTATGGTCATTTCAGAATGTTTTGGCGATAAACCTAGGTACTTAGGTCTAAATAAGCGGTCTAAATAGACGGTAACTATTCTTGTACAATGATAATTATAACAGATGTCTAGGAAGTATATTTTACAGAGTATTGTATCAAAAAAAACGCCTCAAGCTCTACACCGATTCAACAGGGTAAAATAAACTAGTTTGAAAATCGTTTCGCCGATCGAATGATCATCTGGTGATTTTCTAGTATGTTTTTTTTATAAGGAAGCAGACTGTGCCCAACAGCGTGATCAAGTCAATTCTGTACTTTCTTCACAGGTTAAAATCACTATCGCTTAAAACATGATTGATCGCCATCTGTTATGTGTTTATAGAACTTTCAGGCTTGTTTTGGAATTGTGAATAGATTTGTTATACAAGCGTTTGCAAGAAGGCGTTTAATAGGAAGTTATTCCTTCTTTCTTTCTTTCTTTCTTTCTTTCTTTCCTTCTTTCCTTCTTTCTTTCTTTTATTCTTTCTTTCTTACTTACTTTCATTCATTCTTTCGGCTTCCTTCCTTTCTTTCTTTCTTTTTTCCTTCGTTTTTTCTTTCTTTCTTTTTTTTATATCTGCCTTTTTCTTTTTTTCTTCCTTCGTTCATTTTTTCTTTCTTTCTTTCTTTTCCCATTCATCCATATATACATACATCCCATCTATCCCATTCACCCATTCACCAACTTGATTCATATTTTTCTTTTTTCTTCTCAGTCAAACGAAAAGCATGTAATAGAGGCTGCAAGGTACCAAGGATCCAAATTTGTAGTTTGCAGGCTCGTTTGAATGCTTTGCGCTTGACCATTGAATCGATAAATGAGAATTGTTATGTCTGAATCAAACACGTTGGAGTCAACTGAGTATGCTTCTTAAACATTGCAGACCTTTGAAACGCCTTCGTCATCCGAAAATGTTTTTTTTTTTACAACGCGCGCTTTTCAGCGATTTACGATCTTTTGCATACGCAGTTTGATACCCATTTCGTGTTTTGTCATGCGCAGTAGGGTGTCGAGTTTGGTCATGCGTACTAAAGATTTGTAGACCATCCATCCCATCATCCACTTATTCATCCATCCACCTATCCATCCACCTATCCATCCACCCATCCATCCACCCACCCACCCATCCATCTATCCACCCACCCATCCATCCACCTATCCATCAACCCATCCATCCAACCACCCATCCATCCACCCACCCATCCATCCACCCACCCATCCATCCATCCACCACCCACCCACCCATCCATCCACCATCCACCCACCCACCATCCACCCACCCATCCATCCACCCATCCACCCAACCCATCCATCCATCCATTTATCAACTTAATTCAATTTTTTATTTTCTTCGAGTCTGTTTCTTTAATTGTTTCGGTAGAAAAGTTTAGTCAAATGATTACGATAAGTGTGACAGAAGAACGTGTAACAGAAGCCATTGTGTTACTTCTTCACATACTATTCGAGCGTAGTTTATTTTTTCTCTTCATTATAATTACGACAACTTAACGTCTTTAAAGCACTTGAACCTAATTTAGCTAAAAGCACCAGTCAACTTAAAGTAGACCAAAATCAAAATTTCAAAATCAATAAAATTTAGTCTTATAATTAGCAGTTTCATAAATTGCTTGATATACTGTGCAGATCAGCTCAATTAGAAACGTTATAGTCTATATATATTCTCATAAACAATTGATAAAAAATTGGGGAACTTAAAACAAGCTATCAATAAAAAACTATACTTTCCAAGGTCTCCTTCATACGAGAGCCTCAAGAGAAAAGCAATAAGAGAGCAACACGATACCAACAGGGATAACTAATTTAAAAGCCGAAGAACACCCCCAAATTTTTTTTCTGATCGATATGATAGAAGTAAGTGATGATAGATGAACGTAAAACCAAGTTTCTTGACATTTTTTACACTTTTAGAGTTAATGTTACTGCGATAAAGCCGTAAATAAAAACCAGTTTAAAAAAGTTGATAATCTCTATATACATGTTTGAATATTTTATATCTTTAATTAACATTCAAGCATTCAGTTTGGAACTCAATTTTCTGTGTAATCATGTATGTAAGTTTTCAAATGTATTGCTGACGTATGTCAGTTATCTTCAGTATTAAAGCAGTGTTATTTGAACTATGCACTAGATATTCCATTAACGAAGATAAATTATTATGCAATGGAAACCTTTTATGTTATGAAATCGTCTTAGTCTACTCTTTCATCATAGGAAATTAGTTTAAAAATTTGAAAATACTATTTCCTGCAATTAAATTTGGGCCTATCTCCTAATTAAAAAAATTTGATAGATTCTTTTATTTTTGTGGACTGAATAGAACAAAAGTACTGTGAAAGTGTGACAATTAGCGAAAAATCTTTCCCAGATTTTCTTTATATTCTTCAAGTTTACTGCTCTATTTTTAAATAAGTACTCGTATCCAGGTCATTTATAGTGTTCTTTTGCTTGAGGCTCGAGAGCTCGTTGTGAGAAAACACAGTTAATTGCCCTATTTCATAATTACGTCACAGTTTG
Source organism: Actinia equina (assembly GCA_011057435.1). Taxonomy (NCBI): domain Eukaryota; kingdom Metazoa; phylum Cnidaria; class Anthozoa; order Actiniaria; family Actiniidae; genus Actinia; species Actinia equina. The sequence goes on from WHPX01000826.1 coordinate 53,621, forward strand.
TTTACATCGGCTTAATTCTCTTCTTTCGAGATATTTAGCGTATTATTTAGTTGTTCTTGCCTTCATCAGCTCATTAACCAAATTTCATTGTGATTTAAGATATGTTGTTGTCATTCCACCCCCCTCCAGCAACCATGATCCCTAGCGTTAAAACAATAGTTTGTTTTGAAGGGACGTCATTATGAAATAGGGCAATTTTAGCACCAAAATAACGAAGGGAAATGAGACGAATATCAGCCAATCAGAGCACGGCTCTTCAGAAAAGATGACGCGCGCGTGCAAGACTATAAAAAGGCGCGAAAATTCCAAGCTTGTCTTACTTGAGTTAAGCGTTAAGATGGCATGGGAAACTGCTTGTCATGCACTTTGTTCATTTAAGGTAAAGTATTTTTATATTTATCAGTATTTTGAAGACCAATTTGAGAATAGATAAATGATTTATAAATTGCAATAATTATTAATATATCTTTTTTATATGTATAATAGCATTCTCATTCTATTTCAACGAAAGTGTAATTCTTTATGAAGATATAACTAGCTAAAAACTAGTGTGAGCTGCGTCGGTGTTTCTAATGAAACAGTAATGATGAAAAGGTAAATTATACACCGTGAAAAAGATGAAAAAACTTCTTTCTCTTTTACTCCGACGAAGGACTAGCGTCCGAAACGTCAGTACGTTTTTTCATCTTTTTCACGGTGTATAATTTACCTTTTCATCATTACTGTAATTTTTTAAGCCTTGTTAGCATGACTGACAATTCCCTCATAACGATCAGCTTACTTTTTAAATGTTCTCACCATTTTTTTCCGGAAGGCTGATTAGAATAACATTCACATTATGATATTTTTACATTTTATAATATTATATATTCTTTTTTTTTTTTTTTGCTAACCAGCACGGAAATTTTCTGTTTCTAGTAAATACAAATAAAACAAAATGGCTAGTTCTTGTCTTTCCCTATTAAATAATATATTTATTGATTTCAAACGTTAAACTTACTTCAAAATAGCCTTGAATACGTGGGACCCAAGTTCGTTCCTAACAAACAAACTCTCTTCGTATTTAAATAGTACAGATAAAACATGATCGCTAGTTCTTCTTGTTTTTCTCATTAATAGTGTATTTTTCTTTATTTTAGACTTGAAATAACCTTTCAAACCTTGTCTTACGTACATTCAACATACATCCAAGTTCGCGTCTAACAAACAACCCCTCTCTTTTGCGTCATTTGTGAAGTGTTCATTGTTACGCTCCCCCGCGAATACCTAATGTTCCCTCTGTTCTGCTTTCATCATTCATCATTCTATTTATAAATATGCTCAGCTGGAAAACATTTCTCTTGGAAACGAGAGCTTCAAATAAAGGCATGTAGTTTTGAACAGAAGAATTAGTTTGTAGAGTGTAAGCTCAACTCCTAGTCCATCACCACAGGTATCCCATATATCTCTTTAAAACTTTCTTTAAAGTTTCATTTTCTTAAGTTTCATTCAGATGATTTGAAATAGTGACGTAGAAATGACGACACTGCAAAACTGGAGTATTATTAAACCTGCGAAAATTGATTTTAAAAAAACATGATAGTTATTGCATTAATAATACAAAAGTAATTAATTATTGCGTCATTGTTATCAAGTACTTGTTAGTAACCTTATTCTTTTCATTTGGTGGCCTGGAATTCGTGTTTTCAAGATATGCATTTTAGGACAAATATTATTTGATAAACTTTAAGAAACCTCGAGAATTTGCTGCTTGCCACGCGCGCCGGCCATGAAACTCTGAAATTGTGGCGGGAAAATCTTAATGCTCATGATCCGTTCACAATCATGACTTCGCACAGGAAGCCCACATGGGTATTTTTGATAGACGTACATGACGCTATTTTTAAATACATATTTGATACGATCTTTAAAAAAAACTTCCGCACATTTTAAAAAATCGCCATATTTGAGTAATTAACGCAATTACTCTAATTTAGCGCGGTATCAATTTGAATTTGAGCCATAATTTGTTAATAAGGTGATGAGTCGAGTCAGCCTTGTCATGAAAAGGAGTTGTTGAAAGTCTTTGATTGACGGGAGTTTTGTCGATTTTAAGCGAAACTCTGATAACTGTTAAGGTCGACATTGCTACATTGCTATCTCCCAAGTTAGTAACTTCTTCAGCTACTACGTACTGCTTCACGAAAAACTCGCTATCTATACGTCTTGATCCTTGGAGAAACTCAAAAAATGGGATCAAACTGCTCAGTGAGTATAACATTTCGATCATTTCAGATCCTATTTTATTTTTATCTTCGTATCTTCTTTGTCCTTCTAGGACTAATTAGTCACTTATTCTTAGTCTATTCCAAGTTTAATTAATCCTTCTGTCGGTTATTCTAGTGAGTATATTATTGAATTTTCCGATTGTCATTCTTGGTAAAGTTGCTTTATGTAGCAGGATGTATTGTACTCTTAGTCTTGGTCAGGTTTCTAGGTGTTGCAGGATGTATCGTATTCTTGGTCAGGTTTCTTGGTGTTGCAGGACGTATTGTATTCTTGGTCAGGTTTCTTGGTGTTGCAGGACGTATTGTATTCTTGGTCAGGTTTCTTGGTGTTGCAGGATGTATTCTTGGTCAGGTTTCTTGGTGTTGCAGGATATATCGTATTCTTGGTCTTGTTTCTTGGTGTTGCATGATGTATAGTATTCTTGGTCTGGTTTCTTGGTGTTACAGGACGTATTGTATTCTTGGTCAGGTTTCTTGGTGTTGCAGGATCGTATTGTTGGTCAGGTTTCTAGGTGTTGCAGGAGATTTATTGTATTCTTGGTCAGGTTTCTAGGTGTTGCAGGAGATGTATTGTGTTCTTTGTAAAAAATGATTCTTCAAGTCCTGGTATTGAAACCACTCAAATGAGTCTTTTTTGACATGATTGACATGACACATCAAATACAAACGTCAAAAATGACAAATATTCACAAACGCGCGCGTGTTATCAAATATAATGTGATTTTGTTGGCGTCAAAGATACCACTGTTAAGTGTTAATCATTCCTGCTATACCTAAAAGTAAGAGATAACTAGCTAAAAACTAGTGTGAGCTGCGTCGATGTTTCTAATGAAACAGTAACGATAAAAAGGTAAATTATACACCGTGAAAAGATGAAAAAACATACTGACGTTTCGGACGCTAGTCCTTCGTCGGAGTAAAAAAATTTAAAGTATATTTTCTAGTTTTTATATCAGTACTGAATGATTCAAGATGTCTTTTGGAGATTAAGTAGATACAGAAAAAGACTATCTGCCGCTATCTTATCGGGTGCCAAGAGAAGAGGTTAGTAGTTGAGTGGGACTAACTAAGGAACGACTTGAAAATTTCGATTTGAAATCTTTCTGGTTCCAAAACGCCGTAACAAAAGCGGTATCATAGGCTAGTAGAGTTTGTTAAGTTTCTCGATTCGGGTTTTTTTTCCTTCCTCCGTAAAACGAAAATACTACACTCCAATTCGATCCGTGATTTAGCCATGCCCTGACTCAAAGATCAGCCCAGAGACTCTTCAGGGTATCGATCTGTGAGATAGCTGTGCCTTGACTTTAATCAGATGAGAGGTTGTTTCTGGGTTTCGACTAAACTAAGGTCGAAATATTGGAAATACGAGTATTACAAGTATAGCTCATTTCGTATTTTTTAGAAAGCCGAGTCCCTTATTGTTTTTTTTTATTTTTTTCTTTCAGATTCTTTTAGTGCTATTTATAATACTGATGGCAATAAATATGTCCTTCGGGAAAACAGTTTTCTTGTTGCCTAGCAACCAAAATAGCATCAACGAGCAGTGCCAGCCAGCCAAGCGAGAGCTCCTACTCCAGAAACTGGGTCGAGCTTATAATCACCACTTCATGGCAATGGATTTCGTAGATTTAACTACTAAAACCGCTGACCATCCGGAATCACTGCCAGAAGACGCACTTCATGAAAGCCGCTATGGATCCGCGAATGAATCAATACGAGAAAAGCGAAGCTCAGCTACGAAACCAGCAGCGTGGACCTGTCAAACCACTAGCAAATGGATTGATATGGGGAGAAATTATTTTCCCCGTTATTACAAAACAGTCACGTGCTCCTCTAATGATTGCTGGTTTGGCCATTTCCGGTGTCGAGCAAAGTTCTTCCAATTTCAGATTCTGAAACGAAAAGCCGGAGCATGTAGGAAGGTCATTTCGAGCTCTGGAGTTCCTAGTTTTGAAGAGTTCTGGGAACTCCACGAGGTTGATACTGCTCTTTATTGCATGTGCACTAATTGACCCCACCCCTTCCCCTCAAAACCATCATTTTAATTTTCAATATATTAATTGCAAGGAGTTGAAATTTTTAGAATCTTTGACGTTTTATTTTTTGAAATAATATTAATGGTTTTTTATGAACCATTATTTTTCATGGATTTAAATAAAAACAAGTTAAAAGATTCCGCCAACTCGTTTTCGCCAAATTTAGCTCTCGCCCATGATAAATAAGATTTGTTGTAATTATGTATCTATCTAAAGTTTAGGAACTTCAATGTGTTGATATTCAGCCCTTGAAGCTCAAGTGAAGCTCATTTTGTTGAACTTTACTTTGTATTTGATGAATTGCTTCAGTGAAGTCCAGATTCAAAATGGCGGTCCACGGGAAACTAGGAACGACTTGGAAATTTATGTTGAAAAGTCTTTAGATTTCAACCTCTTTCGATTATAAATAGAACCTTGGTTGGTTTAAGATTAATTTTCATTTTTATTTAGCTTTTTATTGGATGGTTTTATTATTGAGTTTGATTCACTTCTGTGGTTTAAAAAATAAGACGAGTTGAAATTGATAAAAGATTAGCCCCACTAGAAAAGAAATTATACTTGAATGAAGTTAAGAGAAAATAATAAAATGCCGTATTTTTCCAGGAACATTAAGCGTTAGATTTCCCGAAAACTTATAAAGTGAATGTCATTCAGTATTTTTGAATAAATGGTTCAATAATGTTAATAGTATAACGAAATAGTATAAATAATTGTTAGTGTTCATGCCCTTAATTTAACTACTAGATTGTGACGTGTTTCCGGAAATAATGAACTTCCGGTTATACTTTGTTTTTGAGGATGATACCTTATAAGGTAAACTAATGTGAACAATTAATCTACAACAAGATGTAGTTTAGCGTATTTCAGTGGTATTTTAAGTTTCTGCGTGTAGTGATTATATCTATGGACAAATAAACGGTACGATTTTCTTTTCGAAAACTCCACTTTTCCTTACTTAAACATGCTTCTTATTATTATTCTTGAAAAAGTCTGGTAACCCAACTCGCATCGCACTGGATTTTGGGGCTAAATTATTCCAAATTCCAAAATTTCAAATTCAGCATGATGCATATTCCCAGCTCTTTCCCAGTCCACTGAAAGTATGACTGATTCTCATTTCTCGTACCCAGACCCTACTCATTAGCCAAATCGTACTAATGGGTAGGGTCTGGGAACAAGAATGGACTGATACTAAGCAGTTTGGTACTTATTTGAAATTGCAAATTACGCTGTACGCTGCAAATTGTAATATATTCACAGCCGGACGACGCAGTTTCCTTTTAGATTAAAATGATGATAAATGATCTTAGAGTAAGAAATATGATTTTTCATATCTTAGTCAGAAGACAAAAGCATAAAAATTCCGTTTAGTCCCAATCGCCCATTCAGAACAAGTATATTATTCTGCGCTGACAAGCAACTGCACGTAGCGACTGTACATAGTGCGTATACATTCATTTCTATACCGTGGACCGTAATAAAAGAAAATAACACATGCATTTGTACACAATCGAAGCAAAGACTTAGCAATGGAGAACTCCAAATGCAAGTATTCTGAGCCAACTTGTTTCGTGACAATCACTGAGTTTCAAGTAGTATAGTCGTAGCAGCTTGTCATGCCTTGCTATTATTGCCTGTACATTGTTTGTTTCATTGCGGGTCCCAAACGGGGTGAATCATCATAAATAATTCATGAGGAAAAACAAAGAAAAACACGCGAAGAAGGTATGGTCTTATTTAGCATAAACTTGGGGCAACTTCAATGCTTTGAAGGTACTATAACAAGGGAAAAAAGATTTACGACTTACCACGTTATCTAACATAAATAATATCTATATCAAATTGAGCTGATCCTCGCAGTATATGAAGCAACTTATGCAGCTGCAAATTGAAAGACTCAGAAAAAATTCTTATATGGTATCTGTTGACGTAGCTTCACGCTCTTTTTTGGTACTCAATTGCGCATGCGCATTTGGAAAATTTTTGAGCCATTTATTTTGCACGACTTCGTGTTCTTTCATTTCCCTTACGAACCGCACACGTACAAGTAAACGCCTGCCAGACAGACCTAAGACAGGTCACAGCTCGCTACGACAAACTCACGAGTAAAAGGAGTTGGCTTTTGACGATACCTATTCTTGCCTGCCCCTTTGAAGGACGAAGATTGAAACATTCTCAAACAGACAAGACAAAATGCTGTTTAGACAAAGTGCAATTTCTTTCCATTTCAAGGTAATAAAATTTTAATGTTTTTCTTATTTAAACACAAATGAATTTAATAATTTTCAGTACATTTTTTGCTCTATTCTAGTGTCAGAGTACGGATTCTCGTAAGTTCTCAGTAACGGCAATAGTCAAAGATATAGAAGTAAGTTATAGTGCTTGGGAACGAGGTTATTCCGGGCGAAAGCCCTTGGAATTAAATTCGGAAAAATATAATCTTAATTCTTTTTTTCATATGTACTCGTTTGAGAAATGTATAATTTCAGTTCTTGGTTTTAACAGGGTTCGTGCTACTCTTTAAGCTCCTTGAAAACTCCTTGAATTTAATTCACTTTTTCAAGGGCACTTGAAAAGCTCTTGAATTTTTATGATTTTAGCGAAACTCCTCGAAAACTCGTAAATCATCCATGTGCAACCACCATGTAAAACCTTGGCATATTTAGCTGAACATACTCCTTGAATATACTCAGCACGAACCTTGTTTAAAGTTAGAAAAAAAATCCCTAAGAACTGAAAATTTCACGGTGAAAAACCTGCCAAGAAAACGAGAAAAGGAAAAGCTTGAAAACACAACGAAAAACGTCTAAAGGCGACCTAACAAGAAGATAAGAAAATAGGTTTTTTTTCTTCAAAGTAATGACACGTATAGTCTGGACCAGGTGATTTGGAATCTAGGCGCGCAATGCATTGCTCGTCACTCACAGAGAAGATTTCCAAGTATTTTCTATTATCTCTTGTCAAAGCGAAATACTTTTTTTTCACCAACAAAATATTTTATTTCTCTAAAAGTTGCGTGATGTATTTTTCTTAGTTTAGTTTTGAGTTGTTGTTTATTGAGCCGAAAACATGGAAAGAGGAAATGTTTAGCTTCGAACAACTACTTCACCCCGGCCTGCTCTCAGTCTGACCTCTAGCTCAGCTGGTAGATCATCGGTAGTACAGTTCCGAAGGTCGTGGGTTCGAATCCCAGTGAGGTCGGAAATTAATTTTTCCGAACTTAATTCCAAGGGCTTACGCCCGGAATAACCTCGTTCCCAAGCACTATAACTTACTTCTATAACTTTGACTATTGCCGTTACTGAGCTCTTACGAGAATCCGTACTCTGACAATACTGACGTACTTCTTATCTAAGAAGAAGTGAGAAGCGAAAATAGTTTACATTTCTAAGCTGATTTTATCCCCACAGATATCTGTGATTTTCATAACGGCGATGGCAATAAAGATGTCTTTCATGTTGCCTCGCAACCAAAAAGACATCACCCAAGAGTGTGAGCCAATCAAACGAGAGATTCTACTCCAGAAACTGGGTCAAACTTATAATCCCCACTTCATGGCAATGGATTCTACGGATTTAGCTGCTAAAATCGCTGACCAGCCGAAACCACTGCCAGAAGACGCACTTCATGAAAGCCGCTATGGATTCGCAAATGAATCAGTCCAAGAAAAGCGAAGCTCAGCTACGAAACCAGCAGCGTGGACCTGTCAAACCACTAGCAAATGGATTGATATGGGAAGAAGTTATTTTCCCCGTTTTTACAAAACAGTCACGTGCTCCTCTAATGATTGCTGGTTTGGCCATTTCCGGTGTCGAGCGCAGGAATTCCAGTTTCAAATAATGAAACGGAAGCCCGGAGCAACATGTAAGCGTAAGAGGATATCTTTGTTGCCGAATGCAAATAAGACTCATGTTTCTTTTGATACGTTTTGGGAACTACATGACATTAGTACTAATTTGTATTGCAAGTGCACTAACTAACACAACCCCTATCCTCTCAGGAGCTTTTTCTGACCTCTCAATAACCTTTATTCGTCACAAAATTAGTTCAGTACAAAGATTGTTAAAAATAAGATAACTGAAATAAATATTGAATCAATTGAAATAAATGTTATATAAAGATGATGAAAATTTTATAAAAGATTATTCCCTTAATCTTTATTTTTCATAAGATTACCTCAATGTAACGATTGTTAAAAAATAAATACTATAAAAGATAATTGAACCTTACTGCGGAAAATTGAAAAAATAAAGCAAATTGAATGAATAAATCACCTATTATTTTTTTTTTTTCCTTACTTCCTTCCTTCCTTTCTGTCTCCCCCTCCGGCTTGTTTTTAGCTTCTTCTTTAGCAAAACATGTTCATCAAAAATAGGGATTAACGTCTTCTATAACCGCTATTCTACCTTATTAAACCTTATAATCTGATTGGCTGTTTATTGTAAAACATTAACAATTATCAATAAGCTTAGTACATAATACTCCTTAAGCTCCTTTTATTTCGCAAAACCCATTCTTTTGAACAACTGAATTCCGAATAACATCCTTCGCGTCTTTCAAACGTACGTATCGTAAAACCATCCTTCTGCTTCAAAACACCTTACACTCGAAGCTAAATTGGAGCGAATTTTAAGCAAATTTAGCGAAGCTGAAAAATTTAATAGTTTGACCAAACGTTTTACTGAATAAAGTGTGTACAAGCAAACCATACAAGGGACATTCGTTTGCCTGGGCGTCTTTTTGTATGGTGTTGTTTTGAAACGAAGCAGATTTGGCCCGATAAATCTAACTCTTTGATGGTAAGTTTTTAACACGAATTATCTGGCTTTTCCTCGGTAAATAATCTCGTTTTTCACCCAATTCTTTTGTCTTAACTCCAGATGTTATTTAACTCAAAAGTATTGAATATTTTGAACTCAATGCTAACACTTAACTCGCTTTAAATTATTGTTATGATAAAAAACCTCAGTATCAAATTCTTACTTCGAAATTGAAATTTAAGATTTTAACACCTTAATATAATGTTATCGTGACATTAATGAGTAGAGATATTTCTTAATTAATTACGGATGATTCCGTTGGTAGTTTAGATTCATTAGTAATTCTCTTGTGAATCCCCGACAAACTCGTACTTGATTAATTTTAATAACATGTTATGAAGTAGTGGTTTACGACATGAATCTGTTGAAATACAGGTAAAGAATTCAATAGAACTTGCTAAAACACAAGGCATTGCTAAAAAAAGAAGTTCACGTTGATAGAAAAGCCAACTTGAATTTTTGAAGAAGATCTTGGGGGCCCTTTGAAATAATAGTTATTTCATTGATAAAGCAAGCTGTTGCTTTTTAATGCTTCTTCAACACTCGTTTACGAGTCTTAAACTTAGCTTATATTTTCAATTTCTTTTAGGAAAAATATTGAAAGCACTAAACAACATGTTTCCTTTTTATCTCCCAATTAACTCAAGTCTAAAATAATTATAATATCTTACAGTAATAAACATAAACATTGAACATTTCAGGTTTAGCTGCTTTGAAAACTGTTTCCATTGTCTTACACAAAACCCAAAGGAGCTGAAGCTAGATATCGCCATGGTGATAATGAAGGGCCGACTTCATAACGAAGACTCTCCGAATCTTTCCGAAGTCGACAGGAGTATGAAAATCGAAGAGAAAAGCTGTTTTGATTTCAACTCCAATCAATCAATGCCTGACCCATTTCAGTGCACACTTCAAATAAGAGCAAACAAAGGCGAAGTGAGATTCTTGAAAACTCTTTATTCTCCATTACTGGAGGGAATCGATCCAACTTTCCAGTTTATTTGTTTAGAAGAAAGTGAGGAATTTGTGTCATCTCTGCTCGAGTGGGATGGAAATGGCGCCTACTACGATGAGTTCAACGTTGAATGCCCAGCTTTGAGTATAGTGCTTTTTCTTCGTGAAAGTTTTGGGCGCTTGTCGGCCGGCTCCGTAAAGGAAAGTCTTACCACAAACCCCTGGAAGTTTCACCACAGAATAGAACTCCCCAAAGATGTCCGTCCACGGATCACAGCTACACAAGATTTCTACCAGGCGTTCCACGACCTCCCCTTGTGGTCTGTCTGCCCAGTGCATTATGGGAATGAACTGTTAAGATTTCACATTGTCGTCAAAAATATTCTGCGCATGCGTGCTTTCTATGAACTCATTACAGGCAAGAAAGCACGCGATGGATCGCCAGGATTCTGTTATATTTCTATATACACTCAAAAAGGCCTAGAAATTCAACTATCATTAAAATCTTTACCCCAAGTGTTTCCAAAGCCCTCTACCTTAGCAAGACTTCGATTCAAAATTTCAAATATAGACTCTCTAATGCCTTATTTGGTAGGATGTCCCTTGCCGGTACCCAATGAAAAGGGGACTTGGCTGACTAATGACCCGGATGGGAACGTCATTATACTAGAAGAGACGGCCCCTATTACAAAGGTACCGTCTTTAGAGACTTCGGATTACGAAACGGGATCCGTGGAGACCGAGTTTAGTGCTAGTTCAAAAGATTCGTCCACGACTGATAACATCAAATTTAGCGACTCCTTCAAAAACATTACGCCTGATTTTGTTTGAGTTACGTCTCGTAATTATCTCGTCATCGATAACGTGACTTACTATTATTTAAAAACATGTCTGTTCTACTTGTTTCCATACGAAAATATTTTAGTTGCACGGCTAAATAATACAGGATTCATGTTGTCCGACTCAGACAGCGAACCAGTGACCATTGCAGCAGTTTTCTCAATGGAATTAAATTCTTGTCCCACAAACAACTACACAGTATCTGTTTTAAAGAGTACTACAAGGACTACGAGAAATATTTTTCATTTTCACAAGACAGTAAACAGTTTAAACAATTCATAACCAATTTTCCGCGATCAGAGTTTTAAATTCTAGTAATTTGTTGAGCTTGTGGGACATAGCAACGGTAACTAAGGGAAGTCGGTTAGGAAATTATAAAACTCGTATCGTTTAGGCCCAGACAAGCTAGTCTTTAGCGCCTTTAATAACCTTTAATAATGCTCTCAGTCTGACCTCGGTAGTACAATTACTAAGGTCGTGGGTTCGAGTTCGATTCCCAGCAAGGTCGGAAATTAATTTTTCCGTATTTAATTCCAAGGGTCTTTCGCCCGGAATAACGTCGTTCCCAAGCCCCATAACTTATCTATATTTCTATATCTTCATGTATTTTGATATTGGTTAATTCAAGGTGTCATTTCTATGGTAACATGCCAATCATTGTTAATAATACCATCTGCAGAAATAGCCTGAGGTCTAATTTCATTCGTTATTCATGAGAAATGAAGAAGAAATTAATCAGTGTGGACTGATGAACGCACGTACTGTTTCAGCTAATATTTTCTATACTTCTATTTGGAAATGAGCTCTGATTGGCAGTGGATTAGAATTTTTTATTTTAAAAGATCTTCGCTTTGGTCCAAGCACCATAGGCTATCGCAGTCTTTATTAACACTGGGGGAAAAATATCCCGAAAATAGTTAAATTTGAAGATTGATGCCTGTCGAGTATTTAGAATCAGAAATGATTTTAATTTAAAAAAAATTTTTTTGAATCATTTTTGCTTTTGTAAGAGCTCTAGTGAGCAAAACCATTCATAATTTCATCCACAATTTGTCTATATTATGTTACATTTCATTCTCTTCTGATTATTTATCGTAAGTTTAGGAATAAAGTTGAATGGTATTAAGTGTTAATGGTTTTAATAACAGTTGGTTTTTTCTTTATTTATCGTTTGTCATCGAAACGTACTCAATGTGTGGTGTCTGGAGAGACATTCAAGCCTTCGTCCTTTCCTTTTTAAAAAATCAGCTTTTTAAAGCTAAAGTGAATTCTTTTTGGATTTGTGGCCTGAAGACTTTAACAGCTGTAGAAGAGTTGTTAAAATTTAAAAAATATATGGTAAGAAATTGAGGGTTTGTAAAGTATTATGACGCTGAGACCCAGTGAGGAAAGCTTCAAGTGTATAACAGAGAAACTTCGAGTCAAATATCAGTCGACATCAACCAAAGAATTAGAGATAACTTCTGAATTTTGCCACATCAAGAACTTGGAATACAACAACGAAACCAGAGATGAAGCAATTGAACGACGAAGAAGAGAGACCATGCAAAGAGATGCTTACTTCTTAAAAACAAGTCCCAACAAAGAAATCGTCTTCGCTGTTAAGTACGCCGAAACGAAAAACGTTGGACTTCGAAATGGTTATAGTAAAAAGGCAAAGTTTCTTTCCAATGAATGCAAAAAAACCTTGAGAAATGTAGAGCGTTACACCTTTAGACTAAAGGAGGATTTAACTTCAATAAGAACGGAGTATATTCCGAAGATTCAACAGCATGAACTCAAAAGGTTCAGCTGTGAATGCAGAGAAGAGGAAAAGTTTTCTTCGCGATCGTAAAGCTAGTTTACGGATCAAAGAAATACTATTGCTAGAGCGTAATACAAAGGTAAATTGTAAAAAAGAAAATAGGCAAATGAATTTTTCCTTATTCGTCAATTTGTAATCATGATGAAATGAGCTTATGTAGTTTCCATAACGACATAATAGGATTTTTTTTAACCAACAGAGTTCAAAATGGGCTTTCGTCACAGATTGTTTCCATAGTAACAAGACGTTACATGAAAGCGTGTAATGTAAACGGCTTAATTTCCTAACACACTTCAGAATTCCTTTGACCGCAATTTACTGTCAAAATGTTTGTGTTTTGGACTAAAATGTGAAGTAGCTGTTGTCATAACAACGAAAATGACGGCTACTTTCATTGGTTAAGCTTGGACTGTATCGCGCCAAAACCGAAGCCAGCGGTTTACCGACTGCACATAATTTTCTCATTTTTGTAACACAAAGATGGGCATACTATTAAGATGAAAACCATTTCAGTGTGGTATTTAGTTTGGAAAAAAAACCTTTACCACGAGTTATCCCTTTTTGTTAAATGCACATACTTTTCCACGTTATTCTCATAAAACTAAGTTTCGCATAAAAAGATGACTTATGACCCCAAATAGATCAGTCATAACAAAAGAGACTGCGCTAAAATATGTTATATTTATGAGTGGGTGACACCGGCTGCTCTCAAATGGCTTCCTAAGTATAATGTTTATATTGAGAGGGACGTAGTAAAATATGTTAAGCACGTGATATGAGTAGGTGTCTAACGGTACACTCAGATGGCTTTCTAAGTATAACATCTATTTTGAGATCAACGTAGGAAAATAGGATAAGCAATAGATATGAGTGGGTGTCTAACGGTACACTCAAATTGCTTTCTAAATATAACATTTATTTTGAGAAGTATGTAGTAATATATGTAAAGCACGTGATTCAGTGGGTGTCTAATGGTACACTCAAATGGCTTTCTATAACGCCCCCCAAGTAAGCGTGGCTGGCATGTTTCAGCTGGTTCCAGACTGTGTAAATCCTTCCTACCAGTTTCTAACAAATAATAGTGATCGATTCAGTGTTGTGTAGGATTCCTGTGTCACAGGGAACCAAAAGTTAGTTTGGGAAGCCATTTGTTTAGGACCAACCTTTGCCAAATATTCGGGGGGGGGGGACTGATCTGAGTCAAGGCACAACTTCTGTGCTGATCTAAATCAGGGCATGGCTAACTCGCACAGATGGAACCCTGAAACAACCTCTGGGTTGATCTAAGTCAGGGCACGGCTAACTCGCACAGATGGAACCCTGAAACAACCTCTGGGTTGATCTAAGTCAGGGCACGGCTAACTCGCACAGATGGAACCCTGAAACAACCTCTGGGTTGATCTAAGTCAGCGCATGGCTAACTCACAGATTAAATAGGCCTTTTGCATGATGGCGTCATTGACCTCTACTACCAGGATCCTTTTCTTTTGTTCAGTTAATTAGCACCAATTGTCTTACTATTCTCATGTGGGAATACAAATTTGAATGAGAAAGAAAATTCGCCAAGCATTTTGGTACTGAGAGAGTCAAATGACGCCATCATGCAAACGTGCTAGTGAAATTTAGGAGGGACAAAAATTCATAGAGAACCTGGAAAAAAACTCTCGAATTAATGGAGAGACGGAACAAACCCTACTGAATTATTCACACGTGCTTCTGGCGTAACTTTCCGAGCATGTTTCTCGACATCTGCACATTCAATAGAAGATACGTTTGTTTTCCCTATTGGAGATAAAAGAACCTACATATCTTTAAACTATACCGGATATTGTGATATCGCTATCCAGAGCATGTTAAAAGCACTTAAACGACCGGTTAACTACTCTAGACAAAAACCTTTGAATGGGGTATCCATTTGTGAATCTCTTGACTTTACGAGTAGACGAACTGAGCTAGAGAACGCTTTGATAGCATCTAAAATGCTCGTCAGAATTCAACCTCTTTCTTTCTTTCCTCTTCTTTCCTTATTTTCATTCACATACTCATTCTTTTCATTCGCTAAGTTTTTCCATCTTTCTGGTACTAAAAGACATCTTAAAATTCTTCACCTCGTGCGAAACTTCATTATTTTAAATACGGCGGAGTCTTCAAATGCATGGACTGCACAGCTGTCGGGGTATATATTTCATAACTTTACGCTTTTCAATAAGAAGACATCAAAAAAGCAATTGGATTTTTTTCTTCTAAGTAATAAATGCGGCTGTTTAATATTCTAAACGTGCATATAGATAGATACTAAGCTGACTAGACGTTTCTTTTAAGATCAATGAATGGTGTCCAGATAAAACGACTAGTTAGTCACCTTGTGAATGAATGCGTGATACAACAGCGGCCATTCCGTGCACATTAGAAAGAATGACCAACCATTGCCTCATCAATAGTTAACCAGAGTTAAGTAGTTCACATATTAAGGTTTATTTGGGAATTTTAAATAATATAATTGGTGTCAATTAGTCATTTAGGTCTAGCAAGCAGAAAAGCTTTGAAAGTTCACCTGTCGCTTATGGCCTTGCTCACTATGGCCTGATCCTAAAGGGCCGATTTGAATGTTATCATTCTAATCGTGTTCTTCAGATATATTGATAAAAGTTTTTATTGGACATTTGAGCTTTTGGAAAGAGTGAATGCTTCAGGAGAGTGAGATTTTCGAGGTTTGCTACACCTAGTTTTCTTTGTTAATACAATACGTAAAAGACTCAGTCTTTAAGTCTTTAGGAATGACTGACTTTCTGCATTAATTGTACACCGTATCTTTTCTCTTCTCTTCTCTTCTCTTCTCTTCTCTTCTCTTCTCTTCTCTTCTCTTCTCTTCTCTTCTCTTCTCTTCTCTTCTCTTCTCTTCTCTTCTCTTTTAGCAGAATCTTTATGGTATACACAATACTACTAATTTAACTTAATTTAAAAAAAACACACTAATAATAACCTCTATTATTGTTATATAAATCCTATAAAAATGACAAATGCGAGTTCATTTGACATTTTCAAACACGGAAACTCCCCCCCCCAAAAAAAAACAATGTGTAAATACGCCTAAAAAGGACCACTTTTAAGCCATAAGAGAATTATACGTTTCCCCTACGACTTCTGCTTAAAGCCTAAAGTTATTTATTCTAAATTTAATCCGTTGTTTATAATTCTTAGCATTAATTATTTTAATTAATTTTATTCAAAAACAATTCTTTCTAACTTGGTTCATTTTCGATTGTCAAGAACATGCAACAACGCGTGCAATGGCAGCACCAAAAAGCGCGCGGAAAAAAAACCAGATCAAGAATGTATTGCCACGATTCAGTTGTACGTATTTACCCATCATAACCTGTGAGCAAATTTTTTGTATTTAAAAAAAGAAAGAAGATAATCCTATAATCTTTATGATCTTGTTGGTGGCTCCACCGTCTCAGATAACTTTATTTGACAAATACAAGAACTCTAATAAAGCTTCCGTCGTCTATTGACATAACTTCTCCATCTTGAATCTTTACTCAATTACACGTGCATTTGACAGAGATAAAAAGGGATGAAGTGATCATTTCAGATCACTGCCTTCACGGCTCGGCCTTACAAAGACACAATTCAATACCTTTTGAAACTTTCTTAATCGGCTATTTGGCACATATTCGGTGTATTTGATCTTACTTTAAATACAATTATACGAAAGATTCAATAGCAAACTGAACCACTTACCTTCTGCGTTTCTATAACACTTAATACTCAATACTTCGAGCTCTAAGATCTACCTGCGCTACATTGAAAAAGTGTTTAAGTTCCCGACGCTTGGAGATCGAAGACATTTTAAAATACCAATCTTCACGAAATGAATTTGGAAAAAGCTTTTCTACTTTTCCTTTGCCTGGTAGGTTTGAATAATGATTTTTTTTTAAATAGAAGCTTATAATTGAATTTTAAAGTCGTATAATCTTTTAGTATCAATCGTATTCATCATAACGTTGAGTAACAGGTGTTTTTCATTGAAGAATCATTATCCTACATTGAATGACTTTATTTTTCATCTAATCTGGTAAGCACTAATTAAGGCTCATTAGTTTCGTCAGCATTTTTTAGTGATTTCTTGGTTTGACATGATCATTGTACAATTCAGTAACAGAACAGGTATGAGAACTTTTGGCGGGAAAACGCGACCGACTTTAAGGGCCCGTCCACACAATGCCGAATTTTTATTCATTCGGTTCCATTTCGAAAATTCGTTTTCGGTGAAGAATTGTTCCGGACTCGCCCGAACTAGTGTGGACGGTAGGCCTAACCGAATAAATAAAAATTCGGATTCAAATTTATCCGGCATAGTGTGGACGGGGCTTAAGATAACTATTTCTACAAGAGTTTCTAAAAAAAATATTTCGTCTTCAAGAGAGTGTTCGGATCTTGAATTAACCCTTTAAGATTGGCTTTATTTTCCATGTAATGTCACGGGAAGCACGGGTGGCGTGCGCTGCAAATGCGCCGCCTCTCACCAATGCGACCCGAGTCCGAGTCCCGCCGTACTCGGTTTCGTATGTGAGTAGAGTTGTTTGTTGGTTCTCTCCTGTGCTTTGAGGGTTTTTCTCCAGGTTCTCGGGTTTTCCTCCCTCCGTAAAAAAATCAACTCCTAAAATTCCAATTCAATCTTGGGATTTCACCTAGCATGGATCTGTGGTTCCGTTCGTGATTGTCCCACTCTGTGATTATATAGACAAAACTGGTAGATCTTGAAATACTTTTAATTTTGTAAATACACCTGTCTGATTGTATATGAACGTTATAGTTTGTTATAGGTACCTCTTCTTTGCCGCGACACGAAGACGATGCGCTAGATGACATCCTGCCAAAATCTTCTGGTTTAGAAACAAGGAAGACGGAAGCTCTAATAGATTCCTTGTGGACTACAAGGCATGCCAGAAATGACTTAGACAAGACCAGGTTCACACTTAGAGACGTTCTCTTCAAAAATCGAATGTCGCCTCGTGTACCGGAATCAAGAGAGATCAAAGAAAAACCGCATGCGCGCGCATATTTTAAAGATTTACTGACCTCTGGTAGTTTTGTTGATGAAGATTTGAAGCCCATGAATTGGACAAAGAAACAATACTCGGTTGGTGAGCATCCTTGCGTGGACAAGCATTTTGCTCTTTTGTTAACGCCGAATCACGTCATACGTGTGGTCAGCTGTCATTATCACATTACCAAAGCATGCGCGGAAAGCATACCGAGACATGGTACAAGACTATGCGAGCCAGTAATGCATACCATGATGGGAAGGGTCTTTGCAACAAACTGTAAATGTAAGGTGTAATAAAAAATAATACCAAAAGTCATCGTACAAAAGTATTTTTCAAACAAATGGAATAACGAAATAGAAATAACTTTAACTTACTATTCTCTTTGTAAAAAAGAATATATTTAAGAAAACTAATCTAATAAAAATGGATCTAAAACCATCGTTTTTGGTCAAAATTGTACGACCTTTAAAGGGATTACTAGAAATTTCGAAATTTCGTTCTTGTTTGGAGAGGGCTACAAACTTGTCTTCTTCATTCTATCAACGATCCACATATAGTTCGACTGCCATGATTGCAAAAAAAATCGTGAAACCTAAAGCCAGCTATGTAATTTTAAATTTTTTTAGGAAAAAATATTAAAATTCAAACCTGAAAAGTTTTATTTTCTTTACAGTTTCCTATTTCGTTCATTTCTAAGTAATTCAGCAAAGCCGTGAACACATTTATGCTTAGTTTATGGCTTCGCATTAATAATTAACAGTTTTTCTCTTTTTTTTTTCATTTTTTACCTCATCTCAATCTTCCTGATCTCAGTCGAAAAACGTTCTAAAGTAAAATGCTCAGTACTTTTGTTACTTACGTTATTGATTCCACATTAATTGAATAGCTGAATCATAGTTAACTGTGCGGTTTGAATGGTAAGATCTATCCATATATGAGTGTCGCGACTATAAGTTAAAGTTTCCAATATGTTAATAACAATGACGTCATTTGAGGCTTCATTAGATATACAACATTTAACTGGCTTACACAAAGTATTCAATTTACTGTTTGGTTTATTATGGTTTATATGAATGCTGTTGCTGGTTTAAATCATTCCCAAGACAACGAAATACAAAAAGGCATGGCAGCCATGTTGTTCATTCAACATGGCGGCTGTGATAACCATCAATTTTCAATTTGTTTTCTTATAACTTAGGTATTTAGTATTGCTAGTTACTATTACTACTAAAATACACTTAAATGCCTTAAAAGTCACAGCCATTAACATATACATTGGAAGTTTTAACCTTTATGACTTGAAAACATAACACTCAAATCGAGAAATATTTCGCCATTTAACTTATCACAGCATGTAGAATTAATACTAAAAAGACTGAAATAGGATTTATATCCACCTTTTAGACAAACTGGACGTGAATAACATTCTCTAGAAGATTCTACGAGAATTAGCCTGGTGAGTGGGGAATGGGCACTTATTTGCGGTGAGAGAACTGGAAAAAGATTTGGGTTTCGTTTGGGTAGAATTAACAGATCCAACAGCTAAGAAAATATTATTATTAGTCAGACCTCTACAGGAAAGAAACGTCAGTAAAACCATATTTTTAAAAATTTCAATTCTTTGAAAAATCCTCCGAAATCCCAAAAGCTGGGGCGCCATATGACGTATGTCATTTTAAGATCTCTCCACTGTAATTTACGAATTACGCAAGAAAATATTCTAGCCCGAAGGCAACAAGGTAGAGACTAACCAGCCCCTAGACCATGCCTACAACTAATCTCTCGTACTCTGCTACACATGGAATCGCTAAATATTTGATGTGCGTTGAAAAGTCTATTATTGTGAATCGTTTCACGGCTGTAGAGCTTTTAAGTGTCAGTGACGTCAATCGTATGGGGAAACGACTTCCGGGTCCAAAACGAAAAGCAACATTTCTTACTCAATCTAGTAATAAAGTCACGACTTAACAACCCATGTGATTTCGCTTCTCTTGGTCCTATCCAATTAGCCAATCAACGAACATTTTGTTCGTTGCTCAATATTTCCAAGCTCAAGGTTTTCAGCACAATAAATAACAGCTTTTACTCGAAAATAGAGAAAATAAAACCATCCTGGAAAGATTCATCCATTAATTGGTGGAATATTATTTCGTTTTGACAAAAGATAATAGAATATGCTTGGAAATTTTCGTTGTGACTAATGCATTGCGTGCCTAGAATCAAACCTGGTATTTTCATGTTGTGCGCATGCTCAACTCGAAGTGATTGATTAACGTGTTTTAGAGGTCTTGCCATATGTTTGTCGCTAAAAAATGTTAAAAGTGGTAAATATTAGAGACGTGGGTGGTTCTAGTTTTAGACTTCGTAAAGACCACGTACTTAGCAAACAAGTTATTTTATTGCGTGTTTTGAGAATTTGATATCAACTGAGGAGAATATATTACAATAAAAATTAATGAGAATCAGCAGGACTTTCTTCTGGAATACTTCTGTAAGACAGTATTTCATCAGTACATGTAAGCTTTTATTTTTTATGTTATGAACCTTTCCCGTTAGGGCAGGGGCGTGCACCACGACAGATTTCGCCGATTACTGTGGGCACTGTAGTATAAACACAGGCAATGAAGATGGTCATCAGCAGTGTCGTCTTTTTTGTCCGCCTATTGCTTCCTTGCTTCCTTGCTTCCTTGCTTCCTTGCTTCCTTGCTTCCTTGCTTCCTTGCTTCCTTGCTTCCTTGCTTCCTTGCTTCCTTGCTTCCTTGCTTCCTTGCTTTCTTGCTTCCTTGCTTCCTTGCTTCCTTGCTTCCTTGCTTCCTTGCTTCCTTGCTTCCTTGCTTCCTTGCTTCCTTGCTTCCTTGCTTCCTTGCTTCCTTGCTTCCTTCCTTGCTTCCTTGCTTCCTTGCTTCCTTGCTTCCTTGCTTCCTTGCTTCCTTGCTTCCTTGCTTCCTTGCTTCCTTGCTTCTTTCTTTTCCCTTCTTACTTCTCTTTTTTATTTATATATTTGCTTCTCTCTTTTTTTTTTAAGTTTACGAATCCAGTTAAAAGCGAGTTTATTTTCCCTTTGAATCCTCTTATTTTTCTTCATCTTAGTATCAGTTTTAAAAACCTAACCAAAAGTGAACTCATAAATTGCAACACATATTAGGCTTTTCTTCTTTTGCGGAAGCGGAGGAAAAACCTGAGAACTCGGAGAAAAAACCTCGTACTTGCGAAGCTTTGACATTAGTGAAGAAACTACGTCTTTTGCGATCGTTTATGTTATAAAGTCGAGCAACAAGAAAGAAAATCTTGAATTTCACTTTTTTAAATTCGTCCGTTTCGTTAAGAATAAGTGAACAAGAATGCAGTGAAAACACTATTTCACGTGAATGTCTTACTTTTGCTCAAATGTATAAAATAGCATGCCCAAATGTTGAAAAAAATAGTGTTAATAGATTGGTAATCGGGAGTTGTTAATTGACTTCGCGTGTTTTAGACATGTATGAAGATGATATCATAGCAATGTGCAATGATAGGAATAATCTGTGAATTGTTCTCTAGGATCAGAAATTTGTTTTGGTGAAAAATAGTTTATGGAATTGGCTTTTTCTCCATGCCATAAAACCAATCTCTGCCTTAAATACAACGAAAAAAATAACACATAGAGCTTTCCTCTGATTGGCTCACAGATCATTAAGCTATGATTTAATTGAACACTCAATCCACTCCAATTACTATCCTTTTAACTTTATTGCGTATCTGGGGTCATTAACTCATGGTATTTAGACACTGTATGGTTGGGGATCTTTCCCTAATAGCCAAACATCACTAATTTTCATCACTTCATTCTTCGTCAATATCTTTATCGAATATTTTTCTATTATATTTAGCGAATCTTGACCGAAATAACCTTACAATTGGGACTAAACAGACTGCAAAGGGGAACTTTCCTCGTGATTTGATGATACAGAAGAGTCTTGACCAATCGTACCATCTGTGGTCGAATGTGTAGCACTTGTTCTTAAAAGCTGTGGACTAACTGTGGCTATATCGGCCCTCGTTGCTTTGAATTCTCCTACATCCATTGACTCATCCATTTCGTAAAAGATAAAATGACTCGAAAAAAAACTCCCTCTTAATATAAAACTTGATGAAAGAACTACTTGACTATGCTATTGAGTCAATTTATGAATGGATTAAAACGTTGGAGTTATAAGAAAAATCTAGTATTCTTTATCTGAATATTCGTCATCCTTTTATCCTATTGGATTCACTCGGCGCATGGGCTTTATGTGAGGTCCCACCCTTCAGGACGATATTTCATGAAGTGCTTAAAAGGGAGACTGACAGAAATAACCGAACCACATCAACGAAAGGACCTCAGCAGAAATCACTAGAGCTCAACCAGAGTAATTACAACATCAAGAATGACAATGAATTCAGTAGTTCAGAACTTCTGCATTTTTCTGCTCTTTGTAAGTATAAACCAACACTTTTTCTATCTTTTGTAGTGATAAGATTAATGAAATGAAATCATTCCCTTAATTAATTCCCAGATTCGACACTATCTAAAACCATTCCCTCAACAGTTATTTTCACTTTGTTTAAGCATAGTTGACTTGAGATAGATATCGTAGGATTAATCTTGTGTATTCCAGAATGCTCTGGCATTCTTACTTTATCTATGGCGTTTGCTATGGCTTAGTATATATATTATATAATTGTATCACCTTTCACTTCAGAGCGTTATTTTTTATATTTGATTTACCAAACAACGATATATGTAATTAGATTGTAGTGACAAATGAGAGTCAATATTATAAAACTGTGGTTACTAGGTCATAATTACCCAACTTAACTGAGCTAGGGCGTAATGATTTTATATTTTAACCACGTGTCAATCTTTAAGTATTCTTTTATTTCTTTGTCGGTAGCGCTAGAGAATATAAACTGTAGATTCCACGACAAACGATTTAAATGAACAAAAAAGAAATAACGTTGAATGAAATTTATTTGTTTTATAATTGTTTATTCTCAAGCACAGTATTTAAAGAGCGTTTTCAGTCTGTCTCTAGAGAGTTAACTGAAAACAAAGATGGCAGCGATATTGGTGTACCTAACCAAAGAAACTAATGAAAAACTTGTTCTCAAATGTACACCAATATGGCGGCTGTGACGTCCAGCAAAAACGCTCTATAGCTCTTACAGGAAGGAGTTCCGGGAAAGTCATTGCGCATGCTCGTAATTCGTGTTCGTGCAAAACGTTTTGTCAAAGTATGCAAAATAAACTTTCAAAATTGTAAAGTAAAACTAAAACTTAAGTCAGAACGTGGAATATTTTGGTCTTGCATACGAAAAACGATTTCGCGTATTCAATTTCAAATGCTCCGTGTAGCTTCAGCATTAAATACTCATAAAACAGAGCACTGATGGAGAGAAGGGGTAAAATGCGCACTGTCCGGCTGCTTAGATTAATAGCAGTTGAATTTCAACTGAAGGAACTACCGACGTTAAACATAGGTACTTTACCTTTTTACTGCTCTTGAATTCTTGGAAAACAAACTACAATGCACGCATGCGCAAACGTGTTCTCTAGTATGGCTCTCGATCTTACATGCATGATTAAAATCACGGCCATTACGTCATAAAATAGCATTTACATATCAATCAAAAGCTATTTATCTTTGATTTAACGCATTTTTTGTTTATTTTTAGACTATACACGTTTCATGTTTTCCAAGACGAAATGACGTCACTCTCAATTTCGAACTCGAGAGACCGTCTTACAGCAAAACCGCTGACACAAATGAGCCGGAAGTGACGTTATCAGAAAAAATTCCAAAGTTCTTTCCCCGAATTCTTCAGTGGAATTGGATTCCTTTTTGGAAAACGATGATAAAATTGTGCCTCACGACAAAGAATTCAAGAGACAAAGCAATCTCCATCCATGCCACTTAAAACCACCTAGCATTTCTACTGTATTGCATCTTGATGGCACGATGACGATCATAAGAAAGTGTTTCTGCAAGCGAAGGACATTGTTTGCTTGCTTGAACTCTATAGTGAAGTCCCAATGTGAAGAAGTACCAGCCAGCTACAGGGACTCGAACGGCAGACTCGTCTATTATGCCAGAGATTGTAAGTGTTCACCATAGATGACTCAAAGGCTTTATAACAAACTGAACAATAAATTACCATTCCCATCTTTGTATTGATGACTGACCGACCGACACAGACCGCCTAAGTAAATAACCGACCGACTAAGAAAACAACCGACCGACCGACCGACCGACCGACCGACAGAAAGACAGACAGACAGACAGACAGACAGACAGACAGACAGACAGACAGACAGACAGACAGACAGACAGACTGACTGACTGACTGACTGACTGACTGACTGACTGACTGACTGACTGACTGACTGACTGACTGACTGACTGACTGACTGACTGACTGACTGACTGACTGATTGAAGGTCTGTCTGTCTGTCCGTCGCTTGGCTTTACTGTCTATTCTAACATTGTCCGGCCGTGTGACTCCTTCACACGGCTTTTGTATGCTTTGAGCAAAGCTGTTACATTTCTACTCGTCTAGCATTGCTAGCAGAACCATTCACCATGCTAGTTTGGTTCAATAATCAGGAGGTATTGTTCCATGGACATACACAGGAAGCCCAACGGATATGATTTAAATATACCAGAATTAACAATATTAGACTCTTCAGTAAAACTTAATTGAGATAACAACTGATGAAAACTATATTTCTATATCATAACTTAAATATATTTACAAGTTATTTTGCTGTAAAACAAGATACTCTGACAATAAAGTGGGTTATATTACAATGAATGAATGGTCTGAACCCAGGTGAATGGATATTTTTCGAAGTAACAATATTTCTCGAAGAGATAATATTTATGTTATGATCATCCGGGTGGATGTAATCCTTAGAAGGACTGTTTGATGTGACTGACGTTTCGACAACCTGTGCGGAAGTCATCTTCAGAGTCAAGTGAAGAAAAAAGTCAGTGGGTTATATTAGACGACTATAAAATATTACACGTCTGTCCATTTGTCCGTCAGGCAACTTTTCCCTACAACAGTCGCACACAACTGACTTAAGGCCGGTTTAGACGGTACGATTTTCGCCTACAGCTATCGCATACAACACGCTCGCGCCATCCTACAACTCGAGTCGTAGCGTGTAAATCAAGCCTACAACTCGCCTACAACAGACGCGAGCGTGTTGTATACGATAGTTTTAAGCGATAAACTTCCTTTAGGATATATTTTTGCAGTTATTTGCACGCGCGCCCCCTCTTAGCTTACGACACCATAAAATCGTGTGCAATTCTCCCGGTTTGCTCGTCTTGCTTCTATGCTGAAATTCTCTTTGTGACGACAATTATACAGCATCTCGTTGCTTACATACGAGCATATAAGCTTCTCTGCTTCTTTTTAAAGGCTTAGACCTTTTAATATTTTAAACATAGCGTTTCCTTTCTTATTCGGTGTTACTTACATCATAGTTAATAGAGGGGAATGGTTAGGAAACCTATTGTTATCTGTCTTTGTTCGCTTTTGATGTTGAACTGGTCTTGACCGTGCACAATGTTTGATTTTTGCTCGTCCGAAATTGCAAAATAAGTAAACATAAACTTTGTCTATGGGATTATTGTAAGGAATATTCAAATATCTCTTATAAATCTTTAAGTATTTTGAACTAGTAGCCAAAAGAAAGATTTTTGTCTGTTCACTCAGCCATAACCAACAATCGTAAGACAATGGTAAAACAAAGGATTGTGCACGGTCACGCTTGAAAAAAGCGAACAAAGACATATAACAATAGGTTTCATAACCATTCCCCTCTATTAACTATGCTTACATCGTCCGCCATTTTGTGTCCAAATGCTCTCTACTCTACCTCCGTCGGTAGTTTTTTTTCTTTCTTACACATTAGTTGTGTAGGGTTATTTTATACATGACGCGATTCATGTCGTAATCATATGACGTAAGAAGATGGCAAGCGACAGTCGTAAGCAAAAGTTGTACCATGTGAATCGGCCTTTTAAAATGGATCGAACCCTATCGAACCCTGAAACAACCTCTGTGCTGATCTAAGTCAGGACATGGCTAACTCACAGATTGAACATTGAAACAACCTCTGGGCTGATCTAAGTCAGGACATAGCTAACTCACAGATCAAACCCTGAAACAACCTCTAGGCTAATCTAAGTCAGGGCATGGCTAACTCACAGATCAAACCCTGAAACAACCTCTAGGCTAATCTAAGTCAGGGCATGGCTAACTCACAGATCAAACCCTGAAACAACCTCTGGGCTGATCTAAGTCAGGACATGGCTAACTCACAGATTGAACATTGAAACAACCTCTGGGCTGATCTAAGTCAGGGCATGACTAACTCACAGATCAAACACTGAAACAACCTCTGGGCTGATCTAAGTCAGGGCATGGCTAACTCACAGATCAAACACTGAAACAACCTCTGAGCTGATCTAAGCGGTCAGGACATGGCTAACTCACAGATCAAACACTGAAACAACCTCTGGGCTGATCTAAGTCAGGACATGGCTAACTCACAGATTGAACAGATTGAAACAACCTCTGGGCTGATCTAAGTCAGTACATGGCTAACTCACAGATTGAACATTGAAACAACCTCTGGGCTGATCTAAGTCAGTACATGGCTAAGTAAGAGTTAATTACCGAGAACGGAGGCAATAAGCCATATACAAACCAAGGGCCGCAGGCCCGAGGGATGTATAGGCTTATTGCCGACGTTCGAGGTAATTAAGTATTTCATTTATCAATTGAGAAGGTTTTCTATCAAATGTTGCTCATTATAAATGCGAAGGTCTATATTTAGTTATTAACCGGGTTAATAACTAGCTATATATTGACCTCGCATTTATAATGAGGGTTATATCAAAAATAAAGCCTTGTGAATAACAAAGAAAACCGTGTCAATTGAGAAATAACTCACAGATAGAGCCGTAAAACAACCTCTGGGCTGATCTAAGTCAAGTCACGACTAACTCACTAATGGAGTGTTTTGAGCTATTGATTTATTTTACAAATATGTTTTCAAAAAAATAAGTAATTTGAACATATTTTATATTCATAATCTCTTCTTTATTGTTTTATTATTATTATTGTCGTTATTTGAATGTATTTTTGAATAAATTATATTATTATTATTATTATTATTATTATTATTATTATTATATGAATTATTAGGATAATTAAACTTTGTAATTAGTCGTTCTTCTTTTATTTTTACTCAATTGTAAATTAGTATAGAAAACCCCTTTTGGGATTTACAAGATTAGCCTATTATATTGTATACAGACATTAGAGTTTTACTGGGAAATACTTCAATCGTATTTTTATACGAACTACATCCGGGAACTGAGTAACATATTTTCCATATCTTCAATAACTAGTGAGGATATCAATGACGTCACTTGCCGCTGTTTTCCCGCTCTTTTTAACGCGCGTTCAACAAGTTTTTGTTTGTAAAAATTACACGTTGGCTTAAAGACATGAAGTTTGCCTTCTTGGGTTGAAAAATATTTCACCACTAACACGACAGACATAGAGGATATTAGACGGTGTCACGAAGATGTGAAGCCATCTTTGAGTTAAAATAGATTTTATTGTGTTGAAAAATACTTAACCACTAACACGACAGACTTAGAGGATATTAGACAGTGTCGCGAAGATGTGAAGTCTATCTTTGAGTTAAAATAGATTTTTTTGTGTTGAAAAATACTTAACCACTAACACGACAGACTTAGAGGAATATTAGACAGTGTCGCGAAGATGTGAATTCTATCTTTGAACTCGATAGTTCATGTTGTAATTTGATAAATTTTCACGTTCGGACTAGCACAATATTGAAAAATATTATAGCAGCGGTTAAACTCTCTGGTCTAATAAGAACAATGTCAAGGTTTTACAAGGCTATTTATTCAGAAGAAGTCGTCTTTTTGGACGATCATCATTCTATAGTGAACTAGAAGCAGTATCTACAAATACCGGAACTCACTACAAATTGGTGCGTGGAATTTAACGACCGCTCATGGGTGTTTTAATAGCACTTGGTTGGCTTTCGATTTTTGTAAGTAGTTGTATTTGTAACTTCAGTTTAAGCTTTTACCCTCTTACCTATCGACTCCAGGAAGTCCGTTGTGGCTACCCGCAATCAAACGTTGAAGTGTCTCAGTTGCGATATAGTTCCATTGCCATCTATCAATACATCCATTTCCACTGTCTAATTTAACAGTTTCTTTCTTCTCAAGGTCGTCCACAGTGTATCATTGTTACAGGACGAAACCATCCATCAGGGAATCCCATACGATGCAACTGGGTAAGATTAATATTCCCAACTACAAATAAAATAGAATAGATATCGCTTAATATACTTAGAATATCGTTTTTGAATTTATTTTAAGGCTTATATTTATGCCCAACTTTTCCCCTTTTCATTGGTTTTTCATCTACTTTTCCTCTCTCTCTCCCTTCTTTCTTCGTCCATTAGCTAGCCTTTTGCTAGTTTTTATTTCCCCTTTGAGAATATTTTGTTCTGTTCTATGCTAATCACATCAAAACTATTTAAAAACTATAGTTCGCAAGAAAAACTTCAAACTGACAATCCCAAAGAACCTGGACTTAACACCTATGACGTAAAAGAGGTCGCAAAGATATATCCTAGAAAACTTGCCCATCCGTGTTACGCATATTCCCACTTGTATGGCCCCATGCCTGAATTATTCACGATAAACGGGGAAAGATTCCTACTAGATACGGCGAAATGTAAAGCTGCTACCCTCTTTGCATGCTTGGACAACGTTGCCACAAGTTTAGGACGCTGCAAACCAATTATAAAAACCTTTAGGGGGTTCTCTTATACTGGTGGTTGCCAATGTTCAGGTTAATTTACGTGGAAGATTTGAATTTGTTGGAACCAAAGTAGCTAGGAAATTGTTAAAATGACTTCCATCCATCCATCCATCCATCCATCCATCCATCCATCCATCCATCCATCCATCCATCCATCCATCCATCCATCCATCCATCCATCCATCCATCCATCCATCCATCCATCCATCCATCCATCCATCCATCCATCCATCCATCCACCCACCCCCACCCACCCATCCATCCATCCATTCATCCATCCATCCATCCATCCATCCATCCATCCATCCATCCATCCATCCATCCATCCATCCATCCCATCCATCCATCCATCCATCCATCCATCCATCCATCCATCCATCCATCCATCCATCCATCCATCCATCCATCCATCCATTTATCCATCCGTCCGTCCGTACGTCCAGTATCTTATGAAAATGAATTATTCAGAGTAATCCCGATTAATTCCGATTCTTCAGGAGTGTACACGGATAATTAGCAATTAGTCTTCGAGCCTGACTAGACTATGAGTCAATAGCCCATGAGGCCAAAGTCCGAAATTCAAGACTCGTTTGCATCTATACATTTGACCGATTAGTTGGATTTGACTAAAACAATAGACCGTTTTCTCAAGGTTGCGTGCGCATCCAAATCTAAGGAACTTGACGGTTCCCATTAGTCAATAGATGATAATGATGGTGATGATTGTGATGGTAGCCCATTCAGGCTAGAGGACTAATAGACCTTATTCAGCGTGACAAACCTCTGGGGGAATGAAGTTTTGTTTTGAAACTCGTCGGGGTATCATGTTATTCCTTTCGTATCCTTTGAGATACTCGTGAATTTTTCGAAGAGTAAAAACAAAAGAAAACTGAATCCCCCAGAGGCTTGTTACGCTGAATTGGGAACACATTTTCACACCACGAGTAAGGTCTATTGCTAAATACATTGCGAAATAATTCTGATTCTTACACTACAATTCACATATCCTTTCTGTTCTAAACTCACATAGTCATGCATACAAGATATTTCATCTTAACATTTCTGGGGTAAGATGTTGGAACATTACTGAAAGAGTATCTACAAAAGGTAAAAAGCGAGAAAATGTAATGATAATATTGAGTATAAGTTTATTATATGAGGTTAAACATGCTGTAAAAAATTAAGCAGCACTTTTGATATGGTTAGATAATAATAATATAATAATAATAATAATAATAATAATAATAATAATAATAATAATAATAATAATAATAACAACTTTATTAATGTCTCTCATTCTTCTAGCCGGGCACAAGTGCCCAACTAATCGGGGAGACAAAGATTAAGCGAACGTGTGAAAACGTTATTTGAAGTTTGCATACGAGACGTTGAATGCCGTGGTGTTTTGCAGTTCGGGCATAAAATGGTTAAAAATCCTATGAAGAACGTAAATATTTTATACGATAATGGACACATAACATTGCTTCTTTTGCCTGTAAAAGTTTTGTTTTGATAGTAGGCAAAATAATTATCAATGCGACAGCGAAATCCTCTGAAGAATCCAATTATTTTATTCAATAATGCATCACACAGAACTTTGTTACTTTTTCATGTGAAAGTTTTCTATTTTACATTGTTATCAGTGTCTTCCAAATATTTTATCCAATGCGACAGCGAAATTCCTGTGAAAAGTCCCTTTGTTTCTTTTGCCAGCGGAGTTTTCTGCCTTTAAGTTCTCATTATGTGGAATGGTATTTGACAATTCCATAGCAAAGCCATGTCTTTGTACAAATGTTTATTTGAATCAAATCTGAAATCAATTATTTAGTTTGGTGCAAAATTTGAAAAAGAAGGGCTCGGAAATCCAACGGTTCTAGCAGATCTTGCCTCAAAGAATCTAATTCTTCAGCTGATAGCCGATGCTTCTGTAGTTCCCTTTCGATTTGTTGTGCTCTCGAAGGAACAAACGTTTCTGAAATATTACCAACTGATCGATTTTGTGTCTTCTCTACCAAGCGGCTCGTCGAGTGCTCGGTAGTAGACTTTGCCTTACTTCGTGATGTTCGTTTAAGTTTCGGTTGTGAGTCGTCTCTTTGCTGTCTTGCTTTGATATGAATTTCCTCGTACACTGAAGTTCCGCTTCCCATATTATTTTCTGTTAATTCAAGCTATCTGCACTGAAATGTTCTTCCTGACACGAGTTCTGATGGCACTCTCTTAACCGTTTCCAGAATAGCGAAAACTATTTTTCATCGTCGTATTTATATGCAAGAGTATCTTTGAACTAAAAATAAAAACCCTCCGAAAATATCAGCTAATTAATCTGGCCTAAAACCAGGTTTGGTTGAATCATACTAATCTCCTTATAAGGCACCTCAGAAGTCTTGATCAAGGCGTTGCCTTCTATTCTTGGCCGATCGAATGTTTTTTTCAATTTTAAGCGACAATACTTTATTGGTCCCCAAACAACCCTGGGTCAGCATTTGCTTTTAGAAGAGCATATTTTTAGCATAACTTTTTTTTTTGTAATTTGTAATGTGCTTACTGAGAAGTGAATTCAGATTAGAACAATATTACTAGACAATCAATTATCTTCGGTCAAATTTAGCTAGATAAGGAAGGGCAAGGGGTTGGGGATGTACGCAAGGGCGGTAGAAGAAACGATCGCTAGCTGGATATAACTATTATAAGGTATCCTTGCAAGGCGTTGTATCAAAAGTTTTAAATAGATTCGAGCACATTAACAATCATCAGGAGAGCATGGAAAGTCGATCGTTCTGTTGACGTATGTCTGAGATCTCATTAGTGGTAGCAACTGCAAATGAGACATCGAGACATTCATTCATGCATTTTTACTTTCAAAGCTGCTGAGCTTCTATTCCAATATTCCTGCAAATTACTTTGTTAAAAAGGGGCCAACAGGGCCAGCGGATCAGGGCGGATCCAGCCAAAAGTATAGGGGAGGGGGGGGGTGTTCGTATTTTGCGAACGACACTACACGGGTCGAACTTGGAAGAAAATCTGTGCTTTCTATTCTACTTCAAGAAATTTTCTAGGAATGTAACCATCCAGAAGGGTGGGCTACAAGCACCTTTTATGAAACTGAAACAAACGCAACTAAAAAAACATTCTGTTAAAAAGGTGCAACAATACGATAGCAATGATACGTCAAAGAGACTTACTTTTTCTTTTAAAAAAGATTTCGACGATGAATTTTATCTTTCGTCCAACAGGAAATTAAAAGATGGTACTCGTACAGAATCTAAAATAATTATTTTTCCATTAAGTATATAAAAACTTTTCGACGGCGGTGAAATGTATCTTTTATACGACAGGAAAAATTAAGATTCGGTGCTACTGAATCTAAATCGACAGGACTGTTGCCGAAACAGTTTTCTTCATTGTGCCACATTTGTTTATATTATCTTTTCAATGACTTCAGCTTTTTAGGATAAAATATTTCTGCAAATATAATTTGCAAACCTTTTAACGTATATCGCCGTACACAGGCTACACCGGGATACCAGGGCTCTCTTAAGATAGGAGCATCCGTAAGTATTGTTCCAAAACAGTAGGCCATTGTCCTAAGACAATACTTACGAGTGTTTTTAAGCTTTTTTATCTTAAGAGAGCTTCATGCAGCTGGGCCCTGGGCACTAAGTTTCCAAGATAGAGCTATTCTGTATCCACCAAGAAGCAGGCGTAGCACAGTTGGCTATCAAGCCTCCTTCAGAGCTCAGTTCGGTTTCGAATTTTTTCTAGTCTGTATAGCTTTAACTTTAAACAATGGCGAAAACAACGGCGTGTTTTTGCTACCCTGGTGAACAAAAGTGCTGACGGCAATAGCAGATTCACCGCCTCTCTTCTACAAAAGAAAACACTCCTATAAAGCTCATTTCCACCATGTAACGTTTCCATCCACTATAACAACTTCTCCTTCTGCCTGTTCTCTTCCATCTTCTATCCTATCATCACCACAATCCATCAAAACGTCCCACATTACGTCCGGCTCAACCACCAAACGTGACGCCATCTAGTATTTTCTGAATGGCGTGCATCGTGCGCGTTGTTTTACTATACAATATCTACAGTCTAGCTCAATCGCAATCATTGGACACTTATATATCACGCCCAGTTGTATCTAAGGATGTTGCTATGGATTGAAACTGAGCTAGTTCAATGGCCAGATTTTAGGCCTACCAGGTGACATGGGGGAACGCGATCAAAGGATTGTTGTAGTTGGTGAGGCGGTCCTAATTTCAGTTGTTTATCGACGAACAAAGAGCTATCATTTGACGATAATTTCATAAAAGAATTGAAACAACAACGCACCATTTGACCCATAGGTATTCGTTATAAGAATAGGAAGAGTTTTAAATACATTGCTAGTCCATAATGTAGTTAAGAAAGCAAAGATTCAGAGTTATTTTTACTTACTGCGGCCGCCATGGTTTTTTTTTCCAGTATATTATTTAGTAATTATATTCGACTACTGTTTAGTCGTTTGTGGGACAAGATTTTAATTCCATCTAGAATTAAAACTGCTGCTGTCGGGACTTTGGCGTCGAGTACTTTAGTCAAGAACCTCTTCATGCGTCTGACACTGAGCGCTTTGACCTCAAATTATTTGGAATTTAAATGTCTGAGCAGTTTTTTTAAAGTGTAATTTTCAATTTGGCGTTAAAATGTTCCACATCGCAGTTGACGATAAACGTTTGGTTTCCAATATTGCGCCTACATTAAACTAAAGTAACAAAAAGTCAAAAATAAAAAAGTAGGCCGGAGCAACGGTACGCGATATTTAGTCATCGCCTAGCATTCACTTAGTGTGTAGTAAACACTGAATATAAACTAATTAAGACAGTTTTGAGTCCTTAGTTTCCTCGTAAACAACTTCAAACGAGTTGAGTAATTCTTGACCATTAATTTCGTCTTTGGAATTTGCGTCTATTTTTGTTCCCCACTCATCTGAAATTTGGCTCAGTGGAATTTTGTTCCTCGATCTGTATTCGCCCACAAGATGCACGAAAAATCGTATCTATTACCCACGTCAAATACCAGGTGTAAGAGCTGTTTCCTTGAGTTGTTTTGGGAGCGTCCGCTTGGGTCATTCGGTACCCACTTTTGAGGGGTCTAGTGTAGCGTCCACTCACGAAGATTAGGGCGATTTTGTACGAGTGTGAAACGATAAGGTAAATACGTAATTCAGTTCCTTACCTTTGCGGCCGTACCGTAGCCGTACCGTAGTCGTGACTTACGCTGTGATTGAATGAATTCTTGGGTTACACACAATGGTAGCCATTTCTTCAATGTTGCGATATATCATATACCCGTACGTACGATTTGTAAGTCAGTACCGTATGTTTTCCATTTATAGGATAACCATTCGTCATGGTTATCAATTTTAATGTTACGGCGTGTCCTACCGTGTACGTGCTGTAAGTCAGTACCGTACGTTTCTCACTCATACGAAACCGCTGTGAGAAAATCTAAAAACTTGTTCCTCCGGAGGAAAATAACACAGGTATCCCAAGCGATGTATAACTGTCTCATTCATCAATGACTGGATACTAAATTGTGAATAAGGAGTGCTAACATCCAAAAATTGTTGTCATTGAGATCTACCGTTAACTCTGGATTTACCCCCAGTTATCGCGAGCAACCGGCAGTCATGACGTCATCCGGGAAAACTTTTCCAAACAAGGTCATGACAATCGGCATGTCCGTCCGTCCACTAAAATCCTTTTAAATCTAGGTGGGTTAGCCTGAGTATTTATTGAACTTTATCGTATGTTATCTTAAGCCAGTTTCCGATGCATGATATAGCTGCTCTTCGTATGATAATTGGTATTTTAGACCACGAAACACGATTGCAATTTTTATGACAATCCTCTAGTGAATTCGCTGGAAACCTTGGCTGCTTGGTGTGTGAAAAAAATTCCTTTGAAGATTATTTTGTAAATCCACAATTTATTTGAACAACGGCTTAGTTAATGAGTTCAATTAAAGTATTGAAGTATTGGTTATTTAGTGTTGAAAAAAAATTCCTTTGAAGATTATTTTTTGAAACCACAATGTGTTTGAACAACGGCTGAGTTAATGAGTTCAAGTAGTGTCTGCGATGTCAAATATCAAGTCGAAATTTCATTCAGACTCCTCGTGTCTAAAATAAAACTTAGCCATGCTTGCCTAAAACCATCGCTTTAAAAACCGTGTAAGAAAAGAAGACTTGCAACTGTGATTTCGGACGTCAGAATATAAGAAAGTGCTTAAATTCATGGCAACATTGATAAAATCATAAAATGTTAGGCACTTTGTAAAACAAGTTCGTAACAATGTGTGGACACTTAGGACGTCGATGAATCTTGAAAATTCATATTATAAATAATAAAGACCAGCAGCACATCATGCATAATAATAATAATAATAATAATAATAATAATAATAATAATAATAATAAACATTTATTTGAAGATGGGACATTTAATAGTTTACGCTGATGACCATTACATTACATCAGCTACGCTGTATTTAACTTATCGTGTATAAATAAATATTATTATTATTATTATTATTATTATTATTATTATTATTATTATTTGAAGTATTTGAAGTATTTTTTATTTGATATGTGTTGCGTCGGAAAGCGAATTACCTTCGCTTCTTTCCTCGTCACTCTTTTCCCGACCGGTCAAAAGTGCTATTCAGTATGCAGTATTGAGTATAAAAAAAGTACGTAGGTAAAATTGAGTGCAAAATTCGCAATACCAAACAAATGGCTCCCATGTTGGTTAATCCCAACAAGAACAAAACAAAAAACAAGATCCATGTTAAATTTATGACGTCCAAGTCTTGCTACCGCTTAAAAAAAACAACTTCAAAATACTGATACCACACATCATTTTGGATACGGGTTAAATTCTGGGATAATTTACATCCGTTTCTCATCCGGATTCCTATTCAGGATGCGATTCTCATATATATCTCATGACAAGATAAACTATAAATAAAGATGCGGTTGATAATACAGAATCTATTACTTTCGCTGCTAAGAATTTCATACATTTTTGTATTCTCTTTATATATGAGAGGCGCAAATTTATTGTTTGTGAATTTTAGAGGATTGTAAATTTTACCCAGAAAATAGACGCGGGATTGAAATATGAGATACTGCAAAAATCTGGTAAGTTTCACATACAATACCACTACTGCATCCAATATTTTATGCCTAAGCCTCATGGCCCACGTGCTTAACCGTCTTTAACTTGTAAAACGTAAGGCGATGATGGTAAGAGAACTGCAATTGCATGAGCATAGAGTTTAATTTGTTGAACTTAGTTGATAGTTTGATTACTAAATATATAGGGATTGAATATTCTCCTCCTCCTTCTTCTTTTTCTTCCTTTTCTTCTTCTTCTTTCTTCTTCTTCTTCTTCTTCTTCTTCTTCTTCTTCCTCTTCTCTTCCTCTACTTCTTCTTCCTTCTTCCTTTTCTACTTCCTCCACTTCTTCTTCTTCTTCTTCTTACTCTTCTACTTCTTCCTCCTCAACTTCTTCCTCTTCAATTTCTTCCTCTTCTTCTTCTTCCTCTTCAATTTTTTCACTTCAATTTCTTCCTCTTCTTCTTCTTCTTACTCTTCTACTTCTTCCTCCTCAACTTCTTCCTCTTCAATTTCTTCCTCTTCTTCTTCTTCCTCTTCAATTTCTTTCACTTCAATTTCTTCCTCTTCTTCTTCTTCTTCTTCTTCTTCCTCCTCAACTTCTTCCTCTTCTTTTTTCTTCCTCTTCTTCTTCCTCTTCTTCTTCTTCTTCTTCGTTTTTTTCCCCTTTAGTATCATATTAGTGATAGACCACAAGTAAGACCTTCAATTAATATCTCTAGCATAATTCAAGTTCTAATAGGGACCTTAAGCTGCAGGACGGCAACGACGACGGCAAGCATACGATAGCACTAATTGCGCTATTGAATAGATACTCGTTGGAACTCATGTACGAAATACTATGCATCATTGCCGTCTAATGCTGAAAGTAACACGGGAAATGCCCTATTTTTAAGTACTAAAGAGAACTATCGAAACTGGATAAACTAAAGAAACGGATAGAAAAAAAGAAGAAGTAAGTTTGTATATTCTGTTATTTAAAGCCCAGTAAAATACGCACAAATGATTCTAAACGAAAAATCGCATGTCGTCCGTCGTTAAGCTTGGCATACGGAGCAGATTTTGTAGGAATACGGACAAGGACCTTACTGTACATATGCACCTTACTTTGAAGTCGCCAAAGTGATCATTCTTACTGCACAAGCAGACATCTTTGCGCATCGGAGCGCTTACGGATCTCGTCTAGGATGGAACGCCATTGAATACGTCATAACAAAACCGTGCCGTGACGGCGCAAGACTGAACGATTTCGCGGCATAAACAGGAATCCTGTGCGCATTGGTAGGCAAACGAATATCGTCTATACGTCAGTATATCAGTACGACTACTACGTGGAATTTACAGTACGGATGCAATGTGCTGTGACGGTGCCATACTGATCGCTCTTACTGGCATAAGCAGGAATCCTGTGGGCATGTCGTTTTTTCCGTACCGTGCCGTGCCGTGCCGTGCCGCAAATGCTTTAACAGTCAATAGGATCTAAATAACAATGTTTATCGTGCATTTTGTATGAGAACGAACACTGACAGCACACGGCACAGTTGCGCATGACCTCTTTTAGCCAATTAAAACGCGAGGTGACAGCTTGTCCAGTAATATTGCTTAGTTAAGCTATCGTCATGGTTACGCACGGCTCAGGATAATTTTTTAACTGGTTATTTTAATCTTTGAAAATTAAAATGCCAACAATATGTAAACTTAAGTATACTTATATAAGTTTAATACTTTAAATAAATAGATAGTTTATATTATTATATATTATAATGAATAATATTTTCTTTGGAAACTCGAGAACAACTTAGCTGAATTACACCGTCAAAGTAAAAAGTTAAAAAAAAAATATCAAAACATGAATAAATTGAATAGATGAGAAAGCTGAAGATTTTGAAATTGAATTTTGAATCAGCGAGGGTAAAAATGGCTTTCGAAAACCCGTTATGAATACGATACACATTAGTGGCAACCAAGGTTAATTGATGGAGACCAAGTGCTGATGACGGAAAAATAGTTTTTATTTGCAAAACGTACTTTTTTATCAGCTTTTATTGATATATTAGAACTCGAATAACATTGATATTTCTTCAAGATCCATCACTCAAATCATATAAAAACATTTTACCATAAGATTATTCACTTAGTGTAACGGAATCATGATCAATAATGAAAATAAGACGGGTTTAGTGAAGTATACCCCGAAAATTCCCAAATAACTAGTAAACGCAAAACAAAATATTCACTCGCGTTTTTTCTTCAGCTTTCTTCTTGTTTATATCTTTGAATCCTAGTAATAAAGCAGAATGCGAACTGAGAAAGACATAAAAGACCTTCCTCGGTTAATTTTCTGAAAACTTTCAAACAAGTCACAATTAGCCCGGCGTTAGTCGATAAACTTTCTTATGCAGTATGTTTTTATTTTTCTGAAAATGTTAACTATACGACTTATTTTTTGCTAAGAACAGCGAAAGAAAGAATGAATTTATATTAAACTTAGTTGTTTTTATTCCTGCATGATTTCATGTCCTCGTGAAGGCGGAAGTGCATTGAATCGCAAAGCATTCGGGCAAACTGTTCGATCGGAACTGATTTGATTTCGTCCGTGACAATACGCCGTCGAAGACGTCCCAATGTATTTTACGACAACTGAATTGGCTACTGAGAAAGCAAGTTAGGGATAACTATGGACTCTGCTTTTCTTTTGCCTCAGAGGTTTTTGTTTTTGTTTTGTTTCGTAGCAGTAGTGAGTTTGTCGTTGTTTTCCTCTCCTCTTCCCTTTTATCTTTCTTTTCTTGTTCTTCTTCTCTTTTCTGATTCTTTTACTCATATGTATTTCTTTCTTTCTTCCTTTTTCATTCTTTCTTCTTTTTTTTGCAAGTAGTAATGTAAAAAAACATTTTATTTTTAACATACATTTATCTTCAATAATCGGAAACGATTCAATGATTCTACGTCATCGAGTACGCAACACAGTTACAAACACACTATAGCTCTTCCTCCTTCTATTAATGTGGTTAGACTGTTGTACTTCTACTTTAAATACACACTGTCTCTCCAAACACGTAAAATGCAAGCCAAATAACGAGAGATATTACAAATTTTAAGTTAAAGTGAACTTTAGTTTGCATGTTTCTTTGAGTGTTTTTGCGTAGATGTTCTGGTTGGTTTGTTATTCAATTGCTTTTGACGTCATCTGTGCTAATTACAGACAGCTATTCTTGTATAGAATAAGATTTAGAACCAAAATAGCCTAACAATTCAAGCAAGCCTATAATAGAGGAAAAAAGCGATTTGAAATTCACTATCGTAATTTGACTGATCGAAAATAGTTTCTAGAGGGTGTCAATGGGGTTAGTAGTATAGGTACCTCACAATTGACCAAAAATAGTAGTTAACTGAAAAATATCTTAAAATCAGTAGTTAACATTTAACTGATATTTCATTATTTTTGGTTCATATTATGATCAGCGCTTGTAAAATTATTACAGTTAACTGTCGACATTCGGTAAAACTTGTAGCCCCATTGGCACCCTATTCTAATGCATTTGATAATTCGATACATGTCTAGCAAATAGTTGAACTTTCTAGATATTCAAACACCTCTGAGTATTCTGCTAACTTAACATTCAGTTCAGCCTATTTTTGTTTCAGGAGTTCCATAACTAGGAAAACATTCCTCGCTTCAAAGGTCATTGGGACATTGAAATTCTGCTCATTACGATTCCAGTGTTTACTCATTTCCTATTAGTATGAAAATCTTTGATTCCTCGATTTACGTTAAATCGGCTTAGCGAGCACAGTAGCGGCTTCCTTGCGCGTGCGGGGTACTGACTTCCCTAATCTGCTACTGGCCGGGAAACGGGTTAACATCAGGATTAAATATAATTTTCACTCGATGAAATTCTCTGATCTTCAACTTTAAGGAAATTTGTAAGCCTTAATATTTACTAAGCTCATCACTTTTAACATCTTTTCTTAGGCAGTTGTAAAACGATTTTTCACCATGGATATAACATGAAAGTTTATGAAATTTGGTTTTAATGCTTTTGTGTGTCTGTAAAATGATTTTTTTTGTAGAGGTTTCGAATAAGTCTTCAGCTGTCATCAGTAATGAAAATCAGGAAAGAAAGTTCTGTTGGTTGTCTTTCGCCCTTGTAAACTTTGACTTGAATCTGTTTTATATCAGCGCGCGCTATTGATGAAGTTTAAGAAACTTTATTACTTTTCTTTTTGTGCAAGTTTAAGTTCATCTGATGAGAATATAGTACAATTAGTAATAGGAAATCGCACGATCTCGAGTACAATTCGGAATTTATAGGTACGAGTGATGTTTTGAAAGTTTTATTGGACGAGAATATTGTGCGATTTTCGTTTATAATACACTCAACAAAATAGAGGAATTTAATTGGGGCTCTACAGAGCACAATGTATAATTTGTAACTCTTTTTAGAATGGCAAAGATTATATATTAGGATGTTTATATTTATTACTAGTATTAGCTTCAGTTTTTTCATTTTTTTCCCTAGTTCTAATTTTTCTTTATATACTTTAAATTATAATATGTTACGTGTATCTTGTCCCAGACCGAGCTTAACTTGTTTGGACTTCGAGTTTGTCCTCGGCCTGTGTAAAGCCGTTTAATAAAAAAAAATCATTCTCGTGAGGAAATTGTTACATTATGCTATGAGCGTGGGCGATGATAGGCAGGTATTCGCGATGACGGCTTTTTCATGCATTTGAACCTCAATTTTCTTAAATTCCTCGACTGGAAAGTCTCCTAAAGGTTTTAACGTGAATTAGGGCGTTAGAAAACGATTTTTCCCCCCAATTTTATGCATGGTTATTTGTTATAATCACTGGAATCATATGGATGAAACTATTTTCTACGAGTTTGTAGTTTTGGTCGTTCGCCTAGAGTGCGTCCCGGAAACTATTATCTAATAAGATAATGGTACATTTTTAAACTTTAAGAAGCTGTAACAACGTAGTTTGAACAATGATTTATTGCATCAGCACTGCCGTGAAAATCAGTGAGCGGGAAAAACTCATTTGACCAACGCGCTTACCGCGATTGTATTGCATCAAAATCTTGGGAGTTTCCTCTGAAATGTGTTTTTTACTCTTTGACAAACTTTCTCTCATCCTGTCTCACATGCAAAGCTTTTTATCCGGAGAGCGACAGCTAAGCAAAATTACAAGATTGCGAATGTAGGCTCGGGCGAGGCCGGCGCAATCGTGGACTCTGACAGCTTATCGGAATCTGCGGTCAATTATAACGGCAGAAGTGATTGGAATATGATTAAACTTGACTAAAAATAGCATTACGAAATAAATCAGGAAGATTCCCCGCATCAAATAATTTATCGATATAAAGCTTGAAAACTGAATCGCGACAGTTCAGATCGAGAACGACAGAAGAAC
This sequence comes from Actinia equina, assembly GCA_011057435.1. NCBI lineage: Eukaryota > Metazoa > Cnidaria > Anthozoa > Actiniaria > Actiniidae > Actinia > Actinia equina. Next base: position 94,875 of record WHPX01000826.1, read on the forward strand.
GAACCTTCTACGACAACGACAGCGAACCCTCTACGACTACATCTCGTTTCTAGTCGACGACCACTTGTACTATTCAACATGGTGAAAGTAGTTATAAAGGCAAGTTATGTGCTCTTTATATCTTTTGTAGGATAACTTTAACTAGTATAGTATCTTTGAATCACCATGCTTTATTTCTATAAGAGATCCATAGCGCAATCTTTTCTAACTTCAATAAGTTCCTTCGTTTCGGGAATCGGTGAAAAAATGTTTCGGATGATATTTCGAAACCTCGTTCTCTACTTGAGGGTAAAGATAGAGACGGTGAAGAAGTAGTATTCAAACCTGTGGGTTACTAGTGGATATACTTGCGGCGCATTGACTTCAAGAATTTACAACTCCTTTTTAATCCATTTGTGGTCCATCTTAGTATGACCGCGTTATAAAGATACAAAGATAAGAGAGAAACCAAACTGTAAAAAAGTGTGAGATACTCTTGCTTAGCAGGTACAAATTACACCAATAGTCCATTTTACAGTCCCGTTCATTTGGCGATCAACAACTGTCAATGCAGTGGTATTGCGAGTATTCGTTCTATGGTAAGATTTTAAAATATAGCGGACACTCAATCCCGATCGTTTATAGGTACCGGTATCTTGAATCGAAGATATCCTGTTTACGCCATTTAACGGAAAACTTGACTTCAAAGAAGGGCGAAAAACGGCTGTGATTTATCGATAAACATTCTTATAGATAATTATTGCCGTCTACGGAATGAAAAATTTCTACTCCCGAGTCAAGAGCTTGGTTTACTTATCAACATTCAGTCTCATCCGCGGCTAACTTTTGACTTGCGGTTCGATATATGAATCCGAACTATTCTTAAGCTTAGAGAGGGCTTAAAAACTCGAGTTGGTGAGCTGTTGTTTTCAATGGCACGCTTAATCGAATTGGAATTTAAAGCGTAAAGTTTGGAGGAGAAAGGAAAACCGGGGAACTCGGGGAAAATCTCTCAAATCCAGGGAGAGACCTAACAAACTCAGTCTACATAGTCACGTGGGATCCATGGTCTCGACTCAGACAATAGCAAATATAGAGTGCCCATTCTTTTGTTTTTGTTTTTGATAAGTATGAGTTCACCTGTTGTAGGGCGTCACTCTAACTCTCCTTTTACCATCATCATTTTTGCATCCGTGTTAATCTTACCACAGGCAAACCATGCATCAATACATCTTATCCACGTTACTTTCCTTGTACAATACTGATACACGACTAGTATGCAAGAACAGGTAGTAGGGAGGCGGAGTTTCAGTTCATAATAAGCGAAACAGAAGAAATGGTATTAGATATAAAATTGAATGTTTTACAACGGGATCTGTATGTGAAAATGCACTGGATGACAAAGGCTTACCAGCCAACACTTTTCCCTTACTACAAATCCTTGTAAAATATTGGATTATATATTTAATGTCATTTCTTCTATAGTCAACATTTCGAGCTGAAACTTCGCTCTCTTACTAAATTTGAGGTGCCCTTTACATTTCTGGTGTTCATTTTGACTCATTTTGCTCGTTTTAAGGGGGATGGAGTCACGTGACCTGTTAGTGCAAGCCGTCTATTTTGAAACAATCTGATCCAATTGTTTTTACGAGTGCTGATGTTTCTTATTCGTTTTCAATTTCTAGGCATCTTTCAAAATATTTATCGTAATGCTTGGACTTTTCTTCCTGTTTATCGACGACTGTAATCCAATGCCTCGTTTTCTGGAAAAAGCTGCTGGGACAATAAAGAAAGAAGCTAGAACATATGATGCAGTTGGCTCCATACTTCTTGACACCGCTAGTATGAGACTTCAACAGCTAAAACAACAACAACAGCAACAACAACAGCAACCACAACAACAGCAAAAACAACAACAACAAAAGAGAAATGAAATTTTTGTCGGATTTCATGAAGATATCAGCAATAACGAAAGACATACGACAAGAGTCAAGCGAAGCGTTCAAACCTGCATTGCCAACGTAACAATTAACAAGGAGAAAGATCGTCAACCGTTTATGATTCTAGTGATGAAGTGCAAGAGGCAGACAGGATGTGTTCCCGTAATGAGAACACAAAAAGTGATTAAATACCTTGGCAAGTACCGAGACGAGGACGTTTATATGGTCGATATGTATACATATGTAGCAAACTGTATCATATCTTCATAGTTCATATACCAGTCTTACGACAGTATGACAGTTCTACTCTAATCGTAAACACTCGAGTTTATTTTATTCATATACTTGTCTTACTGTCTTAGAGTAGAACGACACCAAAACCTCAGAAATTATTCATAAATACTATCGCTATCATGTTTTGGGTACATTTCAGATACTTATAACTCTTCAAGGATTTAACATATCACAACAAAACTTTCCAAAATTACTATTTTGAGTCAATCATTAATTGTTTGTGGTACTCGTTCCCAGTCTTACACTCTTTTTTTCGATGCGAAAAATGTCCGAAACCAGTGACGTCAAGCGTTGTGATTGTTTTTTTTTTTAAGTTGCTGACTATTTGAAGATTCTTTATTTAAGTCTTTATATTACGAGGGTAACATAACCAACGTCTCAGTTATCTAACTCATGGCTCTCGAAAACGAAAAATAAAACCTTGCTCGATGAAACTAAAGTTGAACAAAACAGAAAAGATCGAGCGAGCACTCTTCTAAGTAAGAATCATATATGTATGTAATCTTTAATTTTTTAGGACATTTGTAAGCAAAGGTCTCTATTGTTAATTAATATATTATTAGGTATTTACAAATATTAATATTTAATAATTTATATCTATTTTATACGTAGGAAATAATTTAAGCCATTATTTATTTTATATTTGAAAGGAATGTTGACACAGTTATATTCAATTCCAAATATTTTTATTATACGAGAGATTTAGTAAAGACAAAACTGATGTAACTCTGGTAAATTAAGAAATATTTTCTAATTTCATTCTTATGTTATTATGAACTTGGCATCGAACTGATAACGTCACATAATTATTATTTATGAGTATCAGGCCCCTGGGGAGGGGGACTGGGAAAGTCCGATACACAGGGTACAGGCAGCCCAAACAAGCGGGTTCCGTGTTGCGTAACGAATGAAATTAATATAGCGTCTACATAAGAAACTAAAAGGACGGCAAAATACAAATAAATAAATAAATTGTTTGGGTTAGTTTGAATTACATATTTGCCAAGAAATTCCACGAGTTGCTAGTATTTAGGCAACTCTTTCGTTATTAAAATGACTAGTGAAATTGCGCGTATAGATTTGGCGGGCAAACTAACAGACAGCTATTTTAAAGCATTTATATAGATCATGATCTTTGTTATCATGTGGTGGCTCCTAAAAGAGCCGTTGTTTTGTGTTTTGCAAACAGTTTAGAACTGTTTACGAGCTTTTCTTTTCGGCCTTCTTGGGAAGAAGAACAGCTTGGATGTTGGGAAGAACACCACCTTGAGCAATGGTGACTCCACCAAGAAGCTTGTTCAACTCCTCGTCGTTTCTGACTGCCAACTGCAAGTGACGGGGGATGATTCTGGATTTCTTGTTGTCGCGGGCAGCGTTACCGGCCAACTCGAGGATCTCAGCGCTTAGGTACTCGAGAACTGCAGCCATGTAGACTGGAGCACCAGCACCTACACGTTGAGCATAGTTGCCCTTGCGGAGAAGACGATGGATACGACCGACGGGGAACTGAAGCCCTGCACGGGATGATCGAGTTTTGGACTTGGTGCCCTTTGCTTTACCTTTACCACGACCAGACATTTTCGATATGATATACTGGTATATTTGCTTGATTTACGAGAATCAAATCACTAACTCTTTGCAAGCGCCAAAAATTTATACTTGGAGCTTTGCATAATAAGGATAGGGATCCACCAATAGCAAAAGACTATTTCTATGCCCGGTAAAATTTCCATATGACCTTTGATAGTAACTTATAACATATGTTTTCTAAGAGGCTCGCTGTAGACTGATTGTCTTGACAGTATGTTTACAAGTATGAATTAAATTCGACCAATCAGAGAAAGTCATAGTTTCGATCCGCAAAACAGGCAATTCATGCTTGATAATGTTATAAATACGATATAACTGGAAATATTCGGTTATCATATTTGATTTCAACTGAACCTAGTAAGATGCCTCCTAAACCCGTCGTTGGAAAGAAAGGTGAAAAGAAAGCCGGCAAGAAGGCCGCTCTTGGTGACAAAAAGAAGAGAAGATCTAAGAGAAAGGAATCCTATGCTATCTACATCTACAAGGTCATGAAGCAGGTCCATCCTGACACTGGTATCTCTAGCAAGGCCATGAGCATCATGAACTCGTTTGTCAACGATGTCTTCGAGCGCATCGCTGGTGAAGCTTCCCGTCTTGCTCACTACAACAAGAAATCCACCATCTCATCTCGGGAAATCCAGACGGCTGTTCGTCTTCTTCTCCCTGGTGAGCTGGCAAAGCACGCAGTCAGTGAAGGCACCAAGGCTGTCACCAAGTACACAAGCAGCAAGTAAACAGTTCTAAACTGTTTGCAACACAAAACAACGGCTCTTTTAGGAGCCACCACATGATAACAAAGATCATGGCCTTATGCTTTTTATAATTAGTAGAGTGTCTCATCTATTATAGTTTAAAAAAATTACACTGCGGCAGTTTAAGATTAAACTTTTTATTGGAATGATTTGAATTCAAATTTGTCAGGCCCTTACCTTCACAAAGTGCAGTTTCATCCGAATTTATACTGTGCCAGCATGTCCTGTGTTGCTTGGTCGAATTGTTTGACACAAACAATAGCCATGTTTATATACCATTCTATCGTATGTAAAAGATGGCACTTTGTGTGTGTGTGTGTGCCTCAGAATGTTGTGAGCGTTTGCAACGAACGAGGGACGTTTCACAGGACAGGTATTTTAAAACTATGTGGCAATCTTTTGGCGGGAAAGATTAGCGAAAGATCTTTATGTCAGCAATTTAGTTTCCCGCCTAAATAGTACAGTTACGGTTGCTTTGTGTCTTAACTCTTTATTTGTGATACATACTAAAACTTTATGCAGTAGATATAAGTGATTTCATCATACTTCTTAAACTAAGAAGACCTTTCATATACACAAGTGACTGCTCTATTCCTAGAACCGTTTCACAGCACTGATGAAGAACTATTAATCACTATTTGATTGACTAGATTGAATCCTGGGTTTGCTAGATTGCATCTTTGATCCTGATGTAGACGCTCCTGCAAGCCATTCATGACTCTCTATTTCAGATATGCTTATTCTAAACTGATGGTTGGTTGTCATCATTTTCTGAATGAGGTCTTTACATTCATCAGAGATATACTGCTTTGGTTTTATGAACTGAACTCCATTTTTTATTTGTTTTTTAAGGGTGCTCATGTTTGTGTCATCGAAAGGCATTCGTCCTGTAATCATGGTGTATAGAATGACACCTAAACTCCAGATGTCTGCTTTCTCTCCATTATACTCTATACCTATTTTGCAGAGTTAGTGTTAGTTAGTTAGTGTCAAAGACATGTTTGGGGGCCTAGGGTGCCCCGTGACTCTGTTCCCATAAATGTTATGTGCAAGCATATTGGGGGAAGCCGAAGGAAGGGATATGTAATCGGTGAACCCCAATAGGAAATTAGAAAATTCCCACAATATTGCTCAACTGATCATAACAACTATCAAGTTTAAGTTGAACTTGATAAAATACAGTACTTTTTATATATGAAAGTGCAAAAGTCCAACTTCAACTTAGAGACATTGTTATCTGGTCAGTCAAGCCAAGTTAGGAAATGCCTATTTTTAGTCTGCAGGCTGGTGGAGGAGATGCGTTGGAGTGTCAGTATTTGAAATGCATGCCCTGTGCTGGCTTATATACCAATTGTATGTGATGCCAAAGAAAGCAAATACAAAAGAATTTCAATCTTCTGAGAGTTGTTATGCACTCCAAGGTGGATTACTGGACACAATAATATTATCCAAGCAAGTGCTTATAGTCTGGGCTACCTGTGCTTTGATTTTCCACAGGTAGCCCAGTCGATTTCCATTTGTAGTACTTTGGTTTAGTCCATTGGTTACACTCAACAAAAAAAGAGGAGGTTAAAAAAAACAGACGGAAAGGGAAGTAAAACGGTTAAAAATCGAGGACAAAATCTTCCAACCATGCCTCTTTAAAAGACTTACAGTATATTTTAAGGGCATTTTGAAATGTCCGACGAGCACTACCCGATATTTTTACCCCTGGGTGGTGAGCATACCTTGAAGTATCTCCAGCGCAGCGTAAGCGGCTGACCCACAAAACGTCTTACACAGTTCATTTTGTGGATTGAACTTAGAAAATCCAAAATCTGTCAGTTTAACATTATGACATTTATCGAGTAAAACATTTTCGCATTTCAAATCTCGATGAACGACGCCTTGTTTATGGCAAAACTTTACTGCTTCTAGGAGTTGTTTGAAGAGCCTTTTGGCTTTCCGTTCTCTAACACAGCCATTTTTCTTTATGTATTCTAGTAAGTCTCCCTTTTCTGCAAGCTCCATGACAACATAGACTTTTTCTCCAACCTGTAAAAGAAATTAAAATGAAAAAAAGAAAAGAAAAAGAAAAGAAAGAAAAAAGTACAAAAGAAAGAAAATAGAAAGAAAAAAGAAAAGAAATTAGGATAAATACTTATGTACTGAAACGGCAAAATTCGAATGGGTTTATATCATTATTATTTTACCTCAAAAACTTGCAGAACTTCAATAATATTTTTGTGACGCAAGGTCTGAATAACGACCATCTCTCGAGGGAGAAACTTATTAATAAAATCTTTTGGAGCCCGTTTCCTATCAATAATTTTGACAGCAACGTGTTGCTTAGTGTTGTTGGAGTAAGCGCACTTCACTTTAGCATATGTTCCTTCTCCCAGATTTGAGTCGCTCAATAAATGGTACCCTCTCTCGTTCAAAATGAGAGCGTCGTCCGATAACTTAGACATCATTCTTGTAAATATCCTTTTCACGGCTCGCATTTGATGGTATTGTGGTACCACAATGTTAATAACATTTCTATTCATTTCAATTCATTTTGAGTCAATTTGTCAAATTATTTTCGAAGTGAAATTAACCATTATGACGTCACACAAGGGTTCTTGGCGTGAACTTCCGTGACGTCATAGAAACAGATGTCATGACAACGGGATCGATTGGAGATGACAGCTTTTATTGAAATACGAAAATGCAAAATTAGTGTTTTTTTTTATTTTCAACATCCAATACTCTCATCAATTAAGATATTATACATACATAAGTAGTATAGGGAATGGGGGTTCTAGCGCAGTGACAACCGGAGGATTACCCGCCTAAAGTGAATTCTCCGATTTTTACCGTTATTACCCGCATTCCCTGTTTTAAGTCTATGATATGTTAGTCTATATATGGAGTGCGAAGAATGTAAGAGAACTTTTAAGAAAGAAGCGGATTTGAAGAAGCATTTGAAAATGAAGACGAAGTGTATGAGCAGCTATGATTGCGGATGTGGTAAGAAGTTCAAGACGAAAGTTAAATTGTATTGGCATTGTCAGGACTGTGAGTACGACTACGACGATCTGAAAAGTGCTTGGTATTAGGTATAAAATATTTCCTATTATATAGATGGAATCCCAAAGCAACTTCGAAACGGTGTCGATACCCGGTAACGGTGAGATTGACGTTAGACAGTTTTGGCGAAAGTCAGAAAAGAAGGTTAAAAGGACGCTCCGAAAAGGTATAGAAGACTTAGGAGCCCTGAAAGCAAGTATAATGGTAGAAGTGAGTCTATCGAAAGACGAGGTGACGACGACAGCAATGCTGCGATCAAAGTCGTTAGTGATATTAGAATCTACGAATTTGGATAGGTCACCCAGTGAAGCCTTAGAAGCAATAATGGAGTCGCTGTCTAACTACACGAAAGATGGATCAGGTTGGACAGTGGAGGAGGTTGAAGGAATAGAGATAAGTATGGCAAGGTACGTACCCATCCGAGGAGGAAGTTACGTACCACTACCAGCGTGGGTAGAAAGGAAGAAGGCCATCGTAAACGTGAAGAATGACGATAACAGATGCTTTATGTGGGCAATCAGGTCTGCACTGTATCCAGCAGAGAAGGATCCCTGTAGGATGAGTAAGTATCCCACAGATGATTTAGAGTGGGATGGTGTGGAATTTCCCATGCAGTTGATAGACATTCCCATATTTGAGGAGATAAACGATCTAGCAATTAACGTTTACGGAGTCAGAGAGCAGACGATAGTACCGTTAGTCCTGTCAAAAAGCAAAGGAGAACGCGTACACCTGTTTTACCACGGCGGACACTACTCATGGGTTAAGCACATCAGCAGGTTATTTTACAGACATACTAAGCACAAAGGCAAAAAGTATTTCTGCGACTGCTGCTTGTTGTCATTTACATCCTTAAATGCCCTAAAGAAACACGATGAGATCTGCCGCGGAGTCGAAGAAGTGGCGCAACGGATCCAGATGCCCACCAACAAAGAGCTTTCATACGCAGACCATCAAAAGCAGATGCAGGTCCCTTACGTGATATATGCAGACTTCGAAGCGTTGATAACTAAGGAACAGCAGAAAAGTGGCGGCACGAATAAGGTAGGATTACACGAGATCTGCTCCTTTGGTTACATAGTAGTCAGATCAGACGGCAAGGCCGACCCTCCCGTGATTTACCGAGGTAAAAACGCATCTAATAAGTTTCTAGAAGCATTGCGAGAAGAGGAGGAAGAGATAAGAGAACGATTAAGACGTCCAAAGAAGATGGAATTTACCAAAGAGAACCAGGAGGAATTTCACAAGGCAAAGAAATGCCACATTTGTCAACATACGCTTCTTCAGTTTGGAAGACAAGCAAAGAAAGCGTGGGACGAAGATGGAAAGTATCTAGGGGAAGCTCATTTCAAATGCGGAAAGTATGCTAAGAAAGGTGAGAAGCCAGGAAAGCCCTCCACGCACTGCATTCATTGTCATAAAGCATTCGTTGAAGACTTCTACGTGGATAAGGTTAGAGATCACTGCCACATCACGGGTAAATACAGAGGGGCGGCCCATTGGAAATGTAATATAAACTTCAAAGTAAATCCAGAAATGGAAATACCCGTGTTCTTTCACAACCTTCGCGGTTACGACTCCCATTTACTCCTTCAGGGAACAGACGGATCCGACGTCAAATGCATACCTAACAACAAAGAGCGTTACATGTCCGTAACTGTGGGTAAGCTAAAGTTCTTAGATTCGCAGCAATTCATGGCAGACTCTTTAGCAAACCTCGTAAAGTACAACACCAACTTTCCCATTTCCAGTAAATACGGAGCGGAAAGGAAAGGAGTCTACCCATACGAATACATGGATTCCTGGGAGCGCTTTCAAGAATCTTTACCCAGCAAAGATTGCTTCTACAGCACCCTAAACGAGTCCGGTATAAAGGACGAGGAGTACCAGCATGCGTTAGACGTGTGGGAAAAGTACTCCAGTGAGAACATGGGGGATTACCACGACATTTACCTAAGGTCTGACGTAGTGCTGCTCGCAGATGTTTTCCAAAGCTTTCGAAAGATGGCTATCGAATACTACGGATTGGATCCTGCTAATTTCTACACAGCTCCCGGACTCAGCTGGAGTGCGCTGTTAAAGAAGACAAACGCGCAACTGGATCTCCTAACGGAATACGACATGTACCGCTTTATGGAAGACGGTATTCGTGGTGGCGTTTGCGGGCCCAGCAGACGCTATGCCCGCGCAAACAACCCCTTAGTAGAGCACGACCCAGAGAAACCAACTACATACATCTACTACCTGGATGCAAATAATCTATACGGTTGGGCAATGTCACAGTACTTGCCTGTGAGAGACTTCGAATGGGACACCGTGCGACCCATAGACTTCTACATGCAGGTAGGAAAGGAGGAAGGCAAGGGTTACGTTTTAGAAGTGGATCTGGAGTACCCAGAGCACCTGCACGACGAACACAACGAATTCCCCTTAGCACCAGAAGCAATAGAGATACCATTTAAGCAGCTATCACCACTGCAAAAGCAAATGTGTCCTGGTTACAAACCGTACAGGAAACTAACTATGAACCTGATGGATAAGAAGAAGTATGTGGTACATTACCGCAACCTGCAGTTCTACGTACGCCACGGAATGCGCGTAAAGAAGATCCACAGAGTCCTAAAATTCACGCAGGAACCCTGGATGCGCCCCTACATTGACTTTAACACACAGAAACGTACCGCAGCTAAGAATGACTTTGAAAAAAATCTATTTAAACTAATGAACAACAGCGTGTTCGGAAAGACAATGGAGAACATCCGCAAGCGCGTAAGCGTAAAAATAGTTAGCACCAAAGAGGAAGCAGAAGCATACGTGTCACAGCCTGGATTCGTTAGATACGTAGAAATGCTGAACTTCTACGTGATTCATATGAAGAAAGCGAACCTGCTTCTAAATAAACCCGTATACACCGGCTTTACGGTGTTAGACCTATCGAAGCTTCTGATGTATGAGTTTTACTACGACAAACTAAAGCCAAAGTACGGAGACCGCTGTCGCCTCCTGTACACAGACACCGACTCTTTAATACTAGAAGTGCAAACGGAAGACGTCTACCAGGATTGCGTCGAAGACATAGACGAGTACGACACCAGCGGTTACCCGAAGGAGCACTTCCTTTACAGCGCCAAAAATAAGAAGGTAATTGGGAAGATGAAGGACGAGATGTTAGGAAAACCCATAGTAGAGTACGTGGGTCTGAAACCAAAGATGTACAGCGTGCTAAAGTTGGACGGCGTAGAAAAGAAAGCCAAAGGCGTTAAAAAATACGTGGTTAAGAAGGACATAACCCACGAGTCCTACTTGAACGTATTACGAACGCGCAAGGAACAGCGGCACAAGATGAACAGCCTGCGCAGCTATGGTCATCAGATACATAACGTCACGCAGGAGAAGGTGTCACTGTCTGCATTTGACGGTAAGCGATGGATGTGTGATGACGGAGTGCACACGATAGCATTCGGACATCACACAATAAGCAGTTCTTCTTTGACGAACCCGCGCGTGGGACCATCGTGAAGATAATACAAGATGGGCTGACCCTTCTTAGCTATTACGCTTCGGACCTGATAAGTTTCCAAAGACCAATTAGGATCCGTAGCTCTTTTGGATCCTCCTTCTAATTCGCCCGGTCCATAAAGATATCGGACCGTGACATTACCTAATTTCTTTTCATGGGGGAAGACCGCCCTCGAACTTCTGACGTAGGACTTGTGTTCCACGTGTTTCTTTTTTATGGCGTCCTTGGGTTTCATTCCCGTAGCCCTGGCCGCCTCGTTATTCAAAGCCACAATGACCTGGGGAAGCCGCTGTGTCCATTCCTTGTTTCGCTTAGAGGGATCTTCCAACTCTTTCCAATACTGGTATCCAAAGAGACGCTCAGCCAGGGTCTTATTGAATCTTTCGACGATGCTCTGACCTCTGTGGTACTCTGCTTCGGCTCTTCTTATCTTAGTGTCGTGGTCTTTCAGGGTCTTGGTAACCACGCCCATGAACTCCGTCCCCGCATCTACTTGCAACAGCTTAGGCCATTTCAAGACGCGCTTATAAATCCTACCTAGGGCTTCTGCGACTTCCCCAGAATCCTTGCTGGTTATGGGTTCGGCGTCCTTGTATCTGCTTGCGATATCAACCACGGTCAAAGCGTATCTATAGGTCTTTCTTCTCACCGTGTCGTGTGGTAAGAAAAGCAAATCCGCCTGATGAACTTCATTAGGGGTATTTACGGTAAAGCTGGGTCTGGGAATGTACTTGGGCACGGGAAGATAAACCTGCCAGATAGTTTGTTTCTTTAACCAATTCTTAGCCGTTTCTTCTGATACCCTGGCTGCGGTAGCGAGTTTCTTGATAGCCGACGCTCCTTTCCAATAACCCTCGGGACCGTAGTAAATCCTTTTAAGTTTGTCCTCAGTTCGACCCATTATATGAATAGAATCGCGCTTCGCTTGATTCAAGCGAAGGATAAGACGAGATTGATTTTACGTCCGTTGAAGTCCACCGTCTTTCCGTCCACTTTAATGGTGATGTTTATGCTTTCTACCAAATCACAAGGCAAGTCATAGTTTAAAGAAATGGGCGTGTATTCTACCAGGTCGAATGGATTACCTTTGGGTGAAAACTTAGACATAAGATGGGAGGGCTTTCCATTGCTGTAACTGTGGGCTAAATCGCAATAGACTTCATAAGAGGATGCGACTTTCCAATTCACGGGAACTGCTGTGTTGGTAATTTCCTTGCCTGAGACACCTAGTAAAGATCCCAATGCGTCACGTTTTCCAAAAGTTATTGAGAAATCGTTAGGTAGATCATGTTTGAGGGTCATCTCGTGTGGTAATCCTGTAGTGAGAGTATAACCGCGCTTAGCTAGCTCCTTAGCAAGGGTGATTGGGGTGTAATGTCCATCTGGGAGCATTACGCCTTGATAGTTAGATCCACTTTTATGCACGGTGACCATGCCATTGATTAAATTATACCAAGAGTTGTACAAAGAGCAACTAACCAACCGAACCGTATGGGCTTTGATGGGGGGATTCAAATAAGTGGTAAAGTTATTCTTGTCGCTTTCCAAAAAGACGATCATTATATATTAGACGCTCATGCTTCGCGTCACTAGATGAAATACGCCAAGGCTGCGCCTCCTGCCAGCCCTGCGACTCCTACAAAGACCAGCTCATTGTCTTTTTGCTTCTTCGACGGCTGGTAGTAATTCTTAAATTGAGGCTTGCTAATCCTAAAGTCGGGGTGTGTTTGTGCATAAAGTTTAAAGGCGTAGTCCGTATTTTCGAAGTTCTTATCCGCCTGCATTTTGTCTTGGTAGTTCTTATCCAACCAATCCCTGTAAGCTTGTCTTTTCTCATTCCAAGCCGCCACGTCCCTTTGATATTTCTCCAACGCCAAATCATGCCTTTTCCTCTCGGCATCGCCTTTGTTGCCTCTGACTAATCTATCCAAATATTGACCACCATAATTAGCTCCAGTGAATGCTAACGCTGCAATAACGCCACCTACCAATACGCTTGCCATATATAAGGGCCTCACGGCCTAGGCAGGTACTTTTCCTTCTGTAGGTAGTCCTTAAGGGCAATGCTACCTGCTACTGCAGCAGTCATCTTAGCAAAGCCCGTAATGCTCTTGCTTGGGTCTTCAGTAAAGTCTTCTTTGAGCACTTTCTTACCTACCCAACCAATACCTGCGACAATAGAAGTAATAATAGCTGCATCTTCGACGGTTTTCATAAACGACATTATATTACAAGGAGAGGAGGTTTTATTCCATCTCGGGTATTTTACTTCTCTTAGGCTCCTGCGTTACGTGCACAGCTTTTAATTCCACTTTTGGTTTAGCAGCCCGCCATTGTAAGTAGAGGCTGCCTGCTGCTATAGCAATTCCTAATGCTCCGATAACGTAGCCCGGATTCCAAAAGGATTCCTCTTCTTTTTCCTCTTCCCTCTCTTCTTTTTTGGCTTTGTTCTTCCTGTTCATCTCCGCGAGCTTCTTCCCCGCAGCGACTCTGCCCGGAGATTTAGGCTTGGTGATCTTTTGCTCTCGAGGGGTTTCCTCCGCCTTTGTTTCGGTGTCACTCATCTTATATCTAAGGACTTGAAGGACTTGATAAGTAACTTGATAATGACTTGATAATGACTTGACGATGACTTGATAATGACTTGATGACGACTTGACGATGACTTGACTAAGTACTTGATGACGACTTGACTAAGTCCCGTGGATGACTTGAGCATCACTTGGTGTGACTTGACTAGGTACCTCGGCAAGTGCTGCCTTGAAGATCTCCTCAACTTGCTTATCTTTTTTGTAGTCTTTCCAAGAGATTAGTACCTCCTTCAAGTCGACATGCTGAGCTACATGAAGTCCCAAAGATGCGACTGCCATTAACTTACCGCACTTCAAAGACAACCACCCACAGGTTATCTTAAGTTCTTGGGATATGACATAGTCCTCGCTTATGTCCTTCCGCAGCGCCTCCACGTCGTCTATGGGCAGCGCAAGTCCAAGCAGTTTAGTGGCCAGCTTAATAGCGGAGTCTGCTACGGCATTCGTGGTCTTACTTGCAAGGGCAGCCTCATACCTTTTATGGAACTTCTTAACCTCCTCTTCTGACAACTTATTAACTTGCTCATGCGTTAACTCCTTGCCTATCATTTCTTTACATTTTCCCGATGACACCAGGATGTTAAGTTGTTCTTTAAGGTTACTTTCATCTACGGGGACTTCATCCAAGAGCTGCTCAATATCCATATATGTTAACGGAATACGGAAACCTCAAAGAGAAGATCATTTTGGAATGTTGGTGCGTCTTTAAATGCCGCATGTATTCGTGTAACTGTTCCTTGCTTATCTCACCGCCGTAGTCGGAGAGGATGGTTTCCAAATCACTCCGACTGGGTGTGTAGAAGACGACCAGGGAGCCTATGTTTTCCCTAAAGGGTTTAGAGACGCTGGTCAGCTGCTGCGAGAGCAACCAAACGCTGATATTGTCATGCCTGCCGCTGAAGGCGAGCTTCACTAATTCGGATGTGCGTCTTTTTACGTCGTCCCCACAGGCGATGTCATCCAGTATGAGGAGTGTCTGAGTATCCTTGGGGAATTGTTTATGCCAAAACTTCAAATGGCTGGATAACTCATTAGGGTCTAAGATATCCACGAAGAAGTCATCATCTTTCACTCCTACGCCCGTCCAGGTGCGGTTATTCACGTAGGTAGGGCATAATAACACTATGTAGTCGAAACGGTATCTAAAGGGCCCGAGGAGTTGCTCTACTACGAACTGCGTCTTACCACAGCCGGTTGGTCCTACTATCAGAGCATTGCAGGGCATATGATTTGGCTCCATATATATGGACCCAGTGGAAGCAGTAAGAAGGATTGCCGGCGACATGAAAGATAAAAGAGACACCATCGAAATGCAAAGAGAAGAGATAGACCGTTTGAAAGAGCGCGTGCAGGAATTGTATGATGAAATGTGTGGTCTGAAGCGCGCGGAAAGGTTTGGTGCGCTGATAACGATGGCAACGTGGGCAAAAGAGTCCGTTGTGGATTTCATGCGGTATCCATTGTAAGAGGGGTCTGATATTTATTGTTGATTTGTTAAATCCTGCAGACAGATCTTAAAGAGGGGTCTGATATTTATTGTTGATTTGTTAACAAAACAACAAGAAAAATAAGATAGAGATTTAGGACTCTTTGCGCAGGATCTTATATGAGGCTTAAATAACACTATGTTATAATGAGGTGTAAGAATTGTGGTAGGGAGTTCAGCAGCAAGCAAAGATTGCAATATCACCTGGAAAAACGTGTGTGCAGTAAGGAAGTAAACAACGTCACCGTTTGCGAAGACTGTGATAAACAGTTCAGCAGTGCGCAGGCGCTGGAGTACCACCGTAGTAAAAGAGTTTGTTTAAAGAACATATGCGTGCGCTGCGACGAGGATGTTACCGACGCTTGGCACCAACATAGATGCCGTGGTAATTACGATCTGTTGGGCGTAGCATGTTTCAAACATGGTGACGTCGCCGCACGATGTTGCCCAATCGACACCATAAAGGAGTTAACGCGCCGGAAGAAGGAAATAGACCAGCGCTTTGCGGAGTTTGACCGCGTCGAAGGCGTAAGGTGGGAAAACAGAGGCCATTGGGAGGCAACTTGTGAGCGCTGCGGCTGTCAAAGAAGTGACCAACATATTTGGCAGTGCCTTTACGACGGCCAAGGCGGTTTCAAAGAGTACTTAGATCGCTTTGATGCTTGGCATGCCGGTAACGAGGTGGTTAAGAAAGTACGCAAGGGATAAAAAAGAGAGTTAGGATGGGGTTTGCGCAAAGAGTCTCAAATCCCATTCTTATTTTTATTGTTGTTTGTTAAGTATC
Organism: Actinia equina; assembly: GCA_011057435.1. Classification (NCBI taxonomy): domain Eukaryota; kingdom Metazoa; phylum Cnidaria; class Anthozoa; order Actiniaria; family Actiniidae; genus Actinia; species Actinia equina. Next base: position 110,862 of record WHPX01000826.1, read on the forward strand.
ATCAACATTTAACAAAACAACAATAATATTAAAGACCCCTTTGAAATGACCTTGCGATGGAGTAGTAAAGTATGACTTGCGCAAAGAGTTTTAAAATACGATCTTATTTTTATTGTTGTTTGTTAAGTATCATCAACATTTAACAAAACAACAATAAATATCAGACCCCCTTTTAAGATCTGTCTGCAATATAGTAGTAGAGTAAGGTTTGCGCAAAGAGTTTTAAATCCTGATCTTATTTTTATTGTTGTTTGTTAAGTATCATCAACATTTAACAAAACAACAATAAATATCAGACCCCCTTTTAAAGAGGGTTTGCAAAGTAATATATATGGACTGTATTACATGCGAACCCCCAGCAGACTGCATAAATCCTCCTAAGCCAAGAAAAAAATACATCTGCCTTCATTGCGGCAGTGCATTCTTTGAAGGCCATCGGTGCACAAACATACTTAAGAGTGCAGAGGAGACTCAGGCTCCCAAGTAACCACGTCAAATACCCATCTACCATCCTTCTTACCATGACTCATAACATGTGTGACCTGCTGCCCTTCAATGGCGTACCTTATTCTATCGGGCGCCCAAAGGGTATATGTTCTTTTTTTATTCTTTAAGACCAAACGCAGACGGTCCAAGTCTTCAAAGACCACGTAATTCTTTACCTCATAGATTTCCCCTATCTGCAAATCCCTCCAGTGCGTCTGGATGAACTTTATCTCATTGAATTTATCCTTGTCCATATATTCTATGGAATACCTTTAAGTGCGTTCCCAGAGTCTGCGCATTCCTAAAGCGCTTGCAACAATATGCACAAGGTAGGCGAATTCCTCGTGCGTACTCCGCTATTGCGCGGCAGATGTCGTCGTAGTCGTTGCTGATCATTACTTTATAACCATTCTGCTCATACCTTTCCAATAGCAGGCGTTGACTGTCGGATAATACCCCGTTGCCTTTTGGAGTCTTCAGCTCGACGCAGAAACCACGGTATCGCACGTGCGCATTCAAAATAAGCAGGTCGGGTTGGCCTCGTTGATATCCTTTCTGCCAGCACTTTATGCGCTTGCTGTCGGAGTCCTGCAATTCTCCTAAGCCTGGTGCTATGAGCATTTGGGGGTAAAACTTGCGGATGTAGTCAACCACCTTTTTATGTAAGTCGAATTCGTTTTCTATCTTAAACACCAATTTGTTGGGGCTGTCAAATTTCCGCTCTATTTGATACTTGCCTGTCTTCCTTAGCGCGGGAAGGACTTCCTCAAAGACCCAATCACTGAACTTCTCTGCTTTTGGCATCTTGGAGCTAAATATCAATTGATACAACCCAGGCTCGGAGATAAACACGGAATGTGGGTGAATGGTAGAAGAGGAACGAATCGCTCCCCTTAATTCAGACCATCTTTTCTGGTGCTTTCCGGAAACGTGGTCTCTAATAGCCTTTTTCGTGTTCTCATAGTCCAATGCGGCTGCCACTTCCTTCGCTTTAAAGTACAGTTTGTCGCCTTGCATTATGCATTGCAGTTCGTTGTCGTCGTTTTCGAATACGCGGAGCATCGTATATCTAAGGAATATTTAACCTTAATATGCAACACTTTTAAGTTGGTTCATTTCTACGCTCAGTTGCGCGTCTGACACCACAAAGATGTAGCAGTTTATCTTAGTAGTATCGCTGGCATGCTTGGTGCGCTTGATCTCCAAAGTAATACCATCCTGCGTATTTACCAGCCGTAAGCCCTGACCATGCATGCTCTCATCATTAGTAGTGCGCATGTCAATCCATAACGCATATTTATCCTTAAAGAACTCTTTTGGGGCAATTTGATCGCCAAACTTTTGCATTGCTTCCCGGTACATATCTTCAGGTTTTATCCCTTGGGAGTAAACCTTGTTGGGTACTCCGTTAATATTCACGCCGACATTGGTAATGTTGGGGTTAAAGAATGCCTCGGAGTCGCGCAATCCTGCGGTGTATGTTTTTGCAAACAGCAACATTAGCCCCGTTAAACTGCGTCGTGGTATATTAATACTTTGGTTGATGACCTCTTCGACGTTGTTCGTGAAGCTAAACGTCTTGTACATTACTACGTGGTCGTAAAGGAATGCTTTACCGGCACTGTATTCCATGCCTGCGCTACGAGCCAGCTCTTCAGAGTACACGGTCTCATACTGTAATTCTAAGTTGGTAATAGCATATGGATGCACACCCCCCGAACTTACGTCCTTTCCTTGCAGGATGTTGGTCGTATCTGCCAAGGTTACTTCGAACTGCAGTTCAGAAAGTTGCCTGGGGTAATACGCACCGTGGTTCGTAATAACTTCAAAGTCCAATGGAATGAGATATTTAGTACCGTAGGCTGTCTTTATTTCTTCTTCTCCGGAGGCGCCGGAGGTTGCGCTTCTTACCTTACGTATGGCTTCACTTGCTATTCCTTGTTCTATCTTTTGTGCGCGGTCGAAGGCCGTCAACCACAAATCTTTGTATGTGGTGTAAAGATCGTACCTGTTTAAGTCTAACAGGGATTCACCAGCAAACTTGATTCTCATCTTAGAAACAAGGTTCCTGCCTACGTTATTAACAACATAACGCACGTCTGCGGTATCTGGCTGAACCGCCAGGTCAAACCTTAACGCCAAGGTGCCAGGAACCAATACTAAGTTATCCGTTAAACGGGGTACACCTACATACAGCGTCTCCCCTGGTTTGGCGCTAGAAGGAGTAAAGGTGACTCGGTGAAAGGTGCGTTCTGCTTTCAGTCCGCCAACCTGCTTAGGAAGGAGGTTAGGATTTAACTTTGAGCTTATCATATATAATGGAAGGAGAAGGTATAGACTTTGACCCCACTACGGAAGAAGGTCAAGTAGATATTAACGATGAAGAACTTAAGCCTTTACTTAAAGATGATAGCCCAGACCTACGGAGTAAGGTGGAACGTAAATATGGCTGGAGAAAGGTCCCCGCTGTTATGCGTCGTTTAGGAGACTTATTTAAGAGTGAGAACCCATATAAGCCCATTCCAGAACGCTTTCAGATGGACGACTTAGGTCCTGCTCCAGAAGCCCCCAGCACTGCATGGTTGGAAAATGTACAACGAGAAATGGACGAATCCATCGGAGAAGAACCAGATGACTTTGACAGGCTTAAAGAACTACTACCTGATTGGGATCCTGGTAAAGCGCAGTTGATGTTTGAAGAAGATAACCGTGGCAGGGAGATAATCGTAGGCAGGCTTGCTAGGAGCGGCGCCAAGGCTTACGTCATCCGCGATGGAATGGGAAACTTCTTTGGCGATCCGAGGATTCCACCAACTTTAATGTCGGCTATTGGCGAAACAATCCCAATGGGAATACTTGAAGACATACGTAAGATTTACCCATTCGCCAATGATAAGTCCTTAGAATTCCAACGCGGCAAGAGGGGTCAAATACAAATTCGCCACATTGACAGGGAAAAGTGGTATGACTTCTACCAACAAAAAGATCCCAATAAGCTTAACAATGCATTACCTAAGGGAATAATTGATCTATTAGGCAACCCAGACTTAGGAGCTCTTAGTAGTTTGAATAAGAAAGAAACTAAGAGATTACAGGATAAAATAACCACTACGCTTAAGAGCGCCAGGCAAACAGGCTTGGTGGAGAAGATGAAAGGCATTTATGTGAAATTGGATGAGGATAAGGAGAAGCTTGCAGAGTTATCGAGTACGCCATATAACAGCATCGAAGACGTAAGTATTAGGGAGACTTTAGAAGCAATGGAAGAAGAAGTGGCTGATGACGTAGAACAAATAAATGTACTCTCTGAGGAATTAGAAAATAGAGCACGCGAAATGGAAGAAGCAGTGGAAAACATCGAATACTTAAAGCAGAGAATGGATGAAAGGGAAGAGGAATACATGCAGCAGATGCGATTGATGATTGATTCCCATGAACGCGAAAGTGAAGATTATAAGGACCGCATTGGAAAGTTAATACGCGACAGGGATACTGCTAGGAAGGAATATGTCCTCGCAATCAAAAACGTTGAACATAAAGATGCGGAACTAGGACGTTTGGCAAAAGAACTGGAGGCCTCTATGACAGAAGAGCAGCGGTTAAACACGGAAATCATCGCTAAGGAGGAACAAATCAGACAAAGAGAGCAGGCTATTGAAGACCTGGAGGGGCAAATAGAGCGGCAGCGAGAAGTAGTTGCGGACCAAACTCGTACCGAAGAGGAAAGGGAGGCTGCTCAAAAGGAATTAGAAACCCTGCAGGAAAAAGTTGCGGAATTACAGGCGCAAAAGGAAAAGCTGGAAAAAGAATTGGGGCTTACCACCAAGGAAAAGATAAAAAGAGCTTTGGTGAAATATGGCATTCCACTTGCATTTGCAGTCGCCATTTCCTCCGTAGTAGGTGTGATCCTTAGCTCCCTTAAAGCTACGGGAGCAGGTGTAAAGGCAGTAGGTAAAGGGCTGGCGGACTTGGGGAAAAAGATGGCAGCCTCTTTACCGGGGCTGCTTGGTAGCGTTCTTAGTTTGGTATTAAGAACCGGCGGAGAACTGTTAAAGTTTGTGGGGAATAACATTTGGATCTTAGTCGTCGCTATCGGCGTGGTCCTTTTGAAGAAGATGAAGGGCTGATCTTATCTGGGTACTTTACTGGAGGCTTATCGTCGTCTGGTGCTCGAGGCATCCTCGACTGGGGATAAGTAAAGATAGTATTCGCACCGCCTTGATAATTTGGTGCTAGGGGTATGGCAGTCATAGTAGAAATGGTCTTATGATTCCAAGCAGCATCCGTCGAAGGTTTCTCAGTCGGAGAAGCATTTATCCTAACGCGGCCGGGTTGACCGCCTTCGATATCGCTGGGAAGAATCTGTAACTTCGCATATTGACAATTAACTATCATATGAAAAGTCACCGGCGTCAGATCTTCCCATACGCTTGTTGGAGGGGGCTCCGACGAGAAATGAGTTGGGTTCCTAGTATTAGTAGTCGTTCTGTAAGGCAGTAATGGATGGTCATTCTCATCGACGATCCTAAACCCAACATTACATGAATACCCCGTCGAAATGCAAATGGTGCACATGACCAATCCTAGACCTCCAACCTCCACCCACAATCCAGTGTCGTGCCAATTACCGTCGTTCTTATACTCCTTCTCCTCTAAGTAATGGAGGAATAAATCTTCCTTTACGTGTGGGTTCATATATTTCAGCAAACATAGTTTTGCTTCTAAAGACTGAGCACCGTAAGAGTGCTGATGGTTAAGTGATTATATAGCTTATTTCTTTGGTCCTCTATGCTATTTACGCAAACCTTTCCAGTGTCATCTACGCGTATTTGCAGCTTTACCTTCCCATGACAATCGGCAACCATGTGGAAAGTCCAAACGGAGAGATTCTCGACGCTGTTGGGGTTTGGCTCTACGGAGAAATGCGCAGGCTCCCTGTTATTCGTTTTCGCACGCATGGGCTGTAGTATGCCATTCTCATCCAGGAACCTGAAGCCGACGTTGGCGTGGCTGCTAGTACCAAGGCAAATACTACAAAGGATTAACTTTTTCCCTGAGTAGTTCAAATCCACAGACATGCCCGTGACATCAACCCAAGCAGCTTGGGTGTATTTTTTCTCACCTGTGTAAGTTGTATAAACACAATCCATTCCGGATACGTAGGGGTTGTTCATCGCCATATATAATAACTCAGACCAATGCTTGCGGCGGTTAGACCTGCCTTTAGTAAGTTATGGTCATATTCCTCAGGTATCGTGGGCCGTATCTTCTTTTTTACGGTTTTTGATGGTACATGTACCTCCTTTGGCTTTTCTACGTGCTCCTTCTTTGGCTTCTCCACGAAATGGGGGATGTTCCTAAGAGTGTCAGAGTTCACGTCATTCACCCCAAACTTCATGTCTTTGGTTGCTCGCTGTAGTTTGTTGTTGTAACCCACAACAGAACTGGCGTTGATGACTAAATTACTTGGCATTAACCAACAACCGGGTGACAAGGCATAATCCAGTCTAACTTTTGATTGCTGCACCGCAAGTTGATACCTTTGAACTGACTTAGATATCTCATTCTCAATAACGGCACTTTCAAAGAGAACAAGGAATACTTGTTGTGTTTCCTGTGAAGCACCACTGGCATCTACGATGGGGCTGCGAGTGCTAACCTGGGCTCCTAGGACGCAGTAGACAAAGGCTTCGATGCTTCGATTAATCCTTGCTAGATTCTTTAACCCAATACCCTTTGCTGCAAAGAATGGCGCCCAAGGATACTTCTCTTTGCTTTCTATGAAATAAATTAAGTTTCCTTTTGTTCCGCTGCCTCCTAAGTCTGAGAATTCGAAGGAGCTGGGATATCCCATGCCTGGACTTTCTATGCTGGCTCCGACATACGAAGCATAAGTGTAAGTCTCTCCTAGACCGTGGGCAGCACCTTCATGGTTACGAAAGTCAGGGTTAGTAAGCTTAAACTCATTTCTTAATCGCTCCCATGCAACTTTGTCATATTTATTATCCTTTGGGTTAAAGACAGTGTCACCCGGTAAAGGCGCGCCTAGCTCATACAATATTCTTCGAATAGTAAAAGCAACATGAAACCTCAGGAAAGGAATATGAAGCATGTCCGCGGCTATACCACATCCTTTAGTAGCAGCCCAGACAGCAAAGTTCAACTGCTGCGGCCAATATCGCATGCTGGGGCCTGATAACCATTCTCTGGATTCTTTCCCCGACGTGTGCTTCATCCGGGTTTCTCTAAAGATGTCTCTGACCGTCACTGCAAAGGTCGTAGAATTCGTCACGGGTATTTTCAAAGAAGTAACCATCTTAGCAAAATCGTTTGCACCATCTTTGTTATCGTAAAATGGATAATTCTCTGTTACCGGTAATAGATTCTTTGGGAAGTTAGGCTTAGGTTTCTGCTGCACAGGCGTTGGTTTTACCTCAACAGGCTTAGACTTAATGACGTCTGTATGCCGGGGTAAATGTCCCATATGATTCCCAAATGCGTCGTGGGGATAACGCCTTGACCTGCGGTATGAGCTTCCCATATCATTCCCAAAAGCGTCGTACATTAGTATATATAATGGATGTTATACCATCAGCACCTCCACTTTATCCTGTTATTCCAAATGAGATGAACGCTGAAAACTTCCGCTTAAATAAAGCAAATTTAATTTTGGCTTACTTGGAAGGGCAGGCAAAACATTACGAAAACGTCAGAAAGAAATACGTCAGAGCCCGAAGTACGCTACATAAAATTGCGATAACTACAGGATCCATGTCTGTAGCATTAACAGGCACTGGCGTCGCTACTTCGCTTACAGGGCCGGGAATAGTTGTTGGAGTTCCTTTGGCTGGCGTTGGGGCAGCTTGCGGTATCATTTCAGCTGTTGCTACGGGTATTATGAAACAGTTGTCAAGCAAAATATCCAAGCATGACACGACAATAGCTCTGTCAAGGGCTAAAGTAAATACGATCACTGACCTTGTCTCAAAGGCTTTGCGTGACAGAAAGATAGACGATGTAGAATTCTCGCTTATCTTAGCCGAAGAGGAAAAATACGAGAAATTGAAGATGGACATCAGAAATAAAAAAACAGTCGTCAAAGATTTAACCGAGGAATCTCGCAAAAAGATCTACCAGGAGGCAAAAGAAGAGCTTCAAAGAAAACTCGCTTAGACATCAGTTTTGAAAAGAGCGTGACAGGATTCTATTTACATATCGAACGCCAGCTGTATGCAAATTAAATATAATAATTTTCACATACATAAGCGTCCGGTGTGTCTGGCGTTCGCTTGTGTTCGTGGACTTTGAATCTGGGGAGGCTCAAAGTCCCGAGTTCGAGCCTCGCTGCAGACACATTGGACCGGTTGCTGTGGGTGAAAAAAAAAGCCTCCCCCACTCACAGCAACCGTGGGAGGGGTGGGTAAGAAAGTGCGATTCAACCCCGCGATGGGGGGTTTCGCGAGGAAAAGTTGGAAAAGTCAGGGGGTGTCTCGGGACGCTGTCCGGAGTTCACCCTCTGGGGGCCGTAAGAAAGATATATGTGTGTACTAGAGGGCCTCTGGCGCGGGATGAAATAAGCCTCGTAAGCCCAAAATGCAAAAAACCCCACTGGGGATAGCTTGGTGTTCTGCGCGATGCATTCCCCAGTGGGGTTTCTGGTTAAACGCCAGTTTTGCATTTTTATCTTCTTGGAATCCAACCTAACAGGGGGTGGTTGGGGTTTATTTTGTAAAATATTTTGTAAATTACATCAGGATAATAAGGAATATCCTTATTCAAACGACAAAACATCCACTCGGCTCTGCTCATATCAGAAACTTCGGGAATAGACTTACCGGTAATTTCAGACAAAAGATAGGGAATAGCTTTGTAATATTTCCCTAGCTTTAATTTTTTCAGCGTCTTCCGTAGACTTCGCGTGGTTGGCTCTTCTAAATGACCTATGATTCTTTCCATTACTTCGTCGTCTAAATATACCGGCCGATGACCTTGGATATGACTCATCCAGTCTCGGAAGTATTTTATTCTTTTGTATGGCGTTTTCTTACGACCTCCGTTAGAATAATATTGTTCCCTGGTAGCACAAGGTACGGCATTACGAATGTTCTTACCACACTCGTAACACTGTGCTGACGTGTCGTCTTCTATTTGCATCTTCTTACCACAGCAAATATACTTATTTGGCTTAGTAGGTACAAACTTAGGTTCCAAGCACTTTACACAGAAGTCGTAAACAAACTCTTTACATTCTTCGCACTCCATATATAGACTAACATATTATAGACTTAAAACAGGGAATGCGGGTAATAACGGTAAAAATCGGAGAATTCACTTTAGGCGGGTAATCCTCCGGTTGTCACTGCGCTAGAACCCCCATTCCCTATACTACTTACATATATATACTTTTAACGTATATAGATTGAAGGCATTTATCGCGTTTTTAGCGGTTTGATAAATCGCTTTATTTGGTTGAAAACTTTGATCTAAAATAACTAAACAACGATTAAGAAATAGCGATAATCTGCTGTTTTTTGCATTGAAAAGAATTTTTCAGAAACTTTAAAAGGCATCGAACGATCTCCTCTAGCAACCAATCATATTACTCGTTATATTTCATCTAACAACAATGTTGATATCATCATCATCCAATCAGAATCCTTGTAATATTAACCAGGAATATTAACCAGGCTCTTGGTCCGTGTTCTTATATCCAAGAAGAAATGTTTGCAGGAAACATGTTGGACGAAGAAGAGGAATAATCCCATCATTTTGGGGCTAAATCTTAGCGGTTTCTCTATCGATTTCTTTCTATAATGGCTGGGACTGCCACAGCATCGGGGTCCAATGGTACTCCTTGCTCGTACTCGAACCACACGTTCGAGAAAGTCGCCAAAGCAAAGGCCACTTTAGAAAGTTATTATGCTAGTTTAGTTTCCCAACATCACGAACGAATAACTAGGTGGGTCAGAATTCTGCTGCTAAAATCTTTCAAATACGATATTTTAGTTTACTTAGGAGGTTCTAAGGTTGGGGAAGACTGTGGTATTTTAACAGCTCCTGGCATTTGAGATACAATGAACTTTTACGTTGTCAAATACCTACTTCTCCAACTAAGCCCCACTCTCGTTGCAGTTCATGTAATCTACTTCTACTTCTTCTCTTGATCTTAGGCGAAAAAAGCTCGAAGAATTGATGGAAAGTCAATCCTTAACTGAAGAAGAGGTGAGAAAATAATGTACTATTATCCTGTCAATGGAAAATCATAATTGTACAATTTTAAAACGGGAAATAAAAGAAGAAATAACAGCAACCGTAATTCAAAATTCATTCATGTGAGACTGTTCCTCGCGAGATCTTCAGTATTAATTTATTCAACATTTATCAGTTTAAAACTTTTAAAGCAAATAAGGCGGTGAGTGCCAGTTATAGCTCTCGAGTCTGAAGATTTTTATTCACTCGACAACTTGCTGTCAAGATTGGATTTCTCCGACTGTTTGTTTTAATTTTTTTCTGTCGAAAATTTCAGATTTGAGACGTGATAAGTTTGTAGGAGTTCATTCATTTTAATACATGTCAATAAGTTGAAGATTTAACGTTCTAACTCAAACTCTTGATAGCAAAATAGTATTTTTGAACTTTTACACAAGTAACACAAGGTTATCTTGTTTATATTGTGGGGAAAATCTTTTTGAAAATCTGTAATCTACATTTTTTTCTTGTGCGTGACTTCATTTTCAACATGTTTAAAAAATGTCAGTTTGCGTGATTAGATTTCAAAACATGAACATTAAAAATGTTCAAATCATCATTAGTATCTCTTGTTGTTGTTTGTCTATTGTTTACTGTACGTATAGTTTGTGATCAAACTTTGATGTTTGTTTATTATATGGAACCTTCGTTAATAAACAAACTTGAAAATCAGCAAAAAAATATGTTTACTTACAATCATAATACAATCAAATGATCTTGAAATAAAATAAAATGAGTTTGGTCAGTGGATCATTCTGGACAAGTAATTTTTCTTTTTTATTGATTATCGATTTATAATTTAAGTGATATCTAGCTTAACAGTGAAACTTCTGAAATGATTCAAACTTATGTTATTAGAACAGTTTCTCTTGCCAAAGTTTTATTATATAGTTTATACTAATATTATTTCTGCATTGGATTTATTTACACAAAAAGAAAGATGGTTGCAGGATATAAAGACACTTCACACTCGAGGATGGTGTCTGCTCCAATCAAAATATGGCACAGTTTTTGACTAATCAGCGTGCACCTACTTTCCTAACTATATGACAACTAGCTAAATAATTAGGCATCTTGTCAATGACTCTGTGCAATAGCTACTACTTCCTTTACTAGGAAGTCCAATTCAGTAGCCACTTTACGTATTTATTTGTGAAGCATATTTATCAAGATTTAAAGTATTGAATTATTAGGGATCTTATCCCTCAATATATAGAAGCTTTGCATCATGTGCGGGTAATACAGCTTGGGCTGCCTGTGGTTAGATGGCAGAACAATAAAATCCCTGTGCTCTTGGGAATTGAATTCTTTCACGTGTAAAATGATTGTATTGTTCCTGACATCCAACATGGCTGCCGTCATATATTATTTTCACCATCACCATCATCATCATTATCATCATCACCCTATAAAAGCATGAGCTGATCTATCTACTATTTTTTACATATGAGGTGAAATCTTGTACTGTACTTTAAAAATATATGATCTATGTTTATTTCAACTGTTCTGATATCAGAAAGAAGAGAAGAGAAACAAACATGCACAAAAAGAGACAGAGTTTTTAAGGTTAAAAAGGTCACGAATAGGAAAAGAAGACTTTGAATCTTTAAAGATTATTGGACGAGGTGCCTTTGGAGAGGTAAGTTTAAAACTAGCATCTATCTCTCGGGGGGGGGGGGGGGGGGTGGTACTCCCACATATGGACTATACAGGGATGATCCACTGAACAGGGTATTGTTTCCCGAGCTTCTTGTCATAAACAGGGTATGCAATTTCACTCAAGGTCCAAGTTCTTTCATATTCGGGGTTTCTACTTTCGTATTGATCAAAACTGGTTATCATGGTCGTAAAAAAACCATACGACAGATGACATGATAATTGAAACAGGAACTCAGGTCAATAAATTATATCGTTTGTCATAAATAGAACTACAGGGTCCTTTCAGAATCCCAGCGGAACACCCCTACCCAAATTATGAAGGCGTACCCCCCCTGGGAACTATCTATTTTACATTGGGGGAAGGGGGGATTACTAAATCACAGTCATAACAGCTACAATGGGACTAGAAAAAACTGAAGTCTTTTCGATAGAAAATGCCATCCTTACTGAGTATGATTTTTTCAATGCTTTCAAGGTACGTTTGGTTCAGAAGAAGGACACTGGTCATGTTTATGCCATGAAGATGCTAAGAAAAGCTGATGTTCTTGAAAAAGAACAGGTATTTTCAAATGAAATGATAGGAATATACATAATATACCCTATCTGAACCTCTTCACCTTGGAAATTCCAATCCCCCTCATTGGGGGGAAGCATAGATGTGAATACTCTGAAATAGACCCCTTGCATGTGACGTCAAAGCAGATCATTTTTGGAAGACAAAACAAAAAGATTTCAATATACTGAGAAACCTGCCAAGTATTGCTATGTCCTCCAAATTGAGCTGCTATATGATGTGCAGCAAGGGGTCTATTCCAAGCCCATTCCATGTGGGAATTACCCTCCACCGACCGAGCTCCTCACCCCTTTGAAGTTACAAGCCATATGTATGTCCATATGTGTGCCCTCATGTACCCTCAGACCACACTCCAAGCCCATTCCATGTGGGAATTACCCTCCTCCGACCGAGCTCCTCACCCCTTTGAAGTTACAAGCCATATGTATGTTCATATGTGTGCCCTCATGTACCCTCAGACCACACTCCAAGCCCATTCCATGTGGGAATTACCCTCCTCCGACCGAGCTCCTCACCCCTTTGAAGTTACAAGCCATATGTATGTCCATATGTGTGCCCTCATGTACCCTCAGACCACACTCCATGGATATATACATTCTTGTTGCTTTCTTTGTGTTGATTAGGTTGCACATACCAGAGCAGAGAGAGATTTTCTTGCAGAGGCTGAGAATCAATGGGTGGTTAAGATGTATTACTCCTTCCAGGATAGTCAGTTACTTTATTTAGTTATGGAATTTTTACCTGGAGGTGAGTTCATCATGTTATGTAAAATAAAAAATGTATAGAAGAAAGATAAATTGATAGGGGGTGGGTAACTAAATGATAGATGGATGGGATGGGATGGATGGATGGATGAATGAACAGTTGGATGGATGGATGAATGAACAGTTGAATGGATGGATTTGTGAACAGTTGGATGGATGAACGAACAGTTAGATGGATGGATGAGTGAACAGTTGGTAGATGGATGAATGAATGAACAGTTGGATGGATGGATGAATGAATGAATGAACAGTTGGATGAATGGATGAATGAACAGTTGGATGGATGGATGGATGGATGGATGAATGGATGAATGAACAGTTGGATGGATGAATGAGTGAACAGTTGGATGGATGAATGAATGAACAGTTGGATGGATGGATGAATGAACAGTTGGATGGATGGATGAATGAACAGTTGGACAGATGAATAAATGAACAGTTGGATGGATGGATGAATGAACAAAACAACATGTCTTGTAAATCCACTTCAATGTTTCTGAACATTTGGACTTCAGACAAATCAACCAGAAACTCATTATAACATAATTTGATTTGATTTTCCAGGTGATCTGATGACATTGTTAATGAAACGGGACACATTCACAGAAGATGAGACCCGTTTCTACATAGCCGAGGCATTAAATGCAATTGATTCCATTCACCAACTACAATTTATTCACAGAGATATTAAACCAGACAATTTACTGCTGGATAGTAAAGTAAGTATAGCCATCTTGACGTTTTGCAACACAATAATATGATTAAACATCATGCTGTGTTTACTGTGGTTTTTGATAGTTTGCAAACTCATTAGTTGCCAGCTGATGCCGAAATTTTATTTTGGCTGCCGCCAGCCAAGAATATAAGAGGAACCAAGTGATTAACTTTAATTGAGCATAACAAATCCTACAACAAGCCGTTAAAATGTCAGAGCTCACAGAACATCAAAAACCATACAGAAGACAACCTTAAGGAAAATTCTCAAATCAAGAAAGAGACCTTATTGACAAACTCTAGTACTCACATGCCATGCAAAGTTTGAGAATTGAACACGAGATACCACCCTTGATTTGGGAAATCAAACCTTCATCATGAATCAACATGTAATCTTGAGAATAAACAAATCCAACCCTGTTTACATCAAGAGAACCCTAAAACTGACAGGGTCCAGTTGTATGAATAGTGGATAGAGCTACTGTATCTGATGATTAAATCCTTATCCAGTGCATAACGTGATGCTGTTATCCAATAAATTTATCCAGTGGATTAGATTTATCAGTCTGATAGCGCCATATATCATTGAACCAGGTCCTGGTGTTGTACGAAGGCTGGATATCCTTCCAACGGATAAATCTCATTCAATGGATAAATTTATTGGATAACAGCATCAACTTATTCAATGTATAAAGATTTATCCACCGGATAGCTCTATCCAGGCTTCATACAACCAGGCCCAGGGGCGGACCCAGGAATTTTAGAAGGGGGGGAGGGGCTTAGTATTACAAAGGTTTTACCAGGAATTCAAGGAAAAGATAAACTGAGAAATTTGAGCTAAAGAGGGGTGACTAGTCAACCCTTGTATCACCCCTGGATCTGCCACTGATTAACCTTTGTACAACCGGCCTAAAATGATTAACTTGTGCAAAAGTTAACAGGCTGGGCATTATGTTGTAAGTATATTATTTTGATGGTCATTGGTCTTGTGGTAGGGTCATATCAAGCTGGCTGACTTTGGTTTATGTACAGGCCTGAAAAAGGCTCACAGAACAGAATTCTATCGAGAAATTAGTCCATCTGATATTAAAGATTTTGGTAAGCATATTTAAGAATTATTTTATGAATATATGTGATAGTTGATTATGATCATCATAACCACTATCATAATCATCTACATCACCATCGCAGTCATTTATTACCACCATCATTCATCTTCATCTTTATTATCACCATCATTCATCATCATCACAGTCAGCATCATCATTACCATCACCATCACAACCATTATCATCTTACCTTATCATCGCCCTTCATCAAAGTCATCATCATCATTACCATCACCATAATCATTAACACTATTATCATCTGACCTCATTTCGCCCTTCCTCAAAGTCATCATCATCATTACCATCACCATCATCATCATAACCATTATCATCTGACATCATCCCTCTTCATCAAAGTCACCATCATTCATCTTCATCAAGTTATTAAATCACCATCATTTATCATTTATCTTCATCATAGCCATCATTATCATTACAATCATCATCATCATCATCATTACCATCATCATTATCATCTGACCTCATCATCACACTTCATCACAGTCATCATCATCATATTGACATTATCATTTGAATCATTCGTAATAATTATAATAGATCATTTACTATTTCATTAATGCAAGAATCTTTCTATTTCCAGCTAATGGAGACCCATTAGATTCAAAGAGACGTGCTGCGACATGGAAGAGAAATAGACGACAACTTGTAAGTCAGCATTATTATCTTATAACCTTAAGAGTTAATCAAATCACCGCTTAGTTTAATTGATTATTAATATGTATGTAACTTTCATCCAAGGCTTACTCGACTGTAGGCACACCAGATTACATTGCTCCAGAAGTTTTCGTTCAGACTGGATACACAAAAAGTTGTGATTTCTGGTCATTAGGGGTCATCATGTATGAGATGTTAATAGGTAAGTTGTATCTAGATTTCACTCATAACATAATTGAATGAGTAGAGTTTGTTGGGTGCGCTCTCTCCCTTTGTCAAGCCCAGGGATTGTTCCAGGGTTCAATCAACTATCTGTGAGTTAGCTATGCCCTGACTAAAATAGATCAGCCCAAAGGTTGTTTCAGGGTTTGATATGTGAGTTAGCCATGCCCTGACTGAGATCAGCCCAGAGGTTGTTTCTGAGGGTTTGATCTGAGAGTTAGCTGTGCCCTGACTTAGATCATCCCAGAGGTTGTTTTGCAGGGTTCAATCTGTTAGTTAGCTGTGCCCTGACTTAGATCAATCCAGAGGCTGTTTCAGGGATTTATCTGTCATTTAGCCATGCTCTGACTTAGATCAACCCAGAGGTTGTTTCAGGGTTTAATCTGTGAGTTAGCCATGCCCTGACTTAGATCAGCCCAGAGGTTGTTTCAGGGTTTAATCTGTCAGTTTGCCATGCCCTGACTTAGGTTAGCCCAGAGGTTAATTCTGAGGGATCGATAGCTAGCATTAAAACAAATTAAAAAATGTTTGAAGGTTTTTACCCAAAGGACAAGCTTGTTAATTTTTCACATTTGATTTATAATTATTGTTCTTTCTATCAGGTTATCCTCCATTTTGTTCAGAAAGTCCACAAGGTATATATATGCAAACATTATAAACTGTAGGTTGCCATGAAGCAAGAAAAGAGATAACAATATAATAATGAATAAATAAAAAATTATAATAATGGGGTGCTTAATTCTATAGCGCATTTCGCATGGTCTCGTTGCACTTTACATTTTAATGACCAGTGGAGGACTTTACGGGCTGCATATTAAGGCGCTATTAGCAGCCGTGCAGCTTATGATCATGAGTGATTTGTTAGTATATTTATTTAGTGTTATGCCTCCAAATTGGGATAGGCTGTTGAACCGGGAGACAATCCCCTTATTGATATAATATTATTTATGTGTCAAGACATGCAAATCTTTAAACAGCTCTGGATAAAACGTAATATTACAATCATGGAGAATAACAATAATCTATTGAACTGTACTATAAATATTCTAATATTAAAGTCTATTCATAATTATTTGTCCTTAATACTGATGCACTACGGAATTGCTTACTATCAATCACGTGACTTTTTGGAGTTGACTGGGGGGCAAACAAGCGGTTTGCTGGGGGGCAACTAGCGGATGCTAAGTCAAAACATATCAAAATAAGTCCTCAAACTCTTGTATTTGACTATATTTTCACGACATCAAACCAGAAAATAAGAGATCAAAACAACCTCCAGGATTCTAAAAGCCATCAAAAATGAGCTATTACCGGAAGTGACGTCTATTGATAGCAACCTATACAACTGGTTCTACATTTAAATAAGTCACAGGTTGAGTTATCCGTAATTGTGAGACCTTGTTTCCAGAAGAAGTTCTCTTATTTCATTGTCCCCTTGACAGTGAATGTTCATATAAAAAAATCTACTGTGATTAGACTCTCTTTTTTGATGAAGTGTGGTGAGGTTGGTCAAGTCCAGTGAAGTAGAAGATTTGATTAATTAATGGCTTGTATTAACAAGTTAAATGTTTATTTCATTTCAGAGACATACAAAAAAATTATAAATTGGAGAGAAACGCTTATCTTTCCTCCAGAAATGCCCATCTCCAAACATGCACAGGACTTTATTCAAAGGTAAATATTTCAATAATGCATAGTTGGACACTGTGAATTTTGTAGGAGAAATGCTGGAAAATGGGAAATGAAAGAAAGAAGAGGAAAATAAATTGAATGAGTGATTGAGAATTAAATTTATTAAACTCATATTAATAATTCATGAGGAAACCACAACAGAAATCACGACCGCGTTGAGTGTTGTAATTATGAGATACAGAATGGATTTCAAGATAGATTTTCTTGGCCAGGTTCCCATTTATCTTGAAAATTTTAGCGAAACACAAAGGAACTAACCTAGACATTTGATAATTTATCTACATAATTCATGTCCGTATTGTATCCAATAAACCAACTCAATTACACCTCGAGTTTGTATAGCGGATACAACACAGCCACTCATACTGTATATATTACCTATAAAACTTAATAATAAATTTAAAAGAATTTTTAAAAAGAGTGAAAAGAATATGAAAAAAGTTGAATGAAAGAAATGGGAAAACAAGAATTTTCTTTGGAGAAAATCAGTGGTTGAATATGTATGGGAATTTGCATCTCTTTTTGTCTGAAAACTGCGCTTGTGTAAATTGTCTGTTGGTTTACTTAAGAACAGTTTTTGTATGATTTGGAGAAATACATTACTGACTTGTAGCACTGACATCTAGGTTATGCTGCGATGAAGAGCAAAGACTAAACAATATAGAAGAAATCAAAGTGCATCCTTTCTTCAAGGGAATTGACTGGGTGAACTTAAGGTGGGCTAACACTTTTATTTTAAATATGTGAAGGATGCATAATTTTTCTCCAGGTTTTCTGGTTTTCTTCCCTACTCAAAATGTAAAATCCAAAAATTCCAATTTGGTCTTTGGTTTAGCCATGCCCTGACTTAGATCAGCACAGAGGTTGTTTCAGGGTTCTATCTGTGAGTTAGCCATGCCCTGACTTAGATCAGCACAGAGGTTGTTTCAGGGTTTGATTTGTGAGTTAGCCATGCCCTAACTTAGATCAGCCCAGAGGTTTTTTCAGGGTTTGATCTGTGAGTAAGCCATGCCCTGACTTAGATCAGCCCAGAGGTTGTTTCAGGGTTTGATTTGTGAGTTAGTCATGCCCCGACTTAGATCAGCCCAGATGTGTCCTGACTTGGATCAGCCTTGAGGTTGTTTCAGGATATTGTCACATGATCAGGTAGCCCCATCCACATCCATCAATAATGTCACAAGTCTCTTTGATGATCAAGGACATGGAACCGCATATAAATGTCTGCAAATATCTCTGAATAACTGCAGTTTATCTGCAGATACCATAATTGTACAACTTTTCCAGTTTTTGAATTCTCTTAAAAATTTCCTGTAGAGAGCACTGATAGTCTAAGGGGTAGAGTGTGTACCTTTGAGCACTTTATACATGAGCCCCTGGCTCTGGAGAATCAAGCAATTGCAACCACTCCCCGGCATTATCAAAGTAAAAAATTAGCTTTAAGTTTTAAATCTATTTTACAATGGGTCTACCACAGGCAACCCAGGTAATGTAACCTTTGACCCTAGTTATTTATGTTGTGTTTACCAGGGACAGACCAGCCCCCATACCAATACAAGTCAAATCAATAGATGACACTTCAAATTTTGACGAGTTCCCAGAATCTGAGTTTGAATCATGTAAGTAGTTGTGTTGGTGCAGCATTAAGTGATCCAATGAGAGGGTCGGGGAGGGGAGGCTAGGACTTTCAGAGAAGAGCTGACACTTATAAATTCCCTAGTAATTAGCTCATCTTGATTTTATCAATGCCACTAAGGATATGTTTCCCTGCTAGCAGAGTCTCTCTTCTCTTTCTCTCCCTTCTTTCAGGTGGGGAGGAAGGAGACTCTGCCAATGTAGAGCGTTTCCTTAGATACACCACCATCTATGATCATGCACGAACAAAACCAGTTTTAAAACTGGTTTTTAACCGATTACATTTAGTGCGCATGAGCAAATGTAACACATACTGTGGCGCCAAACATTGTTTGACGAGAGCGGGTGTCAAAATTATGACAGCATTGCCACACGTAAGTTATGCCACGTATGCAAGACAGAAAGAACGTCCTACATCAAAAGAGTCTATTTTTTAATCTCTCAAAGAAAACAAAAAGAAAATAGGCTCTGCTAGCAGGGAAAGGATAAGTATGAGCCTCCTTAAATTAGAAGCTGTTTTTCGATCTGTCAAACTATGTAGCTATACTCTTCCTTTTCATTGCCAGTTCACCCCCTCGCCCCTATACATGTCTATCACCTCAGACTGAGCTCATGTGGACTTCGAGTCTTTCCCATCCTGTGCAAAGTTACTAAATAATAAATAAATAAAAAATACTAATATCTTTAAAACGTTTTACAGATTGGCTTAGCAATTCAAAGGACAAGGATACCAATAACAAGGATTGGGTGTTCTTAAACTACACTTTTAAGAGGTTTGAAGGCTTAACTCAAAGAGGGTCAAGACTCCCCACTTTGTAATAATTATGATGAATATTAATAATTGTTAAATTAAGAAAATTGTACAGGGTTGTCTACTAGGTCTATTAATCACAAGTTTGTTGTGCTTGAGGCTATCAATCATTTTGGAATAAATTCCTTAAAAATATTTTGCAGAAAAAAACTTTTTTAGTGTAAGGGTTTTGGCTGAAAAAGTGATTTCACTAAAAGTCATAACATTTTATTATTTCTGAAACCGTTTCATCAGCCTGTGTTGGTTGCCAAGGAGGGTGTGAATGAACCATCTTTTCAAATGTTACTTCAACCATAAAGATGGCAAAGATTATAAACTCTCTTTCGGAAGTCCTTACATTAACAGGCCTGCACATGCAATAAAAAAGCTCAATTTGACGGCCTATCAAACAAAAACTTATAGTTTTCTTTTTTACTTTAAATTCCATTTGCATCAAGTGGGGGAGCACAACACACTTGTGATAGTCAGCTTAATTAAGACAATACTTTTCAAGTAAAAATGAGGGTTAATATCGTTTCAAAAAGAATTTACACACACTTTTTCTTAATCTAAAGAATCTGGTCTTGTAGATCTAAACTGGTTGGAGTTTTGATACTTTTCTGTGAATTTCAAGGGTTTTCACTGACAATAAATTCACCATCTGAATGGACAATCAATCATATAATTTATTCCCAATTCAATTTCAAAATGCTGGATTTCCTCTGTGAGTGACTCAGGTTTAAATTGTTTAGTTCCAGAAATATCAGACTAACTGTTAAAGTGCTTATAAGCCTTTACACAATATTTTCAGAATTGATTCTTTAGATAGTGAATAGTTGATTGTGAAAATATTTCGTCATTTGAATGTCGGGTCTTTGAGATACGAAAGTTTATATTCCCAATGTGTTAATGACTATGATGTAACATAAGGGATCATTTAATATACAACACTGCACTCGTTCTGGAATACAGTATTTTAATAGCATCACCCTTTTACTCGTGACTCATGTAAAAATTGTGTAATAAGGCTTATAAACACTTTAAATTCACAATAATCATTTTGTATCACATTTATCGACATATAATAGAGGTTTTTCATTATCACTACTACCTGTCATTTTATGACAAAAGAATCTCGTTATTATGTATTCCACCAGTGTCAGACCTCATGCCATTCCCTTAAAGGCCTGTTTTCTCTTGTGTTGGAGTAGGAGTCAAGAGCAGCTTATGAAAAGTGAAAACAGTCCCTAGTGTGTTGGATTCTGATTTGGAAGGATGGAAAGGTTTCCTTTTGCTTAGTGCTGAAGCTTTAAGGGAAGTGCAAGTGGAGAAGCAGTGAGAGAGTTCCCCTCTCGCTAATGCGACCTGGTTTCGAGCCCTGCCTGGCTCATTGTTGTATGTGAGTCGAGTTGATTGTTGGTTCTCTCCTGTGACTTAAAGGGCTTTTCTACCAGTTCTCTAATTTCCCCCTATGCTAAAATCAACTACAAAATTTGAATTTGAATCCAGTGGAAGAAGAGTGGTTCTGTGGGTTCCAGCGTTGATTCCCATTATTCTATTTTCATTGCACTTATGACTTGTGGTTCAACTTTCACTTCCGATTTGACACAAGTGAAAACCAGCCTTAAGAATAAGATTCTTTGTCACATTTATATTTGGTGTACCTTTTCAAGTTTTAAACAAAGAAACTATACTCAAGGTAATGAAGTGTGGTCTGACATGGAAAAAAATGGAATACAGTAGTTGAGCACTGTTATAACTAAAGACAAGTGATATTGAAAACAACATCTACGTTTATTAATAATGCAAAACACAAACGAGGAAAATTATAATGTTTGTACATTTGAATGTTCATGGTTAGTATTACATATTAATGATAATTATAATTATAATTTAAGATGTATATTTGGGGAACTGTAAAGAGCCATTTACATGATTCCGGAACGAGTTCATCCCGGTTGCCATATATTTCTTTCCAGAATGTGTTATCCCGGTTTTCATTCAGGAACGAAACGCTCATTCCCGAACAATATATTTCATACCTGTATTAATGTAAACGTGGAATGAACACTCATTCCAGAATGAAATGAATAACGCATGGCTATCAGACAATGCGATCGTAGCTTGGATTTTTCTCATGTGAACGTGGTATGAATGAACTCATTCGGGTATCATGTAAATGGGCCCTAAGCTATAGTTTGCATGAAAATAAATCAGGTTTTGTAAATGATCCTAGTTTTATTTTGTTATGTAAAAGACTGAACTGGTTTAAGTGAAGACTAAGCAACCTACAGTACTAACAACCTACTGATACCCTACCAACATTTTTAATTAAATCCTACTAACAATCTACATGTACCAACACCCTACTGGCAAACTTACCAACACCCTACTGACAACCTACCAACACCCTACTGACAAACCTGCCAACACCCTACTGACAACCTACCAACACCCTACTGACAACCTACCAACACCCTACTGACAAACCTACCAACACCCTACTGACAACCCACCAACACTCTACTGACAACCTACCAACACCCTACTGACAACCCACCAACACTCTACTGACAACCTACCAACACCCTATTGGCAACCCACCAACACCCTACTGACAACCTACCAACAACCTACTGACAACCTACCAACACCCTACTGATCACCTACCAACACCCTACTGACAACCTACCAACACCCTACTGACAACCTACCAACACCCTACTGATCACCTACCAACACCCTACTGACAATGCAACAACACCCTACTGACAACGCAACAACACCCTACTGACAACGCAACAACACCCTACTGACAACGCAACAACACCCTACTGACAACCTACAACACCCTACTGACAACCCAACAACACCCTACTGACAATGCAACAACACCCTACTGACAACCTACTAACTTAATGTTTGGAAAAAAATAAAATTTTGTCATAAACTAATGATGCTTATCTTTCTATTCATTTAATATTTTTATCAGCTTTTTGTGGATTTTCCTTGTCTGAAAAGAATAAAACAATTACGCATTTTTCAGTGTAAAGAAGAGTTATGGGAATGAAATCTGGAAATGAAATCTAGATAGTGCACTCTGGTCTAGATGGGGTATGAAGAACATAAGGCATGCTGAACAAAACGTTTTTTGTGCCCAAGGTAGACCACAATGTGTTGTTCTTGCCGAGTCTCAGTAAGGGTGGGTTTGAACTGAAGATGTATTTACCTGGCATAAAGGATAAGATTTTGTACAGCTGGGCGAGTTGATTGGTCGTTTTGTCCAGTAATAAGATGCCTGTCAATTACCACATGGACACAGTTTGGTTCACTTGCTGAAAGGTGAATATAAATAAATATATCCACCAATAATATAAATTACTGAGATTACTGGGGAGGAAGCTTTTGCCTTGATTGATAGGTAAAAAAAGTGTGTGAGGTGTGGCTGACTTCTCACTTATGATGTGAGCATAGGTAACCCAAAACAAGGTGGAGTGGTCAAAGGAAGAGGCCAGCTTCCATGTGAACACGAAGCTATTAAGTCAGTCCAGAAAAAATGTAGCTATTCAAATTGGTCATGATATTTCGATTTGGTGTAACCAGCTACCAGCGAAGTGGTAAATGCCACATACAAAGTACAAAATGTTCAGCTCCAAGCATTGTTGGAGCTTGAAAGAATGAAGCAAACTTGGCAGTAAAGTGAAGTTTTTATTCTTTCTATCCATATTTCTGCTTCTTGTAGGCACATATATTATATCTTAGTCAAACAAAACAGAAAAATATGCAAAAGCTGGGTTACAGCAGCCTGGGAATGAGGGCCCACGGCAAAACAGCTAAATGTGCCATGATTGACCTAATCAGCAAACATGTTGCTAGGAACGTTTCCACCCAATTCAAACCACATGGGACTAAGTTTCTTTGATCGTTATATTTTGGTTTCACAGTACGATTCATTGAGACAATAGGCTTCTATTCCTAGAAGGTTTGAATTGAGTGGTAACGTACATAGCAACACATTAGCCGATTAGGTCTATGGATCTTCAAAAAATATCTAAGCAGTTCAAAGAGCAGCATGAATCATGTATGAACTACTCACCACTATATGTACCACTGTTGTCCTTAATGCTATCCTCTAATATAATAGGTAATCCAGGGAATTCCTGAGTTTGACACAACTCTAGAACTGATGGCTGTTTAAAAAAAATATGATTTTAGCAATGCAGTTATTCTCTTTGGTACTTTTCTGAAGACAATTTAGAAGGAGGTTTGATTACTTACTGCAGTCATGCTGTAGTTCTTGAAACTCCAACTTTGTCCATTATCTTTTTTAGCTGATAACAGACCTCCAACACCATGACCTATGGCACATATTGGCTCTGAAATAATACATAAATCAGGTAATCAAGATGGTGATGATGACAGTAGTAGTTGGATGAGTATGATAAAAGTGGTAATGACATGGTGATGTTGACGATGATGACATGATGGTGATGATTACATGCTAGCAATGACAATGACAAGATTAGTGATAGTGACGGCATCATGGTAGCAATAATGATGACAATTAATAGCAATTTTGATGACATCAGGATGGTGTTGCTGACATGATATAGATGATGGTGTTAATAATGACGTGCTAGCAATGTTGCTGACATGATTAGTGATGATGATAACATCAGGATGGTGATGATGATGACATCAGGATGGTGGTAATAATGACATACAGTAATGGCAATGATGCTGACATGTTAGAGATAGATGACAGGATGGTGATGATGATTGTGATGATGTTGATGCAACTACATACTTTTCTCCTGTATGAAGACATTCAATAGTTTTGCTAGTTCCTCGTCATTTACCAAATCGTGCAGAGCACCAGGTGCATTAGGGATGAGAATTGCAGAGTACCTGAAAGCTGCATGATCAGCAGAAAAATGGGAATGAGTTGCAAAACTAAAACACGATGCCGACAAAATTTGTTAACACTAGAGAGAGAGGAAAAAGAAAAAAAAAATGAATTCACAATAAACTGCCTTGATTAGCCTTTGCTACTTGAAGGTTATGTGTTTATTGTAAATAATATCAAAATCTTTTTTGAATAAAGGTCAAGTCAAAGTTAACAAATCCATGGTTCTTATTTCATATTCAAATTCGAATTTAGAAGTTGATTTTTGTCAATGATAATGTTGACGATGGGTGTTTTAGTGTCTAATACAGTACATACCATCAACATTTTCAAGTTTTCCTGGAACTGAGAAAGGCTTGGATCTGAACTCATTCAGCCACTTTCTGCTGTTCTCATCAGTCTGCACATATTCAACCTGAAGCCCCTGTCAGACAAACATGCACAGGAGAGTCATACAACATAATTCATACAAATGCAATTGTTCGCTAGTTTCATATTTCCCATAGGGGGAGGTTGAAATTTTCAGGGTGCAAAGGAATACAC
The DNA here is from genome assembly GCA_011057435.1 of Actinia equina. Classification (NCBI taxonomy): domain Eukaryota; kingdom Metazoa; phylum Cnidaria; class Anthozoa; order Actiniaria; family Actiniidae; genus Actinia; species Actinia equina. The sequence continues at coordinate 135,877 of WHPX01000826.1, forward strand.
ACTCCTCCCCCATGGATGGGGAATTAAAATTCCAAGGGGTGGTGAGGGCTCGAGGAAGGTGTATTTTGTAGTTACAGAAAATATCCTTACTTCCCTCATGGAGGGGGGTTTGAATTTCAAAGGGGTGGGAGGGTCTGAGGAGAGCATATTGTTTAGTTACAGAAAATATCCATACCTCCCCCATGGAGGGGGATTGGAATTTCCAAAGGGTAGGGAAGATTTAAGGAAGGTATAATGTGTAGTTACAGCTCCTGTTCATGGGAGAGATGGAATCATCCACCTTCATCTGTGGAGAAGGAAACAATTACTGAAAATAAGAACTTCGTAAAAATAAAAGTATCAACTCACTCTTGGAGTGGCTATCTGTACGTTGAATACTGAATGAGTTAGAGTGAATGCAGGAATGAATGACTGAGCAGAAACCCCTACAAAGAAAACAAACGACATCACATATAAATTAGACCAAAGATGAATGACAGAAAGCAAGAAGAAGAAATTGTCAGAGACAACAAAGTTCAATACAACTGAAAAGAAAGACGATAAAATCTCGAAAAAGGAGCAATAAAATGACGAGGGCAATCAATAGTCGATAATGTATATTTGTAGCACGATGAAAGGAAAGGAAAGGCAATGTAGTCTTTACCTTGGGGAGAAGAACTGCAGACGATCAAACAGTTTGGCTTACCCGCCATCTTGGACCTCCTCAAAAAAACCTGCTGAGTGTCACTAGGGAGCGGAGGGTAAAGGCAATATTTTAGAAAAATCAATAAGTGGGATAAAATAAACCTAAATTAACATTTTCATCATTTCCCTCATAAATATTTTAATTCTTAATAAGAATCATTCTTATTTTTTGGGTTTTTTGATTGTCTTTTGCATTTAAATTTATTACTTACCCCTCCCTTGAGACTAAATGTTGTGGTCAAGATATTCCCTTCTATAGACCCCTGGGTAGTAATCGTCATGCGCGAACCGTTCAAAATGGCGGCTGATTACAGGCCGTAGTTTCATTGTGTACAACAAAACCTTCATTTTTCTTTGTTTCTTTATTGCTCTTATGCCTATGGTCTACCATTAACTCCAAGGGCTTATTTCTCAACATGTTTAAGAACAAATTCCAGGTGAGAAGAACTCTTTTTATAGTTTTGAAACCTTTTTAAAGTTGTTGTTTTGTGCTTGTTCGGTCTATTTGCGAATTTTTTTCCTAGCAAAAGTCTTTAGTTACCGGATCATTATCCAATCAACACGACCACGGGAGGTTTTGTCAAGTGATGGTGGTTTATTTTAACGTCTTTTTATTCTCTAGGGTGGTTCGTATGTTGAGGTTTTCAGCGCCCAAGGCAAAGATCCTGTATCAAAATGGCGATTGACAGGGACAGGGATTCGTAAAATATTTGACAAAGACGTAAAAAGCTATGTGTATGTACTGGAAGGCGAGTCTACAACTACAAAAATGAGTATCCCAAAAGACGAGAAGCAGTCCTTGTTTTTAATACAGAAATATCTCATTCTTCAAATTATGGTGCCTCTGGGACATTCATTTTCTTTTGAGCTGGGAGTTATAGACATGGCAAACAATAAACGCAGAATCTTTATGTCTTCAAGTAACAGAGAGCTTACTGTAACACCACTTCATGCTAGATTCCCATTAAGTATGTTGCGTCTGGGTGTATGGCTTAACCTTTGTCTGGATTTGAACTCGCTTGTGGGAGAAACATTCAATGGTCATACATTAAAATCTATAGACAGTCTGACGATCTCAGCAAATTGTCATTTGAGGAAGATATTTACTATGAAAACACAGCCTCCAGACACTACGAACGATGACGAGATATATGGTTGTGATAACCCTAATAGTGGCGATGTGGAGCCCATTCCTAAAGGGATGCAATTTACAACATCGCCGCATCATACACAGGTATGTACAGTAGACAGCTGTTGCTATGGAAACTTTGGCTAGTTTTGTTATTTAACCCAAGCACTGTCAATATTATGATAGTGATCAATGACCTTAGCCATTGTAGTTCATGTGCTAACTAGAGATAAGTTGCCGGTGACACAAAGCAACTTGTGACCAGCTTTTGTGACAATGATTGACATATGAGCATCACAATGTTTTTGCTAGTAAGCATGAAGTATTGTCAGTTTTCAAATTTCCAGGAAATACTTTAAATTTCTGGTTATAAGCCTTCTGATTAAAAATACACTAATCGATCTGCTAAGTTAACGCTAATTACCTCCACTTCCCGCTATATGCCTCCCCAATCCCCATAACGAGCCTACCTCTGATATCTCCAGTTTATAGGCATTGATGACACATTTACACATACTGTGAGAGATTTGACTCAAAACACCTTCCAAAGCTCTTTCTTCTTCCAGTCATAAGTCAACAGTCATAAGCATGAAGGAATACCAATTAAAAGAGTCTATGCACAGCACTTATAACCCCAGGAGTTTGTGTTATACCTACTTAGATCCCTCCCAATCTTTCTATATAAGTGGCGATAAATCATTTCCTTGGTACCCAGTATATAAAGTTATGCTCATTGACCCTCCCTACAACATGAAAAAAAATTCCAATCCCTTCCAGTCGATCTGAAATAGAGATGTAGAAAAAATGTCACTGTAAAACTGAGTTGTCATGAAGTTGGGAAAATTGACCAGAGAAAAATGATAACCTGTCCACCATCTCAATAAAGATATAAAAAGCATTAATAAGCAATTATTGGATGAGTTTTAGCATGATATCATTAATTATCAAGACCGAGGCTGGAAAACCTACAGATAATACATTTATCATGTCGAGTTCACACGATATCAGGGATTGGCTGAGGGCTCTTGATCAATCAGAATTTAGATACTTAGTAAAATGTATAATAATTATTATTGTTGTTCGTCAAGCACTATAGTAGCAACATTATTTTTAATTTGGTAGATTGGAAATCCATAATAATTTCAAAAGGAAAAATGACACCTCAGTTTTGCAATTTTTTTTCAATTGTGATTGGCTAATATTTTTTTCTCGGATAAGCTGGTTGCTTTGTGAAAAAGGCATGAATATTTTCTATATTTTAACCAACTCACGGCCCACTTGAACTTGTACTCCCTGAAATTTTCATTTCTCCTGTGTGGCTGGGAGATGTGATTGAAACTACTTAATATATATACACTACTCAGACCCTCCTTATAGGTTCAATGGCCACTTGTAAATCTACAGTACTGGAGGGGAAGATATTGGTATACAATGGTTTACAGCCATTCTCAATCACACATGCCGCTCTAGCGATTGTTTCTGTCGCAGAAGCTTTTGGTGGACATCAATCAAGGCGTTTCCATGACATTCTATAGGCACGTGTCCTTATAGCTTTGTATTTTTGGACAATGTCATGGAAACGCCTTGTGATTGGCGTCCACCAAAATCCTCTTCATCGTGACGGAAACAATCGCTAGAGGGAACGTGTGATTGTGAATGGCTGTAACAGTTATCATTGCCTCTTCTGGACCTATTTTGGAAATATCAATTTCAATGGGGGTGGAGGTTTTTCCAATTGGTGGACGAGTCTAAATGGTAACTGGTCTTTTTGAACCAAAGTCTTTTCAATCCAGGTCTTTTTGAACCAGGTCCAGGTCTTTTCGAACCAGGTCCAGGTCTTTTCGAACCAGGTCCAGGTCTTTTCGAACCAGGTCCAGGTCTTTTCGAACCACCTATATACACTAAACCATATAACAAGTCCTATATGCTGTTTACAAGTCTAAACAGTCCCAGACCAAAAACAAATTTAAAAATGATAATCTCTTTAAAAAAATTAGGATTTTGAATATGAAAACACAAGTTAAAATTTGAAGTACTTTAATGTTCCCATTGATTCCTTGTAGACAAAAAGTAGGTCTGATTCTATAGAATAATAATCTATAATTAGTCATTAAAATATATTTGACTTTAAGAAAATAAATTATAGAAGAATAAGCTCTTAAAAGCAAAAAGATTTAAGAGTTTGAATATGAAAACACAAGTTAAAACTTGAAGTACTTTAATGTTCCCATTGATTCCTTGTAGACAAAAAGTAGGTCTGATTCTATAGAATAATAATCTATATTTAGTCATTAAAATATATTTGACTTTAAGAAAATAAATTATAGAAGAATAAGCTCTTAAAAGCAAAAAGATTTAAGATTTTGAATATGAAAACACAAGTTAAAACTTGAAGTACTTTAATGTTCCCATTGATTCCTTGTAGACAAAAAGTAGGTCTGATTCTATAGAATAATAATCTATATTTAGTCATGAAAATATATTTGACTTTAAGAAAATAAATTATAGAAGAATAAGCTCTTAAAAGCAAAAAGATTTAAGATTTTGAATATGAAAACACTTTAAAACTTGAAGTACTTTAATGGTCCCATTGATTCCTTGGAGACAAAAAGTAGGTCTCATTATATAGTTTAATGATCTATTAGTCATTAAGATATATTTGACTTTACTAACTACACCTTTTTAGCACGATATGGAAATTTCATGACATGATTGGTGTTGTAAATTAGATGTAGACGTCAAATGGTTTCATTTGATGATGTTTGTGCATCATTGCATGACTTCCTGCTGCAAAACCCTATATGATGCTAACAGCTGCTCACTATCACTTATTCAAAAATAATTACAAATTCTGGTTCCCATATCGATAGAACCTGTCAAAAACAATAACATCTAAAAAAATGTTTCCTTCCATCTCGATATTGTGAGAGCTTATTTCATGACATCATTGTACGACTTACTGTTTCATAATTAAACCCAGGCTGTCATCATGTTAGCAGCTGCTTAGTTCCAAAATAATTATAGATTTTCTCAATATTCATGGATCAATAACGTCAAGAAAAAACATTTGCTTAAATCATTTCTGTGTGTTGTGAAAGCTTTTTCTACCATAAGATAAAGCTTTGAATACTTGTTTTCTAAAAGGTAGGCCTGAATTAACATTTTAAAGCAAAACAATCATTGTATGCTGCTTCACATGCTGTAAAAAGAACTTTTCATTCTGTAAAAAGGAAATTTTATTTTGAACACAAAGTCTTAAATTTTGAAAATATATGCAAAAATTATTATTTTTTAAACTATAAAATTGTGTTCTTTGGGGGCCAAATTTATTTTTCATTTTATTTTGAACGGAGACAATAAATGACATGTATATTATATCTATTTATTAAGTTTCTTTTTTCTAGAAATTTAATGTAAAACTTTTGACAGTTTTAAAGCTTTTTAGAATCGTTAATTTTTTTTTTTCAGATGCAAAATTTCAAATTTCTTGATGTTTTTAATTTTGATTATTAAGATAGAATAACATAAAAGTTACCAGTATTAAGAAAGTTTGCTCTATTTTACTGTACATTTGTTAGGGGAAAAATGAAAATGATAAATTTAGTAAATTGTACACAATTTTATAGAAAGTTGTTGTCAGTACATTAGTGAATTGTTGGTACATTAAATTAGTGTAATTGCTTCCAAATAGTACTGTATATATCGATAATTATATTAATAATATAGAGATAATATTTATATATAAGCAAAGATATATTTCACATTGGTGATGGTACCATTTAGCAAGAAAGAAGCAAGCAATTCCCTATCCACTTATTAACTTATTTAAAGATATATTTTATACTGATTCATTTTTCTATTCTCTGTGTATTCTCATAAATACCCAATAGCGCAGCATAACCATGACGTCATAAAAACAAAGACAAAGGCGAAATTCAGACAAACAAATTTTCAAGTTTACTTTCAGCAGATAATTTTCACAGCCGATCGCAGTTGATCTTAGTTTACATGGGTTATTATTGTAACTTTAAGTAAAAATAATAAAATTGGTTTGTATAATCCTCGTAGCGGATGCAATGTTTTGCCGAATCTTTAAGCTACTTTTAGAATCAGTGCGCTGTGCTATTTACATATGATTTAAACATTTTGAATTTGTTCTAGGTAATTAATATATCAAAATTAAGACAGACAGACCTAAAGGCCAGAGAAGCAGCAGGGCTGCCTCCTCCCCCAACCCCAGGAGTGTCTGAGATTGACACTTCATCATCAAAAGAAGAACAACCAACCCATATAGCATTCGGATCCAAGGTTGTGATTCCCAAACACGCAAGGAAATCATCCCGAGAAGGTGGGCCAGGGTCTGCTGGTGGGCGATATTCATCGAATTCTTTTAATAGAAGCAGCTCCATAACACATATTAGAACTGGATCTCCTGCTAATGACCTTGAAACTAGCCGAGAGAACATTCATTTAACAAGCAGGGGGAAATATCAAAGATCAATGTCTGAAACCACGGAAGTTGACCAATCGAAACTTCAACTTGGTATTGAGGCAATGCCATCAGCAATTCAACCAAGACCTCCTCGGACAGGATCTGGAACAAAGTCACGGCGACGGCCAGTTAGGATACGAGGGAATAGTGCAATTAAGACCCAAAATACAGGTTCACGGTCAACTTCAGAAAGTGAAAAATTAGGCGATAGTACATCAAGTTATGGGAAGCCTGAGGGGTCATCGACGGAGAGAAGTCAAAAGGATGATAGGGAGTCAGATTCTCAAGCTGAGATAATTTCAAGATCACAGAGTGAAAGTTCTTTAAAAGCATCTGGAAATGAGAGCTCTTTAGGGGAAAGTTTTGGAAAGCTTGATTTAAATGGAAAAGAGAATCAAGCAAATAATGAGAATGAAAAGAAAAATATGATGTTCACTTTCTCATCAAAGCCAAGGTCGGCACCAAGGTCACCAAGGAGCCGCAAACGACGGCAAAATGGTTCCGCCGGGAGCCCCTCTGCTGAAACTAAACCAGATATTGAGGTATCTGTGTCTAGAGACAGCTTAAATGTACCTGGCGTACGAGATAGGAAAGAAAGTGAAAAGTCTGAATATGAAGAAGATTTTTACCGTGATTCTGAAGATAGTTCTGATGACGATGTTCTTCAAAAACTGCTAAAGAGCAGCAATGCTTCACGTGCAAGTTCAAGGGCTTCAAAGCACAGTCCTAGAAGTCCAAACATGCAACATACGCCAGAGCCGTCGCAAACACCACATATACTGAGAACAAGTATTAAAAGCAGCTTATTAAAGGAGGTAATTTTATTTCATATTAATTTATTTGGTAACATTAGTCAAATCTCAAGCCCAGTGAACGAACCTTGGGGAAATCCAATGTTTGTGATTCTATTTCCCCTTCCCAATGACCTAAGTCCTAGTCCTAGTGATGAACCTTGGGGAAACCCACATGGTGATTCTAATTACTATTCCCAGTGATTCTATTTACTACTGGTCCCAGTGATGAACCTTGGGGAAATCCAATGTTTGTGATTCTATTTGCCCTTTGCAGTGACCTAAGTCCTGGTCCTAGTGATGAACCTGTGGGGAATTCTAAATTATGGGCCCAAGATTAGTTCAGCCAAAAATGACGCAACAAGGAGCCATTACACCAAAAAGTTAGATTACTAACTAATTTTACTTCACAGATCCCTTCGTCAGTCATAGCAAGTAAAACCTATGACTCTAAAGCCTACCAATCAACAACCAGTTCCTGGAGAAATTACCAATCAGACGCTGGCAGCTCGTGGAGGCTCGATACTTCTAACGCAAGTTCATTATTGGACCAGTCCTTTAATAGTTCCCTTGGCGATGATAACCCATTGCTGAAAAAAATTTGAATAAAGAGTTAGAAGGATGTGAAGATGGCATCATAGATAATGATGATGGGGATTCTTTAACTGATGATAGTGATGAGACATGTAGTACGTGGAAGGCACCCCCACCTACTACAAAACATCATCGATATCAGGATGAAATGATGGTGAGTTGTTAAAGAAAACTTTTTAGATGTGTAGATCATCACAGTGAATAAGCGATTTTATCGAACGTTTAAAGAAAGCGAACGCTGAAAAAAGATTTCAGGCTTCAACGGGAGTCGAACCCATGACCACCAAAATGGCGATGCGATGCTCTACCAACTGAGAGCTAAACTAACTAAAGAAAACTTGTTGAACTACTGTAGTAAGAAGTATTATGGTCTAACTCCCGTACAAAAGACACCATATTTAACTATTATTTGCCAAAGGCCAAGTGAATATTGGTGAATATATACGGAGATGTAATTAATGTATACATCCACCATAATCATCATCATAATCATAAGTCTGAACTGAAGCCACTTGATTCCTTGATACGATCTTTGACTTTGGACATTTTACATCAGCATTAATTTATTTAACAACATAATATTTAACTAAAATTTTGTTCTCAGATCTCAAATTTTAACCACCCCTTATTCTATTTCATTCTTAGCATCCTGGTCCAGAGCCTGACATGTCGGCAACATTACCATTAGATCCACGAGATTATACTGATGTGTTCAGTCCACCAATTATTATGCCGAGTGAAAAGATTACGAATGGTAAGTAAAGAAATATTTAGTAGTTCCTTCATTCTGCTAACAATGGAAATAATCTTAATTTCAATGTTTTCCCATTTCAGACCTGGCATTATTGCCTAAGAATAAAATTATAGAAATATAGAAATAATACTCAAGGGAATGTTTCGTCTAAAATGGAAAAGCATGACTTGAAGCTTGAAACGGTCTCCCTTAACAAATGAATCTTATTGGTATTATCTTAGTGATGGTTATCTTATTTATCTGTGTGTCCCATCTCATTCAAAGGTCAAGGAATGTCCGATCCATCATATCCATCACAGCTCTCTCCAACCATTAATACCATGCCTACCTTTTCTGCTGATGAAGAGCAACTTGCAAATAAAAGCAACACTGGAGAAATGGAACTTGACCTGTTGTATGACCCCTGTTTAAACTGCTACTTTGACCCTAAGAGTCACAAGTACTATGAGCTTGCTTGATCACCATGGTAACAATTTCTGTAGCAATGTGTAACCATGGCAATGCATACTATAACAAGAGGTTAAGGTACTTCGTCTACCATAGATAACCAACCTAACATACGTAACATCTTAACAATAATATTATGCCTCATTTCATTGTATAAGTGTGGACTATTACTTTAACCGTAAGAGTGAAATATTTACAGTGAGCTTGAAATTTATGTTACCATTATGGATCCAAGCAGTAACAATTTTGCTACCATGACAACAGGCAGTTACTATGGCAACAGGGAATGGATCCAAGCAGTAGTAGCAATCTTGTTGCCATGACAACAGGCAGTTACTATGGCAACGGGAATGGATCCAAGCAGTAGCAATTTTGTTACCATGACAACAGGTAGTTACTTTGGCAATGGGTGAGTTGACCCAAAAAGTAACTACTTTGTACCATGACAAGTGAATTAAGGGTAAGAATGACTAGTGTTTGATGACATTGGGTGTAAACAATAAATTATTTAAAAACTTTACAGTGTTTGGAAACTAAATCCAACAACACAAAAACTACATTTTCATAACAAAAAAATAATCTTTTTACACCCGCAGCTAAGCTAGATTTTTGGGATATTTCCTGAGCTAAGAAAAAAACATGAGGAAAACTATTATTAATGATAGTAATTTGATTCTTCAATTATTCATAACCGTTTTTCAGCTATATAATTTATTTTTAGAAAAAACTGCTGAGATGTGTATGGCGTGATTACATACAGATGCATGCATATAATATATAAAACGGTGTTCTTATGATTGTAAATAAGAGTGATTTCAAACTTTACAGATAAGAGTTATTAAACGTGAGTTAATTTTATTATATTTGTTTGATCTTAATAAATAATATATTGTCTTGTCTTTTCTATTATCTTATGAAACAAATTGCGTACCATCTATGCCTCACGGTATATATTTAAGGTGGCTGCCTACTTTTGAATGTTCGATTTGAGCCCACAATGTGAGCGTGCTCAAAAACCACTGAAAAATCTACAAGATTTTATTGAACCATACACGTTTTGAGCTTCAACAGGGCAAAACCCTCAAATTTTGCACAGGACTCTCTATTTTTTAATAGCTTATTCAAAAAAAACTACTAAAAATCTATGTTATATCAACATTTTAGGGAAAGTTTAAATCAATAACACATGAAAAAATAACTTTGTCATACAAAACATTAATCTCAAAGATATATTTATATTTTTTTATTTCAATACTTAATTGTCACCCTCATAATATTATTTATCCATTGATACTAAAACCATTTTACAAGGTCTATCTTACAATCACAAGCATCTTTGTTTGAGATGCATTTTTGTTAACAATGTAGGATTAATCCTTATCCAAAATATCATTCATACTTTCATATTCATTTCAAATCACCCAAATTATGTACATGGATATACTTTGTATATAGTTTCAGGAAATGTCTGGTGAGGTGCATGTTTTGTCATAGCTCAGGCTGCCAACTTGGTTGACGATAACAAAGCATTCTCATTAGCTTCTCTCGTTAGATCAACCAAATGCCAGCTGTTTTATCGTCATTTATATCTCAAAGTTCCCTGCTAGCAGAGCCAATTTTCCTTTTGTTGCCTGAAAGAAGGGAGAGAAAGAGAAGAGAGACTCTGCTAGCAGGGAAATCTCAGGGGATTTTTAGTGCTACAAGAATATTGCATAGTTCCAGAAAATATTCATACCTCTCCCATGAAGGAGGATTGGAACTTCCAATTGATAGAGAGAGTTTGAGGAGGGATATTGTGTAGTTCCAGAAAATATCAACACCTCCCTATGGAGGGGGTTAAATATTCAGGGAGGATGGGGAAGGGTCTGATTATGGTACACCTAAAAGCTGAGGCTTCTCCTCCTCTGGAGATAAGATAAGATAAAGCTTTTTTTCTGGAACTTTACTATGAATTAAATAAAAAATTGATAAAATGTTGCTAAAGTGATGAACATAAAAATAATAATCTTTAAAATAATTTTCCCTTTTAGACCAAATAAGACATGACATTTTCCCTCCCTTGTGAAGAAGATCTCATAAACTAAAACAACATTTTCTTAGGGTTTTCACACAGTAAAAGTCGCAATATTATTTCTCATACAAAGTGCTCTGATCTATGTGTCAGAAAAAATAAATAGATCTCAACCTCCTCATAAAATACCTTTTAAAGCTTTAAAAAATACTTCACACAACTGAGCAAATGGTCACAAGAAACCATAGACCTTTTGCATGTAAAGTCAAAGCAGCTCAATTTAGAGGACAAACAAAATAATTTAAAACTCATGAGATTATTGGAAGGTACCTATTGTTATGTCCTCCAAATTGAGCTGCTACATGCATTACTGCATGAGCAGTAAATGAGAAGCCTCTGAAACTCAGGGTGCAATAAAATATTATAGGTACGAACCCCCTTGATAATATTATAAATACCAACCAGGATAGATTGCTTCAACTTTATGCAATTCTTTTTTAAAAAATGGCATCATCTTTGTAAATCTGAATTAAAGTTCAAGAAATTATATTATTTATCTAAAATAAAATGTTTGCTAATGTTTGTACAATAATATATCTTTTTTGACAGTGTATGATTGGCTTGTCGTGGTATTATTTAAAAATTATGTCCAGTATTCAACAATTTTCATACTTCAGTTCACTAGTCAAACAAGCATGTAATGGACCTTATTCGTGGTGTCACAATGTTTTCCCAATTCAACGTGACAAACCTCTGGGGGAATAAAGAGCTATTGTTTTGAAGCTCGTTGGGATATCGTTATTCCTTTAGTATCCTTTGGGATAAAATGTTTTTCCATTTACAACCTTTAGACAAGGAAATAATACTCTAGGGAATGACACATGGTCTGAAATGAGAAAACAGTGGATTAGGTAGACCTACTGATGGGTACTTTAACGAGGTTATTCAAATTTGGACCTTGTTGACCTTGTAGCCTCGACCAAATGCTTGTTTCACTACTGAATCGATGTATGGAAACTGGTAAATCATAATGATAATGTTCACTCATGTTTCATATTACTCTTCATTCTAAGATTATTCTCGTCGTCTAGACTAAATGTAGATAATGCAATACCAAGCTGGCCTGCGTAGTAGGTCGTCATGACGATAAATCTGGAGTATTGCACTGGGAAATAAAACATGTTGAATCCGATTACAGCATCAGATATCCCAAATGAGAGTGCTCCAAGGCAGGCACAAAGTTTGGTCCACCGCCAGAGTCCATCGTCACTCAGTAGTTGTGCTTGAAGTCCTGAGATTGCCCTCCAGAGCATGATGCCTATAATGACAATATACACTGGCACGGCAATGGCAAGTATGCCCTTTAAGTTTGGAAAATATAAATGATATGTTGGGAGCATGATGAAAAAGCAAATCATCCCTGTAAGAGGTTTTAATGGCTGAAACCCAAATGCTCTCATGTATGCCAAGTGAGCGATGGCAAATGCCGCCATACCATGAATAAAGAGCTGATGCTTCCACACCAAACAGATGTCACCAACAGCCGAGAATATCAGACCGATCAGAATACGACGACTATAATCATGGTCTTTCTGCATGCTTATACCCTGGAGCATGACGAAGCCGCAGAGGCATAAAATGGGTAGGATCTTGATTATTGCTGCAAAAACTGTAGGCTTGGAGGATTCTGGTAGCCAGGCAACGAAGTATACACAGAATGTCTTTAAAAATGGGACCAGCTTAGGACCAACACTCTTAAACTGCAAGTAAAAATTTGTTTGGTTTATAAATGACTGTATTAACTTGTAATGTGGAAATGTTTATGGTACTATAGGGTTGCAAGAATTTCCATGAGTCAAAGACAAAAATATAGGGCGGTCTTGATGCAGTTAATGATGCATGCTAATGATAAATCTTTTGTTAAATGGTGCCAACATTCCCCTGCTGATGTAACGTGCAATTGAGGAAAAGAGCTTTTTAATATGATGTACTAAAATAATAGGACGTATTGCCTTATGGAACAAATCACAGCTGAGACTTGTACTTTCATATCTGCCATAAATAGTTAGATTGAAGACAACAATAGTGCTTTCAGAATTTGGAAATCAATACTGGACAAAAACAGGTGGTTTGGGGATTAAAATGCACAAAAGGAAATAAATCCATTGCAATGTATTACACTACACATACACAACATTTCTGAGTATGTATGGCGCGCAATGCCTGTTTTTATGGAATTTACGGTGAATATTAAAATATAACTTTTTCATAGCATTCAGTTTCAATTATATAAAAGGTTCTTGCAAACTGGCTATAAATTTAAATGATGATAATTTGTACCAGAGCAATGCAAAACTGGCAATCAAACGTTGATTATTAAGTATTTTTATGATCTAGTAGCATCATTTCCCATTGCACCGTCATGCTCGTAGAAAGTAAATCATATACGATTTAGGATAATTCTAACCACCGCTCAACTGGAGATCTATCAAGGGGTAAAAAAAACCTACGATTTCTCGTTGCTTTTCTTTCATCACTTAGCTGATATATGTAGAAATGCAATTAAACGACTACTGAAAATAGAGAAGATCATATATTTGGTCTAAGCGGAAAATGCAGCATGGGATTTTGTTGCTTATTAGTCGACGCTAATAAAATTGAATATTCGTTTAAAAAAAACTAAACTGTTCAATCTAAAATTTAGACATTAATGTATACAGTAGGAGTTTTTTGATGTTATTAGAAAAGAGTCTTGATAAAGGAACCAAGAACAGAATTTTTTACGTTGAAAAATATAATATAAGCTTATTTCCTTTTCTATTTTTACCGGGTCAAAGTACACTGCTCTCACAGAAGTAGTTCCCTTTAGTTAAAATAACCTACATTCAAATCTCTATTAAGCTATAACGAATATATCGAAAATGTGAAAATTATTGGCATTTAAGTAGAATAATTTTAATAACGATTTTCAATTTATAAAAATAAATCATTGAAAAGAATGAAGAATGTTTGAAAGCGGACTTCATAGGGCTAGTAAACATTCAGCGTTTTGTTGACAATATATTGTCAGAATTTAGCACAAACAAAATGAAAATGAACTTGTTTTGCTCTGTAGGTATTCTCCTTTGAATTACACACGAAACCGTGAAAAATACGGCTTTATTTAACTATAAAAAGAGTCCATTTTAAGGGTTTTTAAGATGATGTACATTTCCAATCAGCCGAAACCGACACGTAAGTATTAAATCGCGGCTTTTTTGTCTAATTTTTGCCCCCTCAAAAAAACCTCTAAAATAAATCAAAATAAACTCAAACCTACCACATCGGCTGGTGATAGCCTGTACCGTAGTAAACTGAGCTGTTCACAGCTCTGCGAGGCCATTTTTTCGATTTGTGTAGCAATTTGCGCCATTTTCCCCTTCTTGTCACTTTTCTATGAACGTAAACATGGCCGCGGTTTATTTATCAACATATCGTTCACGTGACTTCTGCCATGACGTCACGTCGCTATGACATTGAATGACATTGAATTTGCGTGCGTTCGTGCTTCAGAAAACGTAACGCGTTGGTGTTGCCCTAAAAAATAAATCAAAGTACAGCAGTTCTTTATGAAATCTTGGCGGAAAGTTGAATCATATTCTTTATGGCAAACGTTCAATTCCTCAAAATTAAGAAAAATTCTTGAAATATATAACCTTGAATGACCTTCAAAGTCAAGTGCCACTCGCAGGATTTCAAAGAGGGAGTGATGCATTTTCGAACATCGTGATAATAGACTGAGAATAGGAATTTATACATAGAATTTATGGGTTTATAAGATTTTATAAAATAAAAAATATATATTTGATTATTTTATATCATTTTTATGCTGTGAACTTTGCTGTTTGGAGAAGAATCGTAAAAATATAGGTCTATCTTAGTGTATTAGCTAAAAATGTGAAAGTTTTTTTTAAAGGTTTTGAAATTCCATTCTTTCTAGGAAATGTGCCCTACACTTATCCACGTAGATGTGGGTTCACGCATTGTGCCACCGCCCCCATCATTCCCAATGCACACCCCTAATCATCGCTCAAATCCCGAATCCCGAATCCCGCGGGTTGGTTACTGCGCATGCAATACTAACATCAGCGGTACATCATATTAAACCAAGATGGCGGTCAACACTGTTGATGTTCAGTATTCAGACGAAGAACAAATGTCGGACCAAGAAAGTATGGACGACGATAATCACAATAATGGTAAAAGAATTAATAGAAAATGTCGTTATGCAGGGTTCAATAAATAAAAAGGTTTGAGTTTGTAGTAAAATATTGCGAAAATCGGCTTCCAAGTCACCCCACGTGGTGAAATCAAATGTAAACTTCACTAAAAGGTTTAAAGATTTTCCTTTTACGATTTTTAAAAGTTTCGTACTCTTTTTTAACTCCTTGTTAATATATATTAAAATCCCTTTGGTCATATTTAGGCTATGGTTATCCAACTATGTATTTTGTACATTGTTTTTATATTCAAGACCTATTAAATTTTTAAAATATATTATTTCGTATTGAATTTTCATTTGTCAGATGCAAAATCTGGTAATGAAGGTTGGGCAGATGCTATGGCGAAAATTCTCGGGAAGCAACTACCTGAAGAACAGGTTTGTTTCTCTTCTTATACTTCTAAACAATTGAACAATCCAATGAGCTCATAAAAGCCCTTAAATCTCATTATCTTCTCCAAAGGGTGGTCAAACACTGACCACTATTTGCTGTTAACCAGGAGGAATTCTATTGAAAACTTTTGATTCAACTGTTGAACATTCTTCATGAGACAGGAAATGATGTCAAGTGAAAAGATAAGAGCCAAATATGACCTCCTTTCCAATAGACCTATTTTCCTTTGGTATAAGGTTTTTACCAATTCAGGCAACATGCAATTCTCTTGAGAATAAAACTCTTTGTGTCTTCTTATGCACAACCATTAAACAAAGAATTAATACTCAAGGGAATAACACATGATCTGATATGGAAAAAAATTATACTAAACTAGCAACACCCCTTTCCAACTCACCTAAAAAAGTAGTTCTATTACAGCATGTTTGATAATAATCTTTTTTTTTCCAGCCTGCCGTTTTAACAAAATACAAAAAAGGAAACAAAAGAAAAGCTGAGAAGAAAGAGGAGATAAAGCAGAAAAAGGTAAAAATAATTTCTATTTTTTACAAGTAATAATGAATGTGTGCAGCCAGAAAGCCAGATGCATACTTCTTTTCTGGCCTTTTTTTATTTTTTTGGATTTTAAACTATAATTTGATTTTTTAAATCATGAATAATGCAATAACTGTTATATATTTTTGTTCTGATTGGCTGGGAACTTGTTCTTTATAAAAGCACACTGCACAGCACACATGCGTGCTTTCTCTTTTGTCATTTGAGTATGAAATAATTGTTACTCTAATTTGTATTTTAAAGAAAAAATAAGAATTAAAAAATTACACATGTGCTGTGTGGAGTCATAAAGGACTTGGGATTTAATATTGGCAGAACACTCGAGGAGTTTTGAGAAGTACTCGGCTACCCATAGGCCTTTTTATTAAACCTCTCTTGTATTTTTTGAATCTCTGCATGCTATATTAGTGAACATCGGCACATGCAAACATTTTCTTTATTTTACTATCAAACTGGTTGCCTTTTTCTTGATGTGTAAATCTTTCTTCAGAAAAGAGCTGATCAAAGGCATACAATGTTTGAGAAGGACCATGTTGTACCAGACAGATCAAACTTGACATATGACAGAGAACTAGTTCATATTGCTACAAGAGGGGGTAGGTAGTTATTATAATCTGACAGTGTGGCAGTACTTGCCCTTCTCAAGTACAAGCATCCTTGTCCTATTTTGATATTTTTTTTATTGTATTAACTAAGTTCGTTTTCATGACAAAGCAAATAAACTATAAAATAAACTGGTTTTCCTCCCTCCATAAACATCAACATGTGAGTTGAGTGTTGTACATTGTAAATATAAGAATAAGTGAATGTAGTGTCATTGAGTGCAAACCTTGTACAAGAGCCCCATACAAGAAAATATAAGTTTTAATCTTGGAGCGTGAAAATCCCTACCAAGCCCGTACCTTGGAGGGGTTAGACAATATTATTAATTGTGATTAATTATTAATATATATTTTGGTTGTTTTAGTTGTCAAGCTTTTTAATGCTGTAAGTAAACACCAGAAAGATACAGAAGCAAAACTTAAGAAGGCAACAACAGAAGTAAAAAAATCTAAAGGTAGAAGATAGACCTATATTTACCTGAGGCTTAACGCTTTCCCATTTACGACCATATGTGACCATCTTAGGTGGCATGGGTGGGTAGTGGTTGACCACTCGCCTCTCACTCCTGTGGTCCAGGTTCGAGCCCACCTCACGAAAGAGCCCTGTGTGGGGAGTGATGGTTGTAAAATATGTTCACCTGTCATACTCTTGCAATAAGATTCTTTGTTTGTGTTGTATCTATATTCAAGTGTCTTCTCTTCCCCTAAACAAAGAAATGATACTCTAGGGAATGACACATGGTCTGAAATGGGAAAACTATATAAAACTCAAGTTAAATAAGGTTTAATTGATGGAGAAAATGCTATTTATTTTGATTCATGATATGGGGCGATGCTGCCAATGAGTCCCTAGCCTGACACCATCCATACTCACTTTACTCCAATATGACTATCTCTGAACTCCTGTTACTTATTTTTATGTTAAAAATAATCCAAAAAACATATGATATTGGTTATTTTTTTCTTTTTCAGTGATGGAATCAATGAACAAAACAGCTTTTCTTGATTTATTAAAAAGTAATTCAGATGAAAAACACGACAAAAAGAAAATGGAAACAGAGTTTAATAAGGTGAGAATTGCGAAAATACAAATATACGAAAATGCTATTGGGATGAGTAAGTGGAGGATTTAAAAAAACTGAGAGTAAAGAAATAAAGGAGTGATTGAATGAATGAATGAAAGAAGGAAGAATAGAAGAAGGAATGAATGGATGGATGAATGAATAAATAAGTTTTTAAATATTTTTTGAAATGTTTGAATGTTTGGATGGATGGATGGATGGATGCGGATGGACGGATGGATGGACGGACGGACGGACGGAAGGAATAAATCACAATAATAAATAAACCAATAAATGAATGTCTCTATGGCAACAGGGAAAGAATAGGCAAACAGAAGAAGACAAAAGTAGTTCATGGAATATTTTACGGGATGACTTCATGATGGGTGCGAAAATGAAAGACTGGGATAAAGAAGATGGAAATGAAAAGAGGAAAAAGAAAACAATGGATGAGATAAAAGACTATGAACTTGGAGATGTTATGAATGATGCAGATGATGATGATAGCCATGATGAAGCATCATATGAAAGTGAATAAATTCGTGAGTTTCGCACTGAATAACTCTACATTTATTATTTTTTGTTATTGAAACATTAAGAATACTAAAACTCTACAGCGACCATTAGTGATAAAAAAAACCTTATAAATCGACCTACGTATTCGACCAGCTTGATTACACGACCGTTTGAATAGAAATCGTTGCCATAAAAAGTGCGAATATCAGCGATAAAACAAACCTTATAAATCGACCTACGTATTCGACCAGCATGATTATTCGATCATAAATTGGAAATCGTTGCCTTCACAATCATTCCAAATCATAACCGTGTTGCGTGTAGTAATCAATTTTGGATTTCGTCTCGTTACTCCATTGTGTTTTGGGTAGTTCTTGTATACTAAGAATGACAACCCAAGATACGAGATAGCATTGACCATCGTAGTTTGCATTTGCAAAACTGGCTTGTAGTTTCCATAGCAACATAGGGTTTTGTTTCCCAGTCGACCGACGTGCCTATGGAATGTTATGGAAACGCCTTGATTGACGTCCACTAAAATGTATCAGTCTATTTCTCGAGCTACTTAGCTCGTCTTGGCCGCACACGCATCGAGAAAAGTGGGTCCAACTCCAGCTACAAAGAAGTTGAATGTTCTCTGCTAGCAGAGTTTAAATCGTTCGCGATTCTTGCCAAGAAAAAAAAAAGAGAGAGCTGTGACTGAATGCCATTTCGTGCGCAGATGTTTACTGGCTGTTGATCAAGACTCTTGGCGGAACTCCTTTTCCCACGATCAAGAGATAACCCTAATGAAACGAAAACAGACATGCTTGAGCATAATTACCCTGATTCCATCAATACCACGCGAACCGTCCTCATGCCTTTCGTATGATTTCAGGTATCTAATGAGCATTTATGAGTAATGAGTATTGTATCAAAATCTGTCGGCTCCTGGATTGTTGGGATTAAACAATCGATAATCTTACTCTTAATCGTGCAATTACGTGGCATATTCTTCGTGATACTATATCCAGTTCGGAGAGTCGGTCAGTCGCGAGTCATTTGTAGTAGAAAGAGATTAACGAAGGGTCATGATTCAATATGTCAATAAATATACCGTTTAAAAGAATCAATAATTTCATACTTGATATTCACGTTTGATATTGTATCCACTTTGGAGAGTCGGTCAATAGAATGGGATTAAAAATACCAATAATCTTATTCCGTCCTAATTGAGCAATAACTTGATATTCACATCGCAATCAGGAGAGTCGGTTAGTAGAATCGGATTAAAAAATCAATAATCTTACTAATAAACCATGCAACAACTTGATGATCACCCGGTTTTTTTGTATAGTAAATACTTTGTCGGCCTAAAGGAAATCGGACCGAAGCTTATCATCATTATTTCTACGCGTAAACTACGTTAAAACTTTAGAATGTCATGTCTTCGGCAAGTAAACTCAAAGCCTAAATATTTTACTCATGGAGCTGCAGGCTTCAAAGAAATGGAAAGTTTTGAGAGAGAGTACGCATGTGCTTTTACAATAAGATGCTGTGCTTTGGAAGCTATTAATTTTCAACGTGTCCGCTGTCATTTCGTTATCACATTTTCTTTACAACTCTGTTAGGCCTAGTGTAAAGTTGTTTAGCTTTCGATATATCGTTGCCTTGAGTGACAATGAACGCTAAAATACCGAGAACTAGAGTTGTTGTAAACTTCACTCAGAGAATAAGAAATACTATGTAGCGACTATAAATACCCAGATATTACTTCTTGTCTTTTCACGGAATTTTATTTGCAACATAATAATGATGATAATGATAATGGCCATTCCTAAATAGCACATTTTATAATCTCAACGAGCTTTACAATCATGATTATAGTTTCGGAGGACTTGACGGACTGCTGTTACGGAGCAAATTGCAGCCATGCAGTTTGAATCATAATTGCTTTTTAGTAATTGATGCCCCGAAGGCCAGGCTGTCGTACCGCCCTACTCTTTCACGAAGAATACAACAGGGGTTATAGAGTGTAAGCTGGCAGAAGGAACCTCCGGTTTTGCGTCCTTATCCGAGCGGAAGACGTGAAGTTCTAACCATTTGTAAATCTCCTCAGTCGCTGAATGTCACTGAATGTTGGTCCGTCCAATATGAAACAGCTAGTTTATTGATATTCTCTTCCATTAAATGAATACCAACGTGAACGTGTCTCGAAAATTATCTAAGAAACAACCTTCCGAATTTAGATGCTATCGCTCTAGGGGACGTCACTTCCGCGGCCCTAGTCCTTCAAAAGCTCAGTTCCGGTCCCCCTTACTTCCGTCAGCCCAACTTCCGGTGACTTTGCTTTAGCGTGACTTTTTCTGAGGAAATTGTTTATTTTCATTATTGAATGTGATAAAAGACCCTGTCATATGTTACGATATTCTTATTGAAAACTTTGATATCCCCTTTGGTTTCCTGTAGAAAGAATCTCGGTGGCTCTGAGGTTTCCGTTTAGATATCCTTGAATACAACGATTGGAAGAGTAGAGAGTAATTGGAAGAGTAGCTTTGTCTGTGCGATTGTTGGTACATCACTTTTCCTTGGGGGATA
Source organism: Actinia equina (assembly GCA_011057435.1). Classification (NCBI taxonomy): domain Eukaryota; kingdom Metazoa; phylum Cnidaria; class Anthozoa; order Actiniaria; family Actiniidae; genus Actinia; species Actinia equina. The sequence continues at coordinate 156,745 of WHPX01000826.1, forward strand.
TCAGATATATTCAAAAAAAATTGTAAATTGGGGTCACAGATCAGAGCAAGTGTGCAGTAATGTAGATTTCTTTTGGCGGTTCTCCTTTCTCAATATGCAAGGGGAGCAATAGGCGCAACTCGATTGTTTCCGAGGCCTGACTCCACTCTGCGCGCTTAATTCTATTGTGTATATGACTTAGCGCGGCAACCTATGTCTGAAAGGGACGTGCGCAGCTTCCTGACCCAGGGCAAATCTAGTGCGCCACCACGCCCTTTGTTTAACCTGACACTGCTAAGATATAATCTGCATGATTCACAACTTAAAGGAGGTCATAAATGAGATCGTATTTTCACTTTATGCGTCAGTTATAATACTCTCTTTAAGAGTATTGTGGAGACAAGGCTTACATGGAAATACGAAAGAAATCACACTTTTTCTCGATGGAATTCGTGGCATGTATTTTGTATTTCAATCTTAGCCTAACAATCAAGACAATTTTAAGAAGTGACCATTTTGGGTATCTGTAATGCGCTTACCAATTGTTCGAGTAAATAACAAGGAAACGGCTAAAAATATTTTGATTTTGCACTTGTTACAGTTGTACTAGTACAGTGATTTCTTTATCTCGGGTGCATCAGTCCAACCTATAGTGCTCCTCTTGCCTCAAGTAGCCTTAAGTATTCCTGCTATTCGTTTCCTTTTATATCCGATCATTAGACTTCATGTCAGTCAGTTCTTTGCGTGTGGGTTTAGTGTTACCGGAAAAGCTGTGGTTTCGTTAAGGTATAAACATTTAATTGTTCGCAATACAACGACAAACAGAGCTTGTGATGGTCCTTTTTTGTGTGTTCCATGAACCCTTTCTTTATGTCAGCTCGACCCACCATAAGGAGATTTCAACGAGATAAACTCGTTGAACAAGAAACTAGTCATGGATAGACATCATAGCATGGGGTAATGCGGTCCTGGTCCCAGCTTTTATGAGGCCCATATTCTTTTCTTATCCACTCTCCTTCTTTAATCTACCCCATACTGAGCCCTGAGCATCTTCCCTTTCCAAGCAGCCCCTTCCAAGCAGCCTTGACCTCTGCATTCAATAATAACGTAATTATACCTTGAAAAAAACATCGATTTTATAAGCTCAAGTTTGTTAAAAAATCTATAACGCTTCTAGAAACAAACAAAAAAGGTTTTCAAGCTACGAATTATTGTCCAAAATTAACCTCGTATTCAATTCCAAACTGCATTCGCTTCAACCGTCATTGTCCCAAAGTAGCTGAATATGTTTATCGTCGAGTTTTCCTACTTATCAATGATTTTATCTTAAAAGGTTGAAATAGAAGGGAACGAAAGTCAAGGATGTCATTAAAGCATAACCACGCTATTTCGCGCTCTCGTCCCGCACTTGTGCAATCAAATATGGGTGGTTCATAACTTACAATCGTCAGTCTTTTTAACATGTTGACTGAGTGCTTTACTAATCGACTGGGCATTTTCAAAAAGCCATTCGATTGCCAATGTGATAATTACAGCATGAATTCATGTCTGCTGAAAAAGAAGGCATTTGTTGAAGTCTATCATTGGAATTCGAAAAGCCAACGCAATTTAGTGGCAAGAAGTCATTTCAATGTAGGGAAGCTATATGTTTGCTAGAAACCCATTTGAGTGTCGGAATCCATTTTAGTGTCGGAAAACACATTTGAAAGGGAGTTATTGAAGCCATAACTGGACTTTCAGACTTGTAAATAGAGGCGATATTTGAGAAGCTCTTAAGAAGCCGTTCAAGTGTTCATAAGCCTTTTGAACAGTGCTTTATTAAGAATTAAATGAAGTGGTCATGTGAAAACTAATCGTATGCCAATAGTATGTCAAACCTGAAAATCCGGTCCAGTGTGCGCTCATAATTTGGCAATGTATTTGTTCAAATTTCCTGAAAAAAAATCTATAGCTGTTTACCGTTCTTCCGAATCGGACAAAATTTTGGAAAAAATATTTCATTTCCGGTTGAGTTGAATTGTGTGAGTTATAAAAGAAAAGACTAGAACTTGGATGCCATTCAAACGCTGAAACCGCTAGCCCATTAAGATCTCCGCGAAGAACCCATTACAGCGTTGACAGTCATTCATTTGTTAATTACCCGCAATTCTCCCTGTGAATGGAAAGAGCTACTTACACAATAAGAAATTCAAACGGCCCCTTTTGTGATACTTGAAGCCACTTAGATGCTGGAATCTAGAAAGCCATTTAGCTGTTTAGCGAAAACCCATTTAAAACTAATAACAGGTTTTTGTTACTCGGCGTCATTACTGAAAGTTCCCCCAGCGATTGAAAAATGTGTCGAAAAAAATTGACATTTGAAGTGTCTACAAAATGTATATCTGGGAACCATTTAGCTATAAAAATTCCAAAGGGAAGCCACTAAGATGCTGGTTAAAAATAGTATCAACGGTTTTTTTGTGGAATTTGAGTGGATTGTGCAAGAATAATGCGACCTCTTCGCAGACAAGCTTTTGCTACTTTAAGAAAACAAAATATAACAGATGTTGACTTTGTAATTAAGAAACGCTTAATGGCCGTTAATTTGTTTTTCATGTACAAATTGTTGTGAGTATGTAAACATTGTTAATTAAACCATCGTGTCTATTCGCGTTTTTTCGCCTTTTTGCCGGGTAATTATTTCTCCAAATGTTTCGAAAAAAATCAAATTTGTTCTACGTTTGGCTTCCTTCTTTTCTCTCGTCTCCTCTCGTCTCCTCTCGTCTCCTCTCGTCTCCTCTCGTCTCCTCTCGTCTCTTCTCCTCTCGTCTCCTCTCGTCTCCTCTCGTCTCGTCTCGTCTCTCTCCTCTCCTCTCCTCTCCTCTCCTCTCCTCTCCTCCTCTCCTCTCCTCTCCTCTTATTTCTCTTATTTCCAAGTCTTTACATGCAGAAAATAAATCTTGCTATTATACAAACCTTTTACAAATGTTATCTTTTTATAACATAGAAAATGAACTTACAGATGTCATCTCTAATTCTAATTTGGAGAAGTATTATGTAAAAATGCAGGAACTTTACTTCAATCATTGGAAAAAACTCGTAAACAATTCAAGAAAATTATGTTTTTATAAAACATTTAAGGAATTTTATGAATATGAAATTTATCTGGACAAAATTCAAAATTTTGAACAAAGAAGGCAGTTCACCAAATTTAGAATTAGTAATCACAAATTAGCTATCGAAACAGGCAGATACAACAACCAAAATATATCAAATGATCAACGTATCTGTCTATTCTGTACGAATGATGAAGTTGAAACAGAAATACACATGTTGTGTAACTGTCCTCTTTATGATCAAATTCGCCGACGATTTTTTGATATGATAGAACCTGAAATATCTGTTGATAATTTTAAAGATCTTAACATAATTCGTAACTTAATGATCTCTACCAATGACAAGGTTATTTTTTATTTTTCTAAGTTTATATACAAATGCTTCATTCTTAGGAATGAACCATAATAATTGATGTAACGTATTAATGATTACTTTTGATAAGTTTATCTTTGATTATTATTACCATTCAATTAAGATTTTAGTATATTTGTAATACTCATACCTTCTCTTTTCCCTTTTTTAAATATGTTACTTTACATATAGACAGATATAGATATATAGATATTTTTCTTATTACAATGTGTTTGTAAAATATAACGACAACAAACAAACAAAAAATCCCTGTTAATGTTCAATGCTTTAGCAATACCTGTAAACCGTAGGTCATGCCAATAAAGCTATTTCAACCTCTCCTCTCCTCTCCTCTCCTCTCCTCTCCTCTCCTCTCCTCTCCTCTCCTCTCCTCTCCTCTCCTCTCCTCTCCTCTCCTCTCCTCTCCTGTAATCCACATTTTTTCATGTATCATATCTAATCGTCATATTCCATAACAACAACATAAGAAACATCCCATTCTTTTATTCCAATTTTCCGGTCCATCGATGTATACATCCTGATCCAACATTTTCCTAAAGACTTGTTGATCCTCTGTCGACCAACGGCCGAATTTTTCTGATATTGGCTCTACCGGTACCGGACAGAAGCACATTTATCTGTGATCACCAACTTCTCTCCGCATATTGTTATATGATCAACTTAGCCCAAGGCTCTTAAACACTATAATTTTACACTGATATGTTGGTCTAGCCACTGTATTAACCGTCCATTCAAGATAACTCGTGTCTCGTTAGCTTGAATTAGCAGCACAATACCCTTGAACCTTTTTATATTTTCTTCTTTATCAACTTCAGCTTTTATTTTATTCGTAGTATTTTAGGTCTTTGGCTTAGCAATTAATAGTCAGTTCTTAGTATCTTGACAATTTTTTACGTGACTTACGCTAGGACCAAATCAGATCTAGTAACTCGAACCCCTTCATTACCTGCTCATCAAGAAGCTTTTTGAAGTACTACCTGATAGTATTTCTAATCCTATAAATAAAATTGCATATTATTCTGTTTGTACTCTGTGATCTAAATCTTCTCCTATCTAAAACAAACCTTGACAATCCTCTTACTAAAACTCGTGGTCGTAGCTTTACCTTTGCAGTTTTCAGCGACTCGGATACTCCGTTAAGATTTCAGTTGCATGTAAAAGTTTGCGTAAAATCTAAAGTGGTTTAATTAAGATTTTTTTGACAGACCCAAATCCAATTAACTTTATATAGTCATTGGCTTGGGAGTTGTTGGCCCGGCGAATATTTATCACCCAATAGAATTCTGACATTTCAAATTTTTGGCCCTAAGAATGGATCATTTGAAGGAGATCTATTTCTATAGGTGTTTGATTTGAGCCATGTTTTAGTCATTGCCCTTGCTCAGACCTCTCAGAGTTCACTGAGCTTTTAGACCACTTAACAAACTATTTTTCATTAACTCTATTACAAATCAGGGGTGTCTTTACCAACACTTGACACCAGAACTCTAACTTTAATTAGCCAACACATGAATCTTTTGACAACTTCTGCGCACGAAACCAAATATCCATTCAAAACATCCCACATGGTTGAAAAGTCGTCCCTACTTAGAAGAAGATCGACGAAGGAAGCGTTATATTTGAGCTAAGAGGATTTTTTCTTGGGATAAAAGTTTGACAAAGTTTATAGTCCATGCTTTTTGTATCTCAACACTAACATTCATACGTTTGTTCGTTATTCTGCGCCTCAGTAGTAACCCTTGTCGTTCGATGTTGATCTCAAGACAGGATTTAATCAAAATCTTAACGTCTCAATTACCTCGACACTTCAAAATATTTGTCTTTGATGCGCGATTTCTCACACCCTGCGCTCAATATCAATAACTTGATTTTGTCATTCGATACTTATAGACTTATGAGGCAGATTCGTATTCAAATCTGAAAAATTAAAGATCGGTTTTCATGGTATTTCAACTCGGTTATTTTATTTGAAGATTCCTGGTTCCTGGCTGGCTCTCCATCTCGCAAGATGTGCATGCACACCCTCCAATGCGGTTAGTGTAAGAGAACGAGTCACCCGGAGGGCAGAGAACGCTGAGTACGTCATCCTATTCAGGGACTTTGAACAATGAGAGCCGTTTAATCGGATCCTTATTAATTGACAGCCAGTAAAAGCAGGAAACGTGAATAAATAAGATGTATTGATGATCGCTGTGTTTAGTCTGGGCGCGACGTACACACGTAGAGCACTGCTATGTTGAACCGTGGGAACTGAGCGCACGAAACTACTAACCAAACTGAATATCAACCAAAAACTAACAGGAAGAAAACTACTAGAGTATTCCAAGATCCACTATGTGTGAGTATATTTTTGAATCAGCATTGGTCGTAGGGCTTGTGGTATTAAATACAAGCAAATATTATAGTCCAATGGGTTATCGTTTATGACATATAACGACCTATATCGTACACAACATTACTGTATCTTGATCCCGGGAGATTGGTAAGTATTATAATCTCGTGTGTGCGCTTGGTTTAATAGCTGACCAGGATTGGGAAAATCTTAAAGCGCATTCACGAAGTTTTAGTGCTCAATTCTAATTTATTACTCGCCAAATTACATATGTTAGGAGTCTGCCAATTTAGAGAACATCTCAATATACGACAACAACACCAAAACTTGAATGAAAAACCATACCATATGCGCGTTTTGCTCGCACTGAAATTTTGATCCATACTTGAAATCAAAGCGGCCTTTTCATGTGATTGCATTACGCTCGACAATAAGCTGACATGAACTAGAATGTTCGTTTGATGTCTGTTCACTCTGGATCTATCCTCAGCGAACCCTACAAAATGTGATGTTTACAAGGATTCAAATGGTAAGCGAGTGTGTGGAGGTTGCGGGATGACGATTAGTGATCGCTTCTTGCTTAAAGCATTGGATAGGTACTGGCACGAAGACTGCTTAAAGTGTTCTTGCTGTGAGTGTCGTCTTGGTGAAGTTGGTTCAACGCTCTACACAAAAGCAGATCTAATTCTGTGCAAACGTGACTACTTAAGGTGAGTGTCTCCTTCATGTTTGCTTATGAAGTTGTTCATTGATTTTGAACGCGCGCAAATGAACGTACTGAACAAACCCTTGAGTATTGAATTCAATCTAAAGCATATGCCTTTCATTAACAAGCTTATTTTCGACCAGTTGTTTACGCAATCTTCCGATTTTTTAAACTCGCGATTACAAAATCTTTTTAAGGAAGCCCGAAATTTATTTTTTTTTAAATCAAGCTTTTATTGCTTATCAAAACATGTAGTAATCGCAATTGATTCCTTTGTGAACCTTATGGTCGTTTTGAAGAACGAATTCTTGGAGAATTTTTCAATCCTATTCTTATGCGAATCTCTTTTTATTCATATGAAAGCACTGAGAATGAAAATTTGAGGATTGTGAGCGACGGAGTTGTTATTTTCGAAGCGAACTTTGCTATTCTTGCAGCAGCGTGACTAAGGGTTGTTCCTGATATCAACCTCGTATACAATTAGTATAAGCAATTCGAAACTGTATCTTCCTTGAACTATTTGGAATTGTCAATCCTCTACGGTCATACATATTAGACCTGTGTTTACAAAGTTTATAGTTTCGTGACGAGGGCTGACAATTTAAGCCTTTTTCACTCAACGAGAGCTCATTTCGGAAGAGACCTTGTAATAACACCGAGCTGATTTGTTAGGACAATATCTTTCGATGTGTCTGAGCAGACGGGTTATATTTGGAGCTATAGTTTAGCCCATACGACGAACTCAAGTGAAAGCCGCTAACAAACTGAAAGACACTTCAGTGTAGTGTTTCATCTGTACGGAAGAGATTTACAAGATTTTTTGAAAACAAAAACAAAGCAATCCTATTTTCATTTTGTTTAAGGCTCTAATGACTACAGCCACGGAAATAAAAACAATTTTATCATAAGGTATTGTTTATAATCAAATTCTTGCCCAGGTTTTTAAGACAGTGGAAAAGCAAACTACATCCGACTAAGCGTGGCCGGTGCTTTTATTTATGCATTTGATAAGTTTCCTTTCTTTTAGAAGCTATTTAATCGTGTAAATTCTTCTTAAATTCCAGGCTATTTCATACTTATTTTTAAGTCTATGTCGATAGGATTTCTTTTTTCATAGTGGTTAATAATAGAGTAATAATATTTTGATAACAATGCGTTTGTGGCTTGTTTTTTTTTTTTTTGGATAGTATCCAGCCTGCTGGAAGCCAGGCACTGCCTTGCATAACGCATATCATTTTGACTCTTCATTTTGAGTGCAATACTTTCGCTTTAAGTCTATAAATATTGCAAACCCTTGAAAATCTAAAATATCCATGGTTTAGGATCACGACGAATGTTTTTCACGGTTTATATCTAGTCCCTTCACCCCAATCCTCCCATCAGCCGGTTTAGCGGATCATCTGGGTGGCCAACGCATTAAGGTAATGACTTTACAAGTCCATGCTTGCCTTAGTAGTTTAAGATTACGGATATATATATTCTTAAAAAAATCAAAATCAATTAACAGTGGTTCCACAAGAGTTGCTCTCGTTGAACGAAAACCTATATGCGACGCCGCTTTTAACAGGAATATAACCTAAGTTGCTTTGCTGAGAGGCGAATGCTCTCGCCGCTACCGAACCCGTGCTATAGCAACTAGAAGAGAACTAAACCGAAAGCTCAAGACACTGCTCAATTCAATGGCGTCAAAGCTACGCTCTTTCGATATATCCACATGACAACGGGGTCTAAGCGGGATTGTTACATCAGTTAATCATTTTGCTCTTATGATAATGCGCAACCGTTTACTCCTGCTAAGCTGAGAAACATTCATATTTTCACTCGCAAACTGAAAAGGCCGTGAAAATGTATTCCCACGCCTCGTTTCCATGACAACCCAAATTATCGTTTCCATGGAAATATTAGTCATCCATGATGCTACCATGGTGACAGCGCAAGTGACGTGACTGAAAACGACGAATGAAGGAGTGAAAAAGTACTGGATTATTCCGCTCTAATGCGGGCCACAAGAAGATTGATTTTTCGTGATGTTGAAGTAAAAGTTTTTTGAACTTTACAAGAGTCTTTATCTTAGGAATGTTAGCCCTTCGGACGCTCTTCGATAAGCGCTAGGTTTGTCGGCCTTGCGGTCATTAGGTACTATCAAAATACGCTCGTAGAAAGAAGAAAATATTACTCAATTAAGTAGGGAATTCATAGAGATTTTCAATGAAGATACCTTGATGTTATCTGGGGAACTTTGGGGTGATTACCATGTACAGACACGCTCAACTATGCGAGTAATCAAGGGATTATTTCCCTGCTTTTGAGAACGAATTTGAAAGTTTGAATTTGTGGCTGCGGTTAAAGAGATCGAAAAGATTACTCCTGCGGTATTTTAGACATTTTAAAAGCTACGCGTTTTGTATCACAGACGGTGAACTGATGAAAGAAAAAAATTCATACTTTCTTGCAAAACTGATTTCTTGCAAAACTGGTTTCTTGCAAAACTGGTCTCTTGCTAAACTGGTCTCTTGCTAAACTGGTTTCTTGCAAAACTGATCTCTTGCAAAACTGGTTTCTTGCAATAGTTCTTGATAGGGACCTTTTCTAAACACCTTGGACAATTCACTTCTTTGTCATTGAAAGCTCATCGTTCGTCTCGCTTCGACGCAAGGCAAGACTCCTTTTGAGATGGCGCAGGGAACTGGGCATGGGAGAAGGGAACTTTTGCGCAAACAAAATTTCATGGTACCTAGTTAGCAATTACCCTCACGTATTGCCTAGGACATGACTAGATGTTTGTTGTCAAAGGCCAACTGCCTGGCCATAAAGCTAACACGTATCATGAACGCCCTAAGGCCGCGTTTACTTACCTGGCATCGACGAGTGTCGAAAGATTGATATACCAAATGTTATAACATCACGAAGGCGGTCTCGAATCCTAATACTCATCAGTTAACGTACCTTTTTAGATTTTCCTTTCGTTGGGATACATGAATAATGAAAATTTCACAAAAGACCCCTTGCATATGATGTCTAACGGAGCTCAATTTGGAGGACAAGACAAAAGATTTTCAATCACCTGAGAATTGGAAACCTATTATGTCAACCAAATTTAACTGTATCCCGACTTGCTTCCAGGAGTCTATTGGTTTCTATAGCTAGTATAAGTTATGTTGCAAGTCAAAAATTGCATGAAGCATCTTTGAGCGCTTAGGTTTTTTCCACAACGCTGTTTATATCAAAACTGGCCATCGCCTTCTTTTTTCTTTTTCTTTTTTCTTCTTTTTTTTTTTTTTTTTGGTTTTGTATCAAGAGCGGCGCAGTAAGGGAAATCTTTAGCAATTCAACAGCACCAAATCTAAAATTCTGCCCGTCTATTTTTCATCAGTCGACTTCAATAGAGTTTTTTTTACTCGCTGATAACTTCATAACACTTGTGTATTTTGATTGGATTTTGCTATCTTGTGCTGTCGACATATTTTTGCTCGGATCTTAGTGAACGTTTAAAAAACTTTTTGGTAACGATAGAAAGTTATCGAATTGATAACATGAATCGAGATATCTTAATTTCAAGATTAGGGACGTTTGGCCCCCGAAGCGCTGTAAGTGTTGGGGCTTGTTTTGCCATAGGATACTTGAATGGATGTGCCTTGGGGTTAGATGCTGATCTAGAGGAGAGGAGGGCATTAAAAGAAAAGAGGGGAAAAACAATTAAAGTGAAGAAAACGAATCTCGCGAAACTACTGACTTTCGAAACATCCGATAAATTGACGATATTTCCACGAGTATTTCGCGAACCTTCCATCGACTGTAGTCAAAATGTACTCGCAACATGTCCTTAACACATGACCCATTTATAATTATTGTGCAATTTCTATTCATTGCAGATCTTATATTTTGTGATATTTTCTCGCAGTATTTAAACATGGCATTTGAATCACGTCAAAAAGCGTGCCTAAATTTAACCAAGTGTCGATTCTTATCATTTTAATGAAATGAATACAGAATCAGTTTTCCTCAATAAACAAAGACAACAGCTTATTCGATTCAATTGAGCGTCTATTGGGGCTTATCTCAAGGCGATCACAGTTCATATCCTAACACATTATGAACCCTATTAAAACATGGACTCCAGGAAGGGCCCCCCCGATGGATCGTTATGGAATACTCGAGGTCAAATTCTTCAATCAGATCCGATCTGATAAAACAATTGCCGAAACAGTCTTAAGTATTAGAAATTCCTTGAAGCGCGCATGGGGAAAGTTGTTGATGGCTTGGCCTTGGGCTACCAAGTGGGTGAATGGGGGGGAATAAGACATGAAGGAGAGGGGAGAAAAAAATGGGCAAAGAATTGACGGAGATGGAAACTGGATGGGAGATGGAAGAGAATAGAGTGGGTGAGAACAGGAAAGAAAATTAGTGAGAAGAATGGAATTGCATGAGATTGGGGAAAAAATGGAGAGAGGAGAATAGAAGAGAAATGAAGGAGGCAGAAGCGGGATATAATAAATGACCGCAGTACTTGTCCAAGTAGAAAACAAAATATCATGTGACAGACATTAAAAGATCTGTATTAAGAACTATTTTCTTTTTCTTCTTTCTTTGCAGGTTATTCGGTAATAGAGGGTTCTGTTCAGTTTGTTGTAAAGCGATCCCAGCCTTCGAGATGGTCATGCGAGCACGTGACAACGTTTATCATCTCGAGTGTTTCTCGTGTCAGCGATGTAACCAAAGATTCTGTGTCGGTGACAAGTTTTACCTTCTAAATAACAGAATACTTTGCGTGGATGATTACGAAGAAATGATGACTTATAAACACGCTGAACAGAACAGATATATCATGTAAAGTTGGCTGCTATGGTAACAGAGACAACTATGATCACGCGCTACCTTACCGTTTTGCAGAGACAGACGCGTTTGCAAAGAAACGAACAATATGGTAGCGCGCGCAAAATTGATTTTTCTTGTCATGATACATGCATTATACAAACAAACATTCATGATCTTGGATACTGTTTCCATAGAAACGATACTTTTTGTTACCATGAAAACAGTCCACTCCATCGTATAATATTGTTGCTATAGAAACGAAAAATGCACCAATTTTGACCCAAAAGGGGAACAAGTACGAAGATGTCGAAAACACGAAAGTATCAAGGAGAAGTTCTAAAAACCATGAACAATTATCAGTGTGGAAACGATACCCATACGATTTACTGTTAAAATCCTTCATCACCATGACAACAGGCCAAGTGCCCATGGCAGCTGCGCATATTTATCAACGCGTGTTTGTACAGATAAATATATATATTTTTACTTTTAGAGAAATTTATTTTTTGCTAAATAAAGACACAGCACAAAATAACTGTGACGTTTGGAGTAATCCCTGTTAGTTATTTTTCTGTGAGCTAGTGATTTGTAGCGTAAAAAAAAACTGAGCTACATCAAAGAGATTGCATCATCCTAGTGTGCGCCCAGTTGTCTTCAAATCAGACGTTAAATTCAGCCGATTGCTAACTCTTTCCTTTTTTTTCACGCTTGCATGGAAAATGTATGCAAACGCTGTATAGTTCTACCCATAGCTGATCCTAGCAGATTTTATTTTTGTATTTTCATTTAAAAAAAATTTAGGACCATACCTCCAGACGCAGTGCTGAAGCGCAGTATGGCAGCGCGAAGCATTTACGGCTATGCCGGAGATTTCGACCCCGACACCGCTATCCCTGGATTTACAGACTGATCAGGAAGCTCGGCCGAAGCCTAAGGGAGAGGTTAGTCGGCCCCTAGACCGTAGATGATTAACCCCTTGCTTTGACCAGCATACCCGTTATGGCGATTTTATCACTGACGGATTAGGATCCATAGGCGCTCGTATCCATGTGGGATGCGTCTTGGACTACTAACGTGTCGTAAGTATACGCTCATGCTCAAACTCACGGAAAAATTATTATTGAACTTGCACAATCAGGAATATTATTACATTTTTTATTGGATAAAAAAAGTGTAAACTCAATATTCGGTTTTCAAACTAAAAATCAACAATGATTACATTAAGACTTAATTTAACGAGGGTACACATATTACTGGTAGCCGCCAGTATACGAATGCATTATAACCCGATTTATAACCCTCCTAAAGGTGAGAAAGCCTGGGTCTAAGTATCCCCAGTCTCTCTCAAGTACAAATCACTTACAAAAATAAAGTTTTCTCGAAAAGAAGTCTAAATAAAAGGGATGAAAATGGGATAAATTTGCCTCAAGGAGAATATCAGTTGGACTAAATTATGCTCTGCAATGAAGTACAAAGAGGTAAGGTCATTACAGTGATGATTTTATTGAGTAGAGTGAGGCATTTAACCCGTGAAATAAAAAAATACTAGTCAACGTGTAATAGTCAAATAGACACTAGAAAACAATGGAATTAGGGTCTACTACAGTGTATTAGTCTCGTATCTATTGCACGGGTTTAATGACTTCACTCTAACCCGTGAAATAAAAAATACTAGTCAACGTGTAATAGTCAAATGGACACTAGAAAACAATGGGATTAGGGTCTACTAAAGTATGTTAGTCTCGTATCTATTGCACGGGTTTAATGAATTCACTGTTCTATGAGTAGTGACAAGAAGAAAGGTAATTTTTTCCCTTCAAACTCTTTTTTTTTTTTGGTCGATGTTTTGCAAGCTTTCATGCTCGCTCAAGGCTCAAGTCATTCCTCAATCAAGTATCACCAGAGGGAGGCCATATATGAGTAAAGTGGGACCAGTGAAAATGGTTTACTGCTATAGCCTTCTCATCCTCATAGGCCTCTTCTGGGTTCGATAAGTAGGATGCAATCTGGACTGGCTTGGGTACGAAAAACATAAGATATGCTATACAAAAGGCTTGTACCCAAGCTAAACCATGATGCAATTCTTCACTAGAACAGAGCCATGAAATACAAACAGGCCTTCTTTTTAAATCTGATAATTAAAATCGATGCATTGTGGTCTAGCTTGAGTAAAAAAAAACAATGAATAATTATAAGATATGACAAATAAAAAATGCTTGTACCCAAGCCAGACTACAATTCACCATGGTCACTATCTCCCAAAAAGCCATGGAAAGCTAATCATTTATAACTTTAAAACTGGGCTCCCTGTAGTAATATGTCCTTGCTTCTTGAAGCATAGGTATCTATCTATACCCTCCCCAAAAGGAACAAAGGTACATGTATCAAAGACTTCTATTTCCTAATAGTTGTAGTCTAGTCTAAGCAGAGCACTGCTGCTCCTGACCCTGGCTCAGTAGCAAACAGTGCTTCCTCAATGCGCTCCTGGTGGCCTGGTTTCGAGTAATAAGACTTGGTGACTTTGGATATAAAATCATCTAGTGCATCTGCACGAACCATGGAGACTGTGCAACCACCCCATCCTGCTCCTGTCAGCCTGGAACCCAGGGCTCCAGCTTCTCTGTTGAGACAAAAACCAAAGGATAATCCACTTAAAATGGGAGAGTTTTAAAGGGATGTCAAACACAGCAACTTTTACTGCAACAAAATTGTGAATTAGGAGAGGGGCTATGCAATACATAGCAAAGTTGCATCTCATTGGCTGCAAGTTTCAAGTAATAGTTGCCAGGAACCTTTTACTTGCTCTCTGAATTTTTCAACACTTTGGTTCTTCAGCAACGTGTTACGCACCCAGCTTGGCACGGTGCAGTGTAATGGTGTCTTTTGCCATCACTTACCTGCAAGCAGCCACAAGCTCATTGAGCTCATCACAGCTACATTCGTACAAGTCCCTACAACTGTCAAAGCTTTCATCCATCAATTTCCCTAGGGCCTACAGAAAAAAGCATACACTCTTATTACTATTCATTCATGCAATCCCTTTCAGTTACATTCTTATTCCTAGGCCAAACAAAAAATAAGTGTGTTTCCTGTTGCATTAGTAAAATAATTGGGGTTGGTAGGTCGGATTTTTTTACTGATACAACAGTGGAAATGAGATTACTGGGAACCCTGTGGTGCATTTGGGAATGAAAATAATAGGATCAGCAAAAATTTGCAAGAAAATTAGGGTCAGTCGTGCAACAGGAAACACTTATTTTTTGTTTGGCCCTTTCCGTCAATCACTTTCAGGTACATTTTATCCCGATACGTTATTCTATTTAATTATACAGCTTCTCATTATTCCCATATAGGTAACTGTCCAATTATTTTCTTAATTGGGCAGGTCTTGTTGATATGGGATTAATTAGGCAGCAATATAATTAATAGGTAATGGGATTTCATGCTCTCCCAACAAGAAATAATTAGACTCAAAAAATTCCTGTGACTACCAAATTGGACTCGGCCTACGGCCTCATCCAAATTTGAAAGTCCTCAGAATTTTCCTCGTCCTATTATTTCTTAATTGGACAGCATGGAGTCCTACATATACTAATTCAGGTCGACCACTTGCCTTCATAATATCAGGTGGATTTTCTTTGCATATTTGCTTAAACTTCAATACCCTATCAGCTTCGGCATACACATGCTTGGCTCGGTCATGAAGCTTGAGACTCTTCACACCTACAGTGGACTTACTCAGGCAGTTCTCTATCAGTTCTTCTTCCTAGGAAAATAATACAAATGATGAATGGATGAATGGGTGGGAGTGGCTGAATGTATGGGGTCTAGGAATGAATGAAATGGATGGATGGATGGGATGGGATGGATGGATGGATGAAAGGATTGGGTCCAGGAATGAATTAGATGGATTGATGAATAAGGATGGATGGATGGGATGGATGGATGGATGGATTGATGAGATGGATGGATGGATGGATGGATGGATGGATGAAAGGATAAAGTCCAGGAATGAATTAGATGGATTGATGAATAAGGATGGATGGATGGATGGATTGATGGGCAAGATGAATGAATTCAATTGTGCTAAACTTACCGTGATATCAAAATAATTGCACAACTCATCTTTGGTGTATGGCTCCTTCTTAAGCTCTGATTCAACCAACTGAACCCTGTAGGAACAGAAAGCAATCAATGGATGATTGGAAAAATGGATACATTTGAAACGATAGATGAACCATGTGAAAAGAAAAGTATTCCACTTACATGTCATCCAGTTTGAGGTTCAATTCATCTTGTACTTCACGCAAGAGGCGGATCTTTCTCCACTCCAGGCCTTTTACTTTAGCCAAATACTATACATACATTAAGATAAAAATAAACTTAACACTGTTTTAATTTGTATAAATAATAGGACTCCATGCTGTCCAGTTAAGGAATAATTGGACGAGGAATATTTCGAGGACTGTCAAAATTGGATGAGGCGGTAGCCCAAGTCCAATTTGGCAGTCAAAGGAATTTTTGGAGTGTAATTATTTCTTAATTGGGGAGCATGAAATCCCATTACCTATTAATTATATAGCTGCCTAATTAATCCCATATCAACCTATATGGGATTAATGAGAAGCTGTATAAATTATAATCTTTATTTTCCATTTTATTTTAATCATATTATTATCATCATCATCATTATTACACTAAGAATTAAAGTCAAAACAATTGACATCTTATGAGAATCGATTTAGAAGGTAGAGATTTGCTGTGTGCTCTAAACTAATGTTGTCTGTATCTCCAAAACTAAGAGTTGATTACCGACGTCAATACCTATTGACTCCGACGAAGGACTAACGTCTGAAACGTCAGTTTTCTATTTTCACTACGGTGTAAAACTTATAAATCTACGATAACTTGTTTCATTAGAAACACCGACGCAGTCCACGCTAGTTTCACTAGCCATCATCTACTAAGAGTTGATTATATCGCTGTAATGAATGTACACTCTGTTTGCGCAATGCATTTTTGTATAGAAATAGTCACTAAAGGTATTCAGTATCAAGCATCTATATTGCTCTCTGAGGGGTAGGGTGGGGGTTATCAATAGGTCTCTGAGGGGTAGGGTGGGGTTATCAATAGGTCTCTGAGGGGTGGGGTGGGGGTTATCAGTACCCAGCAACTAAATCAATAAAATGGGGTCACTGTTTTGATTTTTCCCTTTTTGAATTAAACAAAAAACATACAAACAAAAGAAAAGAAAGGTGAAATCTTTGTAGACTGTGTTCACTAACCTTTGCTGCAGTACGACATTCAGCCACTCGAACATTGAAGTGCGTTCCTGCAGATTCAGATTTCTTCATTTCAACCTGGGAAAAAGTTTCAATGGAGCTTTTCAGCTTGCGCATAATATCCATTTCAGACCACATTCTTTGTTTGAGTTGTATCCATATTCATGCACAACCGTTAAACAAAGAAATGAAACTCTAGGGAATGGCACATAGACTGAAAATGTCTTATATCAGAAATTCTATGAGGGAAAGAAAGAAGCTTTATGTTGAACGTAAACAAGTTGGGTAGTCATAACTCACCAAGCAATTTGCAATGACAAATGCAACCCCATCAGGAAGCTTGATGTCAGTCGCCCTGGTGGGGTGGAACTCCACATACTTGGCCTACGGAAGCAAGAAAAGATAAGGGAAATTAATAGAGATGATGGATGGATAGATAGATGTACAGGCAGGGGGGGGGGAAGGATGGGAGGCAGGGAGGGAGGGATTGACAGAATACTTACTGTTCCTCTTTCTGCAAGGAAGGAAATGGCCTGATCCATACTAAAAACAAAAAAGAAAGAAAAATTGAAACAAAATAACCAGATAAATAAGTTGGACATCTAATAGGTTATAGATACGACAGTTAAAATCATAAATTTGTGTAACTTAAAAGTTCTGACTAAGGTTAAATAATAGACCTCTCTACATTCACTTAGTTACACTTTCATGTAAGTGCGATCATATCACTCCTTTACTGATTGAATTACATTGGTTGCCTGTAGAGCAACATATTATTTTTAAGATGGTTAATGGTTAATGGATGGTTAACGGTTTAGCACCAGGCTATATAGTTGATTTACTGAAACCTTATGTTCCACGTCGTACATCAAGATCATCATCTAAGCTAATGTTAGTCCAGCCTTCATACCATCTTAAGACATATGGCTTTAGAGCTTTTTCTGTCTGTGCTCCGAGGTTGTGGAACAGTATTCCATTAGAAATTAAACAAAGTGATTCATGTAATAGCTTTAAAAGTAAGCTTAAGGCTTGCCTTTTCAGAATAGCCTTTTATTAGTCCTAGACGTTTATAAGATTCGTCTTTTCCTTTTAGGTTATATTAGATAAAAAACTGTTGAGATAACATTTAGTCATTTATCTATTATTGTACAGCGTATTTGGACTGTTAGGAAAATACGCTATAGAAATAAATTATTATTATTATTATTATTCATTGTTTGTTTTCCTATTTCAGACCTTGTGTCATTCTCTTGAAAATAAGATTCTTTGATTGACTTGTATCCATATTCATGTGTCTTCTCATGCTCAACCATTAAACAAAGAAATGATGTTCAAGGGAATAACACATGGTTGAAATTTGCAAATGAAGGTAAAGAGCTTTAATCTTATCTTCTAAGCTACTTACCCTCCTCCTTCAGTTCCAATGTATTTCTCACATTTAGTACATATCTCTGCCAACTCATGCTGAGATGAGGAAAATAATAAAGAAGATTAAGAATGCATGATATTTAAAATAAATAAATAATATCGTTTAATGCGCATTTTAAGAATCTCAATGCAATTTCAATATAAGAAGAAAATATAAAAATATATAAAAATATATATTTATATGTAAAAGAAAATGGGATAAGATATATTTATAATTGCATTGATGAGGGTAAAATATATTACTAGATAAAATCCTCAATCTAATATTTAAAATACTTTAACTGTATATATGTGAATATTGAATGGGTAGAACTGTGGTGGAATAATGATAGATGTGTTGATCATCACAGTGAATGAGCGATCTAAGCGAACGCTGTAAAGAAAGACTTGAAAAAGTTATTTCAAGCTTCAACGGGAATCGAACCCATGACCTCCGCGATGCCGGTGCGATGCTCTACCAACTGAGCTACAGTATGAAGCCAATCCTGTTGGCGCGCGGTCATTTTTGTTGGGTATATATGTTGACTGTATATGTTTAAATATTACCTTTGTCAGTTCTAGATTATTGGCGTACAGAGTGGCTAATGCAGAGCAGCAAACAAGAGCCGATGAGCTTGACAAACCAGCACTCTAGAAAAGCAAAAACATTGTATGAAAATAATCAAACAGTTGACAATCTTATTGAACCCTGAAAGAGTTTCCTCTGTGCTATCTCTCATACTGAATCTTGGAATTCAATAACATGTTGGAATTTTTTGAGGGAAAAAAATTGGAGAACTTTGAAAAAAACTCTCAATTCAAGAGAGAGAGGCATTACAAACTGACAAGTGATGCCGAGTCCAGAAATGAAGATCCCAGACGTGATACCTTACCTTAGGAACACTACCATCTACTATCAAATTCATTCCAACTGGATCAAGTATTGCTAGCACTGGGAAGTCAACAATACCCTAAAAGAAAATAAATGAATCAACAAGAGTCGTAAGTATAGAATAAAAAAAAAGAAGAAGAAAATAATTCATGCCTGCTATAGGTCTGTTCTTCCAAGCCATTTCCTTTACTGATTTAATCTAATTAATTAGTAATTGTTGTTGCTAATAGCAATAACAACTGGAGCAACGACAACAACAACAACAACAGTAATGACAACACAACGACAACAACAGCAGCAGCAACAACAGCAAAAACAACAGCAACAACAAAAATCCATAAAATACTTCATAAAATATTTGAGGTATAACACACACGCTGATTGGCTGGCTAAAATGTTTATATTAGTGGACAGAACCATGCTCATGCGAAATCATTCAAAAATATTTTATAAAAGCAGTATAAAATGTCCGCTTGTGTCTATATACTGTGATATAAACACGATGGGAGCTGTAGAGCACTCGAGAAGTCAAAGAAACGACTTCTCTCTTGCTCTACAGCTCCATTTGTGTTTATATCCCAGTATATTGACACACGCACCGTTTTATATTTCTAATAGAAAGCGTACCTTGTACCCACAAAGGAAATAGTGGTACCATTCTTTGCCATCAATTTGATATTCTAGAGTATCCACATTAAAATCCCTAAAATAAACATATTTGATGAGAAGCTTACACTCTCTCGTTTGGTACTAGGGGTGCATCCAGGGGTGGTAAAATAGATGACTTTTCACCCCCCCCCCCCCCCCATCCCAATTTCTCAAGTGTTCCCAGTATATCGTTAGCAACAGACACCTCTCTCTCTTCATCAAATTCCTGTTAAAACCTTTGTAATACTTCTAAAACTCCTGGATCTGTACCTGGGTACACTGAACAATACTTATACTCTTGCATGTTCTATGTAAGATGATTACAATTTGTACAAATTAGTGCAAAGTTTTTTTCGGTAGCTACGGTCTACTGAAGAGTACTGAATTTACTAATTTGTGCAATTTCTTACAATGAAACAATTGAAAAGAAAAGAAAAAGATTCATTTACTGATATTTGACAGTTGTTTGCAGTACATGGAGGATATTACATGGGCGTGCGGAGATACGAATTTTATTTTCGAGTGTTGATATCTCATGAATGAGCAAATGCAGCGAACAAGTGAGATATCTAAATTAAACACGAGAAGATAAAATTTGTATCTCCAAGGCCATGTAATGTTCTGCTTATTATATAGATATCAATGAAACTTAAATAAAACAAAAGCTCAAGAATTCTATATTGAAATAGCAAGCCAATTCAACAGCGATATCTTCACATGTAAAAGACATGGTATCTTCCACTGGTGAAAGATATCAAGTTTTCGACACTAGAGAAAACCTAGTATTTCATCAATATCTATATGATAATCTAACTTACATATCTTGTTACAAATTGTATCTTTTCAACTTACTGGAATTCAGAATTGGTGTTGTTGATATGTAGCATCTTATCCGTGTTTGTACTAGCAGCAATCACAATGTCTTGTTCTAAGGCCATTGGAAGGACTCCATAACCACAGTAATCAATATGTTCACCTAAAAATGAAAATTACATTTCAAGGCTATCAATCACAATTTTATCAGCTACAGTAGAGTTACAGTTACATAGACCCCTTAAAGTAAACAATTTTTGTGCAACGCTATTGCGGCATTTGTGTGACGATTTTTTTTGACATGTTACATGGGAACAACTTTTTGCGCAACATTTACTTGAGTATTCAGTCCACGCACTGCCAACTCACTCACAGCTTTCTTTATTCTTCTTTTCTTGCTTTGATCATTTTTTATCAAATTCTAAAAGTTTTATCTTGTCTGTTACAGTTGGTTTAGACAATTGTTGCAGTTGCTGTACTGTTTAAACTTACTTCTACAGTCGGCACCATTTTATTGCGCGTCAAATCGCCATGGACATTTTACACACATCGATTTGTATAGGAAATCGCACGATCTCGAGTACAATTTGGAAATTAATAGACACAAGTAATTTTTTTTGGCCGCGTTGCCTTAGCAACTTAATGCTATGATTGTACTCCTCTCGACCAATCAGAGTCGAGTGATTTTGTTGAGTGTACTATAAGTTAAAAAATTCGTCATCTTGTGTTGCAAGTTTTTGAAGCCAGATCATAAACTTGCAACATGTTGCAGGGTGGAAAATTGTTTGAAAAATCATCCTTGGCACTGTGTTACACGACAACAATTTTCCAAGCAACAGTTATGCGCCAAAAATCGGCATTGCAAGTTGGTCCATGTAACGCCACCTTATTGCACTGCAGTGCATCTCCGATCCATCTATAGAGTGATGCATGTACTTACCTATAATATTGACTCTACCAGGAGCTCTGGCATAGAAGGCAGGAGCATGACCATATTTCTCTACAAACAAATCCTTTAATTTTTCATACCTATGGAAATCAGAAAATATCGAAATTATGAATACGAAGGCTAAACAGCTTAGAAGTATATTTTATTGTGAAGTTCCAGAAATTATCCAGAAATTTATATTATTATTGTAGTCTGAGGTTAAGTGTCACAGCGGGAAATGTAACACAATAGAATTTCTGACGACTCTCATCGGAATAACAATTCTTCTTTTGCGATAGACGTCATAGCCGCCATGTTGGAAGAATTTGACAGAAGATTTTTCAATTAATTCTTTTGTTATATCTTCCAACATGGCGGACATCCCTTTTGTTATTGTGTTCTCTTGGTATTGATTGCAAACCAAGAATTGAGTAATACGCGAAAAATATTCTAAGTGTTGCAAAAGTGAGTAGTTGCTTGCTACTGAGTACAAACTCATCAAATAAGTTTGAATCAAAATAACATCACTGACATGAATCGCCTAACTGGTCTAAACAAAAATATCGTTATTACGTTGGAAAAGAATACAGAGTTCCTGAGAAAATCTGTAGTCTGAGGTCAGTGTCACAGCAGTGTCACAGGGATTTGTGTTCCCCCGGGTTATGTGTTCCCCCGGGTTATGTGTTCCCCCGAAAACTGGGCACTAGTGTTTTGTGTTCCCCCCTCCCCTCCCTATGAAACATCATTTAGCTACCGCTACCTCATACGCTTTTGAATCCTAGATGCAATTGGATTCATAGATCTTGAAAATATACAAATCTTACTACGATCTTTTTAGATCGCAGAAAGTAAAAATCTCTTAAATCTTTTGATAAAGTCATAACAACTGTTATTTGTATTAATATAGTGCCAAGATCACATGGTTTACATAGAATATCATATTATTTAGGATCGTAATAATAGCTTTGCAGAATTCGTCTAATTTGAATTCAGATCTTTAAGTTACTAAATAAGAACATTCTCAAGAGATAAAAGCATTATTTAGAGTTGCACTAAATTAATCTTTGGCTATAAAATCGTGAATCGTTGAAGCAATTATCAGAATAGCGTCTTTATCTGGAGAGTTCTTTGTACTCGTGCAAAGACTTTTGACTTCTTACGGCAAACAAATGCCGCCAAAATGACTAAAAATTTGCTCACCTTGCACGTTGCTTTTCAGTTGAGTTGTGGTATATTAATTCTAGGGATCCATACAGTGGAGGGCTTGTTTCAAGACGAGCTTTCTTCACTTCCGGAACCGCTTCGTCTTCCATGTTTTTTTTGGTCGTCTTGTCACGAGTCTCGGACGGTATGACCTTCATGGACTTGTTGTGTGTGTGTGTATTCCATATAGTCACCCGTGTAGGCGCTGGTTGTCGTGTGTGTAGTCCATGTAGGCGCTGGTTTGGTATTGCGCTAGCCATTGACTGCTGTCCGTGGCCGTATGGAAAAGTGATTTGCGATATATGTACATTGGATATATATAGGTGTTTATAGCCATATATTGGCATACTTATGCGTACTAGGTTCAAGCTTGCATAGGGATACGTAGCCATGCATACATGGCCATACATAGAAATACATGAACCAGAATAAACTCAATCTATTTATTTATTTTGTGGCTACGCAGTTTACTAAATGCTATATTTTTAAGCTTCAAGCGTCGATTTAACTTAAGACATTGTCTATTGTCGAGGTAAAATGTCTCCAAACTTCTTTTCAAACTTGTCGTTCCTTGCTACGTCCATGATGACAGTAACAGTTAGAAATCCATCTTCTTTAACCTTGGTTTCGTGTATAGATAGCTTAATTATACAACCAACTAGAAGGATAAAGAATACAGGCTTGACTTGTGATTGAATGGTGTGTTTCGAGTAGGAGTGGCTTTCTCTCTTCTAATGGTACAATAACATTAGCTAGTACCAAGAGAATATGAACTAAGAGAAGGAATCCTACCTATATAGCCTTGTAACCATCATGTGCACAGTTTGATGCTATTTTTAGCTTGGAGATAATCTGAGCGAAGAACCTGATTGGTTGATTTCCTGAGGGTAGGAGGTTTCTAGTCGTGCAGTAGACAAAAATCTTATTGTTTTCAGTTGTCTTTACTTAACAAACACAATAAGCCCCCCCCCCCCCCCCCCACAAACTCAATTAGCCCCCCTAAAATTTTGGCTGGATCCTATCGATGTAATTTCAAACATAAGTTTACTTGGGTGTCCTTTTGAGTGCTGTGATCTTCACACGCTTCAGAGGGACGCCATTCTAACATAAGTTTACTTGGGTGTCCTTTTGAGTTTTGTGATCTTCACACGCTTCAGAGGGACGCCTTTCTACTGAACATAAGTTTACTTGGGTGTCCTTTTTAGTGTTGTGATCTTCACACGTTTTAATGGGACGCCTTTCAAAGATAAGTTTACTTGGTTGTCCTTTTGAGTGTTGTGATCTTCACACGCTTCAGAGGGACGCCTTTCAAAGATAAATTTACTTGTGTGTCCTTTTGAGTGCTGTGATCTTCACACGCTTCAGAGGGACGCCTTTCTAACAAGTTTACTTGTGTGTCCTTTTGAGTGTTGTGTATTTCGAGTTAAAATAAATGTTAGAAGTCTGACATTACATGAAGAAGTGCTTTGACGCGGTTATTTTAGAAGAAAAAAACCCAACTTTTTTGGAAAAGGAAAAGTATAAGGGTGATCAGTGAGAATCTGTAAATTTATTCCACTAATTTTGCCATTTCTTTTCATCTTAATCAAGCAGGAAATCAAAAGTGATGTTCAAGAATCCCTAACTTGTGGCTATTCCAGATCATATGCTAAAACACTTACCCTAGATTCCACAAGCGATGGTAAAAAGAGGACCTTTATTCAAAGGGGATAGATGTTGTGCACGGTATCAATGATATTCAAGTGAAAACAGAAAACGTGAGTACTGATGTTTATGTAAGTTCGAATACAGTGCAGTTATAAAGTATGCGGCGGTTAGCAGCAAAACACAAGAGAAGGGTTAGGAGAAGTACGACTCATGGTGCAGTAATGGAAGATAACAATAGCTGTTATTTTGTATAAAAATAGCGCAACTGAAAATGCGCGCATAGGAGTGGAGGGGAAAGATTGGGGACGAGCTTTGCCATAATTTTAATCACGAAATATGTCTAGTATAGCCTTGTTATAGCGTTAATCATCAACTAATTTAAACTACAAACAAATAATCTCTGAAAATAAATAAAATGACTTCTTCTGTATTTATGGCCATAGAGATGCCATATAGTTTCGTTCCACTTTCGACTTTTCATCGACTTTTGAAGGCGTTCATTCAAGAACAAGAATTATACAAACTCAATTAAATCTTGTTATGGTTACACGCCTATTTTACAAAATGTTAATATATATTTCAAACTTAAGTTGGTATAGTGTTTGGGAGTCCCATCCAGGTACCAATCCTCCTCGGACGGGCTTGATTCAGTGTTTTCGAAGCCCAAGTTTTTTCCACTGGACCACTGTTCCAGGTAAATCAGCATAACAATAGCCGTGAAAACAATGCACCGAATAGACTAGACTTTTTAACATTCTACTTTCAACCGATTCCGTGCGTGGCAGAGATGCAAGGGATTAGCCGATATAGTCTGGGGGCCGGCTGGTCTCTCCCCTGATGCTTCGGCTAGAACATTTTCTTGCATAATTCGTACACCCAAGGGCAGAAGGATTTAATCGCCGTTAGGTCCGAAGTCCATACGACGCCTCAGCTCTGCGGATGTCTCGGGGGTATGGCAAACTAGAATCGATTTTTTTTACCAAAAGAGGGGGTTTTTTTTAAATCTTTTTTCTTTTAAATATATGTTCTGGAAAACAAACCAATTACTATAGCCGAGAGGCAGACTTGATCAAGATATACGGGCGCGCAACACATAAAGGACGACATTCAATTCTATAAAAGAAAACTCTCTATGTCACCGGTTTAGGGTTATGAAGTTGTCGAAAGTGCTATTTGTGATATTTTGCGTGCATAAAGCAGTAGGAAATCAGGTCCATGAATAAAACCCCAAGCAAAAAGTTGATGATGACTTACAGTGTATCTGAACTAATTTGAAAGAAAGAGTGTATGCTAACATCCGGATTGACACCTACACACTTGTACTTATTCTAAAAAACGGATCTATCCTCTTTCGTTTCTCTAGTTATCAGCAATCTAGCTATCTGATAATGATGCTAGATGATGAAAGTTGAATAAACTTTTTAATTTATGCCTGTAGTGGATTAACAGACTGAGATATAGAAGATTTTCTAGTAGAAGTCCTTCCCTGTTCTGGAAACAGCGTTTATAAGGGAATGTATGGGCAGAATACTGGATTTTTGACCATTTTTCTGTTTTACGGTATTTACTTAAAAACATGATATTCTTTACCGTATTCGATAGTGGATCGATTTCGGACATGTGAATTTGAGGTGCGAAAGTCAGAACTTCATTTTTCAGTGATCCCCTTCAAAGGCCCTCTGTACTCAATCGAACAAGAAATATGGCAGACAATAAGCTAGCAAGTACCACAAACAACGGATTTATCCTCTTTCGTTTCTCTAGTTATCAGCAATCTAGCTATCTGATAATGATGCTAGATGATGAAAGTTGAATAAACGTTTTAATTTATGCCTGTAGTGGATGTATTGGCAGAGATATTCAAGATTTCGTTGTACAATTCCTTCCCTGTCCTGCAACTGGATCGCTTATAAGGGAATGTATGGGCAGAATACTAGATTTTTGACCATTTTTCCTTTTTACGTTATTCACTTGAAAACACGAGATTCTTTACCGTATTCGATAGTGGATCGATTTTGGACAAGTGAATTTGAGGTGCGAAAGTCAGAACTTCATTTTTCAGTGATCCCCTTCAAAGGCCCTCAGTGTACTCAATCGAACAAGAAATATGGCAGTCAATAGGCTAGCAAGTACCACAAACAACGGATTTATCCTCTTTGGTTTCTCTAGTTATCAGCAATCTAGCTATCTGATAATGATGCTAGATGATGAAAGTTGAATAAACGTTTTAATTTATCCCTGTAGTGGATGTATTGGCAGAGATATTCAAGATTTCGTTGTACACTAACTCCTTCCCTGTCCTGCAAAGATCGCTTATAGGGAATGTATGGGCAGAATACTAGATTTTTGACCATTTTTCCGTTTTACGTTATTCACTTGAAAACGCCATATGCTTTACCGTATTCGATAGGGGATCGATTTTGGACAAGTGAATTTGAGGTGCGAAAGTCAGAACTTCATTTTTCAGTGACCCCCTTCAAAGGCCCTCTGTACTCAATCGAACAAGAAATAATGCAGACAATAGGCCAGCAAGTACCAGAAACAACGCATTTATCCTCTTTGGTTTCTCTAGTTATCAGCAATCTAGCTATCTGATAATGATGCTAGATGATGAAAGTTGAATAAACTATTTAATTTATGCATCTAGTGGATGTATAGGCAGAGATATTCAAGATTTCGTGGTACAATTCCTTCCCTGTCCTGCAAAGATCGCTTATAGGGAATGTATGGGCAGAATACTAGATTTTTGACCATTTTTCCGTTTTACGTTTTTCACTTGAAAACACGAGATTCTTTACCGTATTCGATAGTGGATCGATTTTGGACAAGTGAATTTGAGGTGCGAAAGTCAGAACTTCATTTTTCAGTGATCCCCTTCAAAGTCCCTCTGTACTCAATCGAACAAGAGATATGGCAGACAATAGGCTAGCAAGTACCACAAACAACGGATTTATCCTCTTTGGTTTCTCTAGTTATCAGCAATCTAGCTATCTGATAATGATGCTAGATGATGAAAGTTGAATAAACTATTTAATTTATGCATCTAGTGGATGTATAGGCAGAGATATTCAAGATTTCGTGGTACAATTCCTTCCCTGTCCTGCAAAGATCGCTTATAGGGAATGTATGGGCAGAATACTAGATTTTTGACCATTTTTCCGTTTTACGTTTTTCACTTGAAAACACGAGATTCTTTACCGTATTCGATAGTGGATCGATTTTGGACAAGTGAATTTGAGGTGCGAAAGTCAGAACTTCATTTTTCAGTGATCCCCTTCAAAGTCCCTCTGTACTCAATCGAACAAGAGATATGGCAGACAATAGGCTAGCAAGTACCACAAACAACGGATTTATCCTCTTTCGTTTCTCTAGTTATCAGCAATCTAGCTATCTGATAATGATGCTAGATGATGAAAGTTGAATAAACTTTTTAGTTTATGCCTGTGGTGGATCTACAGGCAGAGAAATTCAATATTTTGTAGCACAAGTCCTTCTCTGCTTTGCAAACAGCGTTTATAAGGGAATGTATGGGCAGAATACTAGATTTTTGACCATTTTTCCGTTTTACGTTATTCACTTAAAAAAACGGTTTTCTTTAGCGATTTCGATGTTGGAATGATTTTGGACAAGCAAGTTTTAGGTGCGAAAGGGTGAAGTTCATTTTTCAATGACCCATTGCAAGTCCCTCTGTACTCAATCGAACAAGAAAGATGACAGACAAGAGGCCAGCAAGTACCTTAAAAAACGGCATTATCCTCTTTCGTTTCTCTGGATATAAACAATCTAGCTATGTGATGAGATGCTAGATGATGAAAGTTGAATAAACTTTTTAATTCATCGTTGAGAGATGGCTAGGAAAAATACTCGCAGTCGGCCAGGTCGTCGAGGTCCCTTTCTTTTTTCATTTTTAAATACATATGGCTCTCCCAATAACTAGTACTGTGGGTATGCCTTTTAGATGGCTCGTTGGGAGATGGCAAGAAAAAATACTCACAGTCTACTAGGTCGTCGAGTTAGTCATTTTTAAATACATAAATCTTTATTTTAGGATAGTTTATGCTATCGTAAAATGCTATCGTAGGAGTGCGGTTGTGCCATTAAGGTGACTCGTTGGGACTTTGTCCTTTTGAGTGTTGTGATCTTCGCACGCTTCAGAGGGATGCCTTCTGCCGATGTAATTTCTAAAATAAGCTTCCTTTGGTGCTTTTTTCAAATGTTGTGATCTTCGTAAAACTGGCTACTACTCTATTTTTCACACGCTTCAGAGGGACGTCTCCTGCTGATGTAATATCTAAGGCAAAACAAGCTTAATTTGGTGTCCTTTTGAGTGTTGTGAAATTCACACGCTTCAGAAGGACGCCTTCTTTCGATGCAATATGTACGAGAAAATAAGCTTACTTTCGTGTCCTTTTGAGTGTTGTGATCTTCACACGCTTCAGAGGGGCGTTTACTGCCGATGTAATATCTAAGACAAAGCAAGCTTACTTTGGTGTCCTTTTGAGTGTTGTGAAATTCACACGCTTCAGAAGGACGCCTTCTTTCGATGTAGTATGTACGAGAAAATAAGCTTACTTAGGTGTCCTTTTGAGTGTTGTGATCTTTACACGCTTCAGAAGGATGCCTTCTCTCTATGTAATTTCTAAAATAAGCTTCCTTTGGTGCCTTTTTAGATTTTGTGTTGTTTGTAAACTCACTACTAATCACGTTTTCACATGCTTCAGAGGGACCCTTTCTGCCGATGTAATTTCTAAGAGAAACCAAGCTTACTTTGGTGTCCTTTTAAGTGTTGTGAAATTCACACTCTTCAGAGGGACGCCTTCTGCCGATGATATTAATCTAAGAGAAAAGAAGCTTACTTTGTTGTCCTTTTGAGTGTTGTGAAATTCACACGCTTCAGAAGGACGCCTTCTCTCAAAGTAATTTCTTTAGTGATTTTTAATTAGATTTCGTGTTCATTGTAAAACTCGCTGCTACTCACTCCTTAACACGCTTCGGAGGGACTTCTTCTGCCGAAGTAATATCTCAGACAAAACAAGTTAACTTTGCTGTCCTTTTGAGTGTTGTGAAATTCACACGCTTCAGAAGGACGCTTTCTTTCGATGCAATATGTACGAAAAAAAGCTTACTTTGGTGTCATTGTGAGTGTTGTGATCTTCACACGCTTCAGGAGGACGTGGCCTATTTTCGATATAATTTCGCTTCAGAGGGACGCCTTCTATCAAGATATTTTCTAAAATAAGATTATTATGGTGAGTGTTGTGAAATTCACACGCTTCAGAAGGACACCTTCCTTCGATGAAATATGTAGAAGAAAACAAGCTTACTTTGGTGTCTTTTTGAGTGTTGTGATCTTGACACGCTTCAGAGGGACGCCCGCTTTCGATGTAATTTGAAAAATAAGCTTTCTTTGGTGCCCTTTCAAATGTTGTGACCTTCGTAAAACTGGCTACTACTCTCTTTTTCACACGCTTCAGAGGGACGTTTACACCGATGTAATATCTAAGACAAAACAAGCTTACTTTGGTGTCCTTTTGAGTGTTGTGAAATTCACACGCTTCAGAAGGACGCCTTCTTTCGATGTAGTATGTACGAGAAAATAAGCTTACTTAGGTGTCCTTTTGAGTGTTGTGATCTTCACACGCTTCAGAGGGACGTTTACTGCCGATGTAATATCTAAGACAAAACAAGCTTACTTTGGTGTCCTTTTGAGTGTTGTGAAATTCACACGCTTCAGAAGGACGCCTTCTTTCGATGCAATATGTAGTAGAAAATGAGCTTATTTGGTGTCTTTTTGAGTGTTGTGATCTTTACACGCTTCAGAAGGATGCCTTCTCTCGATGTAATTTTTAAAATAAACTTCCTTTGGTGCTTTTTTAGATTTTGTGTTCTTTGTAAAACTCACTACTAATCACGTTTTCACATGCTTCAGAGGGACGCTTTCTGCCGATGTAATTTCTAAGAGAAACCAAGCTTACTTTGGTGTCCTTTTAAGTGTTGTGAAATTCACACTCTTCAGAGGGACGCCCGCTGTCGATGTAATTTGAAAAATAAGCTTCCTTTGGTGCCCTTTCAAATGTTGTGACCTTCGTAAAACTGGCTACTACTCTCTTTTTAACACGTTTCAGAGAGTCGTCTTCTGCTGATGTAATATCTAAGACAAAAGAAGCTTACTTTGGTGTCCTTTTGAGTGTTGTGAAATTCACACGCTTCAGAAGGACGCCTTCTTTCGATGTAGTATGTACGAGACAATAAGCTTACTTTGGTGTCCTTTTTAGTGTTGTGAAATTCACACGCTTCAGAAGGACGCCTTGTTCGATGTAGTATGTATACGAAAAAATAAGCTTACTTTCGTGTTCTTTTGAGTGATGTAATTTGAAAAATAGTCTTCCTTTGGTGCCCTTTCAAATGTTGTGACCTTCGTAAAACTGGCTACTACTCTCTTTTTAACACGTTTCAGAGAGTCGTCTTCTGCTGATGTAATATCTAAGACAAAAGAAGCTTACTTTGGTGTCCTTTTGAGTGTTGTGAAATTCACACGCTTCAGAAGGACGCCTTCTTTTAATGCAATATGTAGAAGAAAACAAGCTTACTTTGGTGTCATTGTGAGTGTTGTGATCTTGACACGCTTCAGAGGGACGCCCGCTTTCGATGTAATTTGAAAAATAAGCTTCCTTTGGTGCCCTTTCAAATGTTGTGAACTTCGTAAAACTGTCTACTACTCTCTTTTTCACACGCTTCAGAGGGACGTCTTCTGCTGATGTAATATCTAAGGCAAAACAAGCTTACTTTGGTGTCCTTTTGAGTGTTGTGAAATTCACACGCTTCAGAAGGACGCCTTCTTTAGATGTAGTATGTACGAGAAAATAAGCTTACTTAGGTATCCTTTTGAGTGTTGTGATCTTCACACTCTTCAGAGGGACGTTTACTGCCGATGTAATATCTAAGACAAAACAAGCTTACTTTGGTGTCCTTTTGAGTGTTGTGAAATTCATATGCTTCAGAAGGACGCCTTCTTTCGATGCAATATGTAGTAGAATATGAGCTTATTTGGTGTCTTTTTGAGTGTTGTAATCTTTACACGCTTCAGAAGGATGCCTTCTCTCGATGTAATTTTTAAAATAAACTTCCTTTGGTGCTTTTTTAGATTTTGTGTTCTTTGTAAAACTCACTACTAATCACGTTTTCACATGCTTCAGAGGGACGCTTTCTGCCGATTTAATTTCTAAGAGAAACCAAGCTTCCTTTGGTGCCCTTTCAATTGTTGTGACCTTCGTAAAACTGGCTACTACTCTCTTTTTAACACGTTTCAGAGAGTCGTCTTCTGCTGATGTAATATCTAAGACAAAAGAAGCTTACTTTGGTGTCCTTTTGAGTGTTGTGAAATTCACACGCTTCAGAAGGACGCTTTGGTTCGATGTAGTATGTACGAGACAATAAGCTTACTTTGGTGTCCTTTTTAGTGTTGTGTAATTCACACGCTTCAGAAGGACGCGTTCGTTCGATGTAGTATGTATACGAAAAAATAAGCCTACTTTCGTGTTCTTTTGAGTGATGTAATTTCTAAAATTTTTTTTTTGTAGACACGGAGATAACAAGCTAATACAGAAAATAGAGCTTCATACAGTTGTCATCGGATACAGCGAAGTAGAAAAAGAGAGTCAGTATATCCAAAGGAATATCCCTGCACCAATGCTATTCAAGTGAAAACAGAAACGTGAGTAGTGATAGTTGTTGGTAAAATATATATTATAATGTATGGTTTTTGTTATTGACTTTTTAATAGTATCGACGGCCTGTGGTGCGAAGGTCAAGAAACCACAGTGGGACCAATTACTTTTCTACAAGTGGTGATTCAATTTAAAAACCCGAACTAAGCATGAGACCATATAAGGCAGAGACTTTTTCACATCCATTGAAGAAACCCTTTAGCAATTAGAAAACTTTTGTGTTGGCTAACTCAAACCTGACAAAGCAAATCTATAAATGAGAAATTTTGTTCACAAATATTACTTGGATAACTAAGCATGAGACCATGGGAGAGCGACTTTTTGACATCCTTTTAAAAGCGCCCTTTCTCTGAATCTGAAAGTTATATGTTTGTATCAACTAAACAAACGAAAAACTAAATATTATATTACTTCCGTGTGGGGATTAGAAAATGCACTGCAGTTCTTAAGTTTTGTTAGTATTTTCTCAACTGAAAGAAATTCTTATCAATTTAAAATATTCCATTTATAGAGAAATTTCAACTTTGCTTGAAAGACTAATCTCTGATCAAAAGTGAGTTTGAGAATGTATAATGTTTAGGTCACCCATCCAAATACTAACCAACCGAAACGGGCTTGACTTGACATTGAAGCCCAAGGTTTTTCCACTGGACCACTGTTGAAGATTAATTAGAATAACAATAGCCGTGAGAACAATGCGCCAGATAGACAAGACTTTTTGACTTAACATTTTCCGTGCGTGGCAGAGATGCAAGGGATTAGCTGATATGGTCTGGGGGCCGGCTGGTCTCTCCCCTGATGCTCCGGCTAGAACATTTTCTTGCGTAATTCGTACACCCAAGGGCAGAAGGATTTAATTGCCGTCAGGTCCGAAGTCCATACGCCGCCTCAGCTCTGCGGATGTCTCGGGGGTATGGCAAATTAGAGTCGATTATTTTTCTTAAATTTTTGTCCGTGCCTTCGAACCCCATTAGATCCACATCAAATTTTTCTTTTCTTTTTTTAAAATCCATTTTCTTTTTTATTACATTTAAATCTTCAGCACTAAGGCAATCTGTTAAGTAAAAAAATATTTATTCCTTTTCGGTTGCAAATTGTTTCTGATATGTTTTTAAACAGGTTTTCATTCAGTTCTGTCTGTTTTCTCGAATAACAGTCTCTATTAATGGGATTAACTCAATTCAATTATTCAATTCAATTTTGGCGAAAAATTGATTTCATTTGAAAAAATGATACCCTTAAATATGATCAAGGATACCCTTAAATATGGTCATGGGTACTCTTAAATATGGTCATGGGTACTCTTAAATATGGTCATGGGTACTCTTAAATATGGTCATGGGTACTCTTAAATAGGGTAAAGGACACCCTTAAATATGGTCATGGGTACTCTTAAGTATGATCAAGGATACCCTTAAATATGGTCATGGGTACTCTTAAGTATGGTCATGGGTACTCTTAAATATGGTCATGGGTACTCTTAAGTATGGTCTTGGGTACTCTTAAATAGGGTAAAGGACACCCTTAAATATGGTCATGGGTACTCTTAAGTATGGTCATGGGTACTCTTAAATATGGTCATGGGTACTCTTAAATATGGTCATGGGTACTCTTAAGTATGGTCATGGGTACTCTTAAATATGGTCATGGGTACTCTTTAATATGGTCATGGGTACTCTTAAATATGGTCATGGGTACTCTTAAATATGGTCATGGGTACTCTTAAATATGGTCATGGGTACTCTTAAATATGGTCATTAAAAAATATATATATGTGAAATGTAACGGTAGGTTGTGTAAAGATGGGATTCCCGAAGTCCAGGATATTGAATTACTGTAGTTCTATTTAAACTCATGAATATTTATTTTAACTTAATTTATACTATTGTAGAGTACGAATACGAGCAAACAATTGTACTCTCCGTAGTCTCATTCAATCAACTGCACTACGAGCATCCCATTAGAGGATTCAACTCCTCCTAGGCTCTCCCAATCACCAGGACTGCGGTTATCCCTTTTAGGTAGCTGGTTGGGAGATGGTAAGAAAAAAATACTCGCAGTCCAGGTCGTCGAGTTAGTCATTTTTAAATACAAAAATCCTATTTTAGGATAGTTTATGCTATCGTAGGGTACGACTACTATCCCACTGCATAAAATTCGGTTAAAATATTCTACTCCTCCTAGGCTCTCCCAATCACCTGGACTGCGGTTATTCCTTTTAGGTTGGTGGTTGGGAGATTGGAAGAAAAAATACTCCCAGTCCAGGTCGTCGAGGTAGTCATTTTTAAATATATAAATAGTTTTTTAGGATAGCTTGTGCTATCGTAGGGTACGACTACTATCATACTGCATAAAATTCGGCTGAAAATTCAACTCCTCCTAGGCTCTCCCAATCACCAGGACTGCGGTAATCCCTATTAGGTGGCTCGTTGGAAGATGGCAACAAAAAATACTCGCAGTCCAGGTCGTCGGGTTAGTCGTTATTAAATACATAAATCCTTATTTTACGATAGTTTATGCTATTGTAGCGTAAGACTACTATCGGAATTCATAACATTCGGCTGAAAATTCTAGTCCTCCTAGGCTCTCCCAATCAGCAGGACTGCGGTTATTCCTATTTAGGTGGTTCGTAGCACAAATCGTTCCTTTTCTGCAAACCGCACTAGCGTTTTATAAAGGAATGTATAGACAGAATACTGTAATTTTGATCATCTCTTCCGCTCTACGTTATTAACTTTAAAACACGATTTTCTTTATTCTATTCGATAGTGGATCGAATTCGGACAAGTGAATTTTAGGTGCGAAAGCCGATGTTCATTTTTCAATGACCCCCTTCAAAGGCCCTCTGTACTCGACCGAACCAGAAATATGGCAGACAATAGGCTAGCAAGTGCCACAAACAACGGATTTATTCTCTTTCGTTTCTCTAGATATCAGCAATCTAGCTATCTGATAATGATACTAGATGATGAAAGTTGAATAAACTTTTTAATTTATGACTGTAGTGGATGTATAGGCAGAAATATTCAAGATTTCGTTGTACAATTTCTTCCCTGTCCTGCAAAGATCGCTTATAAGGGAATATATGGGCAAAACACTAGATTTTTGACCATTTTTCCGTTTTACGTTATTCACTGGAAAACACGATATTCTTTACCGTATTCGATAGGGGATCGATTTTGGACAGGTGAATTTGAGGTGCGAAAGTCATAACTTCATTTTTCAGTGACCCCCTTTAAAGGCCCTCTGTACTCAATCGAACAAGAAATATGGCAGACAATAGGCTAGCAAGTACCACAAACAGCGGATTTATCCTCTTTCGTTTCTCTAGTTATCAGCAATCTAGCTATCTGATAATGATGCTAGATGATGAAAGTTGAATAAACTTTTTAATTTATGCCTGTAGTGGATGTATAGGCAGAGATATTCAAGATTTCGTCGTACAATTCCTTCCCTGTCCTGCAAAGATCGCTTATAGGGAATGTATGGGCAGAATACTAGATTTTTGACCATTTTTCCGTTTTACGTTATTCACTTGAAAACACGATATTCTTTACCGTATTCGATAGTGGATCGATTTTGGACAGGTGAATTTGAGGTGCGAAAGTCAAAACTTTATTTTTCAGTGATCCCCTTCAAAGGCCCTCTGTGACTCAATCGAACAAGAAATATGGCAGACAATAGGCTAGCAAGTACCACAAACAACGGATTTATCCTCTTTCGTTTCTCTAGTTATCAGCAATCTAGCTATCTGATAATGATGCTAGATGATGAAAGTTGAATAAACTTTTGAATTTATGCCTGTAGTGGATCTACAGGCAGAGAAAATCAATATTTTGTAGCACAAGTCCTTCCCTGCTTTGCAAACAGCGTTTATAAGGGAATGTATGGGCAGAATACTAGATTTTTGACCATTTTTCCGTTTTACGTTATTCACTTAAAAAAACGGTTTTCTTTAGCGATTTCGATATTGGAATGATTTTGGACAAGCAAGTTTTAGGTGCGAAAGGGTGAAGTTCATTTTTCAATGACCCATTGCAAGTCCCTCTGTACTCAATCGAACAAGAAAGATGACAGACAAGAGGCCAGCAAGTACTTCAAAAAACGGCTTTATCCTCTTTCGTTTCTCTGGATATAAACAATCTAGCTATCTGATAATGATGCTAGATGATGAAAGTTGAATAAACTTTTTAATTCATCGTTGGGAGATGGCTAGGAAAAATACTCGCAGTCGGCCAGGTCGTCGAGGTCCCTTTCTTTTTTTATTTTTAAATACATATGGCTCTCCCAATAACTAGTACTGTGGGTATGCCTTTTAGATGGCTCGTTGGGAGATGGCAAGAAAAAATACTCACAGTCTACTAGGTCGTCGAGTTAGTCATTTTTAAATACATAAATCTTTATTTTAGGATAGTTTATGCTATCGGAAAAATGCTATCGTAGGAGTGCGGTTGTGCGGTGACTCGTTGGGACTTTGTCCTTTTGAGTGTTGTGATCTTCGCACGCTTCAGAGGGATGCCTTCTGCCGATGAAATTTCTAAAGTAAGCTTCCTTTGGTGCTTCAGAAGGACGTCTTCTTTCGATGTAGTTTGTACGAGACAATAAGCTTACTTTGGTGTCCTTTTTAGTGTTGTGAAATTCACACGCTTCAGAAGGACGCGTTCGTTCGATGTAGTATGTATACGAAAAAATAAGCTTACTTTCGTGTTCTTTTGAGTGATGTAATTTGAAAAATAGTCTTCCTTTGGTGCCCTTTCAAATGTTGTGACCTTCGTAAAACTGGCTACTACTCTCTTTTTAACACGTTTCAGAGAGTCGTCTTCTGCTGATGTAATATCTAAGACAAAAGAAGCTTACTTTGGTGTCCTTTTGAGTGTTGTGAAATTCACACGCTTCAGAAGGACGCCTTCTTTTAATGCAATATGTAGAAGAAAACAAGCTTACTTTTGTGTCTCTTTGAGTTTTGTGATCTTGACACGCTTCAGAGGGACGCCCGCTTTCGATGTAATTTGAAAAATAAGCTTCCTTTGGTGCCCTTTCAAATGTTGTGAACTTCGTAAAACTCGCTACTACTCACTCCTTCACACTCTTCAGAGGGACGCCTTCTGCCAATGTAATATCTAAGAGAAAAGAAGCTTACTTTGGTGTCCTTTTGAGTGTTGTGAAATTCACACGCTTCAGAAGGACGCCTTCTCTCGAAGTAATTTCTTTAGTGATTTTTAATTAGATTTCGTGTTCATTGTAAAACTCGCTGCTACTCACTCCTTAACACGCTTCAGAGGGACCTCTTCTGCCGAAGTAATATCTAAGACAAAACAAGTTTACTTTGGTGTCCTTTTGAGTGTTGTGAAATTCACACGCTTCAGAAGGACGCGTTCGTTCGATGCAATATGAAGTAGAAAATGAGCTTATTTGGTGTCTTTTTGAGTGTTGTGATCTTTACACGCTTCAGAAGGATGCCTTCTCTCGATGTAATTTCTAAAATAAGCTTCCTTTGGTGCTTTTTTAGATATTGTGTTCTTTGTAAAACTCACTACTAATCACGTTTTCACATGCTTCAGAGGGACGCTTTCTGCCGATGTAATTTCTAAGACAAAACAAGCTTCCTTTGGTGTCCTTTTAAGTGTTGTGAAATTCACACTCTTCAGAGGGACGCCCGCTGTCGATGTAATTTGAAAAATAAGCTTCCTTTGGTGCTTTTTTAGATTTTGTGTTCTTTGTAAAACTCAGTACTAATCACGTTTTCACAATGCTTTAGAGGGACGCTTTCTGCTGATGTTTTTTCTAAGAGAAACCAAGCTTACTTTGGTGAACTTTTAAGTGTTGTGAAATTCACACTCTTCAGAAGGGTCGCCCGCTGTCGATGTAATTTGAAAAATAAGCTTCCTTTGGTGCCCTTTCAAATGTTGTGACCTTCGTAAAACTGGCTACTACTCTCTTTTTAACACGTTTCAGAGAGTCGTCTTCTGCTGATATAATATCTAAGACAAAACAAGCTTACTTTGGTGTCCTTTTGAGTGTTGTGAAATTCACACGCTTCAGAAGGACGCTTTGGTTCGATGTAGTATGTACGGGACAATAAGCTTACTTTGGTGTCCTTTTGAGTGTTGTGAAATTCACACGCTTCAGAAGGACGCGTTCGTTCGATGTAGTATGTATACGAAAAAATAAGCTTACTTTCGTGTTCTTTTGAGTGATGTAATTTCTAAAATTAGCTTCCTTTGGTGCCCTTTCAAATGTTGTGATCTTGGTAAAATTTTCTGCTACTCACTTCTTCACACGCTTCAGAAAGACGCCTTCTGCCGATGTAATATCTAAAAGAAAAGAAGCATACTTTGCTGTCCTTTTGAGTGTTGTGAATTCACACGCTTAAAAAGAACGCCTTCTCTCGATGTAATTTCTTTAGTGATTTTTTAGATTTCGTGTTCATTGTAAAACTCGCTGCTACTCACTCCTTCACACGCTTCAGAGGGACATCTTCTTCCGAAGTAATATCTAAGACAAAACAAGTTTACTTTGGTGTGGTTTTGAGTGTTGTGAAATTCACACGCTTCAGAAGGACGACTTCTTTCGATGCAATATGTACGAAAAGAAAAAGCTTACTTTGGTGTCATTGTGAGTGTTGTGATCTTTACACGCTTCAGAAGGATGCCTTCTCTCGATGTAATTTTTAAAATAAGCTTTTTTTGGTGCTGTTTTAGATTTTGTGTTCTTTGTAAAACTCGCAACTAATCACGTTTTCACATGCTTCAGAGGGACGCTTTCTGCCGATGTAATTTCTAAGAGAAACCAAGCTTCCTTTGGTGTCCTTTTAAGTGTTGTGAAATTCACACTCTTCAGAAGGACGCCTTCTCTCGAAGTAATTTCTTTAGTGATTTTTAATTAGATTTCGTGTTCATTGTAAAACTCGCTGCTGCTCACTCCTTAACACGCTTCAGAGGGACCTCTTCTGCCGAAGTAATATCTAAGACAAAACAAGTTTACTTTGGTGTCCTTTTGAGTGTTGTGAAATTCACACGCTTCAGAAGGACGCGTTCGTTCGATGCAATATGAAGTAGAAAATGAGCTTATTTGGTGTCTTTTTGAGTGTTGTGATCTTTACACGCTTCAGAAGGATGCCTTCTCTCGATGTAATTTCTAAAATAAGCTTCCTTTGGTGCTTTTTTAGATATTGTGTTCTTTGTAAAACTCACTACTAATCACGTTTTCACATGCTTCAGAGGGACGCTTTCTGCCGATGTAATTTCTAAGAGAAACCAAGCTTACTTTGGTGTCCTTTTAAGTGTTGTGAAATTCACACGCTTCAGAGGGACGCCTGCTGTCGATGTAATTTGAAAAATAGGCTTCCTTTGGTGCCCTTTCAAATGTTGTGACCTTCGTAAAACTGGCTACTACTCTCTTTTTAACACGTTTCAGAGAGTCGTCTTCTGCTGATGTAATATCTAAGACAAAACAAGCTTACTTTGGTGTCCTTTTGAGTGTTGTGAAATTCACACGCTTCAGAAGGACGCTTTGGATCGATGTAGTATGTACGAGACAATAAGCTTACTTTGGTGTCCTTTTGAGTGTTGTGAAATTCACACGCTTCAGAAGGACGCGTTCGTTCGATGTAGTATGTATACGAAAATATAAGCTTACTTTCGTGTTCTTTTGAGTGATGTAATTTCTAAAATTAGCTTCCTTTGGTGCCCTTTCAAATGTTGTGATCTTGGTAAAATTCTCTGCTACTCACTCCTTCACACGATTCAGAAAGACGCCTTCTGCCGATGTAATATCTAAAAGAAAAGAAGCATACTTTGCTGTCCTTTTGAGTGTTGTGAATTCACACGCTTAAAAAGAACGCCTTCTCTCGATGTAATTTCTTTAGTGATTTTTTAGATTTCGTGTTCATTGTAAAACTCGCTGCTACTCCCTCCTTCACACGCTTCAGAGGGACATCTTCTTCCGAAGTAATATCTAAGACAAAACAAGTTTACTTTGGTGTGGTTTTGAGTGTTGTGAAATTCACACGCTTCAGAAGGACGCCTTCTTTCGATGCAATATGTACGAAAAAAAAAGCTTACTTTGGTGTCATTGTGAGTGTTGTGATCTTCACACGCTTCAGAAGGATGCCTTCTCTCGATGTAATTTTTAAAATAAGCTTTTTTTGGTGCTGTTTTAGATTTTGTGTTCTTTGTAAAACTCGCTACTAATCACGTTTTCACATGCTTCAAAGGGACGCTTTCTGCCGATGTAATTTCTAAAAGAAACCAAGCTTCCTTTGGTGTCCTTTTAAGTGTTGTGAAATTCACACTCTTCAGAGGGACGCCCGCTGTCGATGTAATTTGAAAAATAAGCTTCCTTTGGTGCTTTTTTAGATTTTGTGTTCTTTGTAAAACTCACTACTAATCACGTTTTCACAATGCTTCAGAGGGACGCTTTCTGCTGATGTTTTTTCTAAGAGAAACCAAGCTTACTTTGGTGAACTTTTAAGTGTTGTGAAATTCACACTCTTCAGAGGGACGCCCGCTGTCGATGTAATTTGAAAAATAAGCTTCCTTTGTTGCCCTTTCAAATGTTGTGACCTTCGTAAAACTGGCTACTACTCTCTTTTTATCACGTTTCAGAGAGTCGTCTTCTGCTGATGTAATATCTAAGACAAAAGAAGCTTACTTTGGTGTCCTTTTGAGTGTTGTGAAATTCACACGCTTCAGAAGGACGCTTTGGTTCGATGTAGTATGTACGAGACAATAAGCTTACTTTGGTGTCCTTTTGAGTGTTGTGATCTTCACACGCTTCAGGAGGACGTGGCCTATTTTCGATATAATTTCGCTTCAGAGGGACGCCTTCTATCAAGATATTTTCTAAAATAAGATTATTATGGTGTCCTTTTGAGTGTTGAGTGTGTTGTCTCTCACAGGTATCCCAGTACAAAGACTACATCTCGGGCGTAGAGTGTGTTTCAGAGGCCCAACACAGCACAAATTACATATATTTACTGTATTTTAAGCGGGTCTTACTGCGACCGTGATGTAGCCTTCCATCGTATGTATCTTGGCTTCATTTTGAAATCCATTTGGGATCAAGGTTTTCAATTTCTACTCTTTCTAGCATCATAAAATAATACAGAGTAGGTTGTATATG
The DNA here is from genome assembly GCA_011057435.1 of Actinia equina. Taxonomy (NCBI): domain Eukaryota; kingdom Metazoa; phylum Cnidaria; class Anthozoa; order Actiniaria; family Actiniidae; genus Actinia; species Actinia equina. Next base: position 197,715 of record WHPX01000826.1, read on the forward strand.
ACTGTGAAGAGATCGAGATATAGACTTTTCCAGTCCTGGACAACTTTTTTAATCGGATTGAACAAGCTGAAACTGATTCTTATCTCTGCGCGCGAAATTCCTAGTTCATGTCGGAGTGGAAAGTGATCCATTACGACACTATATAAGTATAAATGTAAGGACAAAGGCCTGCCTTAACGAGGATCGATAGAACCTTAAAATAAGACGATTATCAAAATATTGCGATTATTGCATACTATACAAAGAAATCGTCTTCGGATAGTCCTTATAATTTCATCGATAATTTTATCGCGGATGAAACAGAAATCGCATTGGATTTTAGCATGTTTGGCCAGGTTTTGCTGTGAGGAAACGCTTTTAATCTTCATTAAAAGTGTGTAGTAAAGGCGTACAAGTGGCTTGTGTGATACTTTTGATCCTCATTAAACCATACGTGTTTCGTGTTTTACGAAAAAAGCAAAACAAATTACACCATTGATACCTATATCACTTGCATTTTTAAAAATTGTTAGTCTTAGCCCAAAAATTCAAAATTATGGAAAATCCGAAACAGTATTGACTGCTTGGATTGGTCTTTTCTTAGGTGGAGTGTGAGATGGAGAAAAAATATTGCTTTAGTATTTCAACTTCAAATTATAGTGACAAGATGAACGTTACTAGAAAATGTACTTTGACGCAGTTGTTTAAAAAAAAAAAAATTTTTTTAAATGGCTTTGTAAAGAAGGATACTCTAAAGAGTACTCAGTGAGAATCTGTGAATTTATGCCCCACATTTCTTTTCTTTTTTATCAAAAGAGAAATAAAAAAGGACGTTCTGAAACTACTTTATTTTTTATAGTTATGCAAGATAACAAGGTAATACAGAAAATAGAGCTTCATACAGTTGTCATCGGATACAGCGAAGTAGAAAAAGAGGAGTCAGTATATCCAAAGGAATATCCCTGCACCAATGCTATTCAAGTGAAAACAGAAACGTGAGTAGTGATAGTTGTTGGTAAAATATATATTTCAATGTATGGTTTTTGTTATTGACTTTTTAATAGTATGGACGGCCTGTGGTGCGAAGGTCAAGAAACCACAGGGGGCCCAACTACTTTTCTACAAGTGGTGATTCAATTTAAAAACCCGAACTAAGCATGAGACCATATAAGGCAGAGACTTTTTCACATCCATTGACGAAACCCTTTAGCAATTAGAAAACATTTGTGTTGGCTAACTCAAACCTAACAAAGCAAATCTATAAATGAGAAATTTTGTACACAAATATTACTTGGATAACTAAGCATGAGACCATGGGAGAGCGACGTTTTGAGCATCCTTTTAAAAGCGCCCTTTCTCTGAATCTGAAAGTTATATGTTTGTATCAACTAAGCAAAACAAAAAAACCTAAATATTATATTACTCCCGTGTGGGGATTAGGAAATGCCCTGCAGTTCTTAAGTTTTGTTAGTATTTTCTCAACTGAAAGAGATTCTTATCAATTTAAAATATTCCATTTTTAGAGAAGTTTCAACTTTGCTTGAAAAACTAATCTATGATCAAAAGTGAGTTTGAGAATGTATAATGTTTAGGCCACCCATCCAAATACTAACCAACCGAAACGGGCTTGACTTGACAGTGAAGCCCAAGGTTTTTCCACTGGACCACTGTTGAAGATTAATTAGAATAACAATAGCCGTGAGAACAATGCGCCAGATAGACAAGACTTTTTGACTTAACATTTTCCGTGCGTGGCAGAGATGCAAGGGATTAGCTGATATGGTCTGGGGGCCGGCTGGTCTCTCCCCTGATGCTCCGGCTAGAACATTTTCTTGCGTAATTCGTACACCCAAGGGCAGAAGGATTTAATTGCCGTCAGGTCCGAAGTCCATACGCCGCCTCAGCTCTGCGGATGTCTCGGGGGTATGGCAAATTAGAGTCGATTATTTTTCTTAAATTTTTGTCTTCGAACCCCATTAGATCCACATCAAATTTTTCTTTTCTTTTTTTAAAATCCATTTTCTTTTTTATTACATTTAAATCTTCAACACTAAGGCAATCTGTTAAGTAAAAAAATATTTATTCCTTTTCGATTGCAAATTGTTTCTGATATGTTTTTAAACAGGTTTTCATTCAGTTCTGTCTGTTTTCTCGAATAACAGTCTCTATTAATGGGATTAACTCAATTCAATTATTCAATTCAATTTTGGCGAAAAAATTGATTTCATTTGAAAAAATGATACCCTTAAATATGATCAAAGATACCCTTAAATATGGTCATAATTACTCTTAAGTATGGTCTTGGGTACTCTTAAATATGGTCATGGGTACTCTTAAATATGGTCATGGGTACTCTTAAATATGGTCATGGGTACTCTTAAATAGGGTAAATAACACCCTTAAATATGGTCATGGGTACTCTTAAGTATGATCAAGGATACCCTTAAATATGGTCATGGGTACTCTTAAGTATGGTCATGGGTACTCTTAAATATGGTCATGGGTACTCTTAAGTATGGTCTTGGGTACTCTTAAATAGGGTAAAGGACACCCTTAAATATGGTCATGGGTACTCTTAAGTATGGTCATGGGTACTCTTAAATATGGTCATGGGTACTCTTAAATATGGTCATGGGTACTCTTAAGTATGGTCATGGGTACTCTTAAATATGGTCATGGGTACTCTTTAATATGGTCATGGGTACTCTTAAATATGGTCATGGGTACTCTTAAATATGGTCATGGGTACTCTTAAATATGGTCATGGGTACTCTTAAGTATGGTCATGGGTACTCTTAAATAGGGTAAAGGACACCCTTAAATATGTTAAATATGTAACGGTAGGTTGTGTAAAGATGGGATACCCGAAGTCCAGGATATTGAATTACTGTAGTCCTATTTAAACTCATGAATATTTATTTTAACTTAATTTATACTATTGTAGGGTACGACTACGAGCAAACAATTGTACTCTCCGTAGTCTCATTCAATCAACTGCACTACGAGCATCCCATTAGAGGATTCAACTCCTCCTAGGCTCTCCCAATCACCAGGACTGCGGTTATCCCTTTTAGGTAGCTGGTTGGGAGATGGCAAGAAAAAAATACTCGTAGTCCAAGTCGTCGAGTTAGTCATTTTTAAATACATAAATCTTTATTTTAGGATAGCTTATGCTATCGTAGGGTACGACTACTATCATACTGCATAAAATTCGGCTGAAAATTCAACTCCTCCTAGGCTCTCCCAATCACCTGGACTGCGGTTATTCCTTTTAGGTTGGTGGTTGGGAGATTGGAAGAAAAAATACTCGCAGTCCAGGTCGTCGAGTTAGTCATTTTTAAATACATATGTCTTTATTTTAGGATAGCTTATGCTATCGTAGGGTACGACTACTATCATACTGCATAAAATTCGTATGAAAATTCAATTCCTCCTAGGCTCTCCCAATCACCAGGACTGCGGTAATCCCTATTAGGTGGCTCGTTGGAAGATGGCAAGAAAAAACACTCGCAGCCAGGTCGTCGAGTTAGTCGTTATTAAATACATAAATCCTTATTTTACGATAGTTTATGCTATTGTAGCGTAAGACTAGCAGTACTATCGAAATTCATAACATTCGGCTGAAAATTCTAGTCCTCCTAGGCTCTCCCAATCAGCAGGACTGAGGTTATTCCAATTTAGGTGGTTCGTAGCACAAATCGTTCCCTGTTCTGGAAACGCGCAAGCGTTTTATAAAGGAATGTATAGACAGAATACTGTAATTTTGATCATCTTTTCCGCTCTACGTTATTAACTTTAAAACACGATTTTCTTTATTCTATTCGATAGTGGATCGATTTTGGATAAGTGAATTTTAGGTGCGAAAGCCGATGTTCATTTTTCAATGACCCCCTTCAAAGGCCCTCTGTACTCGACCGAACAAGAAATATGGCAGACAATAGGCTAGCAAGTAACACAAACAACGGATTTATCCTCTTTCGTTTCTCTAGTTATCAGCAATCTAGCAATCTGATAATGATGCTAGATGATGAAAGTTGAATAAACTTTTTAATTTTTGCCTGTAGTGGATGTATAGGCAGAAATATTCAAGATTTCGTTGTACAATTTCTTCCCTGTCCTGCAAAGATCGCTTATAAGGGAATATATGGGCAAAATACTACATTTTTGACCATTTTTCCGTTTTACGTTATTCACTTGAAAACACGATATTCTTTACCGTATTCGATAGTGGATCGATTTTGGACAAGTGAATTTGAGGTGCGAAAGTCAGAACTTCATTTTTCAGTGATCCCCTTCAAAGGCCCTCTGTACTCAATCGAACAAGAAATATGGCAGACAATAGGCTAGCAAGTACCACACACAACGGATTTATCCTCTTTGGTTTCTCTAGTTATCAGCAATCTAGCTATCTGATAATGATGCTAGATGATGAAAGTTGAATAAACGTTTTAATTTATGCCTGTAGTGGATGTATTGGCAGAGATATTCAAGATTTCGTTGTACAATTCCTTCCCTGTCCTACAAAGATCGCTTATAGGGAATGTATGGGCAGAATACTAGATATTTGACCATTTTTCCGTTTTACGTTATTCACTTGAAAACACGATATTCTTTACCGTATTCGACAATGGATCGATTTTGGACAGGTAGATTTGAGGTGCGAAAGTCAGAACTTCATTTTTCAGTGATCCCCTTCAAAGGCCCTCTGTACTCAATCGAACAAGAAATATGGCAGACAATAGGCTAGCAAGTACCACAAAAAACGGATTTATCCTGTTTCGTTTCTCTAGTTATCAGCAATCTAGCTATCTGATAATGATGCTAGATGATGAAAGTTGAATAAAGTATTTTACTTATGCCTGTAGTGGATGTATAGGCAGAGATATTCAAGATTTCGTGGTACAATTCCTTCCCTGTCTTGCAAAGATCGCTTATAAGGGAATGTATGGGCAGAATATTAGATTTGTGACCATTTTTCCGCTTTACGTTATTTGCTTAAAAACACGATATTCTTTGCCGTATTCCATAGTGGATCGATTTTGGACAAGTAAATTTGAGGTGCGAAGGTCAGAACTTCATTTTTCAGTGACCCCCTTCAAAGGCCCTCTGTACTCAATCGAACAAGAAATATGGCAGACAATAGGCTAGCAAGTACCACAAACAACGGATTTATCCTCTTTCGTTTCTCTAGTTATCAGCAATCTAGCTATCTGATAATGATGGTCGATGATGAATGTAGAATAAATTATTTAGTTTATGCATCTAGTGGATGTATAGGCAGAGATATTCAAGATTTCGTGGTACAATTCCTTCCCTGTCCTGCAAAGATCGCTTATAGGGAATGTATGGGCAGAATACTAGATTTTTGACCATATTTGCGTTTTACGTTATTCACTTGAAAACACGATATTCTTTACCATATTTCATAGTGGATCGATTTTGGACAAGTGAATTTGAGGTGCGAAAGTCAGAACTTCATTTTTCAGTGATCCCCTTTAAACTCCCTCTGTACTCAAGCGAACAAGAAATATGGCATACAATAGGCTAGCAAGTACCACAAACAACGGATTTATCCTCTTTCGTTTCTATGGTTATTAGTAATCTAGCTATCTGATAATGATGCTACATGTTAAAAGTTGAATAAACGTTTTAATTTATGCCTGTAGTGGATGTATAGGCAGAGATATTCAAGATTTCGTTGTACAATTCCTTTCCTGTCTTGCAAAGATCGCTTATAAGGCAATGTATGGGAAGAACACTAAATTTTTGACCATTTTTCCGTTTTACGTTATTCACTTGAAAACACGATATTCTTTACCGTATTCGATAGTGGATCGATTTTGGACAAGTGAATTTAAGGTGCGAAAGTCAGAACTTCATTTTTCAATGACCCCCTTCCTAGTTCCTCTGTACTCAATCGAACGAGAAATATGGCAGACAATAGGCTAGCAAGTACCACAAACAACGGATTGATCCTCTTTCGTTTCTCTGGTTATCAGCAATCTAGCTATCTGAAAATGATGCTAGATGATGAAAGTTGAATAAACTTTTTAATTTATGCATCTAGTGGATGTATGGCAGAGATATTCAAGATTTCGTTGTACAATTCCTTCCCTGTCCTGTAAAGATCGCTTATAGGGAATGTATGGGCAGAATACAGATTTTTGACCATTTTTCCGTTTTACGTTATTCACTTGAAAACACGATTTTCTTTAGCGATTTCGATAGTGGATCGATTTTGGACAAGTGAATTTGAGGTGCGAAAGTCAGAACTTCATTTTTCAGTGATCCCCTTAAAGGCCCTCTGTACTCAATCGAACAAGAAATATGGCAGACAATAGGCTAGCAAGTACCACAAACAACGGATTTATCCTCTTTGGTTTCTCTAGTTATCAGCAATCTAGCTATCTGATAATGATGCTAGATGATGAAAGTTGAATAAAGTTTTTAATTTATGCCTGTAGTGGATGTATAGGCAGAGATATTCAAGATTTCGTTGTACAATTCCTTCCCTGTCCTGCAAAGATCGCTTATAGGGAATGTATGGGCAGAATACTAGATTTTTGACCATTTTTCCGTTTTACGTTATTCACTTGAAAACACGATATTCTTGACCGTATTCGATAGTTGAACGATTTTGGACAAGTGAATTTGAGGTGCGAAAGTCAGAACTTCATTTTTCAGTGATCCCCTTCAAAGGCCCTCTGTACTCAATCGAACAAGAAATATGGCAGACAATAGGCTAGCAAGTACCACAAACAACGGATTTATCCTCTTTGGTTTCTCTAGTTATCAGCAATCTAGCTATCTAATAATGATGCTAGATGATGAAAGTTGAATAAACTATTTAATTTATGCCTGTAGTGGATGTATAGGCAGAGATATTCAAGATTTCGTTGTAGAACTCCTTCCCTGTCCTGCAAAGATCGCTTATAGGAAATGTATGGGCAAAATACTAGATTTTTGACCATTTTTCCGTTTTACGTTATTCACTTGAAAACACGATATTCTTGACCGTATTCGATAGTGGATCGATTTTGGACAAGTGAATTTGAGGTGCGAAAGTCAGAACTTCATTTTTCAGTGATCCCCTTCAAAGGCCCTCTGTACTCAATCGAACAAGAAATATGGCAGACAATAGGCTAGCAAGTACCACAAACAACGGATTTATCCTCTTTCGTTTCTCTAGTTATCAGCAATCTAGCTATCTAATAATGATGCCAGATGATGAAAGTTGAATAAAGTTTTTAATTTATGCCTCTAGTGGATGTATAGGCAGAGATATTCAAGATTTCGTGGTACAATTCCTTCCCTGTCCTGCAAAGATCGCTTATAGGAAATGTATGGGCAAAATACTAGATTTTTGACCATTTTTCCGTTTTACGTTATTCACTTGAAAACACGATATTCTTGACCGTATTCGATAGTTGATCGATTTTGGACAAGTGAATTTGAGGTGCGAAAGTCAGAACTTCATTTTTCAGTGATCCCCTTCAAAGGCCCTCTGTACTCAATCGAACAAGAAATATGGCAGACAATAGGCTAGCAAGTACCACAAACAACGGATTTATCCTCTTTGGTTTCTCTAGTTATCAGCAATCTAGCTATCTAATAATGATGCTAGATGATGAAAGTTGAATAAACTATTTAATTTATGCCTGTAGTGGATGTATAGGCAGAGATATTCAAGATTTCGTTGTAGAACTCCTTCCCTGTCCTGCAAAGATCGCTTATAGGAAATGTATGGGCAAAATACTAGATTTTTGACCATTTTTCCGTTTTACGTTATTCACTTGAAAACACGATATTCTTGACCGTATTCGATAGTGGATCGATTTTGGACAAGTGAATTTGAGGTGCGAAAGTCAGAACTTCATTTTTCAGTGATCCCCTTCAAAGGCCCTCTGTACTCAATGGATCATATTCTGTAACGATAGTAGGACTTTACGTCACATCCAAAAAGACCTTATGCGTTATAACGAACAACAAGGTAAAGAATACAAGCTTAGCTTATGATTGAATGAGGTTTTTTGAGGAAAAGACCACATCACGGGAGTAGAGTGCATTTTACGACCCCTGACAGACCAAATTACAAACATTTATTTTTAGGGTCCTTGTCCGCCCGGGATGTAGTTATTAAATATTTGTTGAGTGCTCATTTAGAAGCCATTGTTTTCAATTTCATCCTACACCCAAGTTTACTTGGGTGTACTTTTGATTGTTGTGATTTTCACACGCTTAAGAGGGACGCCTTTCTAACATACGTTTACTTGGGTGTCCTTTGAGTGTTGTTATATTCAAACGCTTCAGAGGGACCCCTTTCTAATTACATTCATAATAAGCTATGGGATGCTTCTCCGCCCGTGATATCTATCTTAAATACTTTACGTTTGAATCCATTTGGAGGCCATTTTTTCATTTCCTACCACTTGAAGTGAAAACAAAACAAAAAACAAACAAAAAAAACACACATTAGACTCTGTATTAACGTGAAAAAGTCAAGGTGTAAACTAATCTAGTCCTGGACTGAATTTCTGATACAAGAAGCTGAAAAATTATTTTCCCCGCGCGACTTGTGAGCGGATGAATATTAAGTTTTGAAATACACAAGGTACGTGCCGTGCCGTGTTCTTAAAGGTGTGTATGGATAATATCCTGGGGACCTCTAAATTGGGAAAGTCTTTTTCTGAGCAGTCAACGGACGTGCCGTGACTATAAGGGTGCCACGCTGAAGCATCCTGAACCGCCACCCGGTTAGCTCAGTTGGTAAGAGCGTCGGTCTGTTGTGCGGGAGGTCGTGGTTCAAGCCTCGGCCGGACCAACACTCAGGGTCTTAAAATAACTGAGGAGAAGGTGCTGCCTTTGTAATTACATCTGCAAATGGTTAGACCTTCACGTGGCTCGGATGATCACGTTAATGGCGGTCCCGTCCCTAATTAACTAGAGACGTTAAAAGAGGACCACGAGTTTATCAGTTGAATTACTGTCAAGTGTTATCCTCTATAAACAAAGTTAATTATTATTATTATTATTATTATTATTATTATTATCCTCATTTTCTGATTAATGATCTAACGCGATGCGATTGGCTCAAAGGTAGTCTTCAATTCATTACCATGTCTCTACCGTCCGGATTTACATACACTTATAGTATTTTATATGGCGAAGTCAACTAATTATGGTAGGGCGAGCATGTATGATATTGATGTCTCCATACGGCCACACACGGCAGCAAAGGGCTAGCTCAATACCACACGAGCGTCTACAAGGACCATGTGCACGACAACAAGCGTACACACGGGCGACTACATGGCATACATCCATGAAGGACATGCCTTCTTTTGTCCTCTTCAGTTCCAGGTCACTAGGACACTGGTGAAAAACGCACTGCGCACGTTCGGAGATGGCGTACGTAACTAAGGGCAACTCATATTTTTGATGCAAGTGTTTTATTTGTTTTACAAAATCGCAAAACTTAAGAAAAATACTGAAAACTTAAGGTTGTCCTTTTCACAATAGCAAGATAATTTCGATTGTGATACACAGCTGATTTATACAAAAAAACTTTTGTTTATACTAAGCAAAAAAAATCATTTGAAAATACCGCCACTCGCAGCCCGACGACGACATCCAGCATGGCTAACTTGCAGATAATCACATGGTTGGATTCTATGTAAAGAAATCTAAAAATATCTGTAAAATTCCAAAACGAATATTTAAGAAAAAGACTTGTCGGTTAAGATAAGGCATACCCTTAGATGTAATAAATTGCTATTGTTCGCCATTTTGATTTTCTCCCAACGCATGCGCATTGCGTTTTTCACCAGTGTCGGTCACTAGTCGGTCACTAGCCTTTCTGTTTCTCCTCGCGCTTTCGTTTTGACATTCCGAATCCCGAACATCAGCCGAATAAATTCCGGGAAAAACCAATCAATTCAAACATATCATTCAAGTTTTTATTTCAAAAAAATTCCATCTATAATTTTTCCACATGACTCTTTATGTGTTAATTTTTCCCCTTAAATTTTCTCAACAGAAGTGGTACTGATATGAAATCATAAAACTAATATATTTAATGCAGTTATAAAATAGAGATGAACCTTTTTATACACTTATATATGAATTTCAAAACTACAAATATTAATCTTGATTCAATAACGTTTCTAAATTATCACAGTTTAAATGTTATGGTTTCCGATCTTGGCACGAAGGTTTTACGAAGATGATATCATTTATCGTAACGCTTCGATGATTGTCCGTAAAGTTATAAATAACTCCGATGACTATTGCACGAGAGCCTCTTCCTCTTGTTTTGAAGTTTTGAGTAATTCGTGATTTCTTCCTCATGGACTCACTCTGTCCTCAAATAATACTTATAAATGACAAAAACTATATTTCACGGAGCTGCTTGGCTTTTGTTAGGTCAATAGAACTCTAGCATGTCTCATTTTTACGTGCCTTCAGCAGTTACAGCAGACATCTCTTCAGCCCAGAATCTTGCTCATTTGTCTCCAATATCGTCTGGTTTAATGGCTTTTCAAAAGAGGAAAGGCGTAGGAACAATACTCCTTACTATCACAGGTAATATAGCTATAAAATAAGCCATTATTTCCCTTTAACCATTTATTTACAGTCATTTTATGTTTTTCTAGCAATGCAAATTAACTTTTCTTTAGATACATGTAAAAACAGCCCTTCTGGTATAGAGAGTCTTTATACGGTACTCTTAAAAACATTTCTTTCTTATTGTGCTACACTTTACTTAAAATAAGAGCTAGAGGAGGTGGAGCTGTTTAATAAAAACTAAAGAATAGTTTAGTATAAATACATGTAAATATTCAGGTTCTTTATATAGCTTTTCTACCCTAGAGATTGGTGATTTTCTGTTGATATGGTAACATATTGCTCTCAAAATCTTAAGCAAAAACATGTATTTTCCAGGTAATACACTATCAGATATCAGGGGCTGGTACAGAGGGGGGGGGGGGGGGGGGGTGTATTGGGTGGATTTCCATTATGATTGCATCTAATTATAAAATATGTCAAAAGTCAAAATTTAGCTGCATTCACAAGTATGCAGTACACTGTATGTTGTAATTTAGTCATTTTTTACCTTTGTACTGTAAAAAAAGGCTCAAAAGAACTTTTTAAAATTATTCACTCCCCTTTTTAAAATCCTGTATCCACCTCTGGATATATTCAACATATTCATGTACTAATGGTGCTTGAATGTCATGGATATGAGATTTGTTCTTTAAATATGAGAGGGGGGTAATCATACCTACTCCAAATTCACTTGACTGGTCACGAAACAATATGGTTTCAAGTCGAAGTTGCATGGACTTGATGAATTAAAGAATCAAGTTCAGTCTCAACTTCAAACCATTGTTTTGTGGTCATGTCCAAGGAAACTCGGGGGTCTATTAGTTAATCAGGAAATGATATAGTATTTTTGGGGGGTGGGGAGAGGATACTATAAAGGTAAATTCATGCTTTTGGGAGCTCACTTGGGAGGGCTGGGTGGTGTTTATGCTCTCTGCACCTATGTGGATTTTCTGGAGGTGTGATACTGTAGTAATCTGAGCCCAAGCCCAGACCATGTGATGATATGACGTGGAATCGGCCATGTTTTTATTTTGCAAAGCAAAGTAGAATCTATGGTAAAAGTTACACCAAGGACTTGTAGACCATTTACTATAGAGGTATTTCACCATCACTTGGGCTGCCTGTAGATGCATGGTATAACAATGAAATCCCTTTGCTCTTGGAAATTGGATTCTTTCTCATGTAAAACAATTGTATTGTTTCTGTCATCTAACATGTCGTCACGTGATCGCGAAATACACGGTACCTCAGCTCTATAGATACATACAGTAGAACCCCTTTCAAAATAGGCCATTATTGAATTCGTGCAATACCTCTGTGTTCCTTGATTATAGATTGATTCTGATGCTGAAATCAAGGCTGAAGGCCTGAGTAACAGAGAACTCAAACTGGAGTTAGTTATATCTTGGATGCAAGACTACGAAGAAAATGCATTAGAAATGCCACAAATTCCTTTGGAAAAATGTGATTTCTTTTACATTTTTCTTAACATTACATCCAAAATAATAATAATAATAGGGCTGGTTTATGCCAATAGCATCCTCCATTTAGTTGAAGAGGCCATGTCAGATTTTATTTAATGACTTAATGTTATAAAATACTTTTTTGCTTTCGTTATTATATTAAACTATTTGTTGTTTGCAGTTGTTGAAGGTCACCAACTACCAGTAATGGATCCTAATGGTAAATCTGATCCATACTGTATCGTGTCTGTTGGAGGGCAAGAACAGACCACTGCTGTGCAGTATACCACTGTTAATCCAGAGTGGAGAGAGACATTTCAGTTTGAAGTTCCAACAATACCGCAATTATCAGATACAGGTCTGTTTTCAGTCAGTCAGTCTGATAGTTTGTGACTGGGGTTGATAGATTACATCTAGTGATGGTGATGATGTCAATAAAGGTGGTGGTAGAGTGTCAAAGTTGATGATGATGGTGGCGATGATGGTAAGGATAGGATAATTATGATAATTACTTGGTGATGCATGTTGATTGTGATTATAATAAAGTTGGTAGTAGTGTTGAAGTTGATGATGATGGTGATGATTATGGTAAGGATAATTGTGATGATAATGGTGGTGGTAGTGTTGATTATGATGATCCTGATAATTGGGCTATGATAATGATGCCTGCTGATATATGCTGATAGTTAAGTGATGATGGTGTACATGGTGATAATGATCATGGTAATAATTTATGGTGAGATATTACTAGGTCATGCAATATGCAAGATAGTATTTTTGGTAATAACTGATAAGATGATAATACTAATGATGCCAATAAAATGGATCGGCAAGATATATTATGCAAAATAATATCAATAACCATTAAAGACTATGAATTCATTGTTATTTATTCAGTTCCATTATCTCTCTAGATGATAGCTATGGAAGCTGCCTCATTCATTACGCTACAATTGACATCTGGGACAAAGACACCCTAAACAGAGACGACTTCATGGGTAGAGTGATGGTACCCATTTCTACATTAAATGAGCAGCCTACATCAGGGTGGTATCCACTGGGCAGGGCCGCACCTAAAGACAACGTCTCAGGGGAGATATTCTTGAAGATACAATTAGTGGCAAAGCAGGTAATAAAAATGACTGAAAATCAATTATCGTTCTGGTCAATGGTAAAACTTTATGTCATCTTCATCATTGCACCAGGTTGAGCTGCATAAGGCTTTTACACCATTCGTCCAACCCACTCTGCATCTTTTGCATTTTTTCTGGACTAGTTCGTTGTTGTATGTGTACTGAATTAAGTTGTTTATTAGTTCTCTCCTGTGCTTTGAGGGTTTTCCGGGTTCTCCGGCTTTCCCGCTTTCAAGCTTTTCTCCCTCTGCAAAATTTGACTTCTCAATTCCAATTGGAATCCAGTTGAAGAAGAGCCACTCTGTGGAATCAACTATTAAATCCCATTATTATTCCATCACACCATGCGTCCAACCCACAACCCAGTTTCCCGACGAGTTCGGTGTCATATGTGTGGTGTTCGGTGTCTGCAAAAATCGACTTTTAAATTCCAATAGGAATCCAGTGGGAGAAGAGTCACTCTGTGGAATCCACTGTCAAGTCCATTATTATTCCATCCCACTTTGTCTCATTCTTTCTCAACTGTCCTCAAGGGCTCCTTGGTCTAGTTCTTGCCCTATTACCCACTGGCACATAAGTTTTGATTTTCGTGGAGGAAAGAAACTTGGAGAACCTTGAGGAAACTTGGGGAACCATGAGAAAAATCCTTCTAGGGGAAGAGAAGTAACATGTTACTCTGTAGAAATACAGCTATTTCAAAAAAGGTTGACTTTGCAAAGTACATACATCACCCCTGTCTTGTATTATGAAAAATACAGCCAATTAGAATGCCGGAAAGTTGTTTTATAATGGGTGATTAACCAATCTTCCTTTCTATCAAGCATTGCAACTTATGTATTTCCAATAGTATGGGATAAAATGCTGAAGAACCCACTTTTCACTTATAATTTAATTAATTCTTGTATGCCCACCTGTCCAAAGGTCGATGTGGGTATACTCTAGAAAATAAAAATGACTCCTGGAATATTTCATGATGGTACATTCACATTACTTAAACCATTAAATAATATTCTTATATTCTTTAAATACACTTTGTACTGTAAATTTCTCACTTTCTGTCTCAGCCCATACCACGGTGGAATGCCGACGCGGAACTACTTTCACTGTGCAAGAAGAAAGCTGGCTTTGAACTACCATTTGTTTCTGGTGATTCCATCCTTGATTTTCCAGGTATTGTAACTTATACCAACTCTCAATAATTTTAGTCATTATACATTAAAATTATTCGCTGTAATGGCATGATGAGTATGTTCATTAAATAAACAGACACATTTTCAAACTTGTACTGTAATACCGTATTTGTGTTCCTTGATTCCAGACTCCAGAACATAAGTTTCATTTCAGTATCAATTGAAAATATTTGTAATCAATTGAAAATATTATAAATTTTTACTTAACTGTATGGTATTTGTGAATATAAAATATGAAATATTCACAAAGACCAATGGTAAAGTAAAGAATCAGTGTACAACTTCAACAATACAAACACTTTTAAATTCCATGGACCTTCACTGGAACTCATGAATATTCTGCACAAAATCAAGGCTAACAATGAACAACAGAGAACTTGTTACTGTAAATTTGACATGTTTTATTTCTAAACCAGTTGTTTGTTGTCTACAGGAGAAGCAGAACATGTGGAGATGGTTTTAGAGGATGTTGTAGTTGAAGTAAGCAAGCACCGGGGAATTGGAAGGGTTTACTTGACTGATTTTAGGTATAGTAGTCGAGGGTCGTTTCTGGGATTTGTTATATGTCATATACAAGGTGTTTTTAAGCATGTTCTAGTAAGTGCTTTTTCTTTTGGTCTGTCTGTCTTTTTATCCATTCATCTATCCATCTATTTATCCATCAATGCATTTATTTTTGTCTTTCTTTTCCTCCAATTATGGTTTCGTCATGTTTGCATAAATTACACCTTTCATTGTCTTGTATTATTCAGTATTATCACTACTTCATAACCATATCTTATGTTTGCCTAGTCTGTGTTTCATTTGCAGTCTTTGCTAATTATTTTGCATGGTTTTTCCTTAGACTTGTGATTTTGTGTAACACATCAAGCCATGTTGGTGTAGGTCACTGTGTAAGTATAGGGCTCCCATTTTAATGTAATGCCATCCAACATGGCCACCTGCATGTAATCATACACAAATGCTCATGGCTTTCGGAGTAGGTGGCCATAAGTGTGAATTAGTTGGCTGCAATCCCACATGAGGAACTGAAAGTATTTTATAGAAAAGAAAAAGTAGCTGACAGTTAACTTTGAAGCAGCTGCCAGACCTTTGGAAGCTGCCAGCACATTCTGAGAGCACTGTATGTATACTAGATGTGTAAGTGCACTTATATGCACATTCATATACAGCTGTACCCTTAATATATAACATGTTTTTGATGATAGGACATGTCAATGTGGGTGGCTCTCAACAACATTCAATCAGTAGATAAAGGAGAAGATGAAAAAGTAAGAGTAATAACAGTAAATTTAAGCCAAACATCGTCATTACCTTTTGTTATCTTTGTTATCTCACCAACATCATCATCATCATCACCCATCATCATGATCACCATCATCACTATCACCCCCATTATCATCACCATCAATATCACCATCATCATCATTATCAATCATCACCATCATCACCATCATGACTATCACTCCCATCATCATCATCATCAACATCATCATCATCATCATTATCAATCATCACCACCATCATCATCATCATCACCATCATCACTATTACCCCCATCATCATCATCAGATCACCATTATGCATCATCATCACCATCATCATCATCACCATCATACAACATCATCACCCATCATCATCACCATCATCAATGTACTGTATTGACTCTCTTTGTTCCAAGGTTGTTCGAAGAACAGCAGGTGGAAATGCAGCATTTGCAGATGTCAAAACACTGACCATCCGATGCCTGGACTTCCGTACCATCTACCTTACCTTCATGAATAGCCATCAACCTGCACTGGGTATATTCTTCTTGCCGCCAGGTTCCCACAGTAGCCAATCTAGTCCAGACTCTATAGCAGGTTCTGCTCATCAACTGGCGGTGGAGGAGGGTGTGGACGCTAGTGAGCAAAGGTTGCTGGATATCACTGTTCCTGAGCTTGAGAGACTAAATTCAGGTTTGTGGGGTCAAGAGCCACCCTAGATTATTAGTTTGTTATTATTAGATTATTAATAAATTATTATAAGAATATTGTTAAGTTATTACTAGAATGTTTTATGGTTGTTGTCATAATAGTGGGATATTATTGTAATCTTATTAAAGTATTATTAGGATATTATTAGATTATTCTTCAAATAGTATTATTCGGCCCAAGTTTGAGTCCTGCCGACCTCAATGTAGTATGTGAATAGAGTTGTTTGTTGGTTCTCTCCTGTGCTTCGAGGGTTTTTCTCTGGGTTCTCTGATTTTCCTCCCTCCTCAAAAATCATTTATTGAATTCTAATTTGATCTTTGGGCTTTCACCTAGTTTGGAGGCTAGCTCTGTTGTACACTGTGATACCAACAGTGAAAGCTTTTTAGATGATGTATTCAGAATGTGCTACAATATATAAGAACTTCCCATTATATTATTAGATTATTACTGGAGTCTTATGTTATTATTTTGATCTCTTGTACCCAGGAGATGGTGGCCAATCACAATTCCCAAACAACAGCAGCCATGATGACATCACCCGTAGTAGCAGCCACAGTAGTTTCCAAGTCCTCTCCAAGAGTAGTAGTAGTGGAAGTGTGGAAGGACTGGGAATACTAGCAGGACCTGGGGTACTGGGTGTGACATGCTCAGCTGGAACGTCAACAATACCTGAGAAAACTATCCAAAATGATCTTTATAGTGTGAAGTAAGTACTACTGACAGTGGAATAAACCTGCCTAAGAATCTCAAACTTTGCAAACAAGTATGTTTTTTAGCCTTCCCTACAGGTATGGCCTTGGGTCTTTTTGCTCATTGGGCTTCCTGTGGCGAGGACAAAAGTCTCTTTTTTCTTGATCCTAGTTCTTCTCTTTCATGAGATTTAGGTTCTCTACTTTACATACTGTATATAAATAATATAATGAAAAGTAGGTTCTAAATGTTGTTTTTTTCCCTTCAGTTTTTTGCCGTACTATGTCACTGTTCTGTATCAGAGAATAGCATTTCATATTTTGAATGCAATGGACAGTCCTCCTTCAAAAATATTTATCAAGTGAGTCAAGGCAACTTGAAGCTTCAAACTTAACTATAAAAGAACTTCTTAACTTAGCTTGATGTTTTCTCATTCAATACCATTTAGCGTTTTCTTGAGCTGTTTAGATGCCAAGCAATATAAAGAAAAATGTATCATCAAGTCAGACATGAGCTTTATATCTGCCCCCTCAAACGCCCCATAATGCATTGCAATCCAAAATGGCCACCCTATCATTGAATTACAGTAGTCCATTGAGTGTATGGTCTTTCTTTTAGATATCACTCTACAGACATACAACTAGACTACTGGAGTGTGTATGACTATGATGAAGAATACAACAGACAAGAGGTAACATTACGTGTTAAAGCAGATGCAATTAAACCATGATATAAAATCTAACTAAATACCAACTAATAGTATCTATTTAGTGACTAATAGTCACTATCACTCAACCAGAACATTCATCATACGAAGACAAATACACAAGAGGCCGTTGGTGTCTTTTGTTTAATAAATGTTCTGGTTGAGTAATAGTGACTATTAGTTGCTGTCACTCAACCAGAACATTTATCATACAAAGACAAATACACAAGAGATCATTTGTGTCTTTTGTTTAATAAATGTTCTGGTTGAGTAATAGTGACTAATAATTGCTATCACTCAACCAGAACATTTATCATACAAAGACAAATACACAAGAGACCATTTGTGTCTTTTGTTTAATAAATGTTCTGGTTGAGTAATAGTGACTAATAGTTGCTATCACTCAACCAGAACATTTATCATACAAAGACAAATACACAAGAGACCATTTGTGTCTTTTGTTTAATAAATGTTCTGGTTGAGTAATAGTGACTATTATTGCTGGATTGAAATTCCCCACTAAATTGATTGAGACTGATGTGTATGGAAATGAAAAGAAAGCAGTAGAGTTCCTGTATTTACAGACTAAAATTTTTGTGTTCACTTCACAGATTTCCAGTGAATGGAGAATAAGTAGAGCAAACCTAGACTTTGCTATTTGTCATTCATATCCCAAGTTTCTTGTCATCCCTGCTAAAATTGAGGTGAGTTGGTAACAAAAAAACTTGATTATTAAATCAAGAAAAAACGAATTATTCAGGTTTTTAATTCGCATTGCAATCGCACTGACCCTCACTGTCAGTTTTCATAGGCAAAATTTTTTTTTCAAAATCTGAATTTCAAAAAAATTTCACCATAATAGTGGGAAACTCAGAAATTTATTATTAATTTATAGTAAAATACAGGGTGAAAATTTGGTTTCATAAGCATTTGAAATATAAAGCACATTGATGCAATATGAAAGAACTCCCCATCGTTATTACTATAATTATATCGGTGGAGTATAAATCTCAGGTTTTCTGTTATTTATCAGGATACTACATTGAAAGGCTCCGCTCTTTTTAGATGCAAAGTAAGTCAACGTCTCAATATATGTACAGTACCCTGGGTGGCACAGTAGAGCATCCTGGGTGGCACAGTATAAGAGTACCCTGGGTGGCACAGTAGAGTACCCTGGGTTGCACAGTAGAGCGTCCTGGGTGGCACAGTAAAGTACCCTTGGTGGCACAGTAGAGTACCCTGGGTGGCACAGTAAAGTACCCTTGGTGGCACTGTAGAGTACCCTCGGCGGCACTGTAGAGTAACCTAGGCGGCACAGTAGAGTACCCTATGCGGCATATGTAGTAGAGTACATTGCGTGGCATAGTAGATGACTTCATGTTGCAAAGGGTTGTGGGAATGATTGAGGAGACCTATTCTTTATTCGTTTCAGGGTCGTATTGCTGCTCTTTCATGGTTCAATTCTAAGAAAGGAAATTTCATTATGCGATGTGCGCAGCCAAAGACAGGAGCCATGGGAAAAGTAAGAAACGTTTTTTAGGGTAATTTTTATAATGATGATTAGTAGTAATAGTAGCAGCAGCACCAATAGCAGCAGCAGCACTAATAGCAGTGGTAGCAGTAGCAGTAGAAGCTGTGGTAGCAGTACCACCAAGTAGTACCATCAGTAGAAGTGACAGAAGCAGCAGTAGCAGAAGCAGCAGCAGCAGTAGTAGCAGCAAAAGAAGCTGCAACAGTAGTAGCAGCAGCAATATCACTAGCTGCAGCAGTAGCAACAGCAGTAGTATCAGCAGCTGTAGTAGCAGAAGCAGCAGCAGCAGTAGCAATATCACTAGCTGCAGCAGTAGCAACAGCAGTAGTAGCAACAGCAGTAGTATCAGCAGCTGTAGTAGCAGAAGCAGCAGCAGCAGTAGCAATATCAGTGGCTGCAGTTGTAGCAGCAGCAGTATTTATGATTGTTGTTGTTGCCACCGTGTAATTGCATCTTGTATACAAGAGCGCAACGTATCATGCCATTGCTAAGGTTAAGTAGTCTTTATTTGAGGGAATATGCCATAGCTAAGGTTAGGTAGTCTTTATTTTAGGGAATATGCTATAGCTAAGGTTAGGTAGTCTTTATTTGAGGGAATATGCCATAGCTAAGGTTAGGTAGTCTTTATTTGAGGGAATATGCCATAGCTAAGGTTAGGTAGTCTTTATTTGAGGGAATTGCGATGACTAATTCTCTATAATTTTTCCCCAGTTCTCAACAGAAGATGAGGATGTGATAAGAGCAGCACGCAAGTGTAATCCAATCTCTGATAGACTAGTGATCTTTGACGCGCGCTCTTTGATGGCTGCTAGTGGGAACATGTTAATGGTAAGATTATTCTTCCAAGTTTGGGATCCCTGAGTTAATTTGGACATCCGGGATCCTCAACATTTTTTTTTGTCATTCATAATTGTGTAGGGTAAAGGAACAGAAGATACCGTGAACCGATACCAGGGCTGTACCCTGGTCTATCTGGACATCCCCAACATACACGCTGTAAGAGACAGCATGGAGAGGCTGCAGGCTGTGTGCGAGTCATCGTCACAGAAGAAATGGCTGTCACATTTGGAATCGACGCAATGGTTGGCTTATATTGCCGCCATCCTAAAGGTATAGTATTAATACTTGCAAGTCTATAGCTTCATATTAGTTTTTCTTCATATTTTTTTTCTCTTCTCTTATCCCTTCTCCCTCCCTCTCTATCCCAAGCAGGTGCGCACTTTTTTCAATAGGGTTAGTTATTCCTGTCTTTTTCCCCTTCGTGTGTGTGTGTTTATATGTGTTCATGTTTCTTTTTTCTGTGTTCGTACATTCGTTCTTTTATGCGTGCATTTTGCTTCCATAGAGCCTTTAACTTTGACTTCGATGCACTACCTTTTCAGACCACGTGTCATTTCCTTGTATAATATTACTTAGCTCAACAATCTTGGGCGTAATGTTTTTCAGACCATGTGTCATTCTCTCGAGAATAAGGTTTATTTTTTTAGTCTTGTCCATATTCATTCTCACACATAACCATTAAACAAAGAAATGATACTCTAGGGAATGAAACGTGAACTCGGATAGAAAACGTTACACCCAACGTTACGACTACGCCTCGTGCATC
Organism: Actinia equina; assembly: GCA_011057435.1. Classification (NCBI taxonomy): domain Eukaryota; kingdom Metazoa; phylum Cnidaria; class Anthozoa; order Actiniaria; family Actiniidae; genus Actinia; species Actinia equina. Next base: position 218,594 of record WHPX01000826.1, read on the forward strand.
CGAACTTATTAATTTTTTTTTTAGGGCGCGACAACGATAGCTCGGTTCATCGAGAAAGGCGTGTCTGCTTTGGTACACTGCAGCGATGGTTGGGATCGTACGTCACAACTGACGTCACTAGCTCAAATATTACTGGATCCTTACTATAGAACCTTTACAGGTTTCCTGGTAAGTATGGGCCATACTGATTGACCAACCGAAAGAACCGACCGATTGACGGATTAACTGAATAAATGAATGACTGATGTACCGACCGACTAACCGACCAACTGACTGATTTCCTGATTGACGAATTAACTGAATGAATGACTGACTGATGTACCGACCTACTGACTGCCCAATTGGCTGTATGATTATCTGTAGACGGATGAACTGAATGCCCGAATGACTAACCGTACCGACAGACCTGACTGAATGACTAACCAACTGTCCCACTGTTTGACCGACCTGGTGCCTACGTTATTGACAGTCTTGTTATTTGTGTTTCAGGTTCTTATAGAAAAGGAATGGATTTCTTTTGGGCATCGTTTCCGGGATCGTCTAGGTCATCCATCCTGTCCCAGCCAGAGGTCGCCTATCTTCTTACAGTTTCTAGATTGTGTTTGGCAGATTTATCGCCAGTTTCCCACGGCCTTTGAATTCACTTCAGATTTGATTCTGCTGATAGCAGATCATATGAACTCACAATGGTACGTATTTTTATTTGGAATCAAAAGTGGCGTAGCGGAAGTGCACACGCCCCTCACCTCTGGGGTCTTTGGTTAAATCTCTTAGAGTCGGTATCATATCTGAGTAAAATTTGTTAGGTCTCTTTCCTGATTTGTGGGTTGTTGAGATTTGAAGGTGTTTTTCCGTTCCTAGAACCTAACACTACAAATTCTAATTCAATCTGTGAGATAGCCATTCCCAGACTTAGAAGAGCCCCGAGGTTGTTCCAGGGTTCAATCTGTAGGTTAGCTCGTGCCCAGACTTAGAAGAGCCCCTATGTTGTTCCAATGTTCGATCTGTAAGTTAGCCGTGCCCTGACTTAGATCAGCCCAGAGGTTGTTTCAGGGGTTGATCTGTGAGTTAGCCATGCCCTGACTTAGATCAGCCCAGAGGCTGTTTCAGGGTTTGATCTGTCAATTAGCCATGCCCTGACTTAGATCAGCCCAGAGGCTGTTTCAGGGGTTGATCTGTGAGTTAGCCATGCCCTGACTTAGATCAGCCCAGAGGTTGTTTCAGGGTTCTATCTGTGAGTTAGCCATGCCCTGACTTAGATCAGCCCAGAGGTTGTTTCAGGGGTTGATCTGTGAGTTAGCCATGCCTGACTTAGATCAGCCCAGAGGTTGTTTCAGGGTTCTATCTGTGAGTTAGCCATGCCCTGACTTAGATCAGCCCAGAGGTTGTTTCAGGGGTTGATCTGTGAGTTAGCCATGCCCTGACTTAGATTAGCCCAGATTCGGTTTCAGGGTAGAGTGAAAGCATTTAACCCGTGAAATTAAAAAAATACTAGTCCACGTGTATAAATAGTCAAATAGACACAAAAGAAAACAATGGAATTAGGGTCTACTACAGTGTGTTAGTCTCGTATCTATTGCACGGGTTTAATGACTTCACTCTAACCCGTGAAATAAAAAATACTAGTCAACGTGTAATAGTCAAATGGACACTAGAAAACAATGGAATTAGGGTCTACTACAGTGTATTAGTCTCGTATCTATTGCACGGGTTTAATGACTTCACTCTATCCATAAAATTTAATTTGTCAGGTTTGGTAACTTTCTTCATAACAACGTGAGGGATCGTCACCTAAAGTCCGTTTCTAGATCCACGGTATCCCTATGGTCTCATTTATATGCATTACAAGAGGAAATGAAGAATACCCAGTATTCTTTCTGCTCTGAGGTACGAAAAAGGGCGTGACAAGCCCCCTTAATATGTGTTAAACCGAGATATTTTGTTTGTACAAAAGACGTACTTCAATGCAAGGATTGATAAGGGCAGAGGTTAACTATGGAGATTTAGTGTCAAAGATGATTGCGTCCATCCAATCCACCCTAATCCATTTATATATCCACCTACCCACTTCATTCCCTCCGTCCGTCCGTCCATCCATCCATCCCATCAGTCCATCCATCCATCCATCCATCCATCCATCCATCCATCCATCCCCCCTAATTCTATTCTTCCTTCCATCCCATCCAACCTCCAACTAACCAAGCGCCCATCCAGTCCAACAAACCGACCATCCCATCCAACCAACCAACAGCCCAACCATCTAATTCCATCCCAACGTCAAGTCCGTTTTCCTATTTTTTATCGGTTGATTGATTGAGCCCTTTTTTCCTTCATTTCTATCAGACCTTATTACCAGCCTCGAGCCTAAGAAGGCTCCAGCTATGGAGTGACTATTTTCTACGATACGATGAGACAGCATGGAGTGCTGTAGACGTGATTGATATTGACGAGGAAACAAGTGCAACGCAGGTAGGGATATGTTGCTACACATCACCATGGTAGTAATCATGAGCTACCTTGGCAACGGTCTTACCATTTTGAAAGTAATTTGCAGCAATGTGACCATCAAGAGTCTTTTTTGAGCAGAACGTATTAGACTGAAAAATGATTCTCTCGATTTTGTTTGCAAAAACCTTTTGCCCCATCCTATCTGCTGGTTTTACAAAGGTATCTAAGGTTTTTCTTGCGCTTTTTGTGTGAAAAAAACAATTACATATATCTGATAGTTTTACTAAGGGCCGACTCGTTTCCCCCTCTCTTTGACTGGAAAACATTTTGATCCATTTCCAATTTGAAGGGTTTTCGATGGTGCGAAAAGTGAATTGAATTAATTCTTTTTGCGTAAAATGCTCGAATTCTTCGTTAATGCTACCACATATGTAACACGGTTACCGATTCCATCCATTAAGGATACTTGAGTTCAATGTCCATTCTGCTCCAAGATCTTTCTTTTCTCGTATATCAGGTCAAGAGCCAACCTGATACCGTAGTGTGGGTACCTGATGAACGTGTCAAGGAATGTCATGATTGCAAGCAGAGATTTACTAGATGGAAAAGAAAGGTAAAACGTCTACTTTTTTATAGATTTGTAATAACATTAAATTATTAGCCATTCCGAGGTTAAGGGAAACATTGAGTCGAGTTCCCATTATAGTGCATTGTGGGATTGCGTGAGGGACATATTATGAGGTCTATTACAGGATATTTTGTAACTTTCTGCTTTTTTCTTATTTTCTTTTATTAATCATTTGATGGCATCTTCAGCATCATTGTCGGTAAGTTATCTCAAGTTTTTAGCAATGCATCCATCCATCAATCCGTCCGTCCGTCCCTCCATGCATCCATGCATCCATGTATCCATGCATCCATGTATCCATGCATCCATGCATCCATGCATCCATGCATCCATGCATCCATGCATGTATCCATGCATCCATCCATCAATCCGTCCGTCCGTCCGTCCGTCCGTCCGTCCCTCCATGCATCCATGCATCCATGTATCCATGCATCCATGCATCCATGCATCCATCCATCAATCCATCAATCCGTCCGTCCGTCCCTCCATGCATCCATGCATCCATGTATCCATGCATCCATCCATCAAACCATCAATTCATCCATCCATCCCATCCCATCCCATCCCATCCCATCCCATCCCATCCATCCGTTCATCCCATCCCATCCATCCATCCATCTGTCCATGTATACTTACAGTACATACAATACATACAGTTTTCTTTTCACACTGACTTTTCAAATACAACTTCCTCGTAGTGCATGCGGTCAGGTATTTTGTGGTGACTGCTCCAAACAAAAGACCACTCTCCCCCAGTTTGGCTACACAAATCCTGAACGAGTATGCGAATCCTGCTATCAACAAAACAAAATGACATCCAAGGAAGACGAGGCGAGTATTAGTGTTATGTTACAAACTATTAGCGTGTATACCTTCCCATATGTGTAACAGGACCAGGAACGTGGCTGACATGTTTGCCATGTTGGGTGACCAAGACTAAATAAATATTTGTCCAAGTCATCCAACATGGCGGTTATAATGTCGCATGCACATGAACAACAGACATGTCCACCATGTTGGTGTTGATGTGACAAAAACATTGTTCAAGTCAACAAGCTTGGTGGAAAAGAATAAAGAAAACAATAATTCTCAAGGATATACACTTGAAATAGGAAAACAATATGCTTTAAGTCAAAAGGGTCCCAATCTCTAAAAGAAATAATACTCAAGGGAATGACACATGGTCTGAAATGGGAAAACATTTTACTATCAGTATTCTTCGCTCATAGTTCTTTTCGCTTTTCTTGCAGTCTTTTCTTTCTTTTCTCTTCCTTTATTTTTTTTCTTTCTTCCTTTCCTCTTGCCTAACAGCTAATCCTTCTTTTAAAAATCTTCACTTCAGGAGGAAGACGAGTTCGAAGTCATCAGCACACCTCCTCCTTAACAGACTCTCCTCTCTTATGCTAACCGCGTCTCCTGATGGAGAACTGATGGATCAATCGTTTGATGTCTTGAAGGTGGAGACTACAGGTGCGAAGCTGGAAGTAAGGACTCTACTGGACGGAGTGCAAGAAAACAAGAGCGACGGTGAAATTAGTGATAGTGATAGTAGTTGGGAGGGTGTTCATGAAAATATATACGCTGATGATGATGATGACGACGAAGATGGTGATGAAAATGGTGTCAACTCTAAAAACGACACGCATGAAATCAAATGTGTTGACGATTATTTTTAGGAATTCTCAAAAGTATATCGTCGGTAGACGTCACAGATGACATTAAAAATGACGTCATCTATGGTGACGTAATTTGGTAAGCATCTTCACTTGGGTGAAAATGTTAGAAAATTCTTAAATGGATGATGATGATGATGATGATATATCATAACCATGAAAAGGGTACAGATGTCAATGTAGTCATCTGCTAATCACCCGCTCCATTAAAGAGAATCAGGTTATTTTTAATGGTTTCTACTAAACTTACGAGAAATTTGGCCACACAGGTTATTTTTGTACCATAGAGATCCAGTTTGTGCCTACTACACTGCTGCTCCGGTCCTTTCCTGCCTATTTAAAAATCAATATTTTTTATAGGCTTGCTATTTCGACTTACGAGTTGCAACAAACATTTTTGAATATCAAATATTCACTTACTGTGGAGTACCACAGAGATCAGCTTTGGGTACACCACACTATTCCTCCGGTTTTGGCTGCCTCTTAAAAAATATGATTTGATATGATCTACCAAATGTACTTCATTGTAAATCATATAGATGTATTATCATATATTCGATTTCATACGGCGTACCACAAGGATCAGGTTTGGGTCCACCACAGTTTGAAGAAGAAATAGCATTTAATTTTTTATTCCAATGGCATGCATGTCTACAAAGATTATTAAAATATATTTCATAATATAAAATGTTTGAGATACTGTGCGCGCTCTGATTCGTTTGAAATAAAATAATAATTCTAGGGAAAAAATCAATAAAGAAATACGTTTTTGTCATATTTCAATATCATCAGTAAACAATGTCAATAGATGATTTTAAAGGTTTTCATCAAGTTTTTATACACTTTTAATTAATTAAAATTTTCTCAAATTGAAATAAAAGTACAGTACAGAAAAAGAATAATAATTCATTTAATTATATGTTATTCCCGTTTATTTAACCTAATTTCTTAATCATTAATTATTTTTAAATTTGTGGAAAAATTACTAATTACGATGTGAAGACAAAAAAAACTGTCTCACATAAAACAAAACTTAAAATTAAAAAATATATTATTGATTTAATGATTTATCTTCAATCTCTGCTAATAGCATTACGAATGGCACTTTGTGTTTTTCGTTATCTAACAGAACCTCAAACAGCAGCTGTATAATGGGATTGATGCTTTAATGCTCTCAATTAATCAAAATTCTTGATTATTAAAGATAAACATTTTGATAATTACTAAGATATCTAAGATTGATTGATCATAGCATGGGAAACAAGGCCAAATTAAATTGTGGGTGACAGAGGGTTTCAGACTAAAGTAGTGTTTATGTTCTTTCTTTCTTTCTTTCTTTCTTCTTCTTTCTTTCTTTCTTCCTTTCTCCTCCCCCCCCCCCCCCCCCCCCCATTTGTGTGTGGTTTGCATTCATACTCAAATTGTATTATTTATACCCTTCAGTATTGATTCTGCATGAATCATGACGTCACAGTTTTAAACATATTTGAAGTATAAACCTTTATGATACTTTAAAAACGCAACACTCAAGTCAAGAAAATATTTTACTGTTCACCTTTACACTTAAGGCTTAAATGCACTTTCAAATGCATACTGACACAATAGAATGAAAAAAAGGGCTTATTATCATGATAAAAAAGGCAGGAAGGTCTTCCTTAGAAATCCTTCGTTCTCAACAAGCCTTCTTAGGTGTCTATAAAAACAAATTACTATTTTTTTATTACTAAATTGTGAATTTGTCTGACATAAAACTAAACAGAAGTATAATAAACTATCAGCGGCCTTTTTTGATAACGAACAAGACAAAGAAAAAAACTTTGACTTTCTTCTTCAACTGTTGTGTAATAGTAGCGAGTGTATTATAATTGCGTTTTCAAAATTCACAGAAAAACTGCATGCGCGCACGCGTTTTCCCTCCTTTTATTTTCCCGCCAATTTAGCTAGAATTTACGATCTTTATTTTATCATGTTATCGTTAAAACATTTTTACCATAAACTAATTTTAAAGAGAAACCTAGTTTAGGAAACTTCTTATTAAAGTGAGAACTTCATTTTTAATAACAATTAAGTTCTAGAATTAATGAATAAAGTTTTTCCCCTAAGGACAGGTGCCAGCGGAAGTTTAAACTTGGAATCGAAATATCTTTAAATTGGTTGATCATTTGTCTTCTCTTCCTTTCTTAATTTCAGCTAATCTTTCTTTATCAAAGCTACTATTCATCGTTCGTTTATCAACACCATATCTTGTTTCCTTGAACATTAACATTCGAGATTGTGAAAATATATCTTAACGGTGTTGCCTCTATCTAGACTGTTAGTTATTTTATTAAAAAAAGCCTAAAAGAGCCATGCTGTATGGCAGGCATAAAAAGAGCTTAATGAACTTCCCGAAGGAAAATGTTTCTTGCTTCACTCCATGGCAGTTGTGAAACCCGTCTTTAAAATCAAACCCCTTCTAAAAATAAACAAAATTCATTAAATACTGCAGTTTTTGGGTTTTTTCCCCATTGGTTTAACTAAAGCCCTAGTTTACCTGACTTTGTATTTGTAGACGCAATCTCAGATTGAATTGTAAATTTATTAACATTACTAGCTGACCGTTGGCCGGGAATATTGTTATTAAAAAAGCCAACTTATGTTTTTCTTTTCGACAATACATGAAAAAACTCCAACTGACAAAATGAATGAGAAAAGTGGCGCCAAAGTGCACAAAAGGCCCCGTGAGTCTTTGCGAATAATGTTGAATTAAAAAATCATTGGAGCTGAGTAAGGAATATGATGAAAAGCGAAACAAAAAACATAAGTGGCAACGTACTGTTTTTCTTGTTATTTCTCTTCCTCTAAAATGAACTTTGAAATAATATGCCCTTTGTTGTCGAAGATAGCGGAGAGACTTGATTTAATCGAAGCCTTTATCACTTGCCTCACCATGGCAACATGACGTCACATGGATGGCTGCGCAGTAGCTTTCAAAGAATGACTTCATTATTCTTCTAAACTGGTACAGAAAGGGAGCTCGTGAAATACGAACGGTGATCCAGTTTTAACCCCCTTTAGCAAGTCGTACTAAGATATACCTCGGAGTGGATAAAGCAACCAAATTAGGATTATATCTGCTGTAGTTCTTCTCGTAAAGCAGGTAATGAGTTTGAAATATGGTTTTTGTTGAACTTTTGTGAAAGCGGATGGGTTTTTTCCATCAATAATTCGTTCATTAGTTCATTCATTTATTCATCAATCCATCCATCCATTGATTCATTTCTCTTTTCTCTACAGTAGCGGCTAGGACCATTTGTGTTCAGCTAGTCATAAGAAATATCGAGGAAAGTTAATTTACACTCCAACGAGCTACAACAATTTTGTCAACACACTCCACAAGAGAAAACTGAGAAGATATCTGATAAAAGAGACGATAAGATTCCCAGCACAGGTGTTTATCTCTCCTATAACCTCTGACCGTTAGCAGTAGGAGTAGTAGCTCTCCTGGTCAAAGAAGACTTAAAAAGCGTGAAAAGCATTGGCTAACATAACTCCGTCTTTAAGAAAGAAAGAAAGATCCAACCTTAAATAGTCATTTCTTGTGGGTATACCAATTATTGTAATTTGTAATCGCAATGCGTGTGTAAAATAAACTTTAATGAACAGATGGAATATCCAATTCCTTCGAAAATATATTTCCTGAGAGAAGTTCCAGACTTTTCTTTGAAACTATTCATTATATCAGTACGCTAGAGATTTTTATTTATTATTTCTATTCGTTTATTATTATTTATTATTATTTATTGTTATTTATTATTATTATTTATTATTATTATTTATTATTATTATTTATTATTATTTATTATTATTATTATTATTATTATTATTATTATTATTATTATTTATTATTATTTATTATTATTATTTATTATTATTTATTATTATTATTTATTATTATTTATTATTATTTATTATTATTTATTATTATTTATTATTATTTATTATTATCATTCATTTATTGTTATTTATATATTATTCATTATCACTATTTGAATTTGTTATTTATTATTATTATTGTTTTAACATTATGTGAATACATTTTTTATTCATTATTTTTATTTTATATATTGATTGTTATTTTTTATTTGTATTAGTTTATTATTATTTATTATTATCATTCATTATTATCGTTCATTTATTGTTATTTATATATTATTCATTATCACTATTTGAATTTATTTATCTATTATTTATTATTATTTTAACATTGTTATGTGAATATATTTTTTATTGATTAGCATTTATCATTTCTATTTGTCATTATTATTATTATTTTTTTTAAACAGTTTATTTTATTGTTCTCCTTAGACTAAAATACACTTCAAGGATTTATCTGTGACGTATTAGCTGTAAATACGTAAGTCAATGTTGTATTGATGTTTTTATTTAAAACAACGTTTTATTGTACCTATAGTAGGATTATATTCATATTTACAAACAAAATTTAAATAACTATAAGTACAGGCCCTAGCTAATAACTATAAAGTTAAAAATGCGCTAGGACCATTTATTAATATATATATGTGTGTGTGTGTGTGTAAATATAACAATGTCACGTTTAAAGATGACGGTATTCTAGGAGCGTAAATAAAAAACAAAAACAAAACAAAAAGCACAGAGAAACAAGCGACATTTGTATGTGTGTGTGTGTGCGTGTGTGTGTCTGTCTGTGTGTATGTGTCTGTCTGTGTGTATGTATCTGTGTGTGTGTAAATATAACACTGTCACGTTTAAAGATGACGGTATTCTAGGAGCGTAGACCAAAACAACAAACAAAACAAAAAGCACAGAGAAACAAGCGATAACAGAAAATAAAGAAAAAGAAGAAATTGCATAATCGCTAGAAAAATTATCTCTTCGAGTCTTAATAATATCATAGTTGTGTTTAATTTGAAAATTGCTACTCAAGGGGATATTCTTTTAACTTATGAATTCCAGAAAGATACCACCTCTAAGACTATAAGGGGGAATCAACGATAAATTAGAAATAAGTGGTTTGATAGGAAATAACTATGTCAAAATTCGAAAGTCTCCCAGTCGGTCAATTTAATACACATTTTATTTATTAGAAGATGAAATGATTGTAAACTACAAAATCAATTGAAACCCCTACCCCAGGCCCTACGGTACAGGGCGGGGAATTTAACATACGTGTATAATGTTCGGTTAAATTTAGCACTTTTCACGTGTCCCCACGGGAAAGGGTTTGCAATTGTTGCTCTTAAAATCGTTAAGCCGTTCAAGTACGCGTTACATTCTTCGTATACCCGTAAATGCGCGTTAAATCTCTGGTCTCGCCTCGTTAGTAGGGACTTTAAGCTGCAGGACGGCAACGATGACGACGACGCCAAACATACAATAGCACTAATTGGGCTATTCAATAGATACTCGTTGGAATGTACGAAATACTGTGCATCATTGCCGTCTTATGCTGAAAGTAAGACGTAAAATGCCCTATTTTTCGTGTTAAAGAGAACGGCTACGTCAAAAGCTTATCTTTGCTGTTTTGCCTTCCTGTAGATTAAGGTCCATAGTTCCCAGCCCTGTCCCGGGGATCCGGGGTTGGGTTTCAATCGACTAGTGCATTAAAATCGATGCAATTTTTCGTAAATTTTTATTGGATGCAGATTTAACGGAGAGTGGCTTCCTTAAGTTGCGTGTAGACTATTTCCTTGATAAGTATCTTTGATAATCAGTGAAATAAAAACAGTTGCATAGAATATCCTTGGATTAAGGGAACAGTCATTATTTAAGTCAGGAGGGGGGGGGGAGGGGAGGGAGGGTGGAGAAGAAACGGGGACCCTTCTCGATTTTTTTCTATTGGAATATAGAGGGCCGTGAAAGGTCAAAAGGAGGGTTGGGACGATTTTTTAAACGATTGAAGGGGGTACCCGAAAAACTTGAATGCTATTCAGTTGTTTATGGAAAATTTATTGCATCAAAATCCTTTTTTCTTCCACCCCTACCCCCTCCGACTTAAATAATGACTGGTCCCTAAAGTGATTAGAATAGAAAATAGTATCGGTGCGAATATCAGTAAAACTGGTACTTTACATATTCTAAACAATTTAATTTTCTTGATTAAAGTGCCTATACCACCTCCTCACTTAATATTTTCAGTATTGATTCTACGTGAAGTGGATATTTGAGTGGTAAAAGAATTTCTTATGATTTGAGTGATGCATCTTGAAGATATCAAGGTTTATACTTCCAATATGTTAATGAGTGTGGTGTCATTATAGGAATTTGGGTTTGCTTCTCATCGTTTTTAAATTGCAAAAAGGTGGTGGCACTTTAACGTTTTTAATTCTATGGCTATGTTTTTAAGCAACATTGGTTGCTTCGTCTGTAGAGGGCTTCGTCGGGGCTGGTTCAGGGGACGAAATAAACGCCATTAGAATTTGTCCCCTAGAGTGCACCACAATGCACTGCGATGCCTACTCGACACGGGGTTTTCATTACCTCGGAATGACGCATATAACAACTTCCTATCAGAAACTCCCATTATAATAATTTTTCTTTAGCGGGGAAGAAGACGGATACGGTCGCTGAACATTAGAGAGTTTTGGATTGACTCTTTTCCTCCCCGCAGACGGCAAACGTGACCACGTTTTCATCGTTTTCCTGTACTTTACTTTACCTTTTACAAACCTTCTCACCAAGCGCAAATACTCTTTTGTTTTTCTACTACTTGGATTTTTTTACGATTCTTTTTCAGTAATTTAAAAGAATTTTTCACTGGTCAATTGACGTTTCACGTTTGCCTTGAACGTAAGTCTAAAATTCTCCATTATTTCTTCATAACATAAACTCGGAGCATCGAATGCTGTTAAATGTCCAATAGCGCAGCGCAACCGTGAGGTCATAAAAACGAAGACAAAGGCGAAATTCGTACAAACACACTTACAAGTTTACTTTCAGCAGATAATTTTCACAGCCGATCGCAGTTGATCTTAGTTTACATGGGTTATTATTCTTATTATTAATGTTTGTCCGAATCTTTAAGCTATTTTTAGGGTCAGTGCGCTGCGCTATTGCTATGCAGTATCCAAGCACTACTGAAATCCCTCAAAGGCCTTATTGAAATTAAAGTTATAACTAGAGGCTTGGAAAATTAGATCTTGAACGATTAGTTCGATCATAATTTATTAATGTCTCCTTCGCTTTTTAATTAAAAAATCGTATTCTAGTGAGTTCGATAGAAATCCTAAATTATTCTCAATTTACCAACGCTTGGAAACAATACGAGGTATTAACTTTGTATTTCCTATTTACGCGTATATCTACCTCAACAATTTCAAAGATCGAGCAGTTTTGATTGTTTGTGGTGGACGAGAGCTCTGAGTTACTCGTAGTACAGTTTTCATCGATGTGGTAGATCCTTTTTCAGTTTGAGGTAAAATTTGGTATTTCTGTTGGTGTGTGGTAGAGCGTTATTCTGATTCTGAGTTTAGTGAAATAATTTGGACGCACGAAAGGAAGGGAAAAGAAGCAGGATGAAAAAAAAGGAACATGAGGAAATAGAAGAAAAAAGTCATGAGAAAGGAAAGGAAAGGAAAGGAAAGGAAAGGAAAGGAAAGGAAAGGAAAGGAAAGGAAGAAAAGAAAGGAAGAAAACGAAAGAGAGCGAAAGGAAAGAAAGGAAAGGAAAGGAAAAGTACGGAAGCGGAGGGAAGGGAAAGGAAAGGAAAGAAGGGAAGGGAAAGAAAATGAAAGAAGAAAAGAAAAGAACAGCAACGAAAGGAAACGAAACGAAACAAAAGGAAGAGAAAAGCAAGAATTGAAAAAAAAATAGGACAAAAAAACATGATATAATAGGTCGGATATGTTTCTCATTTTCTTATTTCAAAAGATATATAAATTTCAGCACATTTCTGTCAAAAATCATAACTCACTTCCTAACGTTTACTTTTTGTCGCGCTTATTGATACAAAAATCCAAATCTTCAAAATATATAAAGCCTATCAAATAATGCCGTCATTTGCATTCGCTTCATTGAAAAGTCATTGACATGTTCAACGAATATCGATCGTCGACATCTTGCAAAAGAAATGAGTAAAATATTGTCCTTCTATTCATGTAGCTTTTGTCAATTCACGACTACGTTCAATACCATTCGGGAAACTAATTTTTCCATTTTTTTAAAAATAGCGGACAAATATAATAATTAACGTTTTTTTAATAAATTAAAAGTAACGAGAAGACGAAGGAATAGGACACTCCATTTCTTTGTCAAAATTCATCAACTTTATTATTTTGAACGCGAGGCTATGAACAAATACAGCAAGCTGACTCTTGAAATACTTAGATAGATTGTATATTCTAGCCGGTTGCGCCAGAGAGAACAAAAAAACTTTAATTAAGCTTTTAGAAAATTGGATTATATTGTGCTTTAGTTGGTAATTGTGGTGTGTGCTTCAAAACGCGCCGGTAATAATACTCTAGTATACTATGGAAAAAACTAATTGGATAATCTAGGTAATATAGCAGAAGGCCTAAAAAATGTTGTTGCTGATCGATGATTATAGTATCATAAGTTGCACGTCTGAGTGCTGACTAATTTGCCTTCAAATTTATTTATCGATACCTTGAAACAACCTCTAATTCAGAGCACGCATAACTCACAGATCCAACCCTGAAACAACCTCTGGACTGATCTAAGTCAGCATGACTAACTCTCAGATCCAACCCTGAAACAACCTCTGGACTGATCTAAGTCAGCATGACTAACTCTCAGATCCAACCCTGAAACAACCTCTGGGCTGATCTAAGTCAGGGCATGACTAACTCACAGATCAAACCCTGAAACAACCTCTGGACTGATCTAAGTCAGCATGACTAACTCACAGATTGAGCCCTTGAAACGACCCCTGGGCTGATCTAAGTCAGCACGGCTAACTCACAGATTGAACCCTGAAACAACCTCTGGGCTGATTTATGTCTGTGAACCTCTTAGGAGTTTTGCGGAGCGATAAAAACTAGAGAAAATCCTCAAACATCCTCAATCCTCAATCCCCAAGCATGGACTATTTAGTGTGGACGCGGTAATTACTTCATATTTAGTGCTGTCCTTTCGTTTGTATTTCAAACGGATGTTTGTGGAGCAGAGTTGGAAAGGTGACAAAAATAACGGTTGAGTTTGCTACGGGAATGAAATTTATCAGGTTCTTTGTCTCCGTTTCGTTATGCTTGGTAGAGGTTGTTTAGGATGTAATCTTTTTACCTCTTCTGGCAAAATTTTCTCTCCGCTTTCTTACTCTTCATTATCAAGCACACTTTTTAGAAAACAACAATGGGATTAATTTTAGATCTACAAATATCCACTTATTTCCGAAGCTTATTTGCTTTCCTGGTGGTTTCCGATTCTCCTCAACAGGACTGTTTCTTTTCCAGAAAAATTGCGCTCGATAAGCCACGAGTTTTCTTGAGGATTCAAACTTTGAGTATCCCGTGCACTGACTTAGATCAACCAAGAGGTCGATTCTGATGATTCAATCTATGAGTAAGCCGTGCTCTGAATTTGATAAGCCAAGAGGTTGTTTAAGAGCCCGGGTTTGAACTATGGGTTAGCCATGCCCTGACTTAAATCAGCCCAGAGGTTGTTTCAGGTTTCAATCTGTGAGTTAGCAGTGTCCTCAGATAAGGCAAAAAGTTCAGTATTTCAAGGTTATATCTGTGCGTTAGCCATGCCCTGACTTAGATCAGCCCAGAGATTGTTTCAGGGTTCAATCTGTGAGTTAGCAGTGTCCTCAGATAAGGCAAAAAGTTCAGTATTTCAAGGTTCTATCTGTGCGTTAGCCATGCCCTGACTTAGATCAGCCCAGAGATTGTTTCAGGGTTAAATCTGTGCGTTAGCCATGCCCTGACTTAGATAAGCCCAGAGATTGTTTCAGGGTTAAATCTGTGCGTTAGCCATGCCCTGACTTTGATCAGTCCAGACGTTATTTCAGGGTATCTAAGGGTTAGGCTCACTAGGATAATTTTTGATACAATTATTTTCGAGTGTACATTTATACATATATTTCCCTAGTTGACACGTCTTCGCAAGTATTTAAGTCAACTATGTGACAAAAATTTAATTCAATTGAAAAAAAAACAAAAATTTACTCGTTCTAAAAAGTATACCTTTTCACAAAAATTCACCTTTAACGTTTGTTAACATTTTATTTAAAAAATCGTTTCTTTCTTTTATTTTCATTTTGATTTGTGTGGATGATCTTTTTGTCAATTTTGATGTCAGTTTTTCACAGTTCTGACAGGTGTAAATAACCTGTATTCCACGAAGAGTTTTATTGACCATTTTATTATACCTTTAAATGTCTTCTCTACTATATGATAAGTAGGAATGATTTACGTTTGCTTTTTTTTTCAATTTTTTCCCGTTGATAATAATAAAGAACTTACCAAAGATTGTTAGCGAATTTATTATCCTCTCCAACGCACCGCACTTTTACGGAAGTCTATTAGAATGACCACACGCCCTGAGAATAAAAGAACAGCTTTCCTATTCAATCTTTCTATGTATTATATTCTAAAGCCGAGTACATAACGTAAACATCATCCCTGTGTTTGCTTTGTACATCATTAGTGTTGCTATAGGAACGCCCATCTTGACAAGGTATATATAAGGATGGGCTTTGACTCGTAGTTCTAAGACTGTCGTTTTTTATTTGCAGTGAGGACACAGGCGTTCAAAGATTGCTGGTGAGCAGACTTCAGCGCCTGAATACAACGAACATTAAGGAACAAAGGACGTTGACGCTCTAAAGTTTATGCTAAAGACAAGTTGAATATACTAAGTACAGCAGATGTTGTAGAATGGACAGAAAAGATTTCGGGATCGCTCTTGTTTGATCTGTACAGTCGCCGTGTTCGACAGGCAAGCATAGAGACAAACTCCTGTCCTTTTTCAGTGGTTATCTTGATTGAAAAATGACGACATCCATGGATTCAATATCTTCTACTCAAGTAATGGCCACGGAAGGCTCTCTACTGAATTCTCAATGCGACGAATCTCTCGACCTGGTATTTTGGGTGCTGGACGGAATAATTGCAGTAGTGATCTTCATCGGGAATTTTTTTACTTGTTTGGTATTCTTATCCAAACGTCACCTCCGACAAAACTACATGAACATATTCCTCTTAAGCCTTGCGCTCTCAGACATGTTAATGGCGGTGCTGGTAGCGCCGTGGTTTGCAAGTTATTGCGAAACAAAATGCAAATATACTTTGTCTAATTATTGTTTTTGGTTTGGCATGATGAGAGATATTCCCTTCCAAAGTGTTGTACTCAATTTGGTAGCGATAACTTATGACAGGCACCTCGCAGTATTTCGTCCTCTTTTCTACGGCGCAAAGATGACTAAGAGAAGAGTCTGCGTTATCCTAGCTCTAGTATGGTGCACTCCTGTTTTGACAGCTCTTACGCGCATGACCTGGACTTTCAGCGATATCCCAACAGAGGAGAAAAGACTCGCTGACCGATCCTTCAACATTTTCCTCATATTTGTTTTCGTACTTTTACCGATATCTGGGATTTTTATCGTCAATTTGATGATAATGTATACTATCCAAAAACACAACCGCGTTGCACCAAGGCAGCAGGGAAGTCAGAGTAGAAGCCATAGTGAGACGTCCGAATCCGAGCGTAGAGACAGAGTTCGCAAAAAGAGAGGCACGATGTCATGTGTACTTGTCGTATTAGTTTTCTTTGCCTGCTGGCTGCCAAGAATCGTGTACAACTTTTTTTTCCTCGCAAAGACACCTCATCTCGCTACAACTCCTTTTATTAAAGTCTCCATGTTTTTTCTTCTTTTACAAAGTACAATGAACCCTTTTATCTACTCTTTCTATAGACAAGAATTTCGTCAGGCAGCGTTAGGACTGCTTCGAAGGAAGTAGTCGTAGACGGTAAATCAATAGAGTGCTTGTTTGTGACGCTTTGGACTTGAAAGAAAAACCAAGATTTTTTAAACGCCCAATATCCGTTTCGAAAACTTAGCTCGGAAATGACTTTGATACCAGAGAACACACATTAAGCATGTTAAAGTGCTTATAAATTAAACTTTCCAAGGAGAAAACTTGATTAAACGTTGGCTGGCGAACCTTCCTTCTCATAAGAGTCTTCTCTTAACCGAATGCTGTAGACTAGCCGCTAGGATAACTAATAACTATTTATTTGTCTTCTAGATACATAGTTCCTACACTGGATTTATCATATTGACACAGTAAATAAGCCTAGTTGGTAAAGGGGTTTTTTCTTTCGAAAAACATCTCTTTCTCTGCTTCATATTTACTTTTGAAACCAGTTTTCTTGGCAATTATTTCAGATGGTAAATTAAAGTCTAAGTAAAGTAAGGTTATCTATAATTTTTCTTCAGTTCAAGATAGGTTTTGATGAGTTAAAACTAAAAAGCGATTTTTCAATAGAAGGAAAAAACAGGTGCTTTTCTTTTTTTCTTTTTTTTTTTCTTCTTTTTTTTCGTATTATTCAAAATGTTTCCTACGCTTTGTCTTGAATTTTAATGTTTTCTAATGAAACTACAAAGCTTGTGAACTGTGAACTGTCAGTAGCTCATATTTCTAATTTCCAAAAATTATCTTAAAAAATACATCTTCAATTGTAATTGCCCTTCAACGTCTGCTAAATAAAAGAATTTTCAAAACCAGAAGAAAAAAAATTATGTGAAAGGTTGTCAAAAAATGAAAACCAGATGGTCCTGAATCTGTTCGGTTTTCTTTCAACTGGTTCAAAGGGGAAAATTAAATTTACTGCATGTCTATAAGTTATTATTTAAAAAGATTAAAAAGCACGCTTGATAATTGAGCCAAATTTATAGAGTTAATATATCTGTGGAAAAAACAGGGTTTTTTTTTATTTTGGATATATTTTTATCTGTGTTTTTTCTAACATCTTAATTTTTGTATTCTTTTCGATATTGCATTGTATAAATTTGCATTCATGATATCAATGGGGGAACTCTGTGGAATTTTCTTCAGTTGTGCATTTTATACTACTCAAAGAAAATATCTAATATATCTAATGCGCAAAACCTGTACTTTTATGTGCAATAAATAATGAGTGCTCCAGGTTTCTTGTCCTTTTTTGTGCATACTCTCACACATCAGGTCAAGTGTTTTATTTCAATACTTCAAACAATACCCAGGGTTCCTTTTTTCGGTCCAGTTTTATTGTCCGCTGTTTCTAAATCATGCACTTCACATCTCGTCAAATAAACCTGATGCTTTTATGACTTGTATGTCCAAAGTTAACAATGTTGAAGCCATCTGGAATGAACTACCTTTATCCTAGAATCTTAGTGGAATAAATTCGAAAACGTTACGAAAATAACAAGAGGGTGATGCGAAGCAATGGGAAAAACTTGACGTATTGTATTCTTTTCTTTTCTTTCTTTCTTTCGTTCGTTCGTTCGTTTGTTCGTTCGTTCGTTCGTTCGTTCTCACTGCCTATATCTATACACTACTGCACGCGCAACTCTTTTTTAATATTAGATTTCCTTATATTGTCATTCGTTTCGTTTTTTATCGATCATTTACACCACATACGCATGCAGATGACGTGACGTAAACAGTCATTATACTGGACCGCGGTCAAGATAGAAAATACCCCCGTTACAACAGCCAATCACAACCAACGATTTTTATGATACCGGGCCGCGAAAAAATAAAATAAAATAAATAGCACTTATCCGCTTGAAGTTTATACACTTGACTAGAAGCACAAATGATTAAATCAAGAATATTCTAGTTAGGAAAAGGAAGCGCGTTATACTCGTAAAAACGTGGATTGAGCATAACTATTCTAAGGCCTCGCCCACACTATGCCGGATAAATTTGAATCCGCAACTTTCACACCGAAACCGGAAAAAAAAACCCGGCAAAAACGCTTCATTGCATACCTGAGAATGCGCATCGAAGCTGAAATTGATTCCACGGTGAATTTTTAGCATTCCCGCCATGTTCCCATGACAATCATGACGTCATCGTATTCGAAAAGTTCCGGATAGGAAATGTTCTCCGTCCAAACTAATACGGCTAGCTGGCGATTTCAAATTGTTCCACTCTGGAGAACGTATTCGAAAAGTTCCGTTTCCAGTGAAGAATTGTTCCGGATTTGCCCGGACTAGAGTGGAGGGTAGGCCTAACCGAATAAATAAAAATTCGTATTCAAATTTATCCGGCTTAGTGTGGACGGGGCCTAAGTCACAAAAAGAAACAAAAATTTCAAAATTTCAAAAGATTTAAAATTCATTTAACAAAGCTTTTTGTCAAGGTTCCACGCTCATCCAAATTCAAGAAACTTGGCGAGCCACGATACCAGAACTTGAGCTTTATAATAAGAATAAAACACATTTCTATCACACTAGTTTTTAGCTAGTTATCTCTTCTAACATCTTTATTAGATTGTTCGATTAAAAAAATGATTAAATTATCTTCCAATTTTACTAAATTTGTCTTTGTTCTTTGTTTCTGTTTTTGTTTTTTCTTTGTTGCCCGTCAAGATTGGATGCGCACGCAACTTTCAGAAAACCGTTTACTCAAATCTTAAATTGTAAAAGTTTCTAATATGGGATGTTAAATTTGTTCATTTCAAACCATGAATTCGAAGAAATTCACTGAAAGAAAAGCGAAAGAAAAACATGTTGATTGGTTCTGTTTATTGAAGTGTGTCGTCCATTTAGTGTTATTTAATTGGGCTTTTGGAAGTTTCTTCGATTGATTATATCCATAAACAATTAACGTTTGGTCATCCATCATTTGATTAAACGATATCGTGTGAAAAGAACCGAAATGTTAGGCTCATTAGAGGGAACTGATTCCCCCCCTCTTCCACACACACAGCTTTTTTGACCTTTGAAATTTGTGTTTTAATTATCGATACAAGGAAACGGGGAACGAAAGAAAGAAAACAAAAAGAATAAAATGACGAAAGAGAATGCATGAAAATGTAAAGGCGGTTCAGTGAGAGACAAAGTTGTCAAGAACAAGAAGAAATGAATTAAAAGAAGAAATTTAAAGAAAGAAAAAATGAAGAATAGAGGAAAGAGAACGATGATAGAAACAGTGTAGCGAAAACCTTTAATATTGTAATCCACATCAGGATTTAATAAGTCGTGCGTCTGTAAACCAAAACAAAAACAAAATCGGCCTTGTCAGTTATACGGTCAATAAAGAATTTACTACCGGACTTGAGGAAACCACTTGAACAGACCATTAAGAATATTTCAAACCATCGTTTGGCGATAAAAAGACAAGTTGTGGGGTAATTAAATTTATCAATAAAAAAAGAAAATTTAATCGCGAAAAATAATATATCCGCTTTTTCGCCTGATTCGATGTCGTGATGGGGATTGATATTTCTTATGAAGAGTAGGTAATTCTGAGATACAAGCCAATTTGTGTCACTTGTATGAAGCTTAATAGTATTTGCGAACCGGCTTATGTTTGCTAATGAGAGCACTAATTTGCAAAACGATTTTTCAGTTTCCCGCTGTTTTGGTTTTATATTAAGCAATTATTTGGATTTGGATTTGTGAAGCTAAAATGTAACGAAACGAAATATTCGGGGTTTTTTTCGTGTTTTGTTTTTCTCTGTTCTCTTCTCTTCTCTTCTCTTCTCTTCTCTTCTCTTCTCTTCTCCTCTCTCTCTCTCTCTCTACACCTCTCCTCCTTAACACAACTACTACTTACATCTCAATTACTGATTTCTATTTTTAGAAGTTAATTACGCTTGAGGAACCAAAATCCCGCCTCAAGGCGGAATGTACCTGCTAAGCCATTCAATAACACTGTCAAAGCCTTCTAAAAGAACACTTTGCTCTTTCGACGCCTTTTAAACTTACCTGTTTTTTTTTACCTATTTAAAACAATCTGCGCTTTATCGTCCTAGTTATTATACTAAAAATAGGTCTGGACTCGCGTTATTCCTACAGAATTTACTTCATTTTTTGTGCAAAAATATTGAATTCAATGCTTTCAGTTCTAAATTTTTCTTTAGGAATCGATTTTTTCGATGAAAATCACAGACTAGAAATTCAGGTCATTAACTTGAACTAGAAAATTTCATCCTTATATTTTGAATCTTTGGACACGACCACGAAATAAATAAACGTTTTGTTGACTCTCTTTTGACAACCTCACAATTGCTTCCAGTCATTTGATTAAAAAACTTCCACGCTTGAACAGGCCATCTATCATTTAGCGTCAAATCCGAATCCTTTATTAGATTTTTTGAAGCGATCAAGCAAATATCACGAGCTACGCATCATATTATGGGAGAGATTTTATCTCTAGCGTGAAAGGTTTTGAGCGATTCAGCTTCTCCAATAACACCTGTGTTCCGTTAGAAGTACGAGCGATGCGGTCTGTTTGAATATCATTGTCACCCCATTCTTCCCGCTATATATTAATATTAAATATTAAATGAACACTTGAGAAAACATTTTAAAATGTTAACATAAATTTGCGAATGATAATAGATCGAGGAATTTTTTTACAAACATTTTCTGTTTTTATCGAAAATTATTAATATATTTTTCTTCCTTTTTTCCTTTCTTTCTTCAATTTTTTTTAAACGAATCGAAACTATAAAAAAACACATTCTTTTTCGAAATCATTATTTCATCAATCATTGCCTGAGTCAAACTGTCGATTGAAAAGAGAATATTTCAACATTTGAAATTTATATTACATTGACACAATTCAAGTCCATTTGTTGTTCGATGCTGGAAAGTGCTTCCTATACTTAAACATATTTCCAGGCGAAAATAAGCTTAACTTTTCAAACGAAAATTTGAAAGGAAAAAGAAAAATACACTTTAAAAGACAACGTGAATCTTAGTGAACAGCAAGGCTCTTACTAAATAACGGAAACACCTATATTTTGTTTTGTTTTATAAATTTTTCTATTGAAAACCAGCTCCCAAAGAAATTATAGCTAGAGAAATTGATAAGATCAAAAACGTGAATCTTTGTGAACAGCAAGGCTCTTACTAAATAACGGAAACAGCTATGCTTTGTTTTGGTTTAGAAATCTTTTTTATTGAATTAAAACCAACTCCTAAAGAAATAGCTAGAGAAATTGATAAGATCAAGAAACAAGTAAGGTATAAAAGAATAGGTTCAAAAGTGGTTCACAAGATTTTTACAAAAGATGGAAAAGAAAGGGTTTTTTAAAAACAGTTCTAAAAGAGCTAGGTGAACTTCACTTCAAAAACCAATTATTTGAATCAGTCGGAGCTAAAGTCCACAGAAAAAAATGAATTTTTTAAAAGAATCTTGATGGGTGGTTCGATGGGGTTTCTATAAGCGTTTTTAAAGGATTAGCTATGATGAGATGCGATAATGACAAGAAACAATTTTAAAAGACTGAAAAGTTTTAAAAGCATTTTCAAAAGGTGGCTTAAAGTGGTCGAAGGGGTGCTTCGAAGAGGGTCACGTCGCGTGCGTTGTGTTTGATAATTTCAATTGAATTCTAAAAAATATTTAGAGATAAAGACAAAGTTTTTTTAAAGGTGGGGCGTTGGGATTTTTTCGGTACGACAAGTTCCTTTGCACTTCAAATCACAAATTTGCAATTGCAAACAATTCATTGGAAATGAAACATATCCGATGTTCAAAGAAAAATATATCGATTTATTATAGATTTACCGATAAAATATCTATTTTTCTATTCTTCGAAAAATTGATATCTTCACACGTGAAAATAACATGTTACTTTCACGTGTGACGATAGCACCATTGCGATGGCAGATTCAAAACACGGAAAGAATTTCCTGAAAAAGCCAAAAACTTCATTGATAATTATATAATAAACAGAATATTACATTACCGCTTGGAGATAGGAATCTTATCTTCTCATGTTGAAAATCTTTTCAACACTAGAAGATAAAATTCGTATCTCCGCGCGCCCATTGAATATATTCCTCTTAATTGATGAGCAAGCTGAAAACGATGAATTTAAAAGTTTCTTCACATAAAAAAACAATTTGTTGCAAAACTGTTTCTTCAGGTTCCTTGATTCTACCTCAAACGTTTCGAGCAGTAGAATAATTTATCGCATAATTTTAATATCTTTAAAGAGCTTATAAGCATTTATTATACTTTTAGATTCGCTATCCGTGTGATAAAGTCGTGAATAAAACTTATATCAGTGAAGTAATACGATGTCACTTCACGGTAAACTGAAAATTGTAAATTTTGTCATTTTAGCAACCCTAAATAAACAAGTTATTACTTGCTAAGCCGGCTCGTTTATATATATATATATATATACATATATATATATATATATATATACATATATATATATATATATATATATATATATATATATTGCGGTTTGCATAAACTTTGATTATTTATAAATATATATACAAGTATATCAAAAGTATATCAGAAATTATAGGATGTCATCCCTGAAATTTTTTCCAGAAAGCCCTAGTGATGGACAACTCAAAAAAGTATCAGGGATCTTATATATGTATATATGTATATATATACGCCAAATCGCTAAAACTTTGACAATTTAGCGATATATATACATATATGTATCCCCTTTTTCCTATTGTCTTTCCTTGAAAATCCAAGGTTGTATATCTGATACAACATCGTCCTGATTTGCATAAACTTTAACTTAAATTTTCTTAGCCAAATTCAATTTTTGTCTTATATTATAGTATAATTATATAATATGTTATTGTATAATTATAGTGGAACATGAATGTATACACCTAGACGTTTCATAAGTAATATAAAATATTCGTGTCCGCGAAGGCTCGTGGTTGTATATCTTATACAACTCTGCCACTCATATTGTATATATTACATATATATATATATATATATATATATATATATAAAACAAAGTATGTAATGTGGTCTATACTGGTGAAACAGTGCTCGATGCTATATAGATATATAGTAAAGATTGGATTAAAGACGAGACATGTTCACTGTAACTCCGCCGAGTTTCGTGCTTACGCACTCATCAGACAGACGAAACTCGGAGTTACAGTGAACATGTCTCGTCTTTAATCCAATCTTTACTATATATATATATATATATATATATAATACTTAATTTTGTACTGTCTTTAGTTTTTTTAAGTTAGCGAGAAAACTGTACTTAATTGTATATAGTTTCTGCTGACATAATAAACGCAGATGTAGATGCTCGCGAATAAAAACGATATTAAGCTCTTAACATGTGATGATCTGTATTTACTATATTTCAAAATTGATTCTTTAGATGGTGAATAGCTGATTGTGAAAATATCGTCATTTAAAGTGCTACTACGACGAAAATCGCTCAAACTTGGATTCAGCTGAAACTTCCTAAGAATACTCGTTAAAGGTCCAATAATCACTGTATGAAGTGTTTTCTCGATATTCAGGACGAAAGTATGATATTTTCACGATTATTTTTTGGAGTCTGTGACGTCATACACTCAATATCGAACATCGCTCCATACATTTCTTTGTAGTTTATGATCAAAATATCAGTAGTAAAGGGAGAAAGAAATACCCAAACACCCCAAAATATAAATTATAGTCACAAGTAATGTGAAATAAGCACATTAGCTACCCTTTGGGCTTCACAGGAATAAAAAAAATTAAGGATTTATATACAAAGAAATATATGTAGCAATGTTTGATGTTGAGTGTATGACGTCACAGACTCCAAAAAATAATCGTAAAAATATCATACTTTCGTCCTGAATATCGAGAAAACACTTCATACAGTGATTATTGGACCTTTAAAGAGTATTTTTTTAGGAAGTTTCAGCTGAATCCAAGTTTGAACGATTTTCGTCGTAGTAGCACTTTAAGTTTCGGGTCTTTGAGATACGAATGTTTATATTTATTTCTAATATGGTAATGACTGTGAAGATACCGATTTGGGATATTTTGTGGCCACCTTTAA
Source organism: Actinia equina (assembly GCA_011057435.1). NCBI lineage: Eukaryota > Metazoa > Cnidaria > Anthozoa > Actiniaria > Actiniidae > Actinia > Actinia equina. The sequence goes on from WHPX01000826.1 coordinate 243,326, forward strand.
TACTGAACACTGGACATTTTTTTAGAACAAATTTGCAAGAACCTTTATGTGAGTCACAAGTAAAAGGGATATGCTATTAAAATACTGCAATCCAGAACGAGTGCAGTGTTGTATCTTAAATGATCCCTTATGTTACGTCATAGTCATTAACATATTGGGAATATAAACCTTCGTATCTCAAAGACCCGACGTTCAAATGACGAAATATTTTCACAATCAACTATTCACTATCTAAAGAATCAATTCTGAAAATATTGTATAAAGGCTTATAAGCACTTTAAGCTTTCCTGCTTTCTAACTTTTTCTTAACAAAGATAAGTCTCTAAATATACATCTGTTTCGATGTCTGTCTGCAAGAGCCGCGTCTTGTAGACGCCACTTATTGTATCTTGAGTCTCATTTACCGCTCTTCGAGTTTTATTGATTGCCAAGAAAATAAAATATTGTGAAACGTTCTAGAAATGGAAGAGTGACTATCCGTGTGTCAGGATATTGATAATAAAGCTAAATTGGTTGAAATTCGTTCCGTTCGTTGGGTTGAAAAAATGAGAGTTAATTGAAGAATTCGATAAACGGATGCGTAATAAACGTTCAAGTTTGGTTATTTGAAAACCCTTGTACAAAAAAATGGAAAAAATGCTTTCTTTAAATTGAAAGGAACTATATAGCACGATTGAGATATTGTCTTTTCTGAGACCTCCAAAGATTTAGTTCCCTTCGTCATGATTTTGATTATAAGGCAAAATTCGTTCTTAAAGCATCTTCCACGCACTGAAAATGCATTATAACAAAATCATAGGGAATTTTAAAATATTTTGTGCTCTTTTCAAATGAAAAAATTGTTTAATGACGACAGTTGTAAAATGAAAAATGTTGTATTTCAAAGCAAACATTTCCAAGCCACACGCTGACAAAAGAGCTGTGAAAAGATAAGGTTTGATTTAAAAATAACTGACCAGCGTTTTCTTATGCCCTGTATGTCAAATTATAAATAAATGAACGGCTTAAAAGATCACGTTCTCTTCTTAATGGTTTTTTTCTTTTCTTTTTTCTTTTTTTCCTTTTTCTTTTGTTTTTTTGTTCATGATCGTGAATGTTGATAAATGTGTCTGATCTTTGTTTGTTATTGGTTCGTGGGTTTGTTGGTTGGTGGATTGCATGTGCATTGAATTGGTGGGTTGCATGAGGGTTGGTGGGCTGCAAGTGGGTTGGTGGGTTGCATGTGGGTTGGTGGGTTGCATGTGGGTGGGTTGGTTGGTTGGTTGCATGTGGATTGAATTGGTGGGTTGGTGCGTTGTATCTGGATAGGTGGGTTGGTGCGTTGGTGGGTTGCATGTGGGATGTATCTGGGTTGGTGCGTTGATGGGTTGGTGGGATGTATCTGGGTTGGTGCGTTGGTGGGTTGGTTGTATGTGGGTTGGTGGGTTGTATCTGGGTTGGTGCGTTGGTGGGTTGGTTGTATGTGGGTTGGTGGGATGTATCTGGGTTGGTGCGTTGATGGGTTGGTTGTATGTGGGTTGGTGGGTTGTATGTGGGTTGGTGGGTTGTATGTGGGTTGGTGCGTTGGTGGGTTGGTTGTATGTGGGTTGGTGGGTTGTATGTGGGTTGGTTGTATGTGGGTTGGTGGGTTGTATGTGGGTTGGTGGGTTGTATGTGGGTTGGTGGGTTGTATGTGGGTTGGTGGGTTGTATGTGGGTTGGTGGGTTGTATGTGGGTTGGTGGGTGGGTTGTATGTGGGTTGGTGGGTGGGTTGTATGTGGGTTGGTTGTATGTGGGTTGTATCTGGTTTGAATGTGGGTTGATGGGTTGTATGTGAGTTGTTTGGTTGGTTGTATGTGGGTTGCATGTGGGTTGGTGGGTTGGTTGGTTGGTGGGTTGCATGTGGGTTGTATCTGGGTTGGTGGGTTGCATGTGGGTTGGTTGGTTGTATGTGGGTTGCATGTGGGTTGGTGGGTTGGTTGGTTGGTTGGTGGGTTGCATGTGGGTGGGTGGGTTGCAGATGGGTTGGTGGGTTGCATGTGGGTTGGTTGGTTGGTTGGTGGGTTGCATGTGGGTTGGTGGGTTGTATGTGGGTTGCATGTGGGTTGGTTGGTGGGTTTGCCTGTTTTTCTTCTCTCTCTTTCTCTTATTCTTTCATTTTTGAAAAGCCATTATTCTAACAGTATAAATTTCTCAGTATTCAAATAAAATTGTTAATATCTAATATTTCATTTAAACTATCGGTTATTCTAACTCACAGGATTCCTGTGGACACAGGAAACCCAAGTATTGTTAAAAATAACTTTACCGATACTCCGCACACTTCACTACATTTCTTACCCCCCGTCACGTGGGACTCTGGAACGGGACGAAAACACTTGTGATTTGATTAAATAACAGTTAAGCACCGAGTAGAAGTCAAAACTTAAGGTCTTTTTTAAACATAGGTTAAAAAAAAAATAGTTGTTTTCGCTCGTCTCTTACCAGTGGCAGCCGGGTTCGACTCCAGCACTAAGCGTCGCATGTGAGTAGAGTTCCTCGTTGGCTTTTTCATGTACTGGCGAGTGTTTTTTGTTATGGCTTTATTGATTTTTGTGAATTAAGTTCTTTATCTTGTGCAAACAATGATGCAATGTTTGTTGGTAGGATCGGATAGGATCGTCGTCATCGTTATCAGTTTTTTCTGACATGAATAAATATAGAACAGTAAGAAGGACAAGCATTGATTAACTGATTTTTCCGTGCGTTCTTTCTGTCATTTCTTCGTGATTTCCGTCTGTCTGTCTGTCTGTCCGTTTTTCTTTCTTTCTTTCTTTCTGGTTTTCTTATTTCTTTCTTTCTTTCTTCCTTCCTTCCTTTTATCTCCTGTTTATTACTTATTCTTATTCCGTAATTTTTTTCCGCACATGAACACTTGACTATCTTTATTTTAATATATTTACTTAATTTTCCCTAATGACGAATACTTGCAATGTTATTCCTAATTAACAGATATCTTAGGATTATCGAAAATAACTCTCACACCTTGCCGGCTAATATCCCAAAATATTTCTATGTGTACCGCGTTCATTGGTTCAAAACATAAGAAGCCATTTAAGCGTTTGCACCCAAGTAGCTTTGAAATGGCATTCCAACCTAAGATTTTTCGGTGAATGCATGGTGTGCATTTTTGTGCATTCTGATTGGTTTAAAGCGGCAGCCATTTATGTGTTTTTTCACCTGTACATCTTGTGAACTTAAATATCCTTGCAATTTTTGGTTAGTTGAGAGAAAAAGCCATTTAAACGTTCTTTCTGTAGCTACACTCAAATGGCTTCCCACTGCAATCTTTTTGATTGGATGATTTGGTGTTGATAATATTACTCATACAATACAACCAACATAGAGCTACATAAAAAAGAAACAGTCTTAACCAACTCTCTCTAATTGTCATTTTTTTCTGACAAGCTTTAGTCCTAAGCCTATTACTTTAATTTTGTAATTCAGCCATCTGGTGGGAAGTTTCTGACGTTTTTTTCTTAGTGTTTACCAAAATTCCATATTTTGACAAAGAATATCTGGAGATTGAAACGTCGACGTACTTAAAATTTTGAATTTCCAAAAGTTGACTCAAGGAAGTAAACAGTAGTATGAACTGAAATATCCGAAAATATTTGTTCTATAGACTAATGTGAAGAACAATTTTGGAGATTTTGGACTAGTAATTTTATGATCAGATGGGAAAAGCTATTGAGCAAATGTGTCAAAAATTCAGCAATGTAGTTTGTTGACAAAATCAAGTGTATTCACACGTCAAGCATCTTACATATTTCAGTTTTTTTATTAAATAGATTTGTGAAGTCGGTAGAAATTTATTTTCGTGTGGAGTATTTGCTATATGGGAATAGTGCATCGACCGCAAAAGTTACCCATGAATTGTGGAACGGAAACACAACGGGAATAGGATGTTAGCACATATAAGGGGAAATGATACGTCTGAAAAAAAATTTGACTACTAACAAACTTGCAATTATTAACTGAAAATTTAACTTTCGATTAATCCCCATCTTCAAAAAGAGTTTCAAAATCTCAGAAAAGCTACCGACATTTCTTGCACAAGGAGTAGAAACAACGAAGGATAACGGAATGACGAACGTGAGTTTCAACGAATCAAAAATCTTCACTCCTTGTGACCAACATCTCGATTTAATTTTCTGGGTCTTGGATGGCGCGGCTGGCTTAGTGGTTTTGGCGGGAAATATTTTCACATGTATTGTCATTATCTCCTCTCCATTACTTCAACATAGCGTCATGAACATATTCCTACTGAGCTTAGCAGTGGCTGACTTCTTAATGGGATTGATAGTCGTACCTGGGTACGCTAGTTTTTGTGAAAGTTGTGAGTACTCTTTATCTAAATACTGCCATATTCTCAGCTCTGCGAAAGACTTGCCTCTGGCAAGTGTAACGTTCAATCTCCTGGCTATTTCTTACGACCGCTATATGGCTGTTTTCAGACCTCTTCATTATCATTCTCACATGAACTTGCTACGAGTTGGGATTATCCTCAGCTTCACTTGGGGAATTCCTATAGTAATGATAATAACTCGCTTTCTTCTACATTACTTTTGGAGTACAAGTCGAATAGATGATGTTATCAAAATATACAATACGTTCTTAGTTGTTGCGTTCGTATTTTTGCCGATTATTATCCTCGTGGTCGTAAATACAATGCTAACGAGGGCTTTACAGCGACAGAACTGCCGTATTCACGTGGTAAAGAGCGAGATTGTATCAGAGAACGCAAGCACTGTCGTAAAAGAAAAAGAGGCGATGGAAAAACACACAAAAAGACGCAAGGGAACCATATCTTGTATCGTCGTCGTTCTAATCTTCATCCTTTGCTGGTTTCCACGAGCCTTTAACAATGTATGGTCACTTGCAAACAGAAACAAAAAAATCAGTCCTGTGTTCCGCAAGATAACGATATTCTTCCTCATAGTGCAGTCTTCTGTCAATCCATTTATCTACACCATGTACAGAAGAGAATTCAGGAGAGCTGCGAAAGGGTTTGTTAACTCGCTACATTTTTGGCGCTGATAGAAGCGAGAACGGCCAGAAAAAGGATGTTATAGGAAGTTTTGCTACTGGGAAAACCGCAAACTGGAAAATCATGGGAAAAATCCAACAAATTCTGTTCTCTACTTATTTCTCTCGAATCGAAGAATACATGACTTTCATAAAGTCATTTTTTTTTCCTGATAGAAAAACAAGGCCTTTTTACCAGAAACTTTCAATTTTCTAGCTATTTGAGAAATAATTCAATTCATGAAAACTATTTCCAAAACGAGTGGTTAAACTAAATGAATAGAAAAGCAGTTCATGGAAGATAAAAAATCTCTGAGGCCTTGGTGACCTCTTTTTTTTAATGCATTTTCAAACCTTCAAATGCTCATATCTTTTCAATGCTTTATTTCTTTTATTATAGAAACTCGCAGATATTATCTAAATTAAGGAGCTCTATGAATTAAAAGTGTTTTAACTTTTTAACTTTTATGCAAATTAGCAGCCAGTTGCAGTAAAAGCGTGCGTCGAGTCAAAATAAGTGGGGAAAACCCAGAATACTGAGCTGTCAATCAGTATTTTATGAACAAAAATTCAGCTTATTGAAATATTTCTTTACTATTTCCTCTGACGTTAGTAGAATCTTAAAGAATCAGGAATAACCATATTAATCGCCAGCTTAACTCGCTCGGGCGTTTAACTTGAGCCTTAAGCCATCCTCAATCTCACGCTCCTTCTATCGATTGTTTCTGTCGTGACGAAGAAGGTTTTTATAGACGTCACAAACAGAAAACTTTAGGGCACGTGCCTATAGAATGTCATGGAAACGCCTTGATTGACGTCCACCAAAAGCTTCTTCGTCACGATCGCTAGAGTGGCGCGTGTGATTGAGAATGGCTTTAATGATATGGTTTTAAGAAACTAAATTGTTAAAGCAGCTAATATGAAATAGTGACTCAGAAATGACGTCACTGTAAAATTGAGGTGTCAAGAAGACTGCGGAGAGTTGGCCAACGAAAAATAAAATCATTCCCCGGTCAATGGAATAAAAATATATGTCGTTAAATATTGTTCACTGTTATCGAGCGCTTATTAGCAATGGTTTTTTTCCTTCATTTGCTGGCTTGGAAAACAAGAGAGTATGAACTAGTTCATTTTCTCTTGTTGGAAAACCATTATTTTAAAAGGAAAATTGACACCTAAGCTTTTCAAATTTTGTCCATTCTGATTGGCTAACTACTTTTCACAGATCAGACATGGAAGTCATGATAGATTGAACAAGTGATCATGAAGATTAATCAATACATGAAGAAGCGCTTTTAGTGCGGAAGTTGATTTCTTTACACAGTATATAAACAGCTATGCGCTTATACTTTAAAGATTGAAACAGGCTGTTTCATAAATACCGTACAGTGAATTAAAGTTCGCGTCTCGCCGTACATAACGAGATTCTACTTTAAGCAAAAACCACGCTAAAACAACTTGACGTTTACCTATCGTAGCCAATGCAATTCTATTGGTGTAAATAAAGAATACTTTTCTTTACTTGGTATAGTGAATGGCAACTCGAGTCATAGCGGTGAATGATAACGAGAGTCTTTTAGAAGCCAAACTCGGGCTAGAACAACACGTACAAACACAAAATAGTCTTTACTTGATAGTGTTTTGTAGAGAGGTTCGAGTCGTCCGGTGTAATTAATATTGCTGCACATGTGATTGACAGATTTAAAAGCCTTGGTCCTGAAGTGTTTAGCGTTAATTGATATATCTTGCCTCTCAAGCTGCGCGCTCTCTCCGTTTTTCTCCTAATTTGAATAACAATGGTTACCTCAGACAATAAAATCTTACCAGCCTATGTAAATATCTGTCTGTCAACTTAGTAAAGGATCAGAGACATTCCCTGAAACAACCTGTGCTGAACATCATACAAGATACTTCCTTATGTTGGCAATTCTGGGAGTGCTTTATCGAAGTATTGACTTAAAACATCTAGGATAAGACAGCCAAGATACTGAGAATTCTAACAAGCTAAAATACCTGCTTTTTACTCCTGTGTGGTGAAAGTCGATCACTTCACAGTTTTAGACACGACTAATGAGAGTTCTGACAAAAATGCCTTTTAATTTTTTATGAATTTTTGAAGTTCAAGATTCTGCTCTATTCCGTACGAGGAACTCTGGAAATGTGCAAACTTAAACTACGATTCATGGCGCAGTGCAAACTAAAAGGATTTCAGATTTCTTTCCAAAGAATTGTTTGAAAAGTTAAGTATGAGTTTGAAGATTGTTGCCAATTATCTCTTTTGAATATCCAAAGCTATCACTTGAAAAAGCATCTTATTTTTTCAATATATTCAGAAAGTGAATGGAAGCAAGATGAATGAAATCTGTAGCCGGATATATTGGACTCTAACAGCAATAATTGGACTCATAAATCTACCAGTGAATTCAATCGCTTTTATAGTCTTCGTCAAGGACAAGAAGCTCAAGAAAAAACAAATGAATGTCCTTTTGGCTAGTCTAGCGATTGCGGATATTTCAATGATGATCAGCGTTGCCCCTGTTTACGCTATCTTTTGTTACAACGAATGCAAAACGACAAACTTTTGTTGGATCTTCGTTGGCGTCAAAGACTATGTTTTTATCGCTACGAACTTAAACATGCTTGCTATCTCTTATGATCGTTATTGTGCGGTTATAAAACCGCTTTTGTACTCAGTACTCATGACTCCGATCAAACTCAAATCGATTTTAGCGTGTATTTGGGTAATTCCAGTAATTTTGACATCTATTCGCAACGTGTGGCATTTCAATTCATCTCTAAACTCAATCTACATCGATAAGATCTACGATAATATACTGCTATTTCTATTTGTTCTTTTTCCTCTTTGCATAATGGTTGTGACGAACGTCAGAATCATTATAGCTATAAAGAGGCAGACATACTTAATATCTTCATCCCAAAACCTCCAACAACGTCTTGAAAACAACTTGCAGCCATCCACATTGTTTACACATACTGAACAAGAGTGGAGTCAGAAGAAAGACGGGACCGTTTCTTGTCTCCGTGTTGTTCTCGCCTACGTGATTGCTTGGCTACCAAGGATAGCCTTCAACCTGTATTTCCTATTTGGTAAACCGGAAAGCGTTGTGCTAATGAGAGTGTCCTTACTGTTCCTGTTCGTGCAGTCCACTATTGATCCTTTCATATATTCTTATTACAGAATGGATTTTCGTTCCGCTCTAAGGATGCTATTCAAGAGACGATCGAATTTGCCAACGCACTTGTCATGCGAACTTAGGGGTGCTTACCATATAAACGAATCCATCCATTTGGAAATTCATTAGCTCATGGTAAGAAAAGAGCGGGAAACTTTGACTTTCGAAAAATGGTACACGCGTCTACCGAAGGAACCGAAAATGGCGGGAAAAGTAGATTTCTTCAATCGGAAGTGAGTGAGTTTTCTGGAACTTTCCGATCGAAATGATGCATACCATTTGTTTTCGAAACCGGAATTTCCGGTTTTTCTGGGTAAATGGTAAACACTCCTGATCGCAGGGAATAAAATGGAAAACCGCTAGCTTCACAATGGGGACACTTGAACCTTGAACACCATGAACTTCGAGTTTTTTTGTCACTATATTAAGGTGTTTCGATACACAGTTTCGTGATTACCAAACAGAACTTTTTCAATCGCTGCGTTGACAATGTTCTGTTTGTTGGATCATTTTAGAATTTATACCAGTTGTTGCTCTTGGTTTGAAGTTTGTACTAATGTATATTTTATTAAAATCGAAGTCTTCAATGCAAGAATATCGAGAAAAATCGAAAATTGGAAAAAATAAAAGTGCGAACGATTCAGATGTACTGTAGAAAAACTGTTAACTCCTAAGAATCCCCAATTCAAGACAAACAAGATATCGAGGATGTAAAGAAATTCTTTTGTTAGATTTGGAGAAAATCGCACGAACATTTCATACTCTCAGTTTTGTTTATCGCTTTTGCGCACTCGGTTTAAAAAAATACTATTGAATAAAAATGTTCCAAAATATCCTGAAATGTTGCTGTTGCTCTTGTTTTTAAACTTAGCCGGATCACTTCTCTCTGTGACATATCTAGTTTTATTACACATTTAGGGTCGATATCCGTGTAATAAAGCCGTGAATAAAAACCATATCAGTGAAGTGATACGATATCACTTCACGGTAAACTGGGAACTGGAATGTTTTTCATTTTATCGACCTTAAATGTGTAATAAACAAATTATTACATGTTAAGAACTGGGTAAGAACTACTCGCTCGAGGACTCGCTCGTTCGCGATATGATAGAAAAACTCGTGAATAAAAACGATATCAAATTCTTAACATGTGATAATCTCTATATAATTATCACTGTAAAAAACTCAATGGTTTGACATCAAATCTTAGCGCGGGGACTGAGTTACTGCCTAAGAGAGATAGGGCTTATGCGTATGCTCAGGAAAATCCTAAACAGATATCCAGATGACACGTTTGCGCATGCGTGCATTTCAGCACGTTTTCTAAGAATTTAGAAGAGTTTGAGTGGGAAAATAAATGTTTGTTTTCTCCAAACATACAAAAAAGTTCGAGAGTATACTTTTGTCAGACCAAGATACTGTATTAACAAACACAATATGGAAGAATTAGCCTTAAGCTGAGTTTCAAGCATGGACACTAAGTTTTGGCATTTTGTGAAGTCCAATTTATCAAGCAAGTTTGAAAGTCAAATTTACATGTTTTTGCATACGGATTCAGAGTATGCGCAGACGTTTTTCACTCCTGTCTATCCAGAGTTTTGGGTCGTACAAACGGATCATCGAAATCATAGATTAATATTGAAGTGGGGAACTTTATAGAAAGTCGTGTGTACGTGCGTAATTTGAATCTCCAGAAAAGGACAGCTCAGAGAAAAAAGAAATAATACTCAAGGGAATAACACGTGACCTCTTTTTTAGGGAAACATTTGTTGCTATCCAAGAAAGCAACAATGACTTCATCGTATCTTTACTTGTTTTAATTACTAAAAGAATAAATAAAAATCCGGTTTATTCTTGAGAGCATGCATGGAATTCATTTAAATGTACCGCTGATTGACGGTCGCGTAGAAGAGATAATAGGCCATTTGCATTATGGCGTCATTTACTACCACTACCAGACTCCATTGCGCACTGTCTTTTGTTTTGTTAATTAGCACCAATTGTCTCACTATTCCCATGAGGAACTACAAATTTGAATAAGAAAGAAAATTTACGAAGCATTTTGGTAGTGGTAGTAAATTTTCAGATACATATTTCCAGAACATTAGCATATCATTTGAGTGATGTTTAAATTTTTCTATAAGGATTTTGATCTTTGACAAAATATTGAAATACATGCTGTACTTTTTCGCATTTGTTTTGAATACGGTCAAAAAAATACGTACAATCTGTACAATCGTCGACAGAAAACATTTTTCTGATTCAAGCCAATAAACCATCTGTTTTGCACAAAAACGATCAAGGAAAGAAAACAATCAAACAATAATTACTCGCTCGGCATCAACTTTCGAGTCCAAATATATCGATGTTCTAACCATTGTCAAGGTCATACCACGGACATGACCAGGGTAATAATGTTTAATATAATGACCCCTCAATTAACTATGCACAAAACAAAGAACTTAATAGAACGATCTGCTCTCTGCAACCTGCCACACAACATAATGAAGTCTTGAGGCGTACGTATCCATGACTACTAAGCGCAATTTTTCTTCCGTGTTTCCTTGCTTTGTATTTTTTTCATGTCATTCTTGTTCGCCCATTTATTTTTCTAACTCAACATTGTTTTACATTCTTTATTTTACATCCTTCCTTTTCTTTTCATTCCCATTCTATCCCATCCTTTTTCTTTTTTCTTTTCTTTTCTCTATCCCACCATTTACGTTGAGGTTTCATTACTTTCCATTCCTTTTTCCCACTGATATTCCCCTTAATTAACTTTTTTTCTTTTCCCAGCTAAACAAATAGTAATTACATTCACACATACTCTATTGACACACCGTACAGCACACAACATTCACCGCGAGATAAAGCCCACACAATTTACACACACACAGATATATACAGTCTTCAAAATGCGTTTGAACCAACAGCAGTTTATCCAGTTATATTATAGACACAAACAACCAACGTCTGACAAAAGGGACCTATAAATTCAAAAAAACAAACTAGTCGAACTAATGAAGTCGCTCACTGACGTGACGGAATCAAAATAGCAATATTCAATATCTAGAGCATTAGCCAATTCACTCCTCAACAAATATCTCCTTTGGCGTCAGAAAAGCTCGCTGTTTTTTACATTGATGGCCCTAAATATCGTAAGCCAATGTCAAACAATTGTGGAGTCGATATATGTACAAAGTTAAAAGCAAAAGTTTATTTTTCTTTGCAAATTAAACAAATTAAAAATACTACGCGACAAAAACAATGCATGAAAATATAACCTAGTTTGTTAAGCTAACTGCCCGATTAATTTCCTTTGAAAAATTATTAACTTTTCTTGATTAACTTTTGAGTCATTAAATGTTCGAAGTTCCGGCTTTTTTCGTTGTATATCTGTGTATTAACTCAGTCTAAGGTAAAAGAGGTTTTACAGTTTCCTTGGATTAGTTTGCCTGAAGCAAACCTCGATTGATTCTTAGGTGAGACAATTTTTAAACAGAATTACGTTTTGTGATTTTACTTTTAGAAAAACAAACTTATAGCCTAACGTCTTTTCTTAGTTTAAGGTATAATATCCTCTATATGTGTGTTTTCTTTTTCCTTCACCTTAGCTCTAATTGTGATATTCTTGCAGATGTTAAGTCGCCGATGAAAACAGTTATCTAATCATTTGGCGCTTACATAATATCTCTGCTATACACAGAAAGATATTTTTGATTTTTTTCTCCAAGCGATAGCGTATCACGTACGTACCGAAGGATCCGAGATTGAGGAGAGAAGAGTTATTATATTCAAACAGAAAATATGGTTCAAATGGTACATTGAGTGAACAATGAATTCCACTACGTTTCATTGGAACTTAGGCTGGAATACATCCAAAGTTCATCTCTTGAACCTAAGCAGACAACCTACTCCTCTACAAGAAGATTTCCTACTCGGTGATTACAACACTGAACAATGTGACAACAGCTTGGATCAGATCTTCTGGGTTGTAGACGCGTTTTTTGGCGCCTGTATTTTGGCGGGAAATTCCTTCACAATCGCGGTGTTCATATTCGGAGGTCAGTTTTATCGATGTCAAATGAATGTATTTCTTCTGAGCCTGGCTGTTTCTGATATCCTGCTCGCTTTGATTGTCATTCCGAGCTACGGTGCTTATTGCACTGGATGTTCCGTATCTGTGAGCAAACTCTGCTGGTTCTTTGAAGGCGGGAAAGACTACACGTTCCTTGCGTCTGTGTTCAATCTTCTAGCCATAAGCTACGACCGCCATCTTGCAGTATTTCGTCCTCTACTTTACAATCTACAAATGACAGAAAAAAGAATGACTTTAATCCTAGTCTTAACATGGCTTTTACCAGGTGTCTTGGCAGGGCTTAGAAATGTCTGGCAGCACATAGATAGCGCTGCAGAATCCGAGAGAAAAAACACTGTATACACCTACATCCTTTTCTTCGCATTCGTCCTCATCCCAATTATCACCGTCTGTGTTATCAACATCCGTATCATTCACGCTATAAAAATCCAGTTACGAAAGATACAAGGAACAGAACCGAGAGTGCATTGCAACAGAACTAAACTTTCCACGACCTTCGATGTCAAACACATGCATGATTCAGATATCCTGCACCGTCGGAGAGGAACGTTTTCGTGCGTTCTTGTAGTCGCGCTGTTCGTCATTTGCTGGCTCCCAAGAGGGACTTATATAATCTTGCGTTTGTTTAACAAGGCTGAGTTAGGAGGACTGTTACTTGTAAAGCTATCAATAACTTTTTTGCTTTTTCAATCTAGTCTTAATCCTATTGTTTATTCATTCTTTAGATCAGAGTTTCGACAAACAGCGCGAAGGTTATTGACAAAGTTGACAAAGGCTTTTTGTAGCTAGATACTATAGGCTTCTTTACGTGTGTATTGCTCTTCCTTCCTTTCTTCCTTCCTTCCTTCCTTTCTTTCTTTCTTTCTTTCTTTCTTTCTTTCTTTCTTTCTTTCTTTCATTCATTCATTCATTCATTCTTTCTTTCTTTCTTTCTTTCATTCATTCATTCATTCATTCATTCTTCCTTTCTTTCTTTCTTTCTTTCTTTCTTTCTTTCTTTCTTTCTTTCTTTCTTTCTTTCTTTTCTTTTTTTTCTTTTTGTTAAATATGGGTTCTCGTCCATTAAATTTTCAACGGTGTTATGTTGTACGTCAATACTTAATGCAAAACAAACTATTCGTGAAAATTGCTTAATTACCGAGTTCATAACTAAAAGAACTCAAATATCCGGAACAGCTGCGATGTAGATATTAACAATCCAATATCGTTACTATATCAAAAACTTCGCTACTAAACAGTAAACGTATCCTGAACTAATTATGAGATACTTCTTATGACGTGATGTTTTTCTGTTAGGGAGTATTCCGTGTGAACGTTTCGAAGGTAGACCAAATGGTTCATAAGTCCCCTTCACAGTTCCCTGCGCCATCTTGAAAGGTAGCCGAGCCTTTGCATCGAAGAGAGACCCTTTTTAAACACTTTGAACAATTATTCACAGATCTCATTGCAAGCACCTATTGGCTCTGAATCGGATAAATATGATTAATGAATATTATTAATGATTCCTTCCTTCCTTCCTTCCTTCCTTATAATTCCGAGCACTTCATTGGCTTTCCAAGGCATTCAATTAAATCTTCTAATCACATCATTGTATTCTAAATAAAATAAATTCGGTTTATTATAATTGAAAATAAGTCTCAAACTCCGGATATGACGTGTTATAAACGAAATTTTCACGTGACACGAAACAGAAAAAGAAAAAGTGTCCATCAATAAAATGAACGCTTGACAAATTATACCACGTGATATACAATAGGTGTCACGTGACAAAGCAGAGCCTCGTACACGTCAGTGTCACATGACATGGTACTACCAGGTGTCGGTTTCACGTGACTTAGATTATCACGTGACTGACGCGTTTTGTTTTCGAAAAAATCATTTCACCTGTAATTGACAAATGGTATATAAAAGATCTATTTCAATATCTTCTCAGGAAGCATGTTTTATCGTTATCAACGGATCGGCAGCTTTTGTTCCTGTTATGATCTTAGATTCTTGACTTGTGCTTTCAGCTTGTCGGGTGTCCTTGGTTTGCTTGTTCCGGCTGCGAGAAGACTTGTCTCTTTGAAAAACAACTGCCTTTGAATTGTCTGAACACTTGTGACCACAAACGGCAAATATAATAAAACTTATATCGACTTTTAGTGAAAATATTTTTTAGTGTATTTAGTGTCTTTCGTTCGATGAATGGCATGGCATTCTCTTGAGAAATACCATCAGAAAAAGACATCAGACTCAAGGGAATGGCAGGTGATCCGAAGTGGGGGAAAAATCGTTTTCTGACCATAAATTCGTTCAAACTGACTGCATTTTTCTTTCGGAAAATCCTTGTAATTCATGTGAATATATACAGATATACATAAACACGTATTACTTTTACACTACATATGCTAACACACAAATACTAATAAGCAAAAATAGATATATGTAACACAATACTGTAAAACATGAATTAAGCACTCGTTATAACCATACAAATTATATCTCAGTACAAAACCTCATTCATCATTCATCATACATGCATACATATTTGCATATATTTTCAACTTCTCGGTTGTAAATATTTTTTACTCGTGCCTTTTTTACGCAACTTCACTATTTTCTTTCTCGTTAAACCGATTAATCGCTATTTAGCCGTCGGCGCCTTCATTCAATCATTCAATCATAATCCTGACACGTTTTTATGAATAGAAAAATTGAAAATTAAGGCTAATAATGATTGAAAAAGACGCGACATTAATCGTTAGTGCCCTGAAGTTAATCGTTTTTCTTCAATTCAATAATCGAAAAGTTTAAATCAGAGTGACGCCGAAAATAGAGAGGTTTACGGCAAACGAGAAACGTCAGTTGACCATTAAAAAATTCTTTAAAATTAGTGAAAAGGAATCGCAATGATCTAGTAGATAAAAATAAGAATATGTGTCTTTGTTGGGAAGATTTGCAAAAGGTAAAGTGAAATGTAGGGAAACGATGAAAACGTGATCATGTTTGCAGTTTGTCGGGGGGGGGGGGGGGGGAGGACGGGAATCTTAATCTGCCTAATATACATCATAGGTGTGTGTTGTAATTAAAGTACTTTTTGAAATTTATGAATTACAATCTTTTTTATTAGAATAAAGCTTAAGGCTGAAAAACTGTCTAGTGGTTTTACTCAAGAACATATGCACCTATTCCAAAAAAACGTTGTCATCGTCAAAATAAAGGCGAAGGTACAGACAAAAAGTGATAAGAGAAAAAAAAAAAAAAAAAAGTGATAGGAGATCATAGGAGGTCATTCCAAGATCCAAGAACAGCTAGATTAATTTGTGCTTCTTATTCTCGTCAAGAACATGGGCCCTAAAAAAGTTTTAATCCATACCCTTTTTGGAATAACATATCGCCCTTGGCGATGACGAGTTTGGATGTGTAAATCCTTAATTGAATTTTATGGGCTGGCATTGACTACGCTGCAAAAAAAAAAAAAAAAAAAAAAAAAAATTGATTTGAAAAAACATATTCTGAATAAAACTGAGGTTTTACCCGACAGAGTTTGATCTGCTCAAAAGATAGCTAAAATTTTAGTGATATATGTTTGTACACTAAGTAACTCTCAATATTGAGTAAAATTTACTCGAACATTTTCTACTAAGAGAGCATAACTGATAATAAGTAATAGATAATAAACTACTAACTCCAGCTGGAATTTAGAATATGAGTTTAGTGGAGAAAGGAAAATCGGAGACCCAGAAGGAAACACCCCCTTAGGAGAGAACTTCAACTTAAGAGCTGAAGAAGGGAAAATATCAAGGTTCGGGGAAAAAAAGAATGATATTAAAATATAAACCCGCGCTTTCCGAGGAGTTTGTTTTTAGTCTTGGATCTCTTGATTAAAAACTTCTTTTATTTGTTTGACTACAATGAAATATGCTGTTTGATCTAACGGCATTAAATAAATGTCGGTAAGATCAATGAAAATTACAGTTCATAAAAAAAAAAAAGATTATAAATGAATATTGTTTTGTGATTTTAGGAAAATTTCGAAGCATTATTCTATTATTTTTCACAATTGAAAAAAGAAAACTCAACGATGAAGAAATGCGAGCATTTATATGGCTTTTTTTTTAATTTTGGAAAGGTTTTTCATTCAGATATTCGTTCATTGAACATTCACACAGCTGTAGACATTTGAAAAAGTTTCGATCAGCATATCAATGATTTCGAATCGTAAGTGGCAAGAAACTATAACTTTTCAAGCTGTAGAAGCCAACAATGAACCTTTTAAGAGGCATTGAAATATCACTTCTAAATTCCATTCGGCACCCATATAATTATCAATTTATTCAAAACGAACTTGTAAAGCACTTGATTGGTTTTCTTTATTCCCTTACTCAAGCTGTCTAACGTATTTTCTAACAAACGCGTCATATATATATAGTTTTTAAAATAGTCATATAGTATTCAAACACCTAAATGGCTTTCTTACCGTCATTTTGTAGCGCCACATCTGAGGATGTTCACTTAAAAATTCCCTCCCTCTGGCAACATTACCAATAGGATTTTGAACTTGGCATTTTATTCTATTAGGAATTTCAACTGATCCGCTACAAGAAAGACATATATCTACTTACTATCAACCTTTCCCCTAAAGCAAATCTCGTAAATAATTAAAAGGGCATGGAGTTTCTTTTCCTTTTTTTTTTGTTTGTTTTTTTTTTGCTCCAGCAATTTCGTGGAAAACTAAGACCAATATAATCTCTTAAACTAGGTTCTGATCGTGACGTCAGGTTTATGTGAACTTTTTCAATGAGCGTTTAGCGTGTAAAACAAATACGGAAAACAGATGATTTCAAAAATAAGTACCTGTCAATTCCGGCGATTCTTTGGCAAAGAAGGGTTTGTCTTTTGACATTTGAAAGGCTTCTATGGCGTCAAGCAATTTGTTGTTTTTTCTGAGCTCGAGCACTTTATTGGGTTTTTAAACACTTAACTGGTTTTCTGCGTTTTTTTGTTTGATTTTCGGAACACTTAATTTCTTTCATTGTTTTTACAAAGCAATCCCACTTAAGCAAGTGAATGCTATATAGCACTTCTCTGGTTGTCTGTACATTTTTCTGGGATTTCCGAGGTCATTTCAATGAGCTCGGAGCACTTTATTGGGTTCTTAAACACTTAACTGGTTTCTGCGTTTTTTGTTTGATTTTCTGAGCACTAAATTTCTTTCGTTTTTTTTTACAAATCCCATGTAAGCAAGTGAATGCTATATAGCACTTCTCTAGTTGTCCGTACGTTTTTCTCGGATTTCCGAAGTCATTTCAATGAGCTTCAGTACTTTAGTGGTTTTCTCCTATTCCGAACACTTCATAGGATTTTCATAATTTTCAATTTAATCTTCTTTAAAAAATCAATTGATTTTTGGTAGCGAATGATGCTATATTTTGTAGTGTTGCCTTGCCTTCCTATTAATAACTTCTATTAATTTATGCATTTGTGGGGAAACAATTTGCATTGAATTGTATTGGCTTTATTGTTTCCAACAGGTGTAAAGAAAATCGATTGATATGTGATACGACTAGTTTTTGACAGAAAAAAGAACTTGTTTAGAAACATGCACAATACCAAAGCCAATGCGGGATTCTTCATGTCTGAGTAGCACTCTGTTACTTTATGCTAATGATAACATTTGTCCTTAAAATTAACATATTCATTTGCACTTTAAAGGCTTCTGTGACGGTTTTTTTAATTAGAGAAAATAACCCCCTTTTTAAAGAGATTTGCAGTTTGGTTGATTTTTTCGATTGTTTTGGAGATTTGACTTCGTCATTGATTCACTTTCTGATAGAGACACGAAGCTACACTTCAATGGGTTCAGAGAACTTTTCCTTGGTATAGGTTATTAATATACTAGTGGCACCAGATGTTATATGAAAAGTTCTGCGGCTAGTACTCGACTACATTCAAACCATAGAGCAGTTCAATGGATTCCTGAAAGCCAGTAAACTGAAGCACTTGAGAGGTTTTTGTTATGATATAGGCATGCATCGGAACTGCTCTAAAAGGGTTAGTACATGAATGCTAAACGCTTTTTCAAGGTGCAAATTCCGTTTTCCAAAAAAAAAAAAAGGGAGAAATTAGAGACATATTGTCTGTAGCTGTCAACCGGAAAGTCTATTGGTAATCGATATTAGGTATTATTTATAACTTTATCCTCGGTAGCATCTTAAGGGCTTCCCAACAGAAACGAATCTTAAACTTAAGTTAAAGAGAGAATCTTGCTTGTCAGCAACCTGGACACTGTTAGACTTGCTTGGGTAAAGTGCTTTACGTTGTCACAAAAAAAAAAAAAAAAAAAAAGATATAGCATAATGTTCATGAACTCTGAACTCAACCGAAATGAATCGACGACGTGGAACATTTCAAAAGATCCAAACGTTACTCGATCTGCATGTAGGACATCAGTTGAAGTTGCTTTTCTCACGAGTTATATCGTCACTGGAATCGCTATTTTTATTGGTAATCTATTCACGGGTGCTGTGTTTCTCTCCAAGCATCAGCTTCGTCGAACATACATGAATGTATTTTTAATAAGCTTAGCTTGTTCGGATTTCCTAATGGCGATTCTAGTACTTCCAGGTTTTACAGTATTTTGTAATGACTTCTCGGCACTTCCATTCAGCCTTTCTCCAAAAAGCAGAACCTGTAATGTTCTCGATGGCTTGAAAGATTTCGTGTTCCTGGCTACCGTCTTCAATGTCCTAGCCATCACTTTTGACCGTTATCAAGCAGTTATACAGTCTCTTAGATACCGTTCGAGAATGAATAAAAGGACTGTTGCATTTATTTTGGTTCTAGTTTGGCTCGTCCCGTGTCCTATAGCCTACCTAAAGCAGATCCTCATATTCACGCACCCATTAATTATTAAGGATGGAAACAGTTCGTTTATTTACGATAATGTCGTTGTGTTCACGTGTATTATCACTCCTATGGTCGTCTTACTGGTCGTGAACACTATGTTGACTAGAGCAATAAGAGAGCAACAAGCTAAGATAAGTAACCCATGGCCAGGGAATCTTTATCTGACACAGCAACAGATGAAGGAAAGGGAACTAAAAAATGAAGCCGCAATGGGAAATGCGGAAAGAACGAAGGTGGAAATAAATGGTGTCAGAAGGGACAACC
Source organism: Actinia equina (assembly GCA_011057435.1). Classification (NCBI taxonomy): domain Eukaryota; kingdom Metazoa; phylum Cnidaria; class Anthozoa; order Actiniaria; family Actiniidae; genus Actinia; species Actinia equina. The sequence goes on from WHPX01000826.1 coordinate 262,820, forward strand.
GCGAAGACAGATTCAAAAATCGTGTCAATGAAGGTTTCCAAGGAGACGATGAGCAAGATAAAATTAAACACGCGACTGACGAGTCACGTGGAGATCACGTGGTGGTTCCTTCTATAAATCTTGTAATAGCTTCTATATCAAGTGAAGACGATAATAATATTGATAAAGCGAGTAAAATTAATGGCTTCCAAGGTGACAGCGAGGGAGAGGAAGTTGAACTTAAATTTGAAAAATTGGACGCTCACGTGACATGTAATACACGTAATTGTCATGAGACTGCATATGCAAATGAACTTCACAGAAAAACCCTGGATATTGTTGTTGGTTGCTTTGGAGATAAATTTAGTTCCGAAGTTCTTGTGGATCCTGAAGCTAACGATAGAAATATATTGAATGGATTTTCGCATGACTTTGAAATTCAACAAGAAAGTTGTGTTCGTCGCGATGACAATTGTGACACTCGGAGAACAAGGTCTCAAGCTGAAAACACAAAACAGGACGAAGAAAGGGGAACAAGTATTATACCAGAAGCCTTACGATCAGCTCCAAGAAGAAAGATAGGCTGTGTTACACAGCCTCTGCAAATGTTGCTGAACGAAAGGCTACAGAAACAAGAACCTATAGCTAGCCAGGATTATTCCATAACAGAAATTAATAATTCAATTATCAATGCTGAAAATATAGACTCGTTAAAACAAGCGAGACCCACCGCTGTGTCGCAAGAGCAGGAGTCGTGTGCGATGTGCAACTGCAGAAATAGTATTTGTGCAGAAGGCTTGAGAAGAGTGAACTCTCTTCAAGGAACACTGGATCGAAATGTTGGATTTGAAGACGCAAATACAACACAAGGACAACTTGGAGCAAATGTGTACAGAGAGGAAGAGCTTCAGAATACATCCTCGTCTTCCTTAGACAATTTAGAGTCTCATAGGTGTTTAACGACAAGAGAGTTAGTTAAAACACATGCCAGCTCTTGTAATCAAAGTGGTGCGTTTCCAAATGCAAACGAAATTGAGTTTCCATCAGAAATTGAAGATAATAAAATTTCTGATGACATAGAATGCAAACAAGACGATGAAGCTGTAACAGTGGAACTGGTCAACGAAGAAATACAACGATACGGGGAAACTAGTTGCTGTTCGACTACAGAGAAGCAAAGTCCTAATAACGATAGGGGAATCAGAAAAAACTCACATTTCAAGAGCACAAAAAATCTACAACAACTTCAACCGAGTCTTCTCTCATTAGAAAACAAATGAGAAAATTCTCTCGAGATAAAAAAGAAAGAAACGGTACGCGTTCATGCCTTACTGTGGCTTTAATCTTCGTAATTTGCTGGATACCCAGATGTTTGTATAATTTTTTATTGTTTTCTGCGCCCGATATTATCGATATGTACTTGTTGGAGAAGTTTTCTATGCTATTTCTTTTTCTGCAGTCCTTAACTAATCCTCTTGTTTATTGCTTTTACCGTGGTGATTTTCGTCAGACTGCAAAGGAACTTTTACGTAAAATTATTAGATGCAGAAGACAATAACTGATGAAATATTAGTGGTTATCGGTACTTATTACATATTTCCATACTATGAAAGTAAAAAAAAACAGTAATATAATAGAAGTCAGCAATTCCATACCATGGAAGCTAGTCATAATCGGAAAGTGCGCACGCGTCATATATCATTCACGTATGATTTCCATGGTATGCGTCACTACTTCCAACATTTTTTCATACAGGGAAGTCGGGCAATTATGGAAATATCATTGAAGTCACTTCAACAGTATGGAAATACCATATTTCCATGTTATTTCCACATCCCTAAAGGACATCCAACATATTTCCATTATTTAGTTTTGGACACTTCAAACATATTTCCAGGAATTCCAAACATATTTCCAACAAATTTCCATATCATTTGTCCAATAGGTTGAAAGTTAGACTTCCCGAACATATTTCCAATATATTTCCAATATCTCAAATCGATAGAATTTTTCAGTGTTAACTTAGTATTAATATTTGCAATTGATGATTAATTGAGAAATAATTTAAAAATATAGAACTGCTTAGTTCCGTTTGGGATCCAGATGTCGTTATTCCATGCAAATCCTATTCATTTCAGGTCCATTCTTATTCCTATACGTCCATCCAATCCATTTCAGGCACATTCTTATTCCTATACGTCCATCCAATCCATTCCAGGCACATTCTTATTTCTATACGGCCATTCAATCCATTTCAGGCACATTCTTATTCCTATACGTCCATCCAATCCATTTCAGGCACATGATTATTCCTATACGTCCATCCAATCCATTTCAGGCACATGATTATTCCTATACGTCCATCCAATCCATTTCAGGCACATGATTATTCCTATACGTCCATCCAATCCATTTCAGGCACATGATTATTCCTATACGTCCATCCAATCCATTTCAGGCACATTCTTATTCCTATACGTTCATCCAATCCATTTCAGGTCCATTCTTATTCCTATACGTCCATCCAATCTATTTCAGGCACATGATTATTCCTATACGTCCATCCAATCCATTTCAGGCACATTCTTATTCCTATACGTTCATCCAATCCATTTCAGGTCCATTCTTATTCATATACGTCCATCCAATCCATTTCAGGTCCATTCTTATTCCTATACGTCCATCCAATCCATTTCAGGTCCATTCTTATTCCTATACGTCCATCCAATCCATTTCAGGCACATTCTTATTCCTATACGTCCATCCAATCCATTTCAGGCACATTCTTATTCCTATACGTCCATCCTATCCATTTCAGGTCCATTCTTATTCCTATACGTTCATCCAATCCATTTCAGGCACATTCTTATTCATATACGTTCATCCAATCCATTTCAGGTACATTCTTATTCCTATACGTCCATCCAATCCATTTCAGGCACATTCTTATTCCTATACGTCCATCCAATCCATTTCAGGTCCATTCTTATTCCTATACGTCCATCCTATCCATTTCAGGTCCATTCTTATTCCTATACGTCCATCCAATCCATTTCAGGCACATTCTTATTCATATACGTTCATCCAATCCATTTCAGGCACATGATTATTCCTATACGTCCATCCAATCCATTTCAGGCACATGATTATTCCTATACGTCCATCCAATCCATTTCAGGCACATGATTATTCCTATACGTCCATCCAATCCATTTCAGGCACATTCTTATTCCTATACGTTCATCCAATCCATTTCAGGTCCATTCTTATTTCTATACGTCCATCCAATCCATTTCAGGCACATGATTATTCCTATACGTCCATCCAATCCATTTCAGGCACATTCTTATTCCTATACGTTCATCCAATCCATTTCAGGTCCATTCTTATTCATATACGTCCATCCAATCCATTTCAGGTCCATTCTTATTCCTATACGTCCATCCAATCCATTTCAGGTCCATTCTTATTCCTATACGTCCATCCAATCCATTTCAGGCACATTCTTATTCCTATACGTCCATCCAATCCATTTCAGGCACATTCTTATTCCTATACGTCCATCCTATCCATTTCAGGTCCATTCTTATTCCTATACGTTCATCCAATCCATTTCAGGCACATTCTTATTCATATACGTTCATCCAATCCATTTCAGGTACATTCTTATTCCTATACGTCCATCCAATCCATTTCAGGCACATTCTTATTCCTATACGTCCATCCAATTCATTTCAGGTCCATTCTTATTCCTATACGTCCATCCAATCCATTTCAGGCACATTCTTATTCCTATACGTCCATCCAATCCATTTCAGGTACATTCTTATTCCTATACGTTCACCCAATTCATTTCAGGTCCATTCTTATTCCTATACGTCCATCCAATCCATTTCAGGTACATTCTTATTCCTATACGTTCACCCAATTCATTTCAGGTCCATTCTTATTCCTATACGTCCATCCAATCCATTTCAGGTACATTCTTATTCCTATACGTCCGAACCAATCCATTTCAGGTACATTCTTATTCCTATACGTCCATCCAATCCATTTCAGGTCCATTCTTATTCCTATACGTCCATCCAATCCATTTCAGGTACATTCATATTCGTATACGTTCATCCAATCCATTTCAGGTCCATTCTTATTCATATACATTCATCCAGTCCATTTCAGGCACATTCTTATTCCTATACGTTCATCCAATTCATTTCAGGTCCATTCTTATTCCTATACGTTCATCCAATCCATTTCAGGTACATTCTTATTTCTATACGTCCATCCAATCCATTTCAGGTACATTCTTATTCCTATACGTCCATCCAATCCATTTCAGGTCCATTCTTGTTCATATACGTTCATCCAATCCATTTCAGGTCCATTCTTATTCTTATACGTTCACCCAATCCATTTCAGGCACATTCTTATTCCTATACGTTTATCCAATTCATTTCAGGTCCATTCTTATTCCTATACGTTCATCCAATCCATTTCAGGTACATTCTTATTCCTATACGTCCATCCAATCCATTTCAGGTACATTCTTATTCCTATACGTCCATCCAATCCATTTCAGGTCCATTCTTGTTCATATACGTTCATCCAATCCATTTCAGGCACATTCTTATTCTTATACGTTCACCCAATCCATTTCAGGTACATTCTTATTCCTGTACGTTCTGATCCAATCCATTTCAGATACATTCTTATTCCTATTTGTTCGTTCAAATCTATTTCATCCATCCGACCGCACAGCGCATTTTGTCTCATAAAGTCTTATGTACCTGAAATGGATTGGATGTCGAATACACAGGTAAAAATATATCTGAAATAGGTCAGATAAAAAAAAAAAGAAACATGAAGTGTGTGCTTGAAATGGATTGGATCAGTGAACGTGTCAAAACTTGAATCGTGACGAGAGACAATTTCTTCAGTTAATTTTAACTCGAAAACTTTACTTTAACTTTAGCTTAATTCGAGGTATAAGAAAAAGGAATTACCTTTTACGTAGTAAAAATCAGATTATTCATATGAATTTAAGAAATTTCATGAAAAGCCTTTTCAATGTGCTTTTTTTGTTGTTATTTTTAAACCTCTCGAAAATTAACCTGTAAGGATTAATCCAAGCAAGAAAATATTACATAAAAAGAATAAAAAAATGCTCATGAAAGTAATAAATAATGAAATACAATACATTTGTTTATTGGGAAGGATTTGCTATAAATAAAGCGCCAAAATGAGCTTTTTGCTATCCATTTTTTCCTGAATATCCTACAAGAAAGGCAAATCTACAGCAACAGTACATTGTACGTACAGGTGGGTGAGGGAAGTTTCAATGCTTATATCATACGTTATATGCAATTAACTTATAAACAGTTTACTTGTACACTAATACACAGATCTTAATTTTTCTTTGAAATTATCGTACGTAAAAACATTCATTTGCTTAAAGAAGGCGTTTATGGAAAAAAGTAGAGACTGTGTTAAATATATAAGTGAAGAATTGGAAAATTGCCGCCATCTTAACTTGGATGATGATTATTATCATTATCATTATCATTATCATTATCATTATCATTATCATTATCATTATCATTATCATTATCATTATCATTATCATTATCATTATCATTATCATTATCATTATCATTATCATTATCATTATCATTATCATTATCACTATCATTATTATTATCATTAGCATTAGCATTAGCATTAGCATTATCATTAGCATATCATTATCATTATCATTAGCATTAGCATTAGCATTATCATTATCATTAGCATTATCATTACCATTACCATTATCATTACCATTATCATTATCATTATCATTTTCATTATCATTATCATTATCATTAGCATTAGCATTAGCATTAGCATTAGCATTAGCATTAGCATTAGCATTAGCATTAGCATTAGCATTAGCATTAGCATTATCATTATCATTATCATTATCATTATCGTTAATTATCATTATCGTTATCATTATCGTTATCATTATCATTATCGTTATCGTTATCATTATCGTTATCATTATCGTTAATTATCAGTATCTTTATCATTATCATTATCATTATCATTATCGTTATCGTTATCATTATCATTATCATTATCATTATCATTCGTTATCTTTATCATTATCATTATCGTTATCGTTATCATTATCATTATCATTCGTTATCATTATCATTATCATTATCATTATCATCATCATCATCATCATCATTATCACTATCACTATCACTATCACTATCCCTATCCCTATCACTATCACTATCGTCATCGTCATCGTCATCGTCATCGTCATCGTCATCGTCATCGTCATCGTCATCGTCATCGTCATCGTCATCGTCATCGTCATCGTCATCGTCATCGTCATCGTCATCGTCATCGTCATCGTCATCGTCATCGTCATCGTCATCGTCATCGTCATCGTCATCGTCATCGTCATCGTCATCGTCATCGTCATCGTCATCGTCATCGTCATCGTCATCGTCATCGTCATCGTCATCGTCATCGTCATCGTCATCGTCATCGTCATCGTCATCGTCATCGTCATCGTCATCGTCATCGCTATCGTTCATCGTATCGTTATCGTTATCGTTATCGTTATCGTTATCGTTATCATTATCATTATCATTAACATTATCATTATCGTTATCATTATCATCCATTACCATTATCATTATTGTTATCATTATCATTATAACTATCATTATCTTTATCGTTATCATTATCATTCATTATCATTATTGTTATCATTATCGTTATCATTGTCATTGTCATTATCATTATCATTATCATTATCATTGTCATTGTCATTGTCATTGTCATTATCATTATCATTATCGTTATCATTATCATTCATTATCATTATTGATATCATTATCGTTAGTAGATATGAAATGACAGTCCTACATCAAGTGGATCGTGTATCAAGTGGATCGTGGATCAAGTGGATCGTGCATCAAGTGGATCAAGGATCAAGTGGATCGTGGATCAACCCACCCCCATCAGGGTCTTTACAGAGGTGACGTAATGGCTATTCTAAGTGAGGTTCCAGTGAGGTAGGGGGAGGGGTGATCTACATCCAACCATCATGGGAAGACCGGCCGGCCGCTCGAGTAGAGGTTCTGATCGAAATCGGGGCCTGGAAAGGTTTGGGGAAGGTGTTTTAAAACACAATTCAAAATCCTTTGTTTAAAAAACGAAGTTTTTGAATTAATGAGCTGAACTCTTTTGTTAGAATGACACGTTTAATTAGCAGACTTAAATAAGAAGCCGTACTCATGTTTTAATTGGTTTATATCGCCTAATAAACCGCCTTTGTCGGAATCACTGACTAATGTTTAATTGGCAGGAAGCTTTTGTTGGAAAGGATTAAATCCTTTGTTTCGGCGACTGGTGGTTAGGAGTTATGAATTAATGAGTCTAGCCTTTAGAAGTTATTTTAAGTGGATCAAGTGGATCGTGGATCAACCCTCCACCCCCATCAGGGTCTTTACAGAGGTGACGTAATGGCTATTCTAAGTGAGGTTCCAGTGAGGTAGGGGGAGGGGTGGTCAGTTATATTTATTCTTTAGTTGACTGGATTGCACCACATCCTATATTTTACGTCAAAGCTTAATCCTAATAAAAGTTTCTAATTATTCATAAAATATAGTTTTTCTATCTCAAAGTCTTAAAGGATTAGTTTATGCTTTTGTTTTATCCTAATTGAGTTCTACGGATATTGTCCTTTGTCTTACTACCGTGCGTTTTAAGTCATGTCTGTTTTTAGTTGGCTGGATTGTATTATAGTTCTCGCGGCACCTGCTTGGATATTATCCTTTTTATTGTTGAACGAAACAATCGATGACAAAATCCCTATTTGTATGTCCCAAAAGTGTAAACTCCATGACAGGGAATCGAACCCTGGTCTCTCGCTCGACAGGCGAGTATATTAACCACTACTAGTGGTCAATACTATCATGGATTTTATGTTTTTTTGTTTCTATCAAAAAATAGTTTTATCTCACGAGTCGGGATTGAACCGACGACCTACAGATAACTGCTATTACATACTACAGTCTGTTGCTCTACCAACTGAGCTACCGCGAGTTCTATGCTATTACTCTTCAAGAAAACTTTATTTACCCATTTCCGAATCAGTTAATCTAAACGAGGGTTTTGAATACTAGTGTAGAATCTAGTGCAGATTCTACACTAGATTCTACTACTAGATTCTACTACTAGATTCTACTACTAGATTCTATAGATTCTACACTAGATTCTACTACACCTTTTGCTACTGTTCATTAACCGCAAAGGAATATTCATTCAAGCGAAAATCATTATCATTAGCGCGAAGAGGCACACAATAACGCGAACGGATTTTCAAGCGCGATAGAACATTCATTAAGGAATTTAGCATAACATTGGACAATCATGAATATGTTTGTGCAGGTTCATTAGCGTTTTCGAAGTTTCATTAGCGCCTTTGTGCAATCAATAGACAAAACCACACATTCAATAACGGTTTTTTGGACATTCATTAAGCGCAATACATTATTACTTTACTTTTACACGGTATGCTTTTAAGTCTTAAATTAGCAGACCTTTGCCAGTAGATAGAAATCGCCCAGATGTGATTCGAAGTCGTTTTGAATACGCCAATTGGTTCTCAACACAGGCGTGGTGGGACATTGCGTTTTTATAGATGAATGCGGCTACAATATTTGGACTGCCAGGAGCTATGGCCGAGCAGCAGTAGGCGAGAGGGCCTACAGACAGGTTGTACCACTGCATGCATTTTTGTTGCGTGATAACATTTATGTTTCTTGTAGTCGCTATAAGAAGCAACCTTTTTCTTAGCTCTCCGAGTGGAATGCCTTGCCTTCTAGCTTCTCCTCTGTCTCCCATTAAACGTTGCTGGTCGGGACGTGACAAGTGAGCCTTTATAGCTTCCTTTAAGCAGCTAATGGCCTGCTCCACTATATTGAGAAATGGACTGTAAGCTGGCAGGGGCTTCAGCTCGCTATTGGCACCAGGATTATTGGCATTACGATGGGCAGGTGGATTGTCGAAAATGAAGAAGACTTGGTCGTTAGGGGGAAGACGTTGGTGGGTTTGAGCTAAGAAATCATGGAATCTCTGGGCGGTCATCCCTCCTATTTGGGCGGAATGGTGCACCAAACCAGATCTTGGTGATATGGCAAGCACAATGGTGACATTTGGCCCTCGTTGTAAGCATACCTGTCTGTAGGCCCTCTCGCCTACTGCTGCTCGGCCATAGCTCCTGGCAGTCCAAATATTGTAGCCGCATTCATCTATAAAACGCAATGTCCCACCACGCCTGTGTTGAGAAACCAATTGGCGTATTCAAAACGACTTCGAATCACATCTGGGCGATTTCTATCTACTGGCAAAGGTCTGGCTAATTTAAGACTTAAAAGCATACCGTGTAAAAGTAAAGTAATAATGTATTGCGCTTAATGAATGTCCAAAAACCGTTATTGAATGTGTGGTTTTGTCTATTGATTGCACAAAGGCGCTAATGAAACTTCGAAAACGCTAATGAACCTGCACAAACATATTCATGATTGTCCAATGTTATGCTAAATTCCTTAATGAATGTTCTATCGCGCTTGAAAATCCGTTCGCGTTATTGTGTGCCTCTTCGCGCTAATGATAATGATTTTCGCTTGAATGAATATTCCTTTGCGGTTAATGAACAGTAGCAAAAGGTGTAGTAGAATCTAGTGTAGAATCTAGTAGTAGAATCTAGTAGTAGAATCGTAGTAGAATCTAGTAGTAGAATCTAGTGTAGAATCTGCACTAGATTCTACACTAGTATTCAAAACCCTCGTTTAGATTAACTGATTCGGAAATGGGTAAATAAAGTTTTCTTGAAGAGTAATAGCATAGAACTCGCGGTAGCTCAGTTGGTAGAGCAACAGACTGTAGTATGTAATAGCAGTTATCTGTAGGTCGTCGGTTCAATCCCGACTCGTGAGATAAAACTTATTTTTTGATAGAAACAAAAAAACATAAAATCCATGATAGTATTGACCATAGTGGTTAATATACTCGCCTGTCGAGCGAGAGACCAGGGTTCGATTCCCTGTCATGGAGTTTACACTTTTGGGACATACAAATAGGGATTTTGTCATCGATTGTTTCGTTCAACAATAAAAAGGATAATATCCAAGCAGGTGCCGCGAGAACTATAATACAATCCAGCCAACTAAAAACAGACATGACTTAAAACGCGCGGTAGTAAGACAAAGGACAATATCCGTAGAACTCAATTAGGATAAAACAAAAGCATAAACTAATCCTTTAAGACTTTGAGATAGAAAAACTATATTTTATGAATAATTAGAAACTTTATTAGGATTAAGCTTTGACGTAAAATATAGGATGTGGTGCAATCCAGTCAACTAAAGAATAAATATAACTGACCACCCCTCCCCCTACCTCACTGGAACCTCACTTAGAATAGCCATTACGTCACCTCTGTAAAGACCCTGATGGGGGTGGAGGGTTGATCCACGATCCACTTGATCCACTTAAAATAACTTCTAAAGGCTAGACTCATTAATTCATAACTCCTAACCACCAGTCGCCGAAACAAAGGATTTAATCCTTTCCAACAAAAGCTTCCTGCCAATTAAACATTAGTCAGTGATTCCGACAAAGGCGGTTTAGGCGATATAAACCAATTAAAACATGAGCACAGCTTCTTATTTAAGTCTGCTAATTAAACATGTCATTTTAACAAAAGAGTTCAGCTCATTAATTTTAAAACTTCGTTTTTTAAACAAAGGATTTAATCCTCTCCAACAAAAGTTTCCTGCCAATTAAGTGATTCCGACAAAGGCGGTTTATTAGGCGATATAAACCAATTAAAACATGAGTACGGCTTCTTATTTAAGTCTGCTAATTAAACATGTCATTCTAACAAAAGAGTTCAGCTCATTAATTCAAAAACTTCGTTTTTTAAACAAAGGATTTTGAATTGTGTTTTAAAACACCTTCCCCAAACCTTTCCAGGCCCCGATTTCGATCAGAACCTCTACTCGAGCGGCCGGCCGGTCTTCCCATGATGGTTGGATGTAGATCACCCCTCCCCCTACCTCACTGGAACCTCACTTAGAATAGCCATTACGTCACCTCTGTAAAGACCCTGATGGGGGTGGGTTGATCCACGATCCACTTGATCCACGATCCACTTGATGCACGATCCACTTGATCCACGATCCACTTGATGTAGAACTGTCATTTCATATCTACTATCGTTATCGTTATCATTATCATTACCACTATCATTATTATCATTATTATTTATTTATTTATTTTTCAAGCCTTAACGGTGGAATTTCAGGTGGCTAGTGGACTAAACTTCAACTATAATCTAACCATACAATATTTACCAAATCCTTTGCTTGTACTGATCAGAAAACGGATGATTTTAACACTGTCTGTCCCACTATTTAAAAACCTCCATGCTTATTTTGCGGCATTATCGTATAAACATTATTTGTAGACTAAAGTTAAGATTTTGGATCATTTTTATTACCACCTTGTAAAAATAAACAAAACAAAATTTCAACATCGTTTGCCAAAGTTTACGGGGCATTTTTATACTAATTCGACGTTTTACTAAGAATGTTCGAGAGAAATTTTATAAATTTATTAGTAATCAATATCATTATTTAACTTATTACAACTGCAATTTACTGAAACAGCTTTAGACAAAAGCGGGAATTTTTTTAGTTAAATTGTTTAATTTTTATATTCGTTTTATGTATTCTTCTTTCTCTCTTTTTAACAGTTTTCAGTACTGAGAAGTTTCTTTTTTCTTTTCAAACCGAAGATGAATGGAAAGAGCTATTTTTTGATGATTTTCATAATGTTTGGATCGCTGGCGTCGTATGCTACTGCCAGGGTACTGAGGAAGGGTTAGTATGTCCGACCAAAATCTCGAATTTTCGATCGATCTATAAAAACAATTCTTCAAAGTTAATTTTTGCAAAAAACCTGAAACGACCCTTTTTGGGCTGAACAACGTCATGGTATGGTTAACTCTCAGATTGATCTCAAAAGCAATCTCTGGGCTGATATAATTCAGGACATGACATGATTAAGAGGGATAGTAATCTTTGGATTTATATCTTGATAACAGCATCACAGGAAGTCCTCCATCCATACTACCCTACCGCCAGAAGCACAGACGCGTATGCTAGATTCGTGCATAGCTGTCTCTTTGAGGACGAGAGTTCAAACAAGACAGATCCCAAGGCTGATGATACTGATAGAAAAACAGCCACGATGAAAGGCAATCGAAATGCATATGCTTTCGATATCAACACTTGTCTCTTCAATGGCTGGAGACCGGGTGTACTCAGTAGTAGTGTACAATGTAATAGCGGGACTGAGCTATGTTATAGTGTAAACCCACCCACAGCTCAATTCGCTGTCTGTTACGATACGCTCAAGCTGATTCCAATCTTTACTGGTCATGTTTTGAGGTTTTCAGCTCTGTTGGGAGGTGTAGCGAGAGCGTCAAATCCCCCGTGGAAAGAAAACAAGAATACTAAAGGAGGTATTGTAGTAGAATAACTGAAGCATTGCTTCTTGTGTGTAGTGTGCTGTGCTGTGCTGTGCTGTGCTGTGCTGTGCTGTGCTGTGCTGTGCTGTGCTGTGCTGTGCTGTGCTGTGCTGTGCTGTGCTGTGCTGTGCTGTGCTGTGCTGTGCTGTGCTGTGCTGTGCTGTGCTGTGCTGTGCTGTGCTGTGCTGTGCTGTGCTGTGCTGTGCTGTGCTGTGCTGTGCTGTGCTGTGCTGTGCTGTGCTGTGCTGTGCTGTGCTGTGCTGTGCTGTGCTGTGCTGTGCTGTGCTGTGCTGCTGCTGTGCTGTGCTGTGCTGTGCTGTGCTGTGCTGTGCTGTGCTGTGCTGTGCTGTGCTGTGCTGTCTGTGCTGTGCTGTGCTGTGCTGTGCTGTGCTGTGCTGTGCTGTGCTGTGCTGTGCTGTGCTGTGCTGTGCTGTGCAGTACTGTGGTGTGGTGTGGTGTTGTGGGGTGGGGTGGGGTGTTGTGGGGTGGGGTGGGGTGGGGGTGGGGTGTGGTGTGGTATCGTTTGAAGTGTGGTGGCGCTATGTGATATTGTGTGTATTATAGTGTGGTGTGATATCGTTGTAGTATAGTGGTGCTATGTGATATTGTGTGTAGTATAGTGTGTTGAGGTATGACCAAATAGCACGTTTTCTTTTTCCCCATTTTTGCAGCTCTTTACCCATCCCCTCAAGCGCTGGTAAAAGATTACGATCCTACCCATCAAGTGACTAGTTACCGTGGTTGGGATACCAACAAAAATTATTTCTGCTCAAGAGGACACCTGACACCCAAAGGAGATTTCAAAACTGCCGCAGAACGAGATCTGACATTCGTTATAACCAACGCCGCCCCACAATGGCAAAAATTTAACAACCAGAATTGGGCAGGTGTGGAGAATGCTGTAAGAGAGTACAGCAGGTCAACAAGTAGTGATCTCTATATCTTTACTGGAACAGGTCAGTACGAAGCATAACAGTTCAGGATTCGATCTGTGAGTAAGCTGTGACCTGGCTTAACGTGCATAAAAAGCGCGTGCATGAATGGGTTACGGAATTAAATGGTTTTTAACCACTTTTTTAACCACGCGTACTTCAATACCAATATGCTTGGCGAATTTTCTTTCTTATTCAAATTTCAACATTGTATTCCCTCATGAGAATAGGCCATTTGCATTATGGCGTAATTTTGCTACCACTACCAAAATGTTCGTGAATTTTCTGTCTTATTCAAATTTGTAGTTCCTCATGGGAATAGTGAGACAATTGGTGCTAATTAACAGAACAAAAGACAGTGTGCAATGGAGTCTGGTAGTGGTAGTAAATGACGCCATAATGCAAATGGCCTATAGTAAGTCAAACGCTAAAGAAATTATGCAATAATGATAATAAGGCAATAATATTAATAATAATAATAATAATAATGATAATAATGATAATAATGATAATAATGATATTATTATTATTATAATAACTTTATTGAAAGTCTATATGGATTTAGCTTTAAAAACTAATTGAGGAGCCTATCTAATACTAATGAATAAAATAGATAAATAATATAAAAGTACTAAATGAAATCAATTAGAACATATCAGCTCTAGATAAAATCCTATATGTAAAAGGGAGTCTGTTAGCCGTAATGCAAACCTCCCTTGTGTACGAATAGCTTGTTTTTTTAAACAGTAAACCCTTTCCACAGGGACCGCGGGGATAAAGTACTAAATTTAAGACCTATATGATGTGCACGCTAAATTCCTTGTCTCGTGGGGGGTCTGGCGGTGGGTTTCAATTGACTGTGAGAGCAGTAGATCAGCTCTAGTGATAGTTAACTCGAAAAAAATATCAGGGATGATATAAATCCCATTTTTTCTGATATGCTGTTGATATACTTGTATATATATTGGAAGTGGCCATTATTTTAATTTTGCAAATGGCTGTGTGTGTGTTTCTATATGTATATTACATACATACTTTATTACTTCATCCCTTTACAGGGCTTTTCAGAAGCATTGACAAATAAAGAATACAATATGATATAAAAGTTAAATATAAATACAAGTATAAGTATAAATCAAATAAGTATAATAAATCTGATGTATACTATATATACGCCTGCCCTCAAAAGGACCGCGACAAGAAACACGTACATAAACACACGTGCCGCTGTAGCACCTTTGAGGACAAGGTGCTGACTATAGAAAATAACAATAGCATATGTGCACATGCACGTACATTTCGGATCGAACTCCTTCGAAAATAGAAGTACATACAAGTTACATTATCATATATAATAAGAAAGGTAATATAAATATATCTAAATATGCAAATGAATTCTAAAGACCTAAACTATAAGCATCATAATTCAAAAATTCTAATTATTGTAATCATAATTATCGTTGGTAAAATTTAATTATAAAGAAATTCCTTTAAAAGCTTTTTTCGCATTGCATTCTTAAAAGAATGCACACTTTCACAAAGTTTAAGCCTATCGCTTAAATCGTTCCAAAGCTTAACACCTTGATAATAAAAGGAACGTTGACCTGTGGTTGTCTTAAGGAGCGGAATATTTAACATATTCGTTCGTTCGTTCGTTCGTTCGTTCGTTCGTTCGTTCGTTTGTTTGTTTGTTTGTTTTTTTATTTATTTATTTAAATTTTATCTAAATTTGAAGGCGGAGAGCAACTTTATGGTAGCACAGCGGTGAAGCTAAAGGGAAGAGTTACAGCGCCAAAGTATTACTGGAAAACCGTGTGCGACCCTGCAGCAAGGGAGTCGATTTTGTTCGTCGCAGAAAACAATGTCAATGTCATGACCACAACCCGCATCACAGGATGTAACAGCATTTCTCAAACATCCGAGAATGGCGTGGTTCAGTGTTATGCACTGGATGTAGCGAAATCAAATCCAGACTTCCAGGATTTTCAGCTTCCTCCCTTAGATAAAAAGAACTGCAACCCTGCTAAAAAAGGGACTTTCATGGATCATGTTATTCGTTCATTTCTGAACAAATGATAATACGTAACAACATACTGCTGTTACGAGATTGCCCATGGAAAAATATGACAAAGATAATGCATTAAATCGATGAAAAATGGAAAAAATTGCGTGTATTTTTAGATATGGTATTTTAGAGTGGATCTTAAACTATTTCATTTTTCCTGTTAGTGTTGTTGCTACTATTGTTGCTGCTGCTTTTGCTGCTTTCGTCGTTCCTGCTCTGTTTTTTGTTTTTTACAGTTGTTTTCGTTACTGTTGCCGTTCTTATGTAAGGTTTAAACCTCCTCAGGTAAAGCAAATGTTAATTTTTTTTTTAAATCGAAAAAAAACTTTTTTCCCTATCTACTTTGTCATTTTCCAATATCATATTACGTGCATCTGTTCACAAAGATAGAGATAAAAAAAGATCTTCTCTTTCCGCTGCTTTGTCTCTAACCTCCCTTAATTAGTGCCATTAGTCTCCTACCCATGTTTGAAACATAAAAAAAGGTCTGCGAGCAAAATGTACATGTAAAATCTAATGCCGTTGCCTAGCAACACTACCGGCCTCTTTGTTCAAACAACATGAATGACTTGAATGCGACGTTTCTCGACTGTAAAGATAATAAGAAAAGGGCAGTTCCTTTAATTGAAAGTTGATTTGTCTAATTGCACTGAATAAAAGCCCTCTTCTTGCAGCAATAAAGGCAGTGTTTTCCTTCCATTCCTGTATGATAATTTGACTTTTCGTGTTTTCACAAAAACAGATTTTCACTTTGACTTTTAATTTTTTTTCCTTCCATATATAATATTAATATTTTTCTGACAATAAAAAGAGGAAATTCTCTTTTATAGTTTGTAAAAACTGATATAATGACAAGATATACATTCATAAACAATTCATATTTTCGAAAGTTCTGACTTCTGATTGGCTGGAATTCACATTGAGGATGTTGAAAAATTCTGGTTATTTTTCTAGAGAAACAAAACAAATGTTTTGTTGATATTTTAAGAGAGATTTTTCATATTTTCTCAGCCCACCCAGAGCGCTTTAGCGACCCAATTAAAGCTAAGAATAGCTTAGGCCTTATATTAAAATGCAAATTCTTCACGAGATTTGTCAGTGAAGTCACTATTCAGCGCAAGCAGGCTTAATAATCAGCTTGCAATGGCAATGGAGGATTGTGCGAATTTGATCAGTAAAGGAGCCAGGATGTTTATTAATAAGGGAAGAAACTACTTCTAACCTAAAACTCAAAGTGCTGCGACGTTCATAGGTAAGTTTAAGTTGTGTATTTCAACACCAATTCATTTGTAATCTGAAGTTTAAAGTTTATCAGCACTTGCACGCGTTACGACCTCGACTTTACAGACTGACTTCAAGCCAAAACCTTCAGTTTATCGCTCGCTTTTCTTCTGTTCTCTACCAACACCTTTTAACACAACTCAAGTATCGTTTTCACTACCATATTTTTCTTCTTTGGTCTTTTCTACCACTAAAGTAATTTGTATTCAATAGACTCGTGTAAAATGTTTAAAATTCTTGTTGAATTTTATTTAAGTTCAGAAGTAACCAGGAAATTCAACAAACTCTTCGTCTGTAGCCTCAAGGTTTTTCTGTTCTGTGAGAACATAAGATTTTATAATCGCTTTTTTCCTTGCATTTTGCATCGGGAAAAATGCAAAATTATTCTGCTTTGAAAGACGAAAAATCGTGTAGTTTATTGTCGAGGATTAGTTGAAGCTTTGAAAAGAATGTAAGCCTTTGTAAGCTTCTGTGCGTCTATTGTGAAATGGTTGGACCGAAATTTCTTATGAACATGGAATAAAATATAGAGATTTTCTTATATTCTATCTCCAATAAATTTAAATAAAAAGCATTTCATCGCCAAAATCTTCACTTCCACATTAGCTTGGACAAGTCATCAATTGACTGAACTTCTTGTAAACAGAATCAAAAAATTCGAAAATAATTGATTGTGTAAACGAACTTGTACAACTCAAAATAAACTCGTGTCAGTTCTGTTCCACTCGTCTCATTGTCATAAGAAAAGGTTTTGGTTTTTTTTCCTATTATTTATACTAAATTACATTTAAAGTATCTTTAGCTGTTCTTAGCTATCCTGCTGTGATTTGAAAAATGAAAGACCTCAGAGTTGTTTTTAAAATTCCTAGCATGACATCTTTTTTCTTTTTACGAACTTTTCATTTGGAGAGTTTTTTATAGTTTTGACGCCACAATTTATTTGAACTTATTAAGATTTCAGTAGACCTTACTGGCGTGAACAACAAAAAATTAATTGATCTATTTTATGATTACAATTTAATTGAGCAATAATCTATGTTTGATGTTTTACAAGTAGTTGAGTTGTTTATCTGAAATTGTGAGAAATGTCCAAAACTTCATCAGCAATTAATGTAAAAATAATTTCATAAACGTTAATCCCCTTGAACTAAAAACTAGTTATAGAGAAAGTAAGAGTTTTGCAGTGAAAATAATTTAGTAAAAACAAACCCCAAACTCTAGAATAATTTACAATCGATAATAAATTGATAACACTCACTTGATTAAACTTATTCATGGACACTTAAGATCAATAAATATTTGAGAAGATATCATTAACAATATCGATGCTGAAACTGAATATCTCAACTTAGCCGGATATGTTAACAGATCGAATATTGTACCACAATATTTGTCGAAAATATATCTTATGTGAATAAACTTCAGTTATCATCAGTCAGTTTATTCTACAGTTTCGCAACCAGTCAGTCTTAATATCTAAATACCATTCATCTTAATCGAAACCCAGTCTAAAAAGTATTATTACGATTTTTTCGCTTATAAAAGATGGTGGAAAATTGAGTGGTTCCCATGACAGTAACTGAGTCAACAAGAAGAAACGTGAGCAGTGTACAGAATATTAAATACATTCTTTTAAAACATCTGTCAACACTTAATACCAAAATATATTTCACAGATTTAATTCCTAAGAGACTGTTAGACGCTCAAAGCCTTAATTTACAGAGAGTTTATTCAGTTTGAATCCGCAACTTTTTCGTCTTGGACTGGCCTCTTCAACTGATATCAGGAATCCGTTTGGGGAACTCGAAAAAGGCCTCAGGATTTCTGGAAATCTGCCTTTTGATTCGGTAAAATCCTGCTGATGACAAAGGTTTTTGGAAATTGTTATTAAGGCGTGAATTCAACTCACATGTGATTTGAGGACATGCCGCATAGCGTTTCATTTTCCTATTTGAGCTGAACACCAAAAAACTATCTGAAAACTACTGAAGCTCTATGAGTTAACTGTTGATGTTGCTTGATGAAACTTTAGTTCAAACAACCCTCATGTCTCTTAACCTAGGTAATTGAAATTGCGCTAACCGACTAAATATAAGATTAAACACGAGTCAGTCCCGATAGCATCACTGTTGCATCAACTTTATTTGCAACTTGCAGGTAGGTCAAGAAACTCAGTTGAGTTGACTAGTGAAATTTGCTAACGAAGTCAGGCCTATATACATCACTTGTTGTTCCACTTGCATTATTTATTCTTGAATTTGCAAGCTCCTGCACAAAGCAGGTCTCGCAAGGCACGTGTGCAAGCACTTTTCCTGTACGAATAACTCCCCTGTAAAAGACTGTTTGAGAAAGACAATCTTAGGCAAATTTAATGTAAAGCTTCAATTTAAAACTCTTTCTATCTTAGATACTGATCTTCACCATCGTGTTTAAAGAGTACTAGAAAATGAGTCCCAAGTTTAGGAGGATTAAGGAATTATGTAGGGAATTCGAATTGTGCTTTTCTTGGTTTTGTTTGTACTGTTCAAACAACATCAGATATTGATGTTACAGATATCACAGCAGACACCACTTGAGACAAGTGTAACTGCTAAATTCCTTGATATTTCCTGATAATAAAACTAAGAGTCCAAAGTTAACTCGCCCACCGTGAATTTTTAATTGAATCGAGTTGGAGGCTTTCTCGCAGCATGGGAAGCTGATTCTTGGCAAGTGATGATCCTTGGAACAGGCAATTCCTTGCAATTCAATTTTTTCATAACTCAATTTGGTTAAATAATATTGGTTTTACTGCACTGAGGACCTTCTTAAAAATAACTATAGTAAAGAAGCATCCTGTTTAAATATCATTGTATATAAAATGAAAACAGTAAACAGCTTCGCATTGGTGGAAATGATCGACTAAAAACTACTTGATGTGAAGTGAGGTCCCATACATCGCCACCATCCTAGGGCGCTTTCGCGTCGTTTTTTCTAGATCTTATTAGACCAACGGAATCTAATACTTTCTACTCCAATCAACATTCATTTGAGTTCAAAAATAAATAAAAAAACACGTACGTAAAAGACATTAGGAATCATGATGAGTAAAACCGTTAACCACAATTACAACACTTAGTGCCACATTCCAAGTTCACTAGTTTTTTAGCTCTTACATCAGCCGTCTTAAGTTCCTTATCAGATTAACTGTACCAATTTAGTTTTACGTTTCGTTTGGAAAGTAAAACGTGGTTGGTCATGAAGCGAAGGTCAACTGTTTAAATATTTCACGACAGACCCTCTCAGTTACACATGATCATTTCACCAACTCCAAGGCATTGATTTTTTCATCTGTGTTAAGCACAGCTTCAACATATTGTTAATTTGACTAGATGACTTTCTCAATCAATTTTAAAATAGCAAAGAAATTTATATGTATATTTTTGAAATACATTCCCGTTTAAATTTTTTTAATAATTTAAAAAAATCAATTTGGCAGGAAAAAAGCTATCTAGATGATGTTACGAGTTGATGCCACAAGGTTTCTTTTCTCTTGCCAAGATTTGCCCTTCGGCAACGTATCTAGACTTGAATCCACAGCAATGAAAACCAGACAGTTACCCTGCATGATCTCGCGTCTTCCTTATTGGTAGCGTTACTGTTGGGTCAATGGCTTCCCATTCTGCTGATAAGTACAAGATTGTTTCAGTGTTTACTCAACTTTGCAAATACACGCCACATAAGTTGTGGGTAACTCGGTTTCTTCAAGGAAAACTGAGTGTTTAACCTTCTGAAGGGAAATTAATCCATTGGACTAAAAATGTTGCGTGAGAAATAAAGGCTATTATTTTATGGTTAAACGAAAACATTAACTGTCAGAAAAGGAGCTATCTTTAAGTTTAAGTATATCTTGTATCGCTAAGATAATTAATCAAGGAAATTTTCTGACAAATTGTATAGTATCAGTTTTTATTTATTTTATTTGTTTCATTTTAAAAAAGTTGGGGATGACCTTCGAAATGTTTTTCATTTTGTAGCTTCGAGATTTAAACCGAGAAACGATACTTTCAGTCGCGTGACAGTTGATTCGCATTATTTTCTACTCAGCATATTCTGAAAGAGTAGACAACGATTCGTTCTGTAAAAAACGAGACCACTAGCATCTTCTATATTTTACCTATTTTATGAATTTATCCTGTCAAACTTGAGACGGAAAATCACTTGCCAAGACAATATATATTAAATTTTCAATAACAAAGTTCAATTAGAAAACAAATAAAAACACTTAATTTAGGTATCTACTAAGTCTTATGCAAACATTCATGGTTTAAATGTCAAACTTTGGCTGACAAAGTCTTAAGATGAGTCGTTTGTTTGACAACGAAATAAAGTGGTCTTCTTCAGTTAGATTGGATTCGCATGCTTGAAGCTAAGTGGATAAACTAAACGAAGATTAATGCGGTCCTATATAATAAAAATATAATTTTCGACTCATAGCTAAACAGTTCTCAACCTTCATGTCTTTGAAATCCGATTGTTCAAACTCAATAAGAGCCGCATGTTAATGTTATGAATCTCTTCTGGTTGCCATAGCAACTAAGTAACCCTTCAGAAACAGTCAATATTTTCGTTCCTCCAGAAAATATAAAATAGCATTAGCAAATAAAATAAATTAAATACAACTCAGTAAACATTGAAAAAAGTTGCCGAAAATATTAAGAACTTTAAATGTTTATCTTATCTGAGTAGATGTGTGATTGCTCACGCGTTTGGCAAGTTTTTCCCGCCAAAGTGTGTTTGACGGGATTAGAATGGGCGCGTCTTGATAAAAGGTCTTGTCAGCCTAAACGGGTTAAAGGTATTGATTACTTGGAATGATAATCGATAGAAAATGATAGGAAATGGGATGGAATGTTCATAAAAGGCTCGGAATATTTTCGCTAAAATAAAAAACCTTTCCTGATTGTTATAACAATTCTAAATCCCTCTTCGAGAAGCGAACAATAGCGAAACACAAAGCCTCGTGGAAGACGTATTATTCCATGTTATTTGTCGACACAGAATGATAATAGGAATTCGAATAACTTTGCTTATAAATGAAAGGAATGTAAGACAATGATCTCGGAACTCGATATGTTTGATTGTCTTTGTCGAAGAGCGTCGCGTGAATTAAACTGGTAGTCAAAAGACCAGAACAGCTGGAAGCTAGATTACTTTGCTGCCATTTCGTCCAAGGTTTCTTCAAGTACAAAATGAAGTCCTTGGGTCTCAAATTGTAAGTAGAAAAATATTTGTTATCTCGTTAGTACCAGTAAGAGAGTGTTATTATCATGTTCTGAGGTTGGCGAAGGCTAGTTAGCAATATGTTTAAAAAAAATTTTCCTTGAAGTGTATAAAATGTAACAATTTAATCAACTCTGAAATCACGAAAGACGGTTTCAAAATGTTCGCTATACCCGTGCTGTGCATGGCTTAAAATCAATTCAAACCGCTTTCTAGGCACAATATCTTTTCTCGTTACTTTTGAGCTGGGTTTAAAAGGTCTTCCAGAAAAACAAGCATTTGTTTTTTTGGCATGTTTTTCTGTAGTTTTAAGATCTTTGCATTTGAATCCAATTTGTGGCACAGATAATCTATGAGAGGTGTTAATAGTATTCGATAAAATCTGGGCTTTTAGAGCTTTTTTCACCTAATTCTATCAATTGGCCTATGGCTTTTCTTTATCGCCATGTTAACTTGCAAACAGCTTTACGTTTTGCGTCTCCAAGTCGCGCTCTAGTGGTCTGTAAAAAGAACAATTGTCTATCAAATAAATAAATACACAAACAAATCATTAGTTGAAGCCACAATGACTCCTCACAGGCTGCTTGAAATATTAAGCATATAAAATAAGGAAATGTGATTCCACATGAATGCATATTTTTCTTAAAGTTTTTCCTCCAAGTATTCAGCTTTTCAGCTGCGCCTTGCTTATCCAGTACGAAACGTTTTTTCGTTCTTAGCAATCTCATTCCTTCGAGAACGAATAGATAAAAACGCTTGTTTTATAGAGGCGAAGTCGCATCTTCAGTGTGACCCATAAAAACAAAGGAAAAACTTAATTTACTTTAATATTTTTACTATTGCTCAAACAAATTTATTGATTTCATCAACAACTAGTAGGCTTTTTATAAGTAACGTTGTCTTGTTAACCTGAGGTGAATTTGCCGGCCCAAATTGTCGTGTTTTTATCCTGTAAATGTTCTTCTACGAAAAGGTCGTTCGCTCAAAATTGGACGTGATCGTGTGCACGCGTCGCCTGCCTTCTCATTACGCAATTGGAAAAAATCATTTTTCATTCCATTTAAGACGAGAATCGTGCCTATCAAAGTCAACTGCACTTAAGATTGTGATGCGGTAATTACTTTTCTTCAATATCTTGAACTCTAGTGGTGTTGTAGGCTTTAAAAACAAAGTTTGAAAATTTCGTTGTCATAACTCTTAAAGTATCAAAAACTGTATTCATGGAAACAGATTGTAATGAAGGAAGCGTATACATTTGAGAGGACCAAAGGTTTTGGACGCTAAGATTGTTTTCCGTCTTATTATGGCCTTTTTAAGTTTATGCTAAATTATAATTGTATTTGGCATATCTTGTTAGCTTACACCAATGTTCTTTATATAATTCCTCATATATAAACTCAAAAATTGTGCAAAAAATGTAGATAAAATATTCAATTTAGTTAAGCTCTTTTTTTTCTTTTACTTTTCAAAAGCATCCTTGATTCCGTTATTTCTTGACGTTCTGCGCAATAAATTTTCAAGAAAAATATAATATATCTATGGGAAAAAACCCGTATTTTACTCTTTTTACAGCAAGGTCCTTGGTTTCGCAGATGGTTTTTATGTTGGCTAATTTCTAGCGGGAAATCGAGTAAAAAAAGAATTCCACCAAAATTAATGTATAAGTAGCGCGCGACTGAAAATCTAGCCTCCTATTAATTTCAAGTTTTAAGGTGGATGGATATAAATAGAGTAGATGGTATTTGCCCATCTCGTAATACAGAAGTCAAATACATTCTTAATCTGTTGCTAAACATAGTGAAAACACAGTTTAAGTAGAATAGCTATGTCAAGGACAAAGGAGGTTGTCAGCCTCTTGTAGTTTGAAAGGGAAATTGAATTTTTAAGTCTGTATTACTTTTTAACAAATACTGATATTCAGTAGCAAACACAAAAGAACTTTGTGAACTTTGATGGATGTCAAATGGCGCACAGTAATTCCTGACTGATTATCAATTGATTCTCAAAGCTATCAATTGCAATTTATAGTTATCAATTTGTATCTTAGTATTCAATCGCGCATGGAAAGACATTGCAAAAGATACAAAAAAAGAAAAATTGCCTAAGGAATCGGGAGCCAAAACATTGATTCAAGGATCTTTCTCGTGGTTCTCGGGTTTTATTTCTTGGATCCGGGTCAGTGTCCACTGGTAGAACGAAGCTTGGGATTGGATAAAATAACAAAAACAAAGAAAGCATGGATTATGGTGAACAATGTGTATTGTTCTACATGTAAGCAGCGTTCTTTGTTTTATCTCACCATTCATTGTTAGTTCATCCACTCCCAGGCTTCGTTCTGCCTGTTGTGTGTTACCCGGGGCTCCGCAAAACCTACACGCTAAATTCCAATTCGATCTGTGAGTTAGTCGTGCCCTGACCTAGTGATCAGCCCAGAGGTTGTTTCAGGCTATGGTATCGCCAATATAAAATTTGAAGACTTTATTTGGAAACGTGACTTAATCGTTAAACCTTCCTTATTAGCTTTCTTTTAGCAAATCTTTTAATTTAAATTTTTCAGTCCTACATTAAAGGAAGTGAATTATTGAAATGCGCGCGCATTGATTAGTCGACAAATTGCTAAACCACATAAATGCGCGCACATAAATTTCACCCTGCATATTAAACAAAAGCTAGCCACTGTGAATCCTGGTCTTTGCATCACATCAGTGGAGTTTGTTAGGTCTTTCCCTTGATTCCAGGCTTTTTTCTGGAATCTCGATTTTCCTGCCGACTTTAAATTCGAATTCAATCTATGAGTTAGCCATAACATGAAAAGAACATCCATTACTTTAACATACCAATACATTACTAGGGAAGGGAGGGAGGCGCAAAATGATTTATTGGTCTGAGGTTAATACCACCTATTCAAAGTCGGTGCGTCCCTTGACCTCCAGACATCATAACTTATCTACCAAGAATGATGAAACAGATATGTTGCGCGTTGCTTAGCGCAGTAGTTTTAAATACTCCTAAATATTTATTAGTTCTATATCTATAAATAAATAACAACAATAACGATAATATCACAATTTATAAGATTATCAAGAAATGTGGCTCAGAAATACTCGAAAATGTTGGTCCTGCACGTAAGGCTGCTTTATCGTATGTCACACATGTCACACACTCAATCATTGTCATACTCCATGTCACGATCATTTCACTGAAATATCTATTGTCTATTGTAACACATGCTGTTATTCCTTGCGCACGTATACCCACATGTCACGCTTACTGTCACGCTAGCTAAACCTCTCGACATCTTTCTAGCTTTACATTCTATCTAATACTTGCTGCTGAAGTAACACTAAAAATTCTCAGTGCTGCTTATGTAACGCTTCCTGTCATGCATTCCATTCCTGTCACACAACTCTAAGCATACGTGTTTATGCGTTATTTTCCAGATATGGCTCAGTGGCGTGGGGTCTTCATTGCCCCATCGACCATTAACCACAGAGCGCACCACCGAAGCAAAAGCCAACCAGATATCTCTCCCTCTAACCAGCCTCAGTACAAATCCGAGCACTCACTCTACCCCCGGAGAGGTAGTCTTGGTGCACTGTGTTCTCAGGCGGCCCCTAGTTTACCCTGTCTGTCAAAAGAGGTAACTTTAGAGTTTAGGCAGGTGAAAAAGAAAGGAGCAAAAAAGACTTCTAGGTACGCAATCTTGTGCAATCCGATTTCAATACCGATTGAAAAAGAAAAAATTCAGTGTAACGCAACAAGTAACACAAGTGGTGACAAACCTCGAGAAAGCGGAAAAGATAACAAGGACATCCCTTACGAAGAGAAGGGCACTGCCACTACAGACGGCCCTTGCGCGCCGTTACCGGAAACAGTTTCAAAGTCAAAACATAAAACAAACCCAGGAGCACTAGAAAAGGGCAACTTCCTTCCTGGGACATCTGAAACGCGTATTCCAGACGCAGATAAATTTCTTGAAGCACCGCGGCTGGCAAAGGAAAAAGAGTGGGAAAAACTACGAGTCAAGGTAAAAGCAAGCGAGCTTCCTGCTAAGAAACGATTGACTTCTTGTAAAATTGTCGAAATCTTTGAACACTTTGCTGATACTGAAAAAACTCTGGAAAATCGAGTATTAAACTTCGGCGAAAACAATACCGAATCGAGAAAACTAATACCAGAAAAGACCATAATTGAGGAAGAAAAAGACACCGTGAAAAGGAAACCGGAGCGCATCTTTAAATTTCCAAAAGAAGAGGAGCTATCTTTGGACATAAATCAAAACCGAATCGAAAAAGCAAATCAAAATAAACAAAGAACTAGTCCAAATAATTTTGTTGACAGAAAGCTAAATTTAGAAACTGTAAAACCATTTGATGACAAGAAATTTAGCACAGAAACATTTGGAGATCAGGTAAAAGAGGAGGAATTCGAGCCACACAGGAACGCAAGGAAAGGCAAAACTCGCAACAGGAAACAAAGGCAAAAAGATTATAATTTCGAAGAAGCAAGAAGTGATATAAAAACACCTGTGAAAGAAAACAACCGTGACTACAGTCGACAAGAGCTATTTGAAACACCAAGAGGAGAAGTCGAAAAGTTTGAAAACGAAGGTTTGAAAAGAAGACTGTTTACTGAAGACCCAGAAAAAGGAGTTCAGTTGCCTGTCAAACTAGGCGAGAGTCAGAATTGTAAAAAGGACGTTGATCCAGTCCGGAATCAACTACCTCAGAATTTTCTGCAGTCTAATTTAGAGGAAGAAGAAGAAGAAAAACGGGGACGTGGAGGAGAAATGGCTTCCCAAAGTGTCAAAGCAAATAGAGAATTATGGGAAAGTAGGGAAATGGTAAGAAAGTTGAAGGACCACTTGCTAAATGAGCAGAAAATATCCGAGAATAAAGAAAGAACGATCCAGAATTTGAAAAAAGATATAAAAACACTGGAAAAAGAATTGAATGAAAGAAAAAATGAGAGTGAATCTTTAAATGAGGCAAATGCAAAGGTTGTATCCATCGAGACAGAAAATAGGATCCTCGCTAACCAGGTGAAGATGGTAGAAGAGGCGAACAAGAACCTGTACAAAGAGTTGTACGAGACAAAGACTAAACTGCGATTCCAGGAAGGCAAGTGTGAAGATGCCAATTCACAGAATGCACAAATGAACCGACGCTTGCCGCAAATCCTGCAGTCCTCTCTTGACAATTTTACTGGTTTCACCGTCTTCATACATCAAATGGAAACAGAAATGATATCTACTGAGTCTGCGCTAAGAAAATTCAAAGCTCAGAGGCAAGCACTTGAAGATTTGCTCAAAGAGGATCACAAAACACCAAAGACAAATACGAAGTTTCCTTTTTCTGCTGCAGAAAAGTCGAGATTCTTCGACGACAAGGTCAAAGACCTTCTGCGGGCACAATTAGAAACATCACTTGATCTTCAGTTTGAAGACCCGAGTCAAAGACAAGTTCATTGCGATGAACGGATAGAAGAGTTAGAAGATATAATGAATGAGTGTCTTAAGAAGCACATGAAAACAGAAGTGGATAAACTTTCCGAAAAACAAAAGAAGATTTATTTGGTAGGAGCTCATGTCAAAGCTTTAAAACAAATCGAGGAGAAATTTGTTGATGCGAAGAAAAAAAGTGAAGGGCTCATCGCATCAAAGAAGGCTGCAATTGGCAAAAATGTGAAAGAGATTTCCAATGAGCTCTCTGCGGTTCAGGTTGAAAAAAGACAAGGCAAAACGAAACATCTTTCTACCAGGAAGAGTTCAAATCCAGAAACCAGTCCTCAGGCTATTCGTAAAAATTCCTTGGAAGAAATATCCGATATTGATCGAGTCATACGTTCCATAAAGTCAAAGTCCGAAGAAATGGATCAAAATCTATCTGAAAATGAGAAGGGTATTCTGTTTTTAAATGAAAATATGTCCAAAGCTTTGGAAGACAAGGTTCGGTTGTCTGAAGAGTTGATAGAATTGCA
Source organism: Actinia equina (assembly GCA_011057435.1). Taxonomy (NCBI): domain Eukaryota; kingdom Metazoa; phylum Cnidaria; class Anthozoa; order Actiniaria; family Actiniidae; genus Actinia; species Actinia equina. Next base: position 290,916 of record WHPX01000826.1, read on the forward strand.
GACAAATATTGAGGTACTCGAAAGTAAATATGATGAAAAACAGCGTGAAACCGAGAGAATGGAAAACGAATTGTCCTCAAAGAGGCAAGAAATCATGAACATGGCTACAAATATGGAGCATGCCTTGATAGAACTTCAAGAAAGACAACGTTTGGATAATTTGTCTGATTGCAATATGGCAGGCGCTGGCGAGGAGAATCAATCGCAGCAATACAGCAATCAGTATTCGCCTCAAACTCTCATAAAGAAGACGAAGTCAACGCTATCAAAGAAGAACTAGTGCAGACAATTTTATTGCTTAAGAATGAACAAACAGAAAGGCAGGAAGCACTCAAAATGAACGATGACTTGTTTGTGGAACTCGAAAACAGAGAGCAAGAGATTTCTAAGCTGGTTTTGAAACTTGAGCACTATAAAGATAAGGAAAGACAAGAATCTCTTGAGCAAAGACCAAGTAAGATGCTTTCAGAGTTGTGGTTTTCGATTCATGAGACAAACAAAACCAAGGAAGAGATGGAACAGCTACACAAGGAGCTCGAACAGGAATTAATTTTCAAAGACAAAGAATCTGCAAAATTGAAAAAGAAATTGGAAAAAGTTGAAGAATCCAAAAAGCAACAGATGCTGTTAGAACACTACAAAGGTGAACTGATGAAACTGCAACAGGAGAAACTGGAAAAACTGATAAATCTTGAAGTTTTGACAGACACTACTAAAGAACTGGAAACCGGTGGTGATATGATAGCTGAGCTTCAAAGGGAAGTTCATAACCGTGACAAAGAGATTCAGAAGCTTGAAAAAGATGTCGGTAACCTCCAGGAGATTTTGAAGAAAGAAATTGATATTGTTGAGGATTATAAAAGTAAAGCTTCTGATTTAGAAGATGTAGTAAGCAAGGAAATACAAGCAAAGGAATATGCATACAAGAGAATTAAGGACCTGGAGGAAGAGCTGCAGATGAAGAATACAATGCTGAATAATTTAGCTTTTGTTATTAGACCAAGAAATGTTGCAGAGTGTGAAAAAGATGGAAAAGAAAACAAACCAGAATCTCCTACTACAATTGCTCAACTGAGAGTAACGATGCAACAGATACAAGATGAGAGGCAGAAGCTCTCAACTGAGGTGGATAATCTTGCCACTGCTTTGGAAGATGAGGAGGAAGAACCAGGAACGTCTGAGGCCTCGACAACAATGGCACTAGATCAAACAAAAGAAGATGCTGCAGAAGAGAAGCAAGAAGTGGAAAAAGTGTCAGTCAAAGGGGAAATCCATGAACAAATAGTTAATGAGGTTCTAGCTGAGAGGGAAGAATTGCTTGAAGAAAAACCTTTGTATGAATGTGATGCTGGTGCACAGAGTATTAAGGAAGAAGGAAAGACGGTTGATTCAGCAGGCAATAAAAGTGACAAAGAGAAAGAGAAACCTCTCGAAGAAAAAGACATAGATGAAAAAGATGAGGCAATTCCTCAAGATAAAAAACAAAAACAAAACAATATAGTGAGAGAGCTACAAGACATTATTGAGCATCTTGAACAAGAACTGAGGCAAACTAGATCTGAAAACATCCTTCTTGAGAACGAAGCAGCAGACATCATGGATGATGGATGCCTCAAAAACGAAAACAGGGCATTGCGCAATCAAGTCAATGATTTGAACATTGAGTTATCGATAGCACGTGCCGATGAGCACGATCTGCAACAAGAACTAAACATCAGCCAAAATAGAGCGAGAGAGCTAGAAGAATTGGTAGAAATGTTGGAGGCATTGAGAGATGAAATTCACCATGCCAACGGTGAGTTGCGATCAGAAAAAGAACTCCTTGAACAAGAAGTACTCTTGATGAGAAAGAAAGTCGAAATTATTGAAGATGAAATAAAGCTTCTGAAAGATGAAAATATGGAGGCTAAAGACTTACAAAACTCGGCGGAAAAGCTAGAAAAATTGAGAGAAGATCTCCACGCTGCTAACGATGAGTTGCGCTCAGAAAAAGAACTTCTGGAACAAGAATTAAACTTAATGAAAAAGAAAGTCGAAATTCTTGAAGATGAAACAAATCTTCTAGGAGGTGAAAAAACAGATTTTGTGGACAACAAGTCTTTTCTTGAAGAAAACGTAGCACTTCAAACAGAAATTTCTAAAATTACTCTCCAGCTAGAGGTAAATAAAGAAAAAGTGAACCGCCTTGAAGGAGAACTCAAAATCTCAGAGACCAATGTTAAGGAGCTCGAAGTGACATTACATAAAATACAGAAAGAGAAAACTGGGCTAGAAATGTTAGTCGATGACTTGTCTTTCCAGAATAAGATGCAGGAAAAGGAAATGAATCTTTTGAAAAAGAAAGTTGCAGTTTATGAGGATGAAATTAAATTTCTTGAACAAGAGTTGGCTAGAAAGTCTGAAGAGTTGAAAGAGAAGGAGGACGATTTACAGAAATTTTTTGAAGATAATGAGTCCAAAGTACATGAGAAAGAAAAGCTTGAGCATGCGCTAAAAAAACAGGAAGAAGCGAATAACGGTAAGTTAGGCAACTGAAATTTAATTAGCGCATTGAAATTAGCCCGGTCAACCGGCATTCGTACGAAGACAATGCTATTTCTTGAGCAATGCCTTTTTGACAATTATACAAGTAGAACTTGTGAAATTTCATTAGTCGTGAAATATCATGAACTTAGCATTTATTGACAACTATATCTATACACTGTAAGTTGTATATTTTATTTTTTGCACATACATTATTTCCCTTTCCCGCCAGTAGATTTTGACACGCGCGCGTAGCTTTGTGCTGCTTATATCCCCCCACCCCACCCCCAACTGGGGGCACGCGCGACCGGGCGTCATGACAACCGAATGTAGTACCATTTGATAAGAAAATTATGCAAGATATTTATCAGTTAGATATCTAACAGTAATGATGAAAAGGTAAATTATACACCGTGAAAAGATGAAAAAACTTACTGACGTTTCGGACGCTAGTCCTTCGTCGGAGTAAAAGAGAAAGAAGTGGTAGAAAGGAGTGTATATATGTTTTCGGTCTTTCTTTGCTTAACGGCAACAATGATTGTCGCAAGACCAAAGAAATGCGGCTTATTCACCTATTGGGCACTCTTAGTCCCAACGGGATTAATGAACGCTTTATTTTCAACTAACCTTTCCTTTTGTCTTTTGATTGTTTGTTTTTGTTTCCTTGCCTACCTTGCTCTCATTGGTTTCTTTTGTCTTACTCTATCATATATACACTCCTTTCTACCACTTCTTTCTCTTTTACTCCGACGAAGGACTAGCGTCCGAAACGTCAGTAAGTTTTTTCATCTTTTCACGGTGTATAATTTACCTTTTCATCATTACTGTTTCATTAGAAACACCGACGCAGCTCACACTAGTTTTAGCTAGTTATATCCTTTAGTTACATATCTAGTCTTCTATTTGTGTTGTTAATGTGCTTATGTTTATAGATAGATTAGACAAGTAGAAACCGCAAAATTTTATCATTTTCAAAACAAAGTCGATCAAAGTTAAGCTAAAGTAACTTTAAATAATTAAAACAATTCGTTTAAAGTAAGAAAAGACTCAAGATATTTATTCGTAAGACAACAATGCAGCAAAAAGAATTAAGATGGTTTGTTAAAGCCTGACAAATGTTTGAATGGCTGGGGTTCACCGAGTAATCCAGTCAAACAATTGAATCGTATGGTTTATGATCAAGTAACGCGCTGGTAAGCTATCCTGGAGTCGCGATCAACATTCTTTGTGCTGTAGTCGATAGTAGTCAAGAAGCTCCGAGGCTTGACTTGCACCAAATTCGTCGTCTCTGTTACTGGGATTTTTCAAAACAAAGTCGCTCAAAACTGAGCTAAAGTAACTTTAAATAATTAAAACAATTCGTTTAAAGTAAGAAAAGACTCAATATATTTATTCGTAAGACAACAATGCAGCAAAAAGAATTAAGATGGTTTGTTAAAGCCTGACAAATGTTTGAATGGCTGGGGTTCACCGAGTAATCCAGTCAAACAATTGAATCGTATGGTTTATGATCAAGTAACGCGCTGGTAAGCTATCCTGGAGTCGCGATCAACATTCTTTGTACTGTAGTCGATAGTAGTCAAGAGGCTCCGAGGCTTGACTTGCACCAAATTCGTCGTCTCTGTTATTAGGATTTTTCCTGGAAATTCAGTATCAAGTGTGAGGTTAGTTTTCTTTCTTTCTTTTCTTCTTCTCTTGCAAATATATATTCTTATATATCATTATCACCTTCTAGTTCGTTTGTTGCCTATTTGAGTCTACCTGGAAGAGTGAATAATGACGCCATGCATTTAGTGACGCTGCAGCTTTCGTTCTACTCGTTTTCTTGCAAATATTATGTAGAAAAAACTGCAAATTTTGTGTCGATACTATAATAAAGACGTACTATTTACCTAAGTGTTTTTGTAAGGAACTGTTAATAAGATATGCTTATTTAGGATTTTTGTTCAAATATTTGCTATAGTTTTTACATCTTTTAGACCTAGGGCAAACGTCGAACTTTCAATGCACCGAACTCATTTAAAACAATGGATAATAGGTGTTATAATATTAAATTTCAAGGCAATCGTTATACGGTTAGTTGCTACGCTTCAAAATAACCCTGGCACAAACATGTCTGGAACCAACCCGGTTACGAAATTCGTATTATCTTCCTATAACTTTCACATTTACAAATATGATGCTATTTGCCTAGTTTTAAGGCTAACATTGATCTTTGCATCACAGCGTATCATGCATTTTAAGAAAGATATTTAATTTTAAGTTATGGCAGAAGTTTTGCAAGTCATAGCCCAATGGTATTTCTTTGGAGGAAAACATTAAAAAGACTATGCACGTAGTGAAGTTATCGTACTTATAAGTTAGTTAGTGAAGATGGTTATAGCGTTTCAAATTGCAAAAACGAAAAAAAAGAACATTCTACTAATCTTGATATTCATGCTTGTAAAATATTGCAACTAGCATACATCAACATGACTCAACATTTTATAGTTACATCAAGAAATAAAACTTTTTTTACGAGTGCAAGAAAGCAAAGTTGGCTTATTTATTCATTCACTGTTCTTTCAAAGAAAACAAGGTCTTCGCAAAAAACTCCCAAGGCAATACAAATAAACGCTATTTTTCCAGCATAAACATATCACCATACACTTACTATGCCTTACAAGTGTAAACAAACTTAGGACGCCAAATGCGATCCATTTTCAAATGAAGTTTAGATTTTTATTGTTTTAAGTTAATCTGTCTGTATTGTTCTTCATCATACTTATGACTTCTGCAGAGTCCCTTGTGTACTGTACTGACAATGTTCGAGCCCGGTGCGTTGTTTTTACACATTTATTAAGAGCTTCAAGTTTCCGCAGAAGAACTTCTAAAGCCTAGACAACTGTATTTTCTGTGGTAAAAACATAGCTTATGTAGAAAATTAAATTTTTTTATTGTTGTGCGAGAAGAAAAGGGAAAATTTAAATTGACTTTCTTAGGGTTTTCTCTTGTGGATCGAGATAAACAAAAGAACCTTTTGTCTAGCTCGGAGCATCGAGTTCAGACCTTTTAGTCTAATATCCCAAGGTAGCTTAAGTAGATATGAAGTACCAATTCTGCATCACCCGAGTGAGGTACCATTGAGGTACCCCCCCCCCCCCCCCACCCCCACCCCCATCAGGGTCTTTACAGAGGTGACGTTATAGCTATTCTTATGTTTTTAGTTGACTGGATTGCACCACATCCTATAGTTTACGTCAAAGTTTAATCCTAATAAAAGTTTCTAATTATTCATAAAATATAGTTTTTCTATCTCAAAGCCTTAAAGGCTTAGTTTAGGCTTTTGTTTCATCCTAATTGAGTTCTACGGATATTGTCCTTTGCCTTACTACCGCGCGTTTTAAGTCATGTCTGTTTTTAGTTGGCTGGATTGTATTATAGTACTTGCGGCATCTGCTTGGATATTGTCCTTTTTATTGTTGAACGAAACAATCGATAACAAAATCCCTATTTGTACGTCCCAAAAGTGTAAACTCCATGACAGGGAATCGAACCCTGGTCTCTCGCTCGACAGGCGAGTATATTAACCACTATACTATCATGGATTTGATGTTTTTTCGTTCTATCAAAAAAAAGTTTTATCTCACGAGTCGGGATTGAACCGACGACCTACAGATAACTGTGGAAACCGAATGGGCAGAACTGTGGTGGAATAATGATAGATGTGTTGATCATCACAGTGAATGAGCGATCTAAGCGAACGCTGTAAAGAAAGACTTGAAAAAGTGATTTTAAGCTTCAACGGGAATCGAACCCATGACCTCCGCGATGCCGGTGCGATGCTCTGCCAACTGAGCTATGAAGCCAATCATGTTGGCGAGCGGTCATTTTTGTTGGGTTCTTCAAGCCCCCATAGATAATAAGTGTGGAAACCGAATGGGCAGAACTGTGGTGGAATAATGATAGATGTGTTGATCATCACAGTGAATGAGCGATCTAAGCGAACGCTGTAAAGAAAGACTTGAAAAAGTGATTTCAAGCTTCAACGGGAATCGAACCCATGACCTCCGCGATGCCGGTGCGATGCTCTGTCCAGCTGAGTTATGAAGCCAATCATGTTGGCGAGCGGTCAACTATCTATGGGGGCTTGAAGAACCCAACAAAAATGACCGCTCGCCTTTCTTTACAGCGTTCGCTTAGGTCGCTCATTCACTGTGATGATCGACACATCTATCACTACAGATAACTGTTATTACATACTACAGTCTGTTGCTCTACCGACTGAGCTACCGCGAGTTCTATGTGGATCGTGGATCTTCGTAGAACTCAATTAGGATGAAACAAAAGCCTAAACTAAGCCTTTAAGGCTTTGAGATAGAAAAACTATATTTTATGAATAATTAGAAACTTTTATTAGGATTAAACTTTGACGTAAAATATAGGATGTGGTGCAATCCAGTCAACTAAAAACATAAGAATAGCTATAACGTCACCTCTGTAAAGACCCTGATGGGGGTGGGGGGTTGATCCACGATCCACATAGAACTCGCGAAATTTTATCATTTTCAATACAAAGTCGATCAAAACTGAGCTAAAGTAACTTTAAATAATTAAAACAATTCGTTTAAAGTAAGAAAAGACTCAATATATTTATTCGTAAGACAACAATGCAGCAAAAAGAATTAAGATGGTTTGTTAAAGCCTGACAAATGTTTGAATGGCTGGGGTTCACCGAGTAATCCAGTCAAACAATTGAATCGTATGGTTTATGATCAAGTAACGCGCTGGTAAGCTATCCTGGAGTCGCGATCAACATTCTTTGTACTGTAGTCGATATTAGTCAAGAAGCTCCGAGGCTTGACTTGCACCAAGTTTGTCGTCTCTGTTACTGGGATTTTTCCTGAAAATTCAGTACCCATTTGATAAGAAAATTATGCAAGATATTTATCAGTTAGATATCTAGTCTTCTATTTGTGTTGTTAATGTGCTTATGTTTATAGATAGATTAGACAAGTAGAAACCGCAAAATTTTATCATTTTCAAAACAAAGTCGATCAAATCTGAGCTAAAGTAACTTTTAATAATTAAAACAATTCGTTTTTAAAGTAAGAAAAGACTCAAGATATTTATTCGTAAGACAACAATGCAGCAAAAAGAATTAAGATGGTTTGTTAAAGCCTGACAAATGTTTGAATGGCTGGGGTTCACCGAGTAATCCAGTCAAACAATTGAATCGTATGGTTTATGATCAAGTAACGCGCTGGTAAGCTATCCTGGAGTCGCGATCAACATTCTTTGTACTGTAGTCGATAGTAGTCAAGAAGCTCCGAGGCTTGACTTGCACCAAATTCGTCGTCTCTGTTACTGGGATTTTTCCTGGAAATTCAGTATCAAGTGTGAGGTTAGTTTTCTTTCTTCCTTTTCTTCTTCTCTTGCAAATATATATTCTTATATATCATTATTATCACCTTCTAGTTCGTTTGTTGCCTATTTGAGTCTACCTGGAAGAGTGAATAATGACGCCATGCATTTAGTGACGCTGCAGCTTTCGTTCTACTCGTTTTCTTGCAAATATTATGTAGAAAAAACTGCAATTTTTGTGTCGATACTATAATAAAGACGTACTATTTACCTAAGTGTTTTTATAAGGAACTGTTCACAAATATGCTTATTTAGGACTTTTGTTCAAATATTTGCTATAGTTTTTACATCTTTTAGACCTAGGGCAAACGTCACACTTTCCATGCACCGAACTCAGTAAAAACAATGGATATCAGGTGATAATGAGGCGGTATTCTTTGGTGTAATTAAGTTCGATGCATGGAAAGTTCGACGTTTGCCCTAGGCCTTAGAGATTTATTAGGATTTTTGGACTTTCCTGGAACACCTAATTTCAACGTAATTGTACAACACAATACTGAATGAAAAACCCATAACCATATTAAATTTCAAGGCAATCGTTATACGGTTAGTTGCTACGCTTCAAATTAACCCTGGCACAAACATTTCTGGAACCAACCCGGTTACGAAATTCGTATTATCTTCCTATAACTTTCACATTTACAAATATGATACTATTTGCCTATAGTTGTATGGCTAACATTGATTTTTGCATCACAGCGTATCATGCATTTTAAGAAAGATATTTAATTTTAAGTTATGGCAGAAGTTTTGCAAGTCATAGCCCAATGGTATTTCTTTGGAGGAAAACATTAAAAAGACTATGCACGTAGTGAAGTTATCGTACTTATAAGTTAGTTAGTGAAGATGGTTATAGCGTTTCAAATTGCAAAAACGAAAAAAAAAGAACATTCTACTAATCTTGATATTCATGCTTGTAAAATATTGCAACTAGCATACATCAACATTACTCAACATTTAAAAAAAATGAAGTTACATGAAGAAATAAAACATTTTTTACGAGTGCAAGAAAGCAAAGTTGGCTTATTTATTCATTCACTGTTCTTTCAAAGAAAACAAGGTCTTCGCAAAAAACTCCAAGGCAATACAAATAAACGCTATTTTTCCAGCATAAACATATCACCATACACTTACTATGCCCATAGTTAACATAAACTTAGTCTATGGGATTATTGTAAGGAATATTCAAATATCTTTTATAAATCTTTAAGTATTTCGAACTAGCAGCCAAAAGAAAGATTTTGGTCTGTTCACTCAGCCATTGCCAACGATGGTAAAACAATGGTAATACAAAGGATTGTGCACCGTCACGCTTGAAAAAAGTGAACAATAACCTATAACAATAGGTTTCATAACCATTTCCCTCTATTAACTATGCTATGCCTTACAAGTGTAAACAAACTTAGGACGCCAAATGCGATCCATTTTCAAATGAAGTTTAGATTTTTATTGTTTTAAGTTAATCTGTCTGTATTGTTCTTCATCATACTTATGACTTCTGCAGAGTCCCATGTGTACTGTACTGACAATGTTCGAGCCCGGTGCGTTGTTTTTACACATTTATTAAGAGCTTCAGGTTTCCGCAGAAGAACTTCTAAAGCCTAGACAACTGTATCTCCTGTGGTGAAAACATAGCTTATGTAGAAAATTAAAATTTTTTATTGTTGTGCGAGAAGAAAAGGGAAAATTTAAATTGACTTTCTTAGGGTTTTCTCTTGTGGATCGAGATAAACAAAAGAACCTTTTGTCTAGCTCGGAGCATCGAGTTCAGACCTTTTAGTCTAATATCCCAAGGTAGCTTAGATTACTAACAAAATGTCTTCCTATTCTACAGTAAAATCAATGAGTTTTCGTATTATTTTTCGACAGCTGAAGAAAATCAGCTAAAACACTTGGTCGAAAAGAACCTGGGACTACACTCACAAATAAAGAAACTGAAGATGGATTCCACAGAGTCAAAGCACGAACAGCAAAGGTTAGAGAGAGATTTGAATGAGTTGAGAGACCGGCTACGAGAAACCGACAAAAAATTCAGTTCAACGAAAGACGATAAAACGAGAACAGAAGATGAACTTGGTGCAGCGAAGAAACGAATTGAATATCTGGAAAAGGAGTTGAATGACGCAAGAAATGACATCAAATTAAAAAATGAGACAATTCGAAAACTTAATCAGAAGAATTCGGAACTTCAAGCTGCTTTGTCCGAGCGCGAGGAGGAACGCCAAAGGGAGGAAAGGCTGAGAATGGAAAACATGAAGTCTCTGGATGCGCTAAAAATAAAGATGGAAAAAATTGAGAATGATGACAAGAAGCAGAAAGAAAGGTTGTTTAGCCTAAAATCTGCTTGTTCTGAAGCGAACGAAGCGTACGAAATCGTCAAGAATCAAAACTTGAATCTACGAAATGACATGCAGCAACTGAAGAAGAAACTAGCCAGCAGAGACGTTGAAGTTGACAACAACAGACGGGAAAAAGAGAAGCTAGAAGAACAGATCTTGAACACTTCCCGTACCATTGATGATATCCGTAAGTACAATGCTCGAGACGAGAGCTTGTCTCCTGATTCTGCGCTTGGGATTTCTATCAGCTCACTCACAGATCTTGGATCCGGACCCAACAGCCCATGTTCAGATGTTTCGGACAGTATCTTTGTACCTGGAGACGAGGAAATGAAGTTTGTGCCAAGAGACCAACAAGGTCTTTTATGCAAAATGCCAAACATGATCGAGAACTTCCGAGCCGTTGTCCGTGAGAATGAAGTCATGAAGTCAAAACTAGTTGAGATGCTTAACAACAAGGAAAAGATGAATTCCCAGTTGCAGTACTACTCGGGTCTTAGTGACGACCTTCAGAAAGAGGTCGGCGAAAAGGAAAAGTTTGTCATCGAGTTACAACACAAGACGAATATTTTGGAAGAAGCGTTGAATGTATCAAAAATAAAGCTTGGAAACGTTGAGAAAGAATTTGATACAGTGACAACCGAAGCAGATCTAGGTGAAAACGACTTTGCAGGTTCGTGAAGAAACTATGGCTGAACTAAGAGAGAAAGTCGAGCTCTTAGAGGAGAAAGAGAAGGCGTTGGAATTGTATTCAAAGTCGATGGCAGAAAAATACAAAAACGAAGCTACCAAGAAAGAAGAGGTTGAAAATTTGAACCAAAGTTTACATGACAAAACACAGGAACAGCAAAAACTCTTAAAGAAATTGGAAAAGAAATTGTCCGAGTATTCTTCGAAGTCGAGAAGAGTTTCCGAGCCAGAAGTTAAAATTTTCGCAGCACCAGTAGAAGGAAAACCTAAGCATCCAGATGTTGCTATGGTGACACTCGAAGGCAAGCTGGACGACATCATGAACTACAGCGATGCGTTGGAGAACTCATTGACAGGTGTTGAGATGGGCTACCACCGCTTGCAAGCTGAAAATGAGAGGCTACGAAGAGAAATGGTTAAAAGAGAAGATTTTGAGGAGCTAGAAATGAAACTTAAAGAGCAAGAAATGTCCTTCCACGAACAAGAACAAGACAGAGAAAAGCAGATCAGTGAGCAGGAAAAACAAAAAGAAGCTTTAGAAAAGGAAAACAAAGAAAATGAAGAGGCTATTATAAGTTTAACCGACCGAGAGAAAGAATTAATAGACGAGTTAAAAGCCTTGAAAGAGAGCTTTTTACCACTACAGCAAGCAAACGATATGCTGAAAACTGAAATAGAAGCTCTGAAGGAAAGCGTGAAGCAAAACGAGGAAAATCGAGTAAAAATCGAAATGGATCTCAAATCTACCAAAACAAACATGTGTGAGATGGAAATGACCACCGAGGCCTATAAAGAGGAGAATGACAGACTAAGGAATGACGTTATTACTTTATCAGAGGAGAAATGCGAAGTTGAATGCAAGGTTTCTGAGGCTGAAAGGCGTGAAAGGAAGTTGAATGAGCTGATTGACCAGGAACGAGCACAGCATAAAGAACTGAGAGCTGAACACGAATCTGCACTGAGCATCTGCGATGTGCTTCAAAATGACTTGTCCAAAGCTAAGGACAACATCAGCAGCCTAGAAGCTGAGCAGGACAGGACACAAAAAGCTAAAAATGAGATGGAGCAAAAACTTATGGATTTTTCAAGTCAGAACAGTAGCGTAAGAAACGAGCTGAATGCCGCCAAGAAGGATATGAACGAACTGGAAGAAAGGTACAAAAAAGCTGTTGATGCTGAAGAAATCTTGAATCAAAGGTTAAGCAAGTCATCTATGGAAAACGCTAGACTTTCTACCGCTTATGATCAGAGTCAGAGAAGAAGAAACGAAGCTGAACGAAATATCCTTGATGCTACTGCCAAAAAAGACGACTTGAGTGTGGATTTGGAGCGAGTACGCACCGAGAAAGCAAGCTTGCTGAAAGAAATCGCGCAGAAGGAAGAAACCATTGAAGGAATGGAAGCAAAAAAGAGTGAACTTGAACAAGATGCTCAAAAACTCACCAATGAGTTGTACCTCAGTACAAGAAAAGTTGTCAGCCTACAGCTAAATTTGGAATCACTCCGAAACGAAGTCAGCCAAATGGGCAAAGACCTACGACGTCTGATACTTGCCGCAGTAGGTCGCGAACCTCAAGATGAAGCTGAGGAGAAATCAATGGAAGCTGATCTGGAAATGAATCTTTTTGAGAATGAAGTTGTTGTACAAGCTCTGAGGCAAGCTATTAAGACAACAGAGAAAACCTTAGATCAGATGCGACCTGAAGCAATGGTGTCCGAAGTTGAGAACAAAAACTGTGAAAAAGACATCGACTGTGTTCATAGAGAATTTGCTTATATAAAGGTCCAACTGAACAGTTTTAAGAATTTCTGTCAGAAGCTTAGTGACGAGACGAAGAGATTGAAAGAAGACGTGAAAACTAAAGAGGCTCTTCTTCAAGATGCAAGAGAACAGTACGAAGCATTGAAAGAGGAGAATGGCGATAACCAAGAACGTATCATGGCATTGCAAGCTAAGTGTACAGACCTGGAGGCACTGTCCGCTGAATATGAAGAGAATGCAGAAACAGCACATAATGAACTAGTGCAAGCAAATCAACACATTGCATCACTTGAAAGCAACATTGCAAAACTGGAACAGAAGAAAAACACTTTGGAAAAGGAACGCCTGGTCTTGCAAGAGAGAATGAACAATCTTGAAGCAAATAAAAGAGCGTCGAAGGAAGAGAGTAGAAGTGACAAGAAAAGAATCGCGTCTCTTGAAGTTGAATACAACGAGAAGCAAGGCTTGGTTCGCGATTTGGAGATTTCTGAAGGAAATTTGGCGGAATTGAGGATAAAGTACGATGATGTGGTGAAGGATAAAGAAGAGATAAGAGCTGAGCTAGCAACAGTTAAGGAAGAGATGAGGCAACAAGCGATGGATCTGAAAAACAGCAAAAAAGACGTGACGAACTTCAAGAAGCACATCGTGATTGAAGGAGAAATGAGAACGAGAGTCGAGCAAGATTTGAATGAGCTAATGGAAGAGCTTAAGACTACCAAGAGGAGTTTGAATGCCCTGCAGTGTACGCACGGTAAACTTGAAGAGGAGAAGGAGACTTTGGAAGAGAAAGCCAAATTACTTGAAGAAACTGGTCAAACGCTTAAAAAGGAGATTGAAGTGCAGGGAGTCGAGTTAAAACGCCTACGATATTCTCTCACTGATACCAGAAATGAGCTTCAAAGTACAACACTCAGATGTGACAATAGCGAGAGGGAGAAGAAAAAACTGATGGAAGAGTTCATCAATGCTGAAGAACAAGTCAAGAAACTACAAGAAACGTGCAATGACTTGTTAAATGAAAAGGAATATGCTACTGATAAAGTCATGTCTTTGAATGAAGCTCTTGAATCTATGATTCACAGCCATGACGACGCGATTGATCATCTTAAACAAGACCTCATGAATGCCAACAAGGATTCATCAGTGACTAAGAGCTCGCTCGAGAGAAGCCAAAAACGCAACGAGGATCTTCAACACGAAATCAAAAACCATGAAGACAAGATCAAATCTGTTGAAGAAAAGAAACAGGAGTTATTTGAAAAATTCTGGGCCACCCAGAACCAGCTGGGTGAAGCACAAGGCTGTATTGATAACCTGGAGTCGGAGATTAAAGAATTAAAAGGAAAAGTTGCCCACCAAATGAACAAGATCGAGCAACTAGAGGAGACGTCTCAGCGAGAACGAGAAGAGAACGAGAAAGCGGTTAAAAACTTTAACGAAAAGATTTCAACGCTGAAGACTCAGAACCAAAAGTTACTGCAAGATAGGGATAATCTGAAGTCAGCGCTTGATGAATCTACCGATGCTCTCCAAAGTACATCACAGGAATTGGAAGCAGACTTCAAGTACATTAGCAGAAAAGGAAGAAAGGCTCGAGCTATCAGATAGAAAAGCTTGAAAATACCATCGATGATCTGAGGAAAGTATCTGAAGACCAACGTGTGGACATGCGAAGAACGAAAGAAGCCTTGAAAGATGCCAATCGCGAGACCAAAGATCTAAAAGAGAAATTAAACACAACTGAAGACAAGCTTGAAGTTTTAGAATCTAAAGTCAAAGAACAGGAAAATGATAACGTAGACGCTCTAGCAGAAGCTCAAGCTAAGCTGAACGTTGTTAGCAAGATGAAAGCATCAAACAGTGGGGAACGATTCGCGGAAATGCAAAGCAGTACTCTTCTAGCTGAACATGAGACTGAATTCGATGGAGTCGATGGACCGAATGAAACAGGATTTGGAGCATCCATCAAAGACGTAGTGGATGCTTTCCATCTAGCCTGCATGTCTTTGTTTAGCGACAACAGATCTCTGCAAGAGAGTTTAGCTCAAGTAAACGACGAAAATAACAGGCTCGAAGAAGCACTCAAGAAAGATCGTAACAATTTGGCTGAGATGAAGAAATATCTCCAAGAGATCGGAAAGAAAAAGACCAAACTTGAAGAAGAAGGAAAGCGCTTGAGACGACGACTTGAGACCTTGAAGCAAAAGGCCATAGAAATGGAGCGAAATAAAGACGACGAACTTTGCGAGCTAAAAGGAGAGAAAATGATTTTGGAAAAAGAGCACTGGCAGCTTAAGGAGGAGTTTGAAGAACTCAAAGTCAAGAATAGAGAGACGGAGGAAGAGCGCGATAGATACGCTGAGGATTCAAATAACACACGTGAACAGGTGATCGAAGCGCGCAGCAATATTAAAATGGCGCAAGAGCATCTTGATGGCATGCAAGAGAAACAGCTCGAAACAAAAAAGAAAATATTTGAACTGGAAGCACGAGAGAAAGGCTTGCAACAACTGATCCAAGAGAAGGAGAAGGAGCTCTGTGCAAGTATAGCGAAGACGGATGAACTAGAGAAGCTATACGAGAGCGCCAACCAGAAGAAGACAGACCTTTTCACTCAAGTTTCCAAAGCGGAAGACAAGATTGGAAGCCTAGAAAAACAGCTTCAGGAAAATAACGAGAAACAGAAAGAATTGAAAGAAGAGGTGGAAGCTTTGAGTTCTAAAGTCAGTAAATTGGAACAAACTCTTGAAGAAACAGGAAATGATTTGAACTACATCAAGGAAAAGAATGAAGAGCTCGAGATTCAACGCGGCAGTTTGTTAGCAAGCAACGAGGTCTTGAAACACCAGCTTGAGGTTTCTCGACGGGAATACGAGACGCTGAAGGATTCGCACGACACGATTCATGAAGATACCGTAAACCTCTCAAGCCGTTCTGAACCAAAAAACCATCGAGAAAGACAATCTCAATACAGATTTCAAATGTCTTGCACAAGAGAAAGAACGCTTGCAGGAAGCACTGAATTCCTCAGAGACGCAACTCCGAGAATCAGAGGTTAATTTAGTCAAGTCATTCCAGGAAACTGAGAATCTAAAGCGCCAAATGTTGAAGGTACAGAGCACTTCTTGCGCAGAATCTGCCAAGAATCAAGCAGAAGCTGGAAAAATGAAGTCAGATCTAGAATCAACGAAGAAAGAGTTGGCTGAGAAAGGAAGCGATTACACTGAGAAAGTTGCAAAGCTCAAGGCCATTGAAAAAGACAACGAATTCCTTAAGAAAGAACTGAATGATCTGCGCATGCGTGAATCGGAATTAAAACTCGACTACACGTCAGCTAATAGTAAACTACAGAGTTATGTCCTCGAGAGGGAATGTTGGGAAAGGGAGGTCAAGACAGTGTTAAACGAAATCGAGCAACAGAAAAGCGCCAATACTGCTAAGGAGCACAGATTGGATCGACTGCGCTTGCGCTACGAGCAAGAAATTGGATTCTTGAGCCAGCGAGTATCGGCGTTGGAGCGCGAGCTTAAAATGGTGCAAGAAGCCGCTGAACAGCAAAGACACGCAGACGATATTGCTCACAGACTGAGTCTAGAAGCCAAGGTAACATGCTTATGAAAATACTTGTTTATGATTGGATAATGAATTGTTTTATATACACATATACTATCATAATTTATGAAGTTTATGATCACTGGCATGTAGATTATATGTGGCGTAAAAAAGAGCGCGCTTTTTTAACGCAACAAAATTGCAGAACTAGTTATAAGAAACACTGTCCAAAGTCCAGACAAAATTATTACGCATAATTTTGGTCTGCATTTTCCAAGCCTAAAGTTTACCTTTAAATTTTAACAATTTTGTTACTGTCATTATTTCTAGGACATGGAAATCGACAATTTTAAGATGCGTCTCCAAGCAACGCGCCTTCACGCGAGTGACCGCAACACCGTCGTTGATCAAATGAAGAACCAACTAGACGAGAGGACGGTACAAATCAACGGGCTGATGGAACAGATGAAGATATTGAAAGATAGCTATCATTTGGAGCTGGCTAGTGTACAAGCAGAACTGAAGTGTTCACAGATGGAGAATCTATTGAAACTCAAGAAAGGTAATATTAGTTTGTATCTGGTTGACTGGTGTAGGTGATCGCAACTACGCAGCAACTTTCTTCATCAGCATGTATTATCATCATACTATCGTCATCATGTATCAACATCGTAATATCATCATCATCACTGTCGTGTATCATCATCATGTATCATCACCATCATCATGTATCATCATCATGTACCATCATCATCATCATCATCGTAATTATCATCATGTATCATGTATCATCATCATCATGTATCATCATCATGTATCATCATCAGCGTAATCATCGTAATCATCATCATGTATCATCATCGTCATGTATCATCATCATGTATCATCATCATCGTATCATCATCATGTATCATCATCATCATGTATCATCATCATCATTATTGTTATCATCATGTATCGTCATCATCATCACGTATCATCACCATGTATCATCATCATGTATCATCATCATGTATCATCATCATGTACCATCATCATCATCATCATCGTAATCATCATCATGTATCATCATCATCATTATTGTTATCATCATGTATCATCATCATCATCACGTATCATCACCATGTATCATCATCATGTATCATCAGTCATCATCATGTATCATCATCATCATCACGTATCATCACCATGTATCATCATCATGTATCATCAGTCATCATCATCATGTATCATCACCTTCATCATGAACATCAACTGAACAAGCTAAAACCAGTATGATGTGGTTTTATTACAGATATGCGCAACGACAACCAAATAACATCGAGTCAAGAATCAGCCAGTGATCTGTTAGAAGCAATCCAAGCAAGCCGGAAAGAATCAGAGAGATTACGACAATTATTGGGTAACAAAATGAAAGAAATGAAAAATCTTAAGAAACATCTTATTTCTGAGCGATTCCCTCGAGGAAAGTCATCCTCTCTCCCGTCATACACGATGTACGGTCGAGATAACGAGGGGCATCTAAGCCTAGAATAGATTTTAGAGTCAACTTCTTAATTTAAGTATCAATATTATGAATTATTAGGGTGCTTAAGAATATCTTGCGCGAAAACCGTTCGTGAGCCTTGACTGTACTTTAGAAGGAAATTTATAGTAATCACCTTTCATAGAATCAGTGAATCGCGCAAGATATTAAAACGCAAATGTTTAACATAAAGAAAAACGACTTAAAAAATATTTGTATAAAGAGATTCATTTAGATGTAGTTTTTTCTCGTGAGTATTTTGAGTATTTTTCAGCAGAATTTTGCTGAATAGTTTGTAGTTCATATAAATTGGCATGGACGGATAACGTGATTGACTTTTTGTGTATCAAAAATTAATTGTGTGTAAAAAGACATTCCTCTCTCGGTCGCGCCTTAACGAGAGAGCATGGGAACAAGTAACCTGATAAGGAAATGAAATTGTTTCCAAAAATGTTATTTTTAATTCTCATTTTTAATTGAATGAGAGAATTACGAGATGAGAAGCTACAGGTGCATCATCGATTTGGGGGGAGGGGGGTGGGGGTGATTAGCCTAGAGTGAAGGAAAACGGTTAAAGACAAATGAGTAATAATCGTAACGAACTAAGAAGCCTACATAATAGCGTTATTTTACTACTACTACCAGAATGCTTTGCGAATTTCCTTTCTTATTCAAAATCGTATTCCCTCATGAGAATATTAAGACAGGTGTTTGTAATCAACCGATTATTCTTGGAAGTTACTAATTGCTATTCAGAATAGCGGACGACGTTCGAAATTGTCCTCAAATATGGCGGCCAATAAACACAGGTTGCGCTAATCCATATTCTTCATCGAAAAATGATGGACAATTTAAAAACCTATATTGTTCTATCGCCACATGAATATAACACATATATTTTCTGGAGCCTATTATTATATATCTATTCGTTTTAAACATTTTAGATAATCAATCTTTAATAAACTTTTTTTCACACTATGCAACATCTTTGGGGGGAAAAACCCGGAATTTGAATATGTTGCAACGAAAACATGACGGTAATGTTTCGAAAGATATATAGAGGATATAACATGGGCACGCGGAGATACGAATCTTATCTTCGAGTGGTGATATCTCACGAGTGAGCGCAGCGAACGAGTGAAATATCTAAATTGAACACGAGAAAATAAAATTCATATCTCCAAGCGGCTATGTTATATTATGTTTATTTTATAGATATCGATGAAATGTAAATAAAACTAAAGCTCAAAAAAAATTTTATTAAAATAGCAAGCCGATTCAACAGCGATATGGTATCTTCCACTGGTGAAAGATATCAAGTTTTCGACACTAGAGAAAACCTGGTATTTCATCGATATGTATATAATAAGACTTATCCTTAATCACAGCATTGTAATTGAAAACATATGTTATCACTTGATATTTAGCGTGTACCAAATACTATGTTTAATTCAATAAATTTATTACAGATTTAAATCTCTCTGTTACGTGTTTCTTTTTAAAAATCCAATGATCATTATTTCTCTACCCAATATATCAATCAATAATAAACATTAAATCAATATATCATCAATAATCCAGATAAGGAATCAAGTGTACATTGGTTATGTGGCTTCATTTTTCGCTCCCTAATAACCAAGATAAGAATATATAGCTTCATTTTTCCTTCCCCAATAACCATGTCCATGTCCATGCCATAAATGGCTAAAAATGAACTCTTTTGCATTCTTAAAAAATATTGCATATCTTTTGAAAAGGTGTGATAATGGGCCAAAATCGCTCAAAACCATGGGCTATAGTCCATGCTTTTTACCCAAAAATGGCCAAAAATGACCTATTTTTCATTCTTCATAAATAATGCATATTTTTTGAAAAGATGTGAAAATGGGCCAAAATCGCTTAAATCCATGGGCTATAGGCCATGCTTTTTGCCCAAAAATGGCCAAAAATGACCTCTTTTCCATCCTTAAAATATATTGCATATCTTTTGAAAAGGTGTGAAAATGGGCCAAAATCGCTAAAAACCATGGGCTATAGTCCATGCTTTTTGCCCAAAAATGTCAAAAATGACCTCTTTTGCACTATTCATACATAATGCATTGAAAAGGTGTGAAAATGGGCCAAAATCGCTCAAAACCACGGGCTATAGTCCAAGCTTTTTGCCCAAAAATGGCCAAAAATGACCTCTATTGCACTGTTCATATATAATGCATATCTTTTGAAAAAGTGTGAAAATGGGCCAAAATCGGTCAAAACCATGGGCTATAGTCCATGCTTTTTACCCAAAAATGGCCAAAAATGACCTCTTTTGCACTGTTCATAAATAATGCATATCTTTTGAAAAAGTGTGAAAATGGGCCAAAATCGGTCAAAACCATGGGCTATAGTCCATGCTTTTGCCCAAAAATGGCCAAAAATGACCTCTTTTGCACTGTTCATAAATAATACATATCTTTTGAAAAGGTGTGAAAATGGACCAAAATCGCTCAAAACCATGGGCTATAGTCCATGCTTTTTGCCCAGAAGTGGCCAAAAATGACCTCTTTTGCACTGTTCATAAATAATGCATATCTTTTGAATAGGTGTGAAAATGGGCCAAAATCGGTCAAAACCATGGGCTATAGTCCATGCTTTTTGCCCAAAAATTGCCAAAAATGACCTCTTTTGCACTGTTCATAAATAATGCATATCTTTTGAAAAGGTGTGAAAATGGGCCAAAATTGGTCAAAACCATGGGCTATAGTCCATGCTTTTTGCCCAAAAATGGCCAAAAATGACCTCTTTTGCACTGTTCATAAATAATGCATATCTTTTGAAAAGGTGTGAAAATGGACCAAAATCATCGCTCAAAACCATGGGCTATAGTCCATGCTTTTTGCCCAGAAGTGGCCAAAAATGACCTCTTTTGCACTGTTCATAAATAATGCATATCTTTTGAAAAGGTGTGAAAATGGGCCAAAATCGGTCAAAACCATGGGCTATAGTCCATTCTTTTTGCCCAAAAATGGCCAAAAATGACCTCTTTTGCACTGTTCATAAATAATGCATATCTTTTGAAAAGGTGTGAAAATGGGCCAAAATTGGTCAAAACCATGGGCTATAGTCCATGCTTTTTGCCCAAAAATGGCCAAAAATGACCTATTTTTCATTCATCATAAATAATGCATATCTTTTGAAAAGGTGTGAAAATGGACCAAAATTGCTCAAAACCATGGGCTATAGTCCATGCTTTTTGCCCAAAAATGGCCAAAAATGACCTCTTTTGCACTGTTCATAAATAATGCATATCTTTTGAAAAGGTGTGAAAATGGACAAAGATCGCTCAAAACCATGGGCTATAGTCCATGCTTTTTGCCCAAAAGTGGCCAAAAATGACCTCTATTGCACTGTTCATAAATAATGCATATTTTTTGAAAAGGTGTGAAAATGACCCAAAATCGATCAAACCCATGGGCTATAGTCCATACTTTTTGCCCAAAAATGACCTATTTTTCATGCTTCATAGATAATGCATATTTTTTGAAAAGGTGTGAAAATGACCCAAAATCGATCAAAACCATGGGCTATAGTCCATGCTTTTTGCCCAAAAATGACCTATTTTTCATGTTTCATAAATAATGCATATTTTTTGAAAAGGTGTGAAAATGACCCAAAATCGATCAAAACCATGGGCTATAGTCCATGCTTTTTGCCCAGAAGTGGCCAAAAATGACCTATTTTTCATTCATCATAAATAATGCATATCTTTTGAAAAGGTGTGAAAATGGACCAAAATTGCTCAAAACCATGGGCTATAGTCCATGCTTTTTGCCCAAAATGGCCAAAATAGCCTTTATTGCACTTTTCATAAATAATGCATATTTTTTGAAAAGGTGTGAAAATGACCCAAAATCGATCAAAACCATGGGCTATAGTCCATACTTTTTGCCCAAAAATGACCTATTTTTCATGCTTCATAGATAATGCATATTTTTTGAAAAGGTGTGAAAATGACCCAAAATCGATCAAAACCATGGGCTATAGTCCATGCTTTTTGCCCAAAAATGACCTATTTTTCATGTTTCATAAATAATGCATATTTTTTGAAAAGGTGTGAAAATGACCCAAAATCGATCAAAACCATGGGCTATAGTCCATGCTTTTTGCCCAAAAATGGCCAAAAATGACCTATTTTTCATTCTTCATAAATAATGCATATCTTTTGAAAAGGTGTGAAAATGGGCCAAAATCGGTCAAAACCATGGGCTATAGTCCATGCTTTTTGCCCAAAAATAACGAAAAATGGCCTATTCTTCATTCATCATAAATCATGCATATCTTTTGAAAAGGTGTGAAAATGGGCCAAAATCGCTCAAAACCATGGGCTATAGTCCATTCTTTTTGCCCAAAATGGCCAAAAACGACCTATTTTTCATTCATCATAAATAATGCATATCTTTTGAAAAGGTGTGAAAATGGACCAAAATTGCTCAAAACCATGGGCTATAGTCCATGCTTTTTGCCCAAAAATGGCCAAAAATGACCTCTTTTGCACTGTTCATACATAATGCATATCTTTTGAAAAAGTGTGAAAATGGGCCAAAATTGGTCAAAACCATGGGCTATAGTCCATGCTTTTTGCCCAAAAATGGCCAAAAATGACCTATTTTTCATTCTTCATAAAAATGCATATCTTTTGGGAAGGTGTGAAAATGGGCCAAAATCGCTCAAAACCATGGGCTATAGTCAATGCTTTTTGCCCAAAAATGGCCAAAAATGACCTATTTTTCATTCTTCATAAATAATGCATATCTTTTGAAAAGGTGTGAAAATGGGCCAAAATCGCTCAAAACCACGGGCTATAGTCCATGCTTTTTGCCCAAAAATGGCAAAAAATGACCTATTTTTCATTCTTAAAATATATTGCATATCTTATAAAAAGGTGTGAAAATGGACCAAAATCGCTCAA
The DNA here is from genome assembly GCA_011057435.1 of Actinia equina. Lineage (NCBI taxonomy): Eukaryota > Metazoa > Cnidaria > Anthozoa > Actiniaria > Actiniidae > Actinia > Actinia equina. The sequence continues at coordinate 313,661 of WHPX01000826.1, forward strand.
AACCATGGGCTATAGTCCATGCTTTTTACCCAAAAATGGCCAAAAATGAACTATTTATCATTCTTCATAAATAATGGATAACTTTTGAAGAGGTGTAAAAATGGGACAAAATTGCTCAAAACCATGGGCTATAGTCCATGCTATTTGCCCAAAAATGGCCAAAAATAGCCTTTATTGCACTGTTCATAAATAATGCATATTTTTTGAAAAGGTGTGAAAATGACCCAAAATCGATCAAAACCATGGGCTATAGTCCATGCTTTTTGCCCAAAAATGACCTATTTTTCATGCTTCATAGATAATGCATATTTTTTGAAAAGGTGTGAAAATGACCCAAAATCGATCAAAACCATGGGCTATAGTCCATGCTTTTTGCCCAAAAATGACCTATTTTTCATGTTTCATAAATAATGCATATTTTTTGAAAAGGTGTGAAAATGACCCAAAATCGATCAAAACCATGGGCTATAGTCCATGCTTTTTGACCAAAAATGGCCAAAAATGACCTATTTTTCATTCTTCATAAATAATGCATATCTTTTGAAAAGGTGTGAAAATGGGCCAAAATCGGTCAAAACCATGGGCTATAGTCCATGCTTTTTGCCCAAAAATAACGAAAAATGGCCTATTCTTCATTCATCATAAATAATGCATATCTTTTGAAAAGGTGTGAAAATGGACCAAAATTGCTCAAAACCATGGGCTATAGTCCATGCTTTTTGCCCAAAAATGGCCAAAAATGACCTATTTTTCATTCTTCATAAATAATGCATATCTTTTGAAAAGGTGTGAAAATGGGCCAAAATCGCTCAAAACCACGGGCTATAGTCCATGCTTTTTGCCCAAAAATGGCCAAAAATGACCTCTTTTGCACTGTTCATAAATAATGCATATCTTTTGAAAAGGTGTGAAAATGGACCAAAATCGCTCAAAACCATGGGCTATAGTCCATGCTTTTTGCTCAAAAATGGCCAAAAATGACCTGTTCTGCATTCTTAAAAAATATTGGATATCTTTTGAAAAGGAGTGAAAATGGACCAAAATCGCTCAAAACCATGGGCTATAGTCAATGCTTTTTGCTCAAAAATGGCCAAAAATGACCTGTTCTGCATTCTTAAAAAATATTGCATATCTTTTGAAAAGGTGTGAAAATGGGCCAAAATCGGTCAAACCATGGGCTATAGTCCATGCTTTTTGCCCAAAAATGGCCAAAAATGAACTCTTTTGCACTGTTCATAAATAATACATATCTTTTGAAAAGGTGTGAAAATGGGCCAAAATCGGTCAAAACCATGGGCTATAGTCCATGATTTTTGCCCAAAAATGGCCAAAAATGACCTCTTTTGCACTGTTCATAAATAATGCATATCTTTTGAAAAGGTTTGAAAATGGACCAAAATCGCTCAAAACCATGGGCTATAGTCCATGCTTTTTGCCCAAAAATGGCCAAAAATGACCTCTTTTGCACTGTTCATAAATAATGCATATCTTTTGAAAAAGTGTGAAAATGGGCCAAAGTCGTTCAAAACCATGGACTATAGTCCTTTGTTTTTATATTGTTTTTAATAACAATGTTTGTTGTAGTTCGTTAAGCAAGCATGAAGAAAAGACGCGGAGTTTGTAGATGAAACTTAATGTTTATTGAAACTTTATTCAAAGATTTAGTTTTTATTTAAATCATGGATCTTGTTGTAGAATAAGTTGTGTTGTGTTCTCAAGGTTTGTGTCTAATTGTAAATCTTTTGTTATAATTTTTTTCCCATGTTATATATTGTCATTCATAAGTTTCAAGTTCATTAAACTAATGTTGTTGGTCCTATTGCTAAATGTTTCTTTTCAAAGATAAAATAACAAATTTTCTAAAAGTTGTTTGGTTGCGTCTCCAATACTATCTCGATGTAAAGCTCCTATCATTCGAGGAATAGTATACCCGAGTGAAATTGTTTCATTTAGAATATAGATTATACCTTTCATGCGTCGCTTTGAAGCGGAAATTTCTATTCAAATTCGTTTTGTTTTATGGTAATATAAGCTTTTGGCTTCAAGTAGATCGTCATATCTTCTCAGCCACAGGATGACAAGATAAGATTTATTTGTGAGTTAGTTTTAGGTAGTTAAGCTATTGTTTTGAAGGTTTTTTTATAACCTTTCTCTTGGCTGGCTTCTCTGATGCACTTTTATGTACTCTGCTCAGTTTTTCTCTCTTCATTCCTTGCATTTCTTGTCCCATTTCATTAGACTGTGGGTTTCCGAACATGTTCATCATGCTGTTGCCTGCCTCACTGGATGCTGCGCCCATTGATTGACCTGATAGAAAACGTTTTGGCCATAGTTCAGTTGCGCATGCTCAGAAGAACAAAAGAATTATCTTCTTCTCAGAGCCGGTGATCCTTTTGGTCTGCGCATAGAGATTTTTCTGAACACAGAGAAAAGGGCGCACTCAAGACATGAAATGACGATTATCCGAGAGATTTGGGTCACAAATCGGGAGACGGAGAGATGAGGTCTAAATATTTTGAAACTCCCGGATAATATGAGAGTTGGCAACCCTACTATCTTTATATGTTTTTATCGTATTTGTGGTGATAAGGAAGGCCAATTTCCCGGTACGGTTTTTCCCAATTTTTGATTGCGTTTGCATTACAAAATAATAGAGAAAGAGAAGGTTTTTTTAAATTATAGTAAGTCATTAATATTTTATAAAGAAAAAGAAATTTGATATAAGACTCACCTTCAAGTTGCATTCCTTTGAATCCCATTCCTCCCATTGACTCCATTCCATTCATGCCTTCCATTCCTCCTCCCATTCCGCCCATGGACATTCCACCCATACCACCTCCCATACCCCCGCCCATACCTCCCATTCCGCCTCCCATCATCCCAGCCATTCCTCCACCCATGCCTCCACCCATGCCTCCACCCATGCCTCCACCCATGCCTCCACCCATGCCTCCACCCATGCCTCCACCCATGCCTCCACCCATGCCTCCACCCATGCCTCCACCCATGCCTGAAATGAAAAGAAAAAAACGGTGTAAGCGTCGGAGCTACATGTCACAGGCTTATGAAACAACAAGGGACATTTTTTGCCTAACGTTAGTGTCTGAGACTGGAGAGCTCCGAAAATGTTCAATGGTCACAGAATGAAAAGCTTCATATAAATGGCATATGTTGCGTGACATGATCGCTTGATCATAAAATAACCAGTGTTACATATGTGACATTTGTTGCGTGACGTGCCGTCAATGGCAGAGCACAAAAATGATCACAGGCTCAAAATGGCAAGTGTTAAATGGGTGATATGTGTTGCGTGACGTGATCACAGGCTCATAAAATGAAAAGCGTTACAATAGTAACATTAATTTAGTGACGTGCCTGTCACGTACCTCCTTCGGCACCTTCAATGAACTGTTTTCCCATCAAGGCACCTTCTCCATTGCCACCCATTGGCATCATTCCTCCAGCACCTCCCATCGGTCCTTCCATAGTGGCACCTCCAGCTCCTCCAATCGAGGTCGTTCCCGCATTGAACCCCATAGACATATCTCCGCCACCCATTCCGCCCATTCCGCCCATTCCAGCCATTCCACCGCCCATTCCTCCCATTCCAGGCATTCCACCGCCCATTCCTCCCATTCCGGGCATTCCACCACCCATTCCACCCATTCCTTCCATTCCACCTCCCATTCCTGGCATTCCGCCACCCATGCCTCCAAAACCTGAAAAATAAAAAAAATAAAATGGATGCTGTAGCTTCGAATATTATGACCCTGGAGTGTCGTATTATGGAGGTGTAAAGAAAAGAAAAGGAGAGAAGAGAAGAGAAGAGAAGAGAAGAGAAGAGAAGAGAAAAGCTTACCTCCCATTGAGTCTCCCATGGATCCGGGAACTGAAAAAATAGAAGAAATAAAGCAATTGTTAAGAGACGATAAACATAAATATACTCTAGTGCGACATTAAAACTATCCTACAAAACCTATTTGGAACTTTAGTCATTCTTGGTAACATTCATTATTTCCATGTCTAGGTTAGAGAGCTGCCATATCATTAACGGGAACAGGTGAGAAGTGAAGCAGTATACAAAATATGAGGGCTGTCACTTAAATTTTTTATCTTGAAAAAGAGTGGAGCATAATATAACATTGAAAATTTTTCATAAACTTAATTATGATTCTTGGAACCCATGACGTGAATAATGAATGCTCCCTTTGCGTGCAAAGGATTATGGGCCGTTTGTGACGTCATTCCAACTCCAATTGAAATCATTTGAATGCATGCTGGCTGTGGTCTGTTTTCTTAATTAAAGAATGATAAAGATCGGCTGGCAACAAAGCTGAAAACAAAGCTCTTTGTCTGTCCGTTTGAAAAATATAGACCACTCTTAAAAAATATCTTAGTATGTTAGTGTAAAAGTAATTCTCACGATATTAACCTCCTTCGAATCCGAAATCGCCAGATTTTTTGCTGGATGTGCTTGCACTGTTGCCATGGGAACCTGTTTGTATATCAGCCAATCAGAAACCATTAAAATCTCGTAGTGTTGTTTGTCTCGTTTTTACAGTCGGCATCTTGTTTTAGGCGGGTATTTTAACGTTTGTAACTTGTTAGACTGGACTGTTCGGTTGTTGTTTTCAATTTAGATTTGAAAATCGTTTTTTTTTTTGTTGACATTTTTTTAGTTGCCTTGTTTGTATCAGTTTAGCACAGACATGTTCAGTTTTCAAACGTTAAGTCTGTTTGTCTAAGTTCAGTTTGTTAAAAGACATCTTACACCTGGTTGTGATTTAGCAAAATTGTCTGTTGAGGCGGTCACCTGTCAATTAGTCAGCGGCATTATTATGGCAACAGCATGCAAATGATTTGGAGTTGGAATGGCGAGTCTTACATCGATTTGAAGGATAAATTTATTATGTGATTTTGTCAATGGCAATGATTACCTATATTTAATAATATGTAATGATCATCTCTTGAGCTAAGTCAAGATATCAAGTTATTTTTGTCGATTTACTGTCATGTTTTACCATCACCATCATCTAACATTATCATCACCTAACATCACCATCATCTAACATCACCATCATCTAACATCATCGTCATCTAACATCACCATCATCTAACATCACCATCATCTAACATCACCATCATCTAACATTACCATCATCTAACATTATCATCATCTAACATTACCATCATCTAACATCACCATCATCTAACATTATCATCATCTAACATCATCATCATCTAACATCACCATCATCTAACATCACCATCATCTAACATCACCATCATCTAACATCACCATCATCTAACATCATCATCATCTAACATTATCATCATCTAACATCATCATCATCTAACATCATCATCATCTAACATCATCATCATCTAACATTACCATCATCTAACATTATCATCATCTAACATTATCATCATCTAACATCATCATCATCTACATATCATCATCTAACATTACCATCATCTAACATTATCATCATCTACAAAAACCATATCTAACATCACCATCATCTAACATCACATCATCTAACATCACCATCATCTAACATCATCATCATCTAACATCATCCATCATCTAACATCATCATCATCTAACATCATCATCATCTAACATTATCATCATCTAACATCACCATCACTAACATCACCAGTCATCTAACATCACCATCATCTAACATCACCCATCACCTAAACATTCACCATCATCTAACATCATCTCGATCTAACATCACCATCTATCTAACATCATCCATCCATCTAACATATCATCATCTACCTTACCATCATCTAACATTATCATCATCTAACAACACCATCATCTAACATCACCATCATCTAACATGATCATCATCTAACAGCACCATCATCTAACATCATCATCAGCCTAAACATCACCATCATCTAAACATCATCATCATAACATCACCATCATCTAACATCATCATCATCTAACATTATCATCATCTACATCATCATCATCTAACATATCATCATCTAACATTCATCCATCATCTAACATCTATCATCATCTAACCATCATCATCATCTACCTCACCATCATCTAACATCATCATCATCTAACATCTACATCATCTAACATCATCATCATCTAAACATCACCATCATCCTAACATCACCATCATCTAACATCATCATCATCTAACCTCACATCATCTAACATCATCATCATCTAAATCATCATCATCTAACATCACTAGCATCTAACATCACCATCATCTAACATCATCCATCATCTAACATCATCCATCATCTAACATCACCATCATCTAACATCACCATCATCTAACATCACCATCATCTAAACATCACATCATCTAACATCACCATCATCTAACATCATCTAAACATCATATCTAACATCACAATCATCTAACATCTCATCATCTACATCATCATCATCTAACATCACCATCATCTAACATCACCATCATCTAACATCACCATCATCTAACATCATCATCATCTAACATCACCATCATCTAACATCACCATCATCTAACATCACCATCATCTAATATCCCCATCATCTACATCATCATCATCTAACTCACCATCATCTAACATCATCATCATCTAACATTACGATCATCTAACATCACCATCATCTAACATCATCATCATCTAACATCACCATCATCTAACATCAAGCACCATCATCTAACCTCACCATCAATCTAACAATCACCTCATCTAACATCACCATCATCTAACATCACCATCATCTAACATCACCATCATCTAACATCACCATCATCTAACATCACCATCATCTAACATCAACCATCATCATCACTAACATCACATCATCTAACATCACCATCATCTAACATCACCATCATCTAACATCACCATCATCTAACATCACCATCATCTAACATCACCATCATCTAACATCACCATCATCTAACATCACCATCATCTAACATCACCATCATCTAACATCACCATCATCTAACATCACCATCATCTACATCACCATCATCTAACATCACATCTAACATCATCATCTAACATCATCATCATCTAACATCACCATCATCTAACATCACCATCATCTAACATCACCATCATCTAACATCACCATCATCTAACATCACCATCATCTAACATTATCATCATCTAACATCATCGTCATCTAACATCACCATCATCTAACATCATCATCATCTAACATCACCATCATCTAACATTATCAGTTTCCATCTTCTTGAAAATTGGACGGGAAAAAAGTCGCACATTCCAACTCCATGTGTTATAAATCATACGAATTGTTTAAATGTCTTTAAATGTATTGTCTCATGGATGGATGGATGGATGGATGGATGGATGGATGGATGGATGGATGGATGGATGGATGGATGGATGGATGGATGGATGGATGGATGGATGGATGGATGGATACATCTTGTCTTACTAACATACTTTCCTATAAACAGTTATCTATGACTAAATATGATCTACGTCATAAAGTATCAACTCACCCCCTTGTTTCTTTGCTTTGTGAGTCACATGACCTTTTTCTAAACGAAAAAAAAACCAAAAAAAAAAACCATGTAATGACACGGAGCAACTTACTTTGCAACTTGCCTCGCAACAGCGTTGTGCAAAGGAAGGACGCAATCGTTGCCAAAAATGGAAATAGAATACTACTTTTGGCAAACATAGGTGCAACTATTGTTTCAACATTTAAAAAAAATGCCCATTCGGCTTAATTAGAAAGTTCTAAGTTTATGTGAGTCATAGGTTGCTATCAATAGACGTCACTTCCACTTCCACTTGTAATGGCTTCTAGAATCTTGGAGGTTGTTTTGATCTCTTGTTTTCTGGTTTGATGTCGTGAAAATAGTCAAATACAATAGTTTGAGGACTTATTTTGAGATATTTTGACTTAACATTCGCTAAGTTCCCCCTCAATCAACCATTTATTTGCCCCCCCCCCCACCCCTCCCCCAGTATTATTAATTAACTAATATTAATATAATTAAAGATACTTACTGATATGTCGAGCAAAACCTGAAAAAAATAAACAGTCGAGTGAATGAAAACTATCTTTCCCATCCATTTCCCTTCTATCCTAATCCCATTTATTAATCCCTTTCCGATCCCACATTTATCTACCTCTGTCTATAAAATAAAGACTTCGACGTTTAGGAGCTTCCGGGGGCTTAGGTGCAACAGGCACTTCCGGTTTATCGTACACGTCATCAACGGTTCCTACTTCCGGTAAGTCACTCGCACTGGGCATGCGCGGTAGTTGGTATTCAAATTGTGCAATTCCCGGCATTGGAAAGATGCATCCCCACCCATGTTGTTAAAACCACAGGGGTGTAGTGGTGTGTCGGGTGTATCGGGGACTGTCGTTTCTGTCACGGGTGTACTGGGTGTCTCCGGGGTTACCGGGGATACTGGCGTTCGTGGACTTTCTGGAGTGAGTGGAGTCTTGGGTGTCTTTGGGGTTTTGGGTGTCTCTTTTGAGGCCGGCGTCTCGGGGGTTTCCGGGGTTTTGACGGAGCCCGGTGTGTCGGGTACCGCTGGTACTGGCGGGTGTATCGATACCTGAGCATGCGCAGTGTCTATGATGACGAAACGGAGCTTCAAGGTTCTCGTAACTTGATCTCTTCCAGATCCGCATTATCGATAAAATATCAATTGAAATTAATAAATGACTCACCTGATGTTACTATGGCAACAAGAACCAGTACAAATAATGGTCTCAAGTACTGCATGTTACTGAAACGAACACGTTAAATTGGTCAGCGGTGATAAGTACAAGCCACGCGCTACTTCTATGATCTAAGTGCAATCAAGTGTCCTTCAATCTATAATCTTCATTTTTTTCGATAGTTATTCGTTTTCCCATTTTTTTGTCAACTGGAAGAAGCGTGAAAGGGTAAGTCACGTGCTCATCGCCTCCATATTGGATCGTACAAATTTGTCCATTTTGAAAAATGTCGATGAAGAATTTGGATTCCTTTTCAAACAGGATACGACTATATATCCTCTTTGATGTCCATTATAATCATCCAAACTATACCAAATTATTTTTCCTTATAGTTTAACACCAAATGGCGTCAAAAAAGACATCCTTTCAACTACGACAAACAACCTGTTCTATTGAAAACCAAAAAAAAAAATATCCAAAAATAAAGTCACTTGTATATAAATATGTTTAGTTAATATTGAAGGTTTTTATCACAACAAATAATGCTGTATAATAAAACAAATGTAACTTTTATGTTTTTAACTAGTAAAAAGAAAGTATTTGCTGGTGGTACGTGGAAGGATTGTTTTGGGCGGGCTGCGCGTTTTTCTTTTACAGTTTATCAAATCAACTATGAAATATCCATCGCTATCAAATCAACTACGAATATTAAGAAATAATCTTAGCGCTAAAAATAAAACTCTTGCATTTATTCCAGTTACTATGATGTTTCGGAAGATATTTAGATTAAATGAAGAAAAAACTTTAAGAAAAATGTAAATAGGTGCTTACTAGACACAACAACTTTGAATATATATCTTCGTATTGCGTATACTTCTTTATAGAGATATTTTTATCATATCTCATTTTACTTACGATTAAAGGTCCAAGCTTGATTCCCTTCTTGTTTCTCGTCAAAGTTAGTTTCTTTCTAAGCTGTTGTAAAATGTGTCGGACAGCTGTGATGGTGTTGGAAAAATCTCTTTTATTATTAATAAATAGAACTATTGGAGCGTTAAGCAAATAGATTATGACATAAGATCGTTAGATCACAGAGACAGATGCCCTTTAGCGCACTGCACCACTGCAATCAAAATTTGTGTCAAAACAACTTTTTTAAAAGTCGCGTTCTGCTTTAAAATCGTGCTTAAAATCCAAAAAATATATATGTACAGTCGAATTTTGGGTCTTGTGCAAAGCTACAAAACCTGTTTGAAGTCGAGAAAACTCGGTTAAAGGTTGACTACATAATTTAGAAGATAGCTGGTGATTGTTATGTGGAAAATCGTTCAACAGGTATTCCTTTTCTCGTCCAATGAGCCGTTAAAACTACCCTGTGAAGCTCAAGTATTAAGAACTTTTTTCTAGAAGTTTTTTTGTTTAAAACGTATGGAGTGATCGAGGCTTTCGCTTAAGCTTTTAACGACAGCTATAAATGAAGTGGAATTTCGAAAAAGATTTTTGTGGAGGGAAGATAAATGATGCATGCGTCGAAAGCCCTGAGTATCTAAGCGACTATACTCGCTTTCACGCGGCCGAGAAAACAAAATAAAAAGAAGTTTGAATTAAGGTAAATATCAATTATTCCATAAAAATGCACTTTTTTCAATTTTACGTCCTTTTTACTTATAGGGCACGGCACGGTACGGTCCAATCCCAACACACTTGACGACAGCCAATCAACATTCTCGAATATGGTACCGTCATAGTAACGGCGACAGTCAGTAACGGCAAGATGCGTCTGTACCGTGAGCTTTGATTGACAGCCATGTATAACTCTTAATCTATGGCAATTAATACTTTTTATTGAAAATTATTTCTGAGAAAATAATCTTGGGAGTTGAGTCACATTCGAATCATTCAGCCCCCGAATTCTGTGCAGCCTTAATTCGTTACCATTACACTCTCTACTTCGAGCAGGAAAGGCTGGGTTTTTAGCGTCGAGATAGATCGATTAGTTTTAAGACGAATGATATTTGGAGCATGCAGATATTGTTAATCAAGTTTAGAACAATCTCGTATCAAGAGCTCATATTTCTTACTGCGTGTATTTTGTTGAGCACGAGCAGTAAGAAATAGTGCAGTTTTCGATTGACTGTGAAAAGTTCACGGCACGAACACGGTCGTGACACAGCAAGGGATACGCCAGATCAATCACATTGCACGAGAATTTACTCTCAATCCAATCAAATACCCGCAACACGGCATAAACACGTAGCGGACACGGTCACGCCAAGGTCACGGGCAATGCAAAAACATTGCGAGTGAAAAAAATCAGCCAATTAAAACCCTAGAAAGAATCACGGTGACGGCACGTCACGCTTACGGCACGAAGCTTTTCACGGTCATACGAAATCTGCTCTAAAGGCTCACCCTCTGGGTACGTAATGGGTTTAGGAAATCTCTATTTGGAGCATGCGCAGTAGAACGAGGCGTCTATTTGTTGCTGATCAAAGATGGGAAATCATCTCCGTTCGGAACAGACGCTATAGCTCGGGTTACAAAGGCTGCTGATTGAGAGTCAAACTTTCGGCGACGTTTTGGTTGAGATCCCTTGCAGCAATAGACACAGGCTATTATCAGCATGATGATTATCACGATGAGGAGAGTGATTGCGATCACTAGAGGAAGATGTACCGCCATGATGGTCCTTGCGACCTACGGGGAAATAAGATAGGATCAAAGAGAACTTAAGAATGGGATAAAATAGTGTCAAAAACGAATAGCATAAAATAAAATTAAAGTAAAATAAAATAATAAAATAAAAGTACAAGTAGTGAGAAAATAAAGGAAGAAAGGAAGAAATATGAAGTAAAAAGATGGAAGAACAGAGAGAAAACACAAGGAAATAAAGACAAAAAGAAAGAGAAATGAACTTTGGTTGAAAAATTAAAATTAAAAATGAAAATGAAAACGAAAATGAAAATGAAAATAAGAACAAAAATAAAAATAAAAATAAGAACAAAAACAAGAACAAAAATAAAAACAAAAACAAAAATTAAAATTAAAATTAAAATTAAAATTAAAATTAAAATAAAACAAAAATAAAAACAAAAATAAAAACAAAAACAAGAACAAAATAAAATAAAACAAAAACAAAAATAAAGGCAAAAATAAAAACAAAAACAAAAATAAAAACAAAAATAAAAACAAAATAAAAACAAAAATAAAAACAAAAATAAAAACAAAAATAAAACAAAAATAAAACAAAAATAAATAATAAAAAAATAAAAACAAAAAACAAAAAAATAAGAATAAAAATAAGAATAAGAACAAAAATAAAAATAAAAATGAACGCACAGGAAATGAAAAAAAAAAGGAAATAAAATGGAGAGAAAAGGTGGAAGGAAATGAGGAAAGAGAAGATTAGAAATAAAGGAAATAAAAGGAGTAAAGAAATAACATAATGATTGAATAAATTAGAGGAACAAAAATATCACCTGAGAAAGAACCGAATCAAGAAATACTTACTAGATAAGATCAAAACTAGGAAATGCGAAAGAAAAAAAGATAACTTTTCCATTTTATACATCAGTACAATTATTCCTCGCGAAACAATATTTGTGTGCAAAAAATACCGTCAACAAAAGACCAACACATTCGTATTGCCAAGGCTAGCGAGAACGCTTTAATGCCATAAATGAACACTAAGTGGCTCAGCTTGATCTTAAAACAATCCTCACAGTAGGAGTCGAGATCAAAATTGCTTTAATGTACTGTCTCAAATTTATTGGAAAAAAAACCAATTTTTATTGTTGCTTAGTTTCGCTCTGCTGACTATTTTCACTATATATATTTATATATATATATATATATTGACTAAAATTAATCGATTTGCGTTTAGAAAGCGCAAGCCATATCGTGTTCCTTTGTTAAAAGGCCTTTTCGCAAACCATAATGACCAACGCACGATAAGATTCAAAATAATAAATTTTACTAAGAAAAAAAGGCGTTTTAATTTTAATTGTCATGCACGAGACTTACCAGTTTAGGGAAAAACGGTTATGAAGTCGGCGAGAAGAGGATAGGTTGTTTGGTGATTAAATGAAGTCAGTTGAATTTGCAGACAGTCGATTACAACACGAAGATGTAAGTAGGCTAACCTTAAACATGAAGACTGAGTGGTCGAGTTTTTCTTGAAGTTAAATGATGCATATATATTTAATGATAAAACATTGCTTTCACTGAAAAGGCACTATATCTTATTAAGACAAAAAGATGGCTATCTGAATGGAGCAATGTTGATTTTTTTTTTACGCTGGAAAAAGCCCACCGGCGACACAACCTGCAGCTGCTTATACATCGAGGTCATAGCCTGGAGCCAATAAGAGATTCTAGTCATTTTACTTTAAATAGGCAAAATTTCTCATCCGATTTGCCAATAAAACCATCTAAGGTTTATTCACGGTCTGCATGCAAATAGGGAGGTTTTCACGATTCGGGAGTGAAACGTGCGCTACTGACTTACAGCACGTGTACATTTAAGGTTTGGTTGACCAATAATGTCTCCATGACAATGTCGGGAGGACAGAGTTTGTAACAGCACGTACCCTTGACACTGTCAAGGAAACGCCTTTATCGATGTTCACCATCTGCGCGTGCTTGAAAACAAGGTATCCAGTTATATTACGTTAGCCTTCTCAATTTAGTACTAACTCGTCTCTCTCTACGGACAAACTTGCTTTGCATAATTTTGTTGCAGAGCAAGCATAGGGACAAAACTTGTTCTCTGGGAGTGGGGATAAGTAGAGTTTTTTGCTTGAGTGGTAGTGATAAAGATGTTAAGGGGCGCAGCATACGTATAGAATATGGACGACAAACTTTGCTCCCATGGGCAGGTCGGGGGTGGGTACATAATATGTGTCAGCAGAAGGGTCGTCATGGTAACCATTAAAATTAGAACTGACCGTAAGACTGCTTGCAGGCATGTCTTCTTATAAGTGTTTAGTTCTTCAGCTAGCTAGCACATTACTCGATGTAGACATCATGGATACTATCTGTGGGAAACGATGCGCAAGGCTTGCCTGAACATAGATTAGGAATAGAATGATTGAAAAGGAAGCAGCTTTCAAAATGATTAGGTAGTTGATCTGAAAAAGTGCATTAAATACCTGGCGTCCATGCAGAGCTGAGGTGTCATGAAGCTTTCGGACATACGTACGGACGTACAGACAGACGTAAGAACGGACGTACGGATAGATTGGCGTACGGACGTACGAACGGAAGGACGGACAGACGGACGTACGAATGATGACATATGAAAATAATTATCATTTAGGAGAAATAAAAAAGTAAATAAAACAATTGTTAAACCTTGATAAAAGAGTCAAGATGATTCTAATCTTCAATCTGTCTTAAATAAAACAAGACTATCAATATTAATCCCCTTTTACAATAACCATTTAACCTTTGACGGTATGCACCGTCAATATATTATATATTTATGCAAATATCCTCACACCAGACTGGTATAGAACAGGTTTTGACAGGTTAAATATCATGTGATCTGTTTGTTTTGACTGAGTTTCAAGATCAGTATTTCGCGCATCGAGGCAAAAGAGAGATGTTACATCTATGCAATCAAAACAATTACTTGTAGATGTTGAAGATTGATATTACGATGGAAAAAATCAGAAGAATGGTAGCGTTTTCAGCTATTATTTTCACGTCAAATGTTATTTCTTTGTCTAATGTCACAACAGAACAGCCTACATCAACACAGTCACGTACTACTCCGCGTACAGACGAAGTCTTGAAACCTACGAAATACACTATTACGACAGTATTAACTGATTCAAATCCTCAAGAAAAAGACGATCTTATCGCTGGATTAGAGCCTGGCGAATTTTATGGTGGAATAACGTTGCTTGTTCTCGTATTTTTTTGTGTTATACTATGCAGTTATTTATGCAAGGAAAAAAAGAACGAAAACGGTGCATCTACTTCAGGGGAAGTAAAGCCGGATTTTACAAACGACAATCAAATGCAAGGATATAATACGGTAATCGAAATGAGTTCGGTTATCGTTAATAGAGACAGTCATGAAACAAGATGCGAAGAGCTTCCACAGCACGACGGGGCCTATAGTCACGCTAGAAATCATCAAGAGTTTGAAGACATAAAAGCTTGAAAACCTAGGACCCAAAATTATCGAGTCTACTAGGATTTCGAACATAAAAATTGGAATAGTTTGAAAATCCATTAGTATATTTTTTTATACTTTGGATAAAAAACCTCGTATGGATATTTATACATGTAATATAAGATATTTGATGCACACTGATATATTGTTTTTTAATTCGTTCTCCGCTCATATTGAGACCGGTAAGGGAAAAGCGATGGCCTGTAAAATGTCAAGTAGGGAGGGGTGGTGAGGGACTAATTTTCGTGACACCCTCCGAATTTCTGTGAATCTATACGGTAGTTTCCAACTTTGAAGCGATGCTGTACTTTCCTAGTTAACCAATGCAATTGCCTTGAATATTATTCCTTTGTTTGAGTTGAACCTTTATTGCAGTTGAAAAAATAGGACAGCTTCTCATTGGCTGGCCACATCAGACGGATTAACACGTGACCTGTAAGCGAACTTGCCAGTGTTGTTTGACCAGACAAATACCAGGGCTCTAACAGAAAATTGTACGATTTTGAGCTTGTGATTGGGAAGCTCTATTTCCTTGGTTTAAAAGTTTACACACAACCATTGATTTTTTGCTTTTCAATTCTCATTGCAAAGGAGAATATATATTATTAATATATTATTAATTAATTCTTATTGTACTACATGTAGAAACCACTTTAGAATAATGAAGTACTGCCTACATTAGAAACTCGATGTAGTGAAAATTTGTCAAAGCGAGAAAAGGTTTTCCACCACATTTCTCGCTCTATAGACTATTTCATTTTGATATTCTCTATTATTCTTTTCCAATCTCATACTTCATTTTTGTTTTCCTTGTTTCCTTCTACTCTCTTCATTCTCCTATCTTCTAACAATTATTATTTTAACAATCTTATTGACGACAAATTGCGTCATCACACTGTCAAAGTAGTGTGGATCCGCATACTACTTGGACAATGTGATGACAAAATATATTGTTAATAAGAGAACACACAAAAAACTGATGTCTACTTGTTTTTACAATAACAAAACGATAAAACTTCTCAATTTTAGTGATCAAAACAATCAACGGAAAGAGTGCGCGCTCGTTGACATCACCTTTGTCTGTCTGTCCTCTTATTGATGATAAAAAATAACCAATCAGCACGCGAGAAATTTGTAAGTTATTTCAAAAACTTTAGTTTGCAGTCTTCACGGTGAGGTATAAAACTCCTATAAAACATGCAATGTGTGACAAGCAGCATGCAATGTGCATCGTGCAGCAATGTAACGTGCAACATGTAACAAGCAGATTGCAACGTGCATCGTAAAACATGTAACATTCAGTATGCAAAATGTAACATGCAACGTGCAGCATGTAACGTGCGTCGTCCAACATGTAACATGCAGCATGCAAAAACACCTTCACCGACTTTTTGATGATTTAGCTGCGTATATTAATGCCAAATATCAAGATTCACATATGACTTCACATATACGAGAAAAAGGGCCAGCACAATTATCTGAGCCTATTGCCCTCACTAACATGTAATTCTTAAAACCTTGAACCAAGTTCGTAAGGGTAATTGCCATCGGCGTTGGAAGAGCTCTGACAATTCCAATCCTCATCCACGTCATTGATCGTATCAAATCCTTAGTTATCCTTTCAGTTGCTTTTAGTTGGATTGCATACAGCTCGTACTCTTTGACTAATTCACTACCGGATTGATCTGGGATGTCCCAGAGAAGGATCGTCATATCTTGAATTTTTGACACTTGGAGAATAGGTCTTGGAAGTAATGAGTTAAACCGCTGTGTACTGGACTCTGCATGCGGCACTGCATCACTTGTGGGTTGATTATCATCAATACTTAATCCACTCGCAGGAAGAGACTCCTTCTCTATCAGTTGATCGTTAATAACCACATCGTCATTGGCTGGCATACTACTTATTTCCAGAACATTATCAGATGCTATTTCTATTCCGTTGTCAGTAAGAGTGTCACTCTCCATTTGAGATGGTGTGACAGTTTCCATGTGACTACTTTGAGATTGCGTGACAGGAGTATCGTCTTCCAAATCGATAACAACAGTTTGCGTCCTACACGTATCATTTGTTTCAGAATTGCTTATAGTATGGAACGTGCCATTAGAACCCCTGACCACTCTGCTTGCAGTTATTAATTTTAAAAAATCACAAAAAACAGAATCATTCTTTATTTCAGGTCCAACAAATTCTCCTAATTCCTTGATATCTTTATAAGTAATAGCTAATCTTTGCTGGCGCGTCCGAAGCATCTGTTGTATTATCCTTAAAACAGATGTTCGTCTTTCTTTTGGTAAAGATTGGCATTTTTGCATCAAGATGAATTTGGTATTTGCCAGTGGGTTTTTCTCAGGCAGTTTTTTAGTTCCGTTGGAAACTTCCTCCTCTCCTACATTGTTATTATATGTGTTTAAACCAGTATGAACATCATTAGATTCAGAAGATGTTGGAATAGTTTGGATTCGCCTTGTGTATGATGCTTGGCTGGTCAATGAAAGAGATTGACTTGACTGGCCATATGGTACCCTTTCTGACAATGGGGTGGTCTTCGTAACAGACTGACTCGTTAAATAAGATGTTGAGGGTGGGTAGTGCCTTGCATTTGGTACCTCTTCTGATGATTTTGTGGTCTTTGTAACAGACTGACTGGTTAAATAAGATGTTGAGGGTGGGTAGTGCCTTGCATTTGGTACCTCTTCTGATGATTGAGTGGTCTTTGTAACAGACTGACTGGTTAAATAAGATGTTGAGGGTGGGTAGTGCCTTGCATTTGGTACCTCTTCTGATGATGGAGTGGTCTTTGTAACAGACTGACTTGTTAAATAAGATGTTGAGGGTGGGTAGTGCCTTGCATTTGGTACCTCTTCTGATGATGGAGTGGTCTTTGTAACAGACTGACTGGTTAAATAAGATGTTGAGGGTGGGTAGTGCCTTGCATATGATACCTCTTCTGATGATGGTTGGTTGGTTACAGGGAAAGGGCGAACGCTTGCTAAATCAGCTTTTTTTAGGGATACATGACTTGAATCTGCAGGAAGCCCATTTGTTGGAGGAAAGCTATACCTTATGGCTTGTACTTGTGAATGGTGATTTAGAGGAAGAGATTGGGTGGCTTGACTACCAAAAGGAGGGTAGTATTTAGGTGACTGCACTGGGTTAAGGGAGTTGGCCATGAAATTGTTGGTTAATGCGTTGTAGGGGTAGGGTCCCTGTAAAGCAGCACTTGTATTAGGAGTGACAAACGGTGTGCAGGGCAGCTGTTGTCCTTGAAATGAATATGTTTGCACATTTCCCCCTCCATAATAAAAAGGATTAACACCCGTCAATGCCTTGTTTCCTGTGGGTGACGAAATGTTGGTCAACGTCATCGTCTGTCTCAGACTTTCAGCTTGTTGCATGCCATTTTGTAGTGTATGAGGAATTGCATTCAATGAAAAAGTATTTCTATTACAACCTATTTGAAGAAATTGCTGCCGATTTGATTTTAGGAAACTGGAATTGGTTGCAGGATTTCCAGGAAGGGAAACCACTGGTGTTCTTGGTGTGCTATAGATACCATTTGTAACTGGAAAACCAGGATTGGACACATTTCCAGGCAACGAAAGCAAAGGTACCTGATTAAATGTCATTCCAAAACTTGGTAAACTGGAATTGGTTGCAGGATTTCCAGGAAGAGAAACCACTGGTGTTTTTGGAGTGCTATAGGTACCATTCCTGGCTGGAAAACCAGAATTGGAAACATTTCCAGGCAAGGAATAAAAAGGTACTTGAGTAGATGGTATCCCAGAACTTGACAGGCAATCCAGGGGTCCAGGTGTTGGTGGTGGCCCAAATGTACTTGTTAACCCACTTGTGACATTATCCACCGAAAGACTTTGTGGTGCGCCTACAGAGCTAGCACCCTGACCTGCAGCATTTCCAGGAAATCTTTTGGCTGTAATTTCCAGAGTTTGCAATACTGCAGGAACATTAGAGCTAGAGAAGGGATTGGATTGCGAGACTGTGGGTATGTTCAAAAGTGCAGAATGTTGGCTTGTCGAAGGTACTACAGAAGGAGTAGACAAGTTGTGACACTCTGAATTCTCAGATTGAAGAAATTGCTGCTGATTTGATTTTAGGAAACTGGAATTGGTTGAAGGATTTCCAGGAAGAGAAACCACTGGTGTTTTTGGAGTGCTATAGGTACCATTCCTAGCTGGAAAACCAGAATTGGAAACATTTCCAGGCAAGGAATACAAAGGTACTTGAGTAGATGATATTCCAGAACTTGACAGGCAATCCAGGGGTCCGGGTGTCGGTAGTGGCCCAAATGTACTTGTTAACCCACTTGTGACATTATCCACCGAAAGACTTTGTGGTGCGCCTACAGAGCTAGCACCCTGACCTGCAGCATTTCCAGGAAATCTTTTGGCTGTAATTTCCAGAGCTTGCAATACTGCCGGAAAATTAGAGCTAGAGAAGGGATTGGATTGCGAGACTGTGGGTATGTTCAAAGGTGCAGAATTTTGGCTTGTCGAAGGTACTACAGAAGGAGTAGACAAGTTGTGACACTCTGAATTCTCAGATATCATGCCGTCAAGGGGTTTAAAAGGTAACCCACCTTCTATGTAAACTTTCCTCAGAGGTGATGGAACCTCAATTTGCTCCTTGTGTGTTAATGTTGTAAGACTGTTACAACAATCACTAGAGTTGGAGAGATTAACTTTTTCATTTTCCTTACTGTCTTTCTGTGTGGTGTTTGTTCCTGGAATTGGGGTATCACTGAAGTGGCGTAGTTTATCCATTGTATTTGCAGAACCTACATCTTGTTGTACTTCTGTTCGATCATCAGCAAAGTCTAGTGCACTGGACATGGCTTTTGCATGAGCATCAGTTGCCTGATCTGGTGTTATACTATCGTTTTCAAGAGCTTTTGATTTATTGGACATTTGTTTTTCTTCGTATGTCTTGATATTTTCTGTATCAACCTTTAAATGATAATTATTATTATGAGAAAATGGATAATGAAAATTGGTAGTTTATGTAAATGTATGTGTTTGGTGGGTGGGGGGGGAGGGGGGAGGAAGGGGGACAGAATGTCTTATAGAGGGGGACAGACTTTGTTGTATACTGTGTTGGTCAAAAACCCCACAGGAAAAGGGGCCAGCATTCAGTGTTCACTTATTATGTCACTATATCACTAAGGAAGGGGTTTAGGATTTGGAGTTACTGTCTACTGTGCGGCAAGTCCAAAGTATTCATAAAAGTATTACCTCTTTGGCTACCTTGAAAGAAGAGCTTTTTCCAGGGTGGTAAAACAATGCTTTATCAACAACTTCTTTTCCATTCCAAGATGATTTCTCCCTTTCTTGTGGCCTTTTTATCTCTTTCATCTCAATCCTTTCTGGGCTGGAGCTTATTTCAGTCAAGCCTGAAACATCACCCAAAAAAGAACCAGGAGAAAAAAGTTGTTTATCATCAAAGGAGCTGGAATAGTGCTCAAAACATTCTTCCTCTTGCTGTTCCTCCCCCATACCGCTGCCACCAACTTGCTGTTCCACGAGTTTTTCAAAAAGACCTTGAAGAGGATTTACTTCTAGCTTTTCACTCATTTCCTTTAAGGCCATTATTTCAGTGTTATTATCCTCTACAACCTGATCAAGGAAAGTCTCAAGCAAGTATTTCTCATTCTCATTTTGAACAGACATATCATCGGGGGCTGCTTCACCAGAAACAGGCTGTGTATTTTCTTGTTTGACATTGATGTTAAGTAAGTTTTCGGCTTCTTCACCTTTATCCTCACTTGGACATGACAGAGAGGTAGAGGCTTCTGGGAACAAACTTTTTTGAGGTGCTTTTTCTAGTCGAGGGAAAATGACATTAACTTTTTCCCCATGTAGGTATGCTTTCTTGACCTGGTTTTGGCTGGGAGTCGTTGGTGAGTTTCTTTGTAAATAGTGATTTAGTAGGTCTTGGGGTAGCTTTTCAATAACCACCTTAAGTTCTTTAAATTGGAGTTGGTTGGCTTCTTCAGCAAACTTGAACTTTTTGACTGAATGTACAAGATAAAAATTCAAATGTGACTCCTGTTCTTGTCATCATCTTTATCAAGATTGGTTAAATAGCTTAAAAAACTCATTAATAATTCATGAAGGAAACACAATAGAAATCATGACCGTGAAGGAGGTTTTATATCTGATAAAGATTCGTCTTCATTTGCATAAACTTTAACTTGGATTTTCTCTATCAAACTTGGATCATTTCGTAAAGATTTCGATACACTATGAGAACTTACATCATGAGTTTTTTAAGCCGTTCAATAAACGAGCAGATCGTGTTTTATCGGGTATAAAACCACTCGGCTACGCCTCGTGTTTTATATCCGATAAAACACTCCTGCTCGTTTATTAAACAGTACATAGCAAATTTTTATTCGTCTTGATTATTCTTTTTCAGTATCATCATCATCATGTATCATCACCATGTATCATCATCATGTATCATCATTGTGTATCAACATCATGTGACATCTTCATTATTATGTATCATCATCATCATAATGTATTATCATCATCATAATGTATTATCATCATCATCATCATCATGTATCATCATCATCATATATCATCATCATGTATCATCATCATTATCATGTATCATCATCATGTATCATCATGCATCATCATCACCATCATGCATTATCGTGTATCATCATCTTGTATCATCATCATGTATTATAATCATCACCATCAGTCTGTTCTTACTGAACTTGCTAAGTGTTTGTTCCCAAATTTTGATCACATTGAAAAGTATGCTATTACTCCATGCAATCTGGAGTGAATAATATACTGTGTAACATACCTGAAGTGGGTTTATCAATAAAGGCTTTTCTGTAATAAAAAAGCAAACCAATAATGATTTTCATGTAACTTCAATTGGAATCAATTTTATCTTTTGATCATAAACTGTACTCCTTGAGTCTTTGGAGACACACAGTCCTTTCTCGCGCAGCACCATGTTTATCCTCATGGAAATAGAAACCTAAAACCCTTGTCGATGCCTACATAAACCCACCCTGAAGCATGTGAATGCGAGGCTATGTGCAGAGGAATCTATTGTTCCAATCAACATGGCTGCCGTGTGAGTAAGATCAATATCTATTAAAAAATCTTTCTTTAATGAGGGAAACCTACTCACTAAGTGTGGTTTTCAGTAGTGCCCTAATAATCCTATGCTAAGCCAATAAAAATTTGGGAAAGCTGTTCTTTATTTGTCAGTATTCCACTGTTGCTTCAAATCATGCATTGCAGCTTAGGGGGAATTTCAGTGGTGGCTCCATCATTTATCATTATCATCATCATCATAGCATAATCACCAACATCATCATCGCCCACCACCATCATAATCGTCTTCACCAACATGATCATTGTCATCACCACCATCATAATCACTACCATCAATTAACACCATCATTAACATCATTTTCACCACCTTTATCATCATCACCATTATCACTCATCAACATTATCTTCACCAACATCATCATCAACATTGTCATCACCACCACCATCATCACTCATCACCACCCCTATTATCACCACCACCACTATAAGCATCTCTATCATCACTACTGTTATGTAGTTTGGGCTACCTGTGGTGGTCGCATGATTGCGGTGTGCGACCACATGGCGGGGAGCAACGTATGTAAAACGTTTTAGTTATAATAAAATAAGTTGGATAACACCACGATTACCGTTGAACCCTTAAACATGACTACCACCATCCCCATCACCATCACTATGATCATCTCCATCATCACTACCACCATCCCAATCACCACCACCACTACACTGTATAATCATCTCCATCATCACTACCACCATCCCAATCACCACCACCACTATGATCATCTCCATCATCACTACCACCATCCCCATCACCACCACCACCACCACTATGATCATCTCCATCATCACTACCACCATCCCCATCACCACCACCACCACCATGATCATCTCCATCATCACTACCACCATCCCCATCACCACCACCACCACCATGATCATCTCCATCATCACTACCACCATCCCCATCACCACCACCACCACCACCACCACTATCATCATATCCATCATCACTACCACCATCCCCATCACCACTATGATCATAATTCTTTTTATCATTGAATTATTCTTACTCTCGCTTCTCAAATTTCTCTTTAAAACCTTTAAAATCTTGGAAATCGTCGTCATCAGAACTATAGTAATCAGCTAAAAACAAAAACATAAAAAACAAAATACATCACAACACATATGGAAATGAATGTGGTGAAACATAGTACATGGATATTATCCTACATAGATCTAGAGTATTAGAGATTATTGCATCTTAAGTGAGCTTGATACCATTTTTATTCACGAGTTTTCATAGAATGTTGTGAACGAGGGAGTTTGCAAGCAAATGAGTGATATCATAATGGAAAATGAGTGAATAAAAAAACATGTCAGGCTTTTAACCTGTAATAATATTTTTAAAGATATTTTATCACTTCACCGTGGTTTTTATTCATGGCTTTATTACATGGATAGCAAACCAAAATGTGATAAAAATTATATGTTTTATGCAACACTTAAATTTCGCATTAGAAAAAGAGCTCGACACATACCTTCAACATCAGTGTTTCTGCACTTCTTGCAAGACGACTTTTTTGGCTGTTCCTCTGAGAAAAACTTTTGACAAATGCCAAAAGCTGAACAAAATCTCTTAATAAAATTCCAAAACTTGATGGAACTATTTACATTGCCGACTAAGCACATTCGGTTTAACTTTCCAATCTTGACCTTAACCAAAATACATCCACCTTGACTAGAAGGTACATGTTTTATGGCATCGACGGGAGAATATCCAGAGAGGACGATCGCAGAAACCAACTGCTTGATAATATTAGGAAGAGAACCGCTAAATGAGGTAGGTAGTTTTTTTATTTTGATTGGATTCAGTAAGGGGCCAATTTTACAGTTTCTTCTGCAGTAAATAGTAAAGTGGCTGTTTGGTTTAGGCATGGCTGGTTCTTTCTAAAAAAATAATAGAAAATAGATTATGGATGGGTGGATGGATAATAATAATAATAATAATAATAATAATAATAATAATAATAATAATAATAATAATTTACAATCACCACTTCCCATACGGGGCTCTTCCAATAGGTTCCCTCCGCACGCAATACTACTACGTTCTATTTTTACAACATATCACACTCAACTCACTTATTTTAAATAAACATTTTTGATGGCATAACAAGGGTTCTGATGTTGTCATAGCAACGTCTTACGTCATTTCTCAAATGTTCATTGTGACCTTTGGTTTATTGTCTTTGGCTTTCCTTGTTTACTTGCTGTTATATTATAGCCATATTGATTTTTTTAGTTCATAATCGTGAGTGCATGTGAAGGCACAAAACACTTTCCAGCCTCCTTAAGGTAGCCAAGAGGTCCATCATTTGCAAAAGAACCCTGAGAAAACCCTTGTAGCATAGGAGAGAACAACACATCAAACAAACTCAATTCACATGTGGCGACAGCAGGGCTTGAATTAGCAACCAGAGCCGATGGACTCACAGCGGTGAAAGATGATGCATTAGCCGTGAATGCCACCTATGCTATCCATGGATGGATGCATAACTCTAACACATAAAATTCAAATAATACAGTTCAAAGAGTACAAGTAAGTAGTTACAATGTACTATCTATGATTTACTAATTAAAATAAGTATATTTTTCGAAGTAACAATATTTCTCGAAGAGATAATATTTATGTTATGATCATCCGGGTGGATGTAATCCTTAGAAGGACTGTTTGATGTGACTGACGTTTCGACAACCTGTGCGGAAGTCATCTTCAGAGTCAAGTGGAGAAAAAAGTCAGAAATTAAGTATATTGAATGATTTGTTACTCATTGCTAGCGATGAAGTTGAAAAGCCTTATTTTCTTTTAAATTTAGAAATATTTGGATCCTCTTTTATGTAATTAGAAATAGAACACTATGTCTATAATAATCTCTCCTAGCTTTGGGAATTCCCAAATGTTGGATGGAAGGATGGATAGATATTTGAATTAATATTTGATGGATGGATACAGTAATTGCCTGGGTTGGTAAGTGAACTGATAGACTGGCAAGGATGAGAACATGAGGACAGCATAGCACTTATGAAATACATGATATAGATATAGAAATATAGATAAGTTGTAGTGCTTGGGAACGAGGTTATTCGGCGTAAGCCCTTGGAATTATATTCAGAAAAATTAATTCCTGCCCTCGCTGGGAATTGAAATTTTTCAGAAATCTCTGATCTTTGAGTTAAATCAAGGAGTCATTCACATACCTTAAACAATTCAACTGTTGGTCCTATTTTGGATGGCATCAACTCTTAAAATAAACGTAAAAAATCTATATATTAATAATATTGATCCTATATAATAATAATAATGGAGGTTCATATATAGTGCATTTTCACATCATCTCAATGCACTCAACATTTTATGACCAGTGAAGGACTTTACAACAAGCTGTAAAACAAGCCATTATTGCCAAGTTATCAGCTTAGAGTCATGAGTAAATGTTAGTATATTAGTATTATGCCTCCAAATTGGGATTTTAAGATTACTAAAAAATAGCAATGAATAGTTACTTATATAGCCATCAGAGAAAAGCAAAAATGATGAAGATGATAATAGTGATGGTAAAGGTTAGGAGCACAGTAATGACAGTTTCGTTATTAGATATACACTTGTATTGAACATTTAGGGTTGATACCATATCAATTAAACTGTGAGTTTTGTTATCCTATCCACCCTAAATGTAACCAATTATTATTATATGCTCACTTCCTTGCAAACTCCTTTGTTTGCCTCGTGATATGGAGAAACAGGCAAATAAAAATGATATTGAGTTCTTAACATGTGTATATCTATTTACACTGTCATTTCAACAAAATTTCTGTCTGTTAAATTTTCAGAACATAATGTCACCTACCTTGCTTTACATCACATTGTTTACAAATCCTTTGACTACATGACAGAAATTTTGAACAGCACTGAAGATTTTGAACAAATTTCTCAATGACAATCTCTCCTTTACTTTTGCGATCCAGTACAGGCAGTCTATAATAATGCTTTTTTCTCTTTCCATCTTTTTCCTTTTCTATTACTTCATTTTTTGTCAAACCTCTTTTTAAGAGCATCGGCACCTTGTCAAATGTGTCTTTGAAGTTTAACCCTGCTAACACTACAGCTTCGATGACTTTTGTAATTGTTTGAGGGACACTTCTATCTTGGAAGAAGTTTGGCAGAGTTTCAACTTTTCTAGGGTCAAGATAGGGTCCTGGGTTGCACGATTTTCGTACATAAACTGTAAACTTGTCATCCATTAAAGAGGACTGTGCCATGGTTCTAAAAACGTATCATACACTTGCTTTTAGAAACTATGGTATGATGGACTTTGACAATAGATCCCTTGCACTGAGTCCCTAGAGGATTGTTCTGGGGAACAAAACAATAGGCCATCTTCCACAGGAAAAAAACAAAACAGATTCCCAAATTGGGAATTTATTGGGAACATGGCACTGATTCCCAATGTTAGTTAATTCCCAACAATAAATCACAACATTGGTGTTCCAATTGGGAATTCAAGGAAATTCCCAACACTTCCTAATTTAAGGAACCGGTTTTTTCCCTTTGTTCTTATGTAAAATAAGATCAATCGTTTCGTACCCCCAGAACAATACCTCTCAGCACTATACAAGGGCTTACACACGTTCTCATAATGGCTGACGAACACACGAAAATTATGTCACCCAGTCATCTTGCAGGCTGTCCATTCAAAATTAAGGTCAATAGGTAGATAAGGAGGTCAAAAGAAAGGGTCTATTTCTATACTTTTCTTCCATAAATACATTTCATGTATTTCATATCTTTTATTGTGTACTAAGACTGGAAGACCTTATTTTCACGAACTTGTCAGCCATTATCAGAACGGTATATTGCAAAGACATCATTTACCCAGGGAGCAGGAAGACTATAGATAAGAACTAGTCTGAAAAGTAATAAATTCAGTAAAATAATGATACTTAAATACTGTGCTAACCAGTTCAATTATGTATATCTAATGAAGCCTTACACGTCACAGTCATAAACTGTATTGTAAGTAAAATAATGATACTTATCTAAGCGCTGTCCTAACCAGTTAAATAATGTATTTCTAATGAAGCCTTACACGTCACATTCATAAACCATATTGAAGTATATATAACCGTTTACACATAGAAACGGCACTCGAAATCAAGAACTTTTTCCCAAAAACTGCGATACATAAAGTTTTTTTAGCACAAAAGGCTTAAGTCACAATAAACATTGCGATTCAAATATCATTTACTAATAATAAGCTTTTAAAACTATTTTGATAATAGATATAAAAAACCCAAAGAGGAAGCTTTAGGTAATTACAGGGGTTTTTTTTCTTTTGAAATGGCGAACGCGCATCTGCTCTTTTTGAAGCTTCCCTGATCAAAATCACTCTTTTCAAATACCATTCAGAACAAACAAAATAACTGAAGTCAATCTATAAACAACCTAAATGGCAGACAAGTACGTTTAAAAGCATTAAATTGGTAGACATATTTTGCGAGTACAGTAATTTAAAGATCATACGAAGTAGCTCACCTTCAATTCATCGAATTATTCTCAAACATTTTGACTTCATTTTGCTCTGAAGTTTTAGACTTTCAAGCTTGAACCCATTCTTATGGATAGTTTCAGTTGTTTCACATTCATTAGACTGAATTTAAGCTCAAAAGCTGCTTAAAATGAGCATCTTTTTGGACGAATAAAGTAAACACAGAGTCCACAAAGAAATAATGGTGCATGTGATCGAAGATGGCGGGATTTTGGTTACATTTGATAATGAAAGAGTCTGGAAACTAGTCAAAGAGCGCGGGGAGGAAATTGAACCCTCCCCTCCCTCCCTATTTATTTTGTCGCAGTAATGATGAAAAGGTAATGAAAAAACCTTACTGACGTTTCGGACGCTAGTCCTTCGTCGGAGTAAAAGAGCTTTGCTTTGCTCTTTTACTCCGACGAAGGACTAGCGTCCGAAACGTCAGTAAGCTTTTTCATCTTTTTCACGGTGTATAATTTACCTTTTTATCATTACTGTTTCATTAGAAACACCGACGCAGCCCACACTAGTTTTTAGCTAGTTATATCTTCTATATATCGATTTATATCGTCGATTTTTTTCTATCTATCTATCTGTCTGTCTGTCTGTCCGTTATTCTCACAACTGCAATATATAATCCGGTCGTATCTAAGCGTACAAGAAATATGTATTTTCTTATTCAATGCTTTTGATATTTTACTTTACATAGCTTTTTGGGTTTAGGCAATAAAAACAACAACAACAAATAATAATAATAAATAAATATATATATATATATAAGAAATAATGCCGGAAAAGCAAATTTTTTCCTAAAAAAACGCGAGGCATTTCTTCGTTGTTTCTTTACATAACTTTTTGAATAGAGGCAACAAAAACATTAAAAAATAATTTTATAATAAATAAAACCGGAAAAGCACATTTTATCTAAGGAGGTATTTCGAATTCTTTTTTGTTTCTGAGTCTGTTTAGGTACTGACACAGGGTCGACGTTGTATGCAACACTGCACGCAACAAGACTGTTGCAGAATGCGTCTACTCCAAACTTGTTGCACGCAACTTTGCATGCAACAAATCTGAAGTTAAATCGCGCTCTACTCATGCAACACGTGAACATGACTGCAACATAACCTGTAACATTTGAAATTTTCAGCCAATCAGCTTGCACCAAATTTATAACTGCTGACCAAATATCTTACATAGCAGTCTGACACAAGCAATGTTGCGTGATTTTGTTGCAATGTGTGTCACCACGAGTTTATGTGTGTTGCTAGCAATGTCGCACCCAGGGAAAGTATAGGCAAAATACTAGATTTTTGACCATTTTTTCCACTTTACGTTATTCACTTAAAAACACGATTTTTTTTAACCGTTTCGATAGTGGATCGATTTTAGACAAGTGAATTTTAGGTGCGAATATCAGAAATTCATATTTCAATGACCCCCTATCTAGGCCCTCTGTACTCAATCGAACAAGAAACATGGCAGACAAAAGGCGAGCAACTACTCCAAACAACGGCTTTATCCTCTTTAGTTTCTCTGGTTATCAGCAATCTAGCTATCTGAATAAGATGGTACATGATGAAAGTTGAATAAACTTTTAATTTATGACTGTAGTGGATCTACAGGTAGAGAAATTCAAGATTTTGTAGCAGAAGCCATTCCCTGTTCTGCAAACAGCGTTTATAAGGGAATGTATGAGCAGAATACTGGATTTTTGACCATTTTTCCGCTTTACGTTATTCACTTCAAAAAAACGATTTTATTTGCCGTATTCGATAATGGATCGATTTTAGACAAGTAAATTTTAGGTGCGAATATCAGAAATTCAATTTTCAATGACCCCCTAGCTAGACCCTCTGTACTCAATCGAACAAGAAACATGGCAGACAAGAGGTTAGCAAGTGACCCAAACAACGGTTTTATCCTCTTTGGTTTCTCTGGATATCAGAAATCTAGCTATCTGAATAAGATGGTAGATATCGAAAGTTGAAAAAACTTTTTAATTTATACCTCTACTGGATCTACAGGCAGAGAAATTCAAGATTTTGTAGCAGAAGCCCTTCCCTGTTCTGCAAACAGCTTCTATAAGGGAATGTATGGGCAGAATACTGGATTTTTGACTATTTTTCCGCTTTACATTATTCACTTCAAAACACGATTTTATTTGCCGTATTCCATAGTGGATCGATTTTGGACAAGTAAATTTTAGGTGCGAATATCAGAAATTCATTTTTCAATGACCCCCTATCTAGGCCCTCTGTACTCAATCGAACAAGAAACATGGCAGACAAGAGGTTAGCAAGTGACCCAAACAACGTCTTTATCCTCTTTGGTTTTTCTGGTCATAAGCAATCTAGTTATCTGAATAGGATGGTAGATATCGAAAGTTGAATAAACTTTTAATTTATGCCTGTAGTGGATCTACAGGTAGAGAAATTCAAGATTTTGTAGCAGAAGCCCTTCCCTGTTCTGCAAACAGCGTTAATAAGGGAATGTATGGGCAGAATACTGGATTTTTGACCATTTTTCCGCTTTACGTTATTCACTTCAAAGCACGATTTTATTTCCAGTATTCGATAATGGATCGATTTTGGACAATTAAATTTTAGGTGCGAATATCAGAAATTCATTTTTCAATGACCCCCTATCAAGGCCCTCTGTACTCAATCGAACAAGAAACATGGCAGACAAAAGGCTAGCAACTACTCCAAACAACGAATTTATCCTCTTTGGTTTCTCTGGTTATAAGCAATCTAGCTATCTGAATAAGATGGTACATGATAAAAGTTGAATAAACTTTTAATTTATGCCTGTAGTGGATCTACAGGTAGAGAAATTCAAGATTTTGTAGCAGAAACCCTTCCCTGTTCTGCAAACAGCGTTTATAAGGGAATGTATGGGCAAAATACTGGATTTTTGACCATTTTTCCCCTAACGTTATTATCTTCAAAACACGATTTTATTTGCCGTATTCGATAGTGGATCGATTTTGGACAAGTAAATTTTAGGTGCGAATATCAGAAATTCATTTTTCAATGACCCCCTATCTAGGCCCTCTGTACTCAATCGAACAAGAAACATGGCAGACAAGAGGTTAGCAAGTGACGCAAACAACGTCATTATCCTCTTTGGTTTCTCTGGATATCAGAAATCTAGTTACCTGAATAGGATGGTAGATATCGAAAGTTGAATAAACTTTTTAGTTTATGCCTCTAGTGCATCTACAGGTAGAGAAATTCAAGATTTTGTAGCAGAAGCCCTTCCCTGTTCTGCAAACAGCGTTAATAAGGGAATGTATGGGCAGAATACTGGATTTTTGACCATTTTTCCACTTTACGTTATTCACTTCAAAGCACGATTTTATTTCCAGTATTCGATAATGGATCGATTTTGGACAATTAAATTTTAGGTGCGAATATCAGAAATTCATTTTTCAATGACCCCCTATCAAGGCCCTCTGTACTCAATCGAACAAGAAACATGGCAGACAAAAGGCTAGCAACTACTCCAAACAACGAATTTATCCTCTTTGGTTTCTCTGGTTATAAGCAATCTAGCTATCTGAATAAGATGGTACATGATAAAAGTTGAATAAACTTTTTAATTTATGCCTGTAGTGGATCTACAGGTAGAGAAATTCAAGATTTTGTAGCAGAAACCCTTCCCTGTTCTGCAAACAGCGTTTATAAGGGAATGTATGGGCAAAATACTGGATTTTTGACCATTTTTCCGCTTTACGTTATTCACTTCAAAACACGATTTTATTTGCCGTATTCGATAATGGATCGATTTTGGACAAGTAAATTTTAGGTGCGAATATCAGAAATTCATTTTTCAATGACCCCCTAGCTAGACCCTCTGTACTCAATCGAACAAGAAACATGGCAGACAAGACTGGGTTAGCAAGTGACCCAAACAACGGTTTTATTCTCTTTGGTTTCTCTGGATATCAGAAATCTAGCTATCTGAATAAGATGGTAGATATCGAAAGTTGAATAAACTTTTTACTTTATACCTCTACTGGATCTACAGGCAGAGAAATTCAAGACTTTGTAGCAGAAGCCCTTCCCTGTTCTGCAAACAGCTTCTATAAGGGAATGTATGGGCAGAATACTGGATTTTTGACTATTTTTCCGCTTTACATTATTCACTTCAAAACACGATTTTATTTGCCGTATTCGATAGTGGATCGATTTTGGACAATTAAATTTTAGGTGCGAATATCAGAATTTCATTTTTCAATGACCCCCTATCTAGGCCCTCTGTACTCAATCGAACAAGAAACATGGCAGACTAGAGGCTAGAGAGTGCCCCAAACAACGGCTTTATCCTTTTTGGTTTCTCTGGTTATAAGCAATCTAGCTATCTGAATAAGATGGTACATGATAAAAGTTGAATAAACTTTTTAATTTATGCCTGTAGTGGATCTACAGGTAGAGAAATTCAAGATTTTGTAGCAGAAACCCTTCCCTGTTCTGCAAACAGCGTTTATAAGGGAATGTATGGGCAAAATACTGGATTTTTGACCATTTTTCCGCTTTACGTTATTATCTTCAAAACACGATTTATTTGCCGTATTCGATAATGGATCGATTTTGGACAAGTAAATTTTAGGTGCGAATATCAGAAATTCATTTTTCAATGACCCCCTAGCTAGACCCTCTGTACTCAATCGAACAAGAAACATGGCAGACAAGACTGGGTTAGCAAGTGACCCAAACAACGGTTTTATTCTCTTTGGTTTCTCTGGATATCAGAAATCTAGCTATCTGAATAAGATGGTAGATATCGAAAGTTGAATAAACTTTTTAATTTATACCTCTACTGGATCTACAGGCAGAGAAATTCAAGATTTTGTAGCAGAAGCCCTTCCCTGTTCTGCAAACAGCTTCTATAAGGGAATGTATGGGCAGAATACTGGATTTTTGACTATTTTTCCGCTTTACATTATTCACTTCAAAACACGATTTTATTTGCCGTATTCGATAGTGGATCGATTTTGGACAATTAAATTTTAGGTGCG
Organism: Actinia equina; assembly: GCA_011057435.1. NCBI lineage: Eukaryota > Metazoa > Cnidaria > Anthozoa > Actiniaria > Actiniidae > Actinia > Actinia equina. Next base: position 346,258 of record WHPX01000826.1, read on the forward strand.
AATATCAGAAATTCATTTTTCAATGACCCCCTATCTAGGCCCTCTGTACTCAATCGAACAAGAAACATGGCAGACAGAAGGTTAGCAAGTGACGCAAACAACGTCATTATCCTCTTTGGTTTCTCTGGATATCAGAAATCTAGTTATCTGAATAGGATGGTAGATATCGAAAGTTGAATAAACTTTTTAATTTATGCCTCTAGTGCATCTACAGGTAGAGAAATTCAAGATTTTGTAGCAGAAGCCCTTCAATGTTCTGCAAACAGCGTTAATAAGGGAATGTATGGGCAGAATACTGGATTTTTGACCATTTTTCCACTTTACGTTATTCACTTCAAAGCACGATTTTATTTCCAGTATTCGATAGTGGATCGATTTTGGACAATTAAATTTTAGGTGCGAATATCAGAAATTCATTTTCTAATGACCCCCTATCAAGGCCCTCTGTACTCAATCGAACAAGAAACATGGCAGACAAAAGGCTAGCAACTACTCCAAACAACGAATTTATCCTCTTTGGTTTCTCTGGTTATAAGCAATCTAGCTATCTGAATAAGATGGTACATGATAAAAGTTGAATAAACTTTTTAATTTATGCCTGTAGTGGATCTACAGGTAGAGAAATTCAAGATTTTGTAGCAGAAACCCTTCCCTGTTCTGCAAACAGCGTTTATAAGGGAATGTATGGGCAAAATACTGGATTTTTGACCATTTTTTCCGCTTTACGTTATTCACTTCAAAACACGATTTTATTTGCCGTATTCGATAATGGATCGATTTTGGACAAGTAAATTTTAGGTGCGAATATCAGAAATTCATTTTTCAATGACCCCCTAGCTAGACCCTCTGTACTCAATCGAACAAGAAACATGGCAGACAAGAGGTTAGCAAGTGACCCAAACAACGGTTTTATTCTCTTTGGTTTCTCTGGATATCAGAAATCTAGCTATCTGAATAAGATGGTAGATATCGAAAGTTGAATAAACTTTTTAATTTATACCTCTACTGGATCTACAGGCAGAGAAATTCAAGACTTTGTAGCAGAAGTCCTTCCCTGTTCTGCAAACAGCTTCTATAAGGGAATGTATGGGCAGAATACTGGATTTTTGACTATTTTTCCGCTTTACATTATTCACTTCAAAACACGATTTTATTTGCCGTATTCGATAGTGGATCGATTTTGGACAATTAAATTTTAGGTGCGAATATCAGAATTTCATTTTTCAATGACCCCCTAGCTAGACCCTCTGTACTCAATCGAACAAGAAACATGGCAGACAGAAGGTTAGCAAGTGACGCAAACAACGTCATTATCCTCTTTGGTTTCTCTGGATATCAGAAATCTAGTTATCTAAATAGGATGGTAGATATCGAAAGTTGAATAAACTTTTTAATTTATGCCTCTAGTGCATCTACAGGTAGAGAAATTCAAGATTTTGTAGCAGAAGCCCTTCCCTGTTCTGCAAACAGCGTTAATAAGGGAATGTATGGGCAGAATACTGGATTTTTGACCATTTTTCCACTTTACGTTATTCACTTCAAAGCACGATTTTATTTCCAGTATTCGATAATGGATCGATTTTGGACAATTAAATTTTAGGTGCGAATATCAGAAATTCATTTTTCAATGACCCCCTATCAAGGCCCTCTGTACTCAATCGAACAAGAAACATGGCAGACAAAAGGCTAGCAACTACTCCAAACAACGAATTATCCTCTTTGGTTTCTCTGGTTATAAGCAATCTAGCTATCTGAATAAGATGGTACATGATAAAGTTGAATAAACTTTTTAATTTATGCCTGTAGTGGATCTACAGGTAGAGAAATTCAAGATTTTGTAGCAGAAACCCTTCCCTGTTCTGCAAACAGCGTTTATAAGGGAATGTATGGGCAAAATACTGGATTTTTGACCATTTTTCCGCTTTACGTTATTCACTTCAAAACACGATTTTATTTGCCGTATTCGATAGTGGATCGATTTTGGACAATTAAATTTTAGGTGCGAATATTAGAATTCATTTTTCAATGACCCCCTATCTAGGCCCTCTGTACTCAATCGAACAAGAAACATGGCAGACAGAAGGTTAGCAAGTGACGCAAACAACGTCATTATCCTCTTTGGTTTCTCTGGATATCAGAAATCTAGTTATCTGAATAAGATGGTAGATATCGAAAGTTGAATAAACTTTTTAATTTATGCCTGTAGTGGATCTACAGGTAGAGAAATTCAAGATTTTGTAGCAGAAGCCCTTCCCTGTTCTGCAAACAGCGTTAATAAGGGAATGTATGGGCAGAATACTGGATTTTTGACCATTTTTCCACTTTACGTTATTCACTTCAAAGCACGATTTTATTTCCAGTATTCGATAATGGATCGATTTGGACAATTAAATTTTAGGTGCGAATATCAGAAATTCATTTTTCAATGACCCCCTATCAAGGCCCTCTGTACTCAATCGAACAAGAAACATGGCAGACAAAAGGCTAGCAACTACTCCAAACAACGAATTTATCCTCTTTGGTTTCTCTGGTTATAAGCAATCTAGCTATCTGAATAAGATGGTACATGATAAAAGTTGAATAAACTTTTTAATTTATGCCTGTAGTGGATCTACAGGTAGAGAAATTCAAGATTTTGTAGCAGAAACCCTTCCCTGTTCTGCAAACAGCGTTTATAAGGGAATGTATGGGCAAAATACTGGATTTTTGACCATTTTTCCGCTTTACGTTATTCACTTCAAAACACGATTTTATTTGTCGTATTCGATAGTGGATCGATTTTGGACAAGTAAATTTTAGGTGCGAATATCAGAAATTCATTTTTCAATGACCCCCTATCTAGGCCCTCTGTACTCAATCGAACAAGAAACATGGCAGACAAGAGGTTAGCAAGTGACCCAAACAACGTTTTTATCCTCTTTGGTTTCTCTGGATATCAGAAATCTAGCTATCTGATTAAGATGGTAGATATCGAAAGTTGAATAAACTTTTTAATTTATGCCTCTAGTGGATCTACAGGTAGAGAAATTCAAGATTTTGTAGCAGAAGCCCTTCCCTGTTCTGCAAACAGCGTTAATAAGGGAATGTATGGGTAGAATACTGGATTTTTGACCATTTTTCCGCTTTACGTTATTCACTTCAAAACACGATTTTATTTGCCGTATTCGATAGTGGATCGATTTTGGACAAGTAAATTTTAGGTGCGAATATCAGAAATTCATTTTTCAATGACCCCCTATCTAAGCCCTCTGTACTCAATCGAACAAGAAACATGGCAGACAAAAGGCTAGCAACTACTCCAAACAGCGAATTTATCCTCTTTGGTTTCTCTGGTTATAAGCAATCTAGCTATCTGAATAAGATGGTACATGATAAAAGTTGAATAAACTTTTTAATTTATGCCTCTAGTGGATCTACAGGTAGAGAAATTCAAGATTTTGTAGCAGGAACCCTTCCCTGTTCTGCAAACAGCGTTTATAAGGGAATGTATGGGCAGAATACTGGATTTTTGACCATTTTTCCGCTTTACGTTATTCACTTTTTATTGCGCTTTCTGCGTAATAAAAGAAAAGAGAAACATTAAGCCAGTAAATGATATAAAAACTATATCTTTAGCCAAAATTGCTATATCGTTGTAGCATATTTCAGCTTGTCGTTGCGTTGCCTTCCTTTTCCGGTATCGACTCCTCGTTAGCTAGTAAGTCAAAAATGGAAACCTTTGACCTTAACATAATATTAAGCATGAATGTGTAAGTGGCTTCTTAAGTAGTGGTATTTACGTACAATAACTAGTGTAGGAGGACGCCTAGGAGATTTCAATTCACTAACTTATTTACTTGTAACTTAACAAGTAGTGAAAATTCAAGAAAATTGGAGTAAGCTTTACAGTTGCTTTTAAAGACTACATCCTCTCTGGCTAGGACTCTCGCAACTCTGATGGGTCACTGGTAAGTTAAAAGGTAAATTGGCTCAAGTCTTAGTGTTAAACAATTCAAAGAATTGCTTAACGATTGTATATTGTTGTTGTACAAATTAATCTATATTACAGTAATAATTTTAACTAAAAATTTAGTTTCACATATTGAGCAATGACTATTAGTACTTTTGTCACTAATACGCGCAAAGACGATCTTACTGACTTCAGTTCAGTCTTTATTCAGCTATGTCAAGGTCTTCCACATTAATTTTGCCCTCATCTTCTAGCACTCATACACCACCGATGCTACATCCACACATATTGTTTGTACCAGTTTGATGTGCCTGCTTTAATAATTATTTGCTGTACATTTTGATTTTAATAATGACCTTGGAAACGTAAACAGCTTACTCGTGTACGTTGATATAAATACTACTTCTTTTTGCATTACACAAGCGTCCGTAACTTCAATACATTAAAAATGTTAGAAGAATAAAACACCATTAGTTGCTTGAAACTCAGAAACGTTTTTATGTAATTCTAGTTTTAATTCACTTATTAGCCTTCGACACTCACTAAAAATCTAATGGCGGTATAACTAGCGTGCTTTCATTGAAGGTTCGACTTTTGCGCAAGGATCAAACGATACTTTTGTGAAATCCATACAAGCATATTTAGTTCTGATAGACTGATGTGACGCATTATAAGTTACCTCTCATGCTCAAATAATGTAATAATGTAACTATAGTGGTAAATAATAATAATAATAATAATAATAATAATAATAATAATAATATTAATAAAATAATAATAATGATAATGCACCTTATAAAACTAATCTGCAAAATACTTAATATTCTGACCGTCTATCACATCATAGTACTAGCTGTAACCATAACTATACGCGTTGTGATAGGATCCGATTACAAGAGGGCATAATAGGAAGCCAGAGGAAGCCCTTTCAATTATTACGGCATTTTACGTATACCGTGTACGTGCTATGAGGGTTGGACCATTACATAATTTAGGGGGGGGGGGGGAGGGTTGCAGGAATTTTGGTTGCATGATATTTACTTTTTTGGCTCAACCCTTGCACGTTATTTTTTCAGTACAGTTAGATATTTTTCTTCTAGCAGAAGAGGTTGCACGATTTTTTTTTTGAGGTTTTTAAAAGTGCTTTCTCGATATGCTTTTTTTTTTGGGTGGGGGGGGGGGGGGGATTTCACAGCCCCCATCAACCGTCTAATGGTCCGTTCCTTAAATCAGTACCATACGTTTAAAACCGCGTGCATTTTCCTGTTAAAAGAAACAGAAAAGAAATAAAAGACAAGAGAAAAGAAGTGAAGGAAAGGAAATAGAGAGTTTTAGATTTACGTTCACGGATTACTTGAAACGTCAGTTGACCAGTAAAAAATTATTGAAAAAGAATCGCAAAAAAGACTCGTATTTGCGCTTGGTGAGAAGGTTTATAAAAGGTCAAGTAAAATACAGGATAACGATGAAAACGTGTCGTTGCGAGAGAAAAAAAGTCGATCTAAAACTCTGTAATATCCCCCATGGATTTGGCGTCAGTTTTAATCGAGGTCAGTAGGCTTCTGTGCATTACGTCATGGTGTAAAAACGACTTCCATGTTCAATATTCAGGCAGATTTTTAAACTTTCTAAGAATTCTTCTAATATCAGTATATTTGTTTCAAATTTTACTTGTTGCAGGTGGAATATAAGTTTTTAGTTATATATTTTGGAGTAATTTTAGCGATTTTCGCTGATATAAGCCATTGTAGCCGGAAGTACGTCACAACTCAAGCGACTGGGCCTGGTTCACTTTTGTCAGAGAGGACGATTCACTTCAGCACGTAATAATACGATATTTTTGGGCAGTTTATTGTATTATTTTAACAACGAAAGATGCTTTATTCTACCATTTTACATCCTTGCAATCTCTTTTACTTCTGATACGACATTTAAAACCGATAAAAACAAGCAATCGAGAGCGCAGAGGTTGTAAAATTGATATTTTTTACAAGACCAATTTCCAAAGTAAGTTTATGTCAAAATGTGAAAAGTAGCCTCGAAAGTTTATCCATATGTTAAAGGTTTTTCTATTTCTCAAGTCTTCTTTCAAAAACTCTATGCTTTAGCTTTTCATGGACTTTCTTTAACTTGTGCTTTTATCTTTAAATATTCTCACATTTAACATAAAGTTTAAATGTCTGATGACACATTAAAGCAATTAGCTTGATGTTGAAAAATTTATTTTTCAAACCAGAGAACCAATTTAAGAATGTGTTGAAAAAATATATATTCAGCTTAGTTAGTTTTAGCTGATTTTTAATTATTGATAAAATCCTTACGTGTCGTAGATGTCAGATGTTTTGAAATTGTTAATAGTAAAGCTAGAGGTAATATATGTGTCAAAATTTAAAGAATAATTATTAATAATTATTAGACAAAACATTGAAGTTACTATATCTATTATGAAATATTTTATTTATTTTTATATAATTTATTGGAAAGAAAGAGTTACTGCTTTCAATAAAAGATTTAAATGGTGGCTAGACGAAACCCTTCAAACGCTCTAAATATTTTTGAAGATATCTTATTGCAATATATGTAGATATTTGTTGTACAACCTATAGCAATAAGCAATAAGAATGTTCCAATGTCCGTGTGTTATAAAAGGGAAATGTGTTACAAGGAAAGGATATTCGTACAGGCATTGAGTAATTTTATATTCTTATATTCCTTTGACATGGTTTCCAGATGGTTTCTCATAACAATTTAGGTAAAATTTCAAGTGAGATATATAAACCACCGAAACCTTTTCATGTTTTTTAAGATTATTGTGTCACTTTTCATAATGCAAAAATGTAATGGTGGGCATATATCCATTTATTTTATTATACCTTAACTTTGCATATACATATTAGTCATAATGAAGAAATAGAAAACTTGAGCAAGTGCTGTGGGCAGTTATAAAGCACGGGGGATTGGCAGGACAGGAGGGAAGTGTAAGGGGAAGCACAATGCGTAGCAGAGTGCTTCTCAATACTTCTTGAGCGTTCTGCCAAAAAAAAAACAATCCATAAGTGCTTTATAACTCCCAACAGCACTGAAAGTGCACGTGCGTGCTGTGTGCTCTCATTATAAAGCATGCACTCCTTAGACCAATCAGATATTGACAAATAAACTCAAATGAGAAAAAGGCAAGTGTCACAGAAGTTTGTACCTGTTATTTGCACATATTCTTTTAAGAGATTCTTGTGTATTTCAGTATGAGCAACGATGTAGTACCAGCTTCTCCTGTTTCTGATGATGACCAACCAATCCAGCTTAAGGTCAACTTTAAAGCTGCAAAGAATGGGAGCCATGATGCTGAGCACATCATGCCTCCCTTGTTGGAGTATATTGATGCTAATGTTATCGGACGAGACACTGTTATTGAGGGCCCATATGGCAAGAAACAAGGTATTTTATACTCCAGTCTCAAATTCTCTGCTGCTCAGGGTTAGCCTTGACTTTGTGCAGAAAATTCATGTTTTCTAGTGAATATCTGTGAAATTTTAAAGTGATTGTAATATTTAATTTGTATATTCTGTATTTTACTGTTGGATTTTGTGAATATTTAGACACTGATTGGAGGCTGTTTAACCCAGAGTAAATGAGTCTATAGTCTATAATCAAAGAAGGGAAGCAAGGGTGGCAAAGCAGTGAGAGTGCTAGCCTCTCACCAATGCGACCCGGGTTCGAGTCCCACTGAGCTCAGTGTCGTATGTGAGTGAGTTGTTTGTTCACTCCTGTGCTTAAGGGTTTTCTGGGTTCACCGGCTTTCCTCCCTTGTCAAAAACAACTCCTAAATTCCAATTGCAATATTACAGCGGATGAAGAGCTACTTGCTGTAGAAATGCCACTGTTAAATCTCATTTATTTATTTAATTTTTTATTTAAAAAGAAGACACCTGCATTTTAGAACTTGAAAACAGTCTTTTGAATTATTTATAATCATTATAGTCATGAAGCAGTGGGCTTCCAGGAACTGCAATTAAGCTACTAGCTATGAGTAGCCTCCCTGATGTCTCATACTGATTATGGTGTATTGCTGTAGCATGTAGCAGGGAGTAGCCTCCCTGATGTCTCATACTGATTATGGTGTATTGCTGTAGCATTTACAATATTTGAAATAATGTTTTTCTTCTGAACATTTATGATTAAAATTGTACATATTCTTTTCAGTTGTATACTGTGACTATACAGCATCAGGAAAGTAAGTCATCATGTCATTGATTTTTAATGAATTATGCCATGATTTGATACTCATAAGAAACGAGGAATCTTAGGTTTAATTTACAACATTCAGGTCTCAGAGTCTTGATTTTTTAAGTTATTTATTTATTTGTATTTTTGTTTTTTTTATAAGGGGTAATCTCCTCTCCCCCCCCCCCCCCCCAAAAGTGGAGCAAGCAGTAGAAAACCCCTTAAATCAAGGGAGAGACCCCACCAACATAAAATACTCAGGATATTCTTATTACATATATGCTTTTCTTATTTTCAGACCCCTTCGTTTTATAGAGGAATATATTCATAACTATATTTATTCCTACTATGCCAACACTCACACCAGTACTACGACAACGTCAAGACAAACTACTAAATTCAGGAATGATGCAAGGTATGATATAATTTTAAAAAAAATCATACTTTACTTATAAAGTCTGCTACCTTAATTAATTTCCATGTTTGTCCTATCCTTCTACATTGTTCTCCACTCGTCATTTCATACTATATCATTTCTTATCCACTTCCCTTCCTTGTTTCTCCCTTTCCCTTTTTTCCACTTCCCTCCTGGGCATCCAATCCTTTTCTATCCCTTTCCTCCCTTAACTCCATTCTCAATTGTGTAAAGGTCAACAAAACCAATCTTTTCAATTGATCGTTTTTTTTTCAGAGAAATTATCAAAACCTGTGTGAATGCCACAGAGAATGATGTTGTGATCTTCACAGGCAGTGGTACAACTGGAGGAATACACAAACTGATACATGCATTGCAGCTGGAGGGACAAGCAGCCAAGAAAACAGTAAGTGGAAGTGTCTGTCTGTTTGTCTTGTTATCCTTCTTTGTTTTATCCTGTCTGCCTGAATTTATTTGTATATCTCCATCTGTCTTTCTCTATATGTCTGTCTGTTCATCCATGGCACATTCTTGACTGTCTGTCCATGCTGCCATGCTATCTTCTTGTTTGCCTCTGTATGACTGTCTAAATTTATATCTGCCTTTTATATATCCATCCTTCCATCTGTCCTCTTTTTTAACTTCACTGTTAGTTCACTTTTTTTCATTCTATCATGCTCATCCATCCATTTATTCTTTGTTCATTCATTCATTTGGTTTTCTATTTGTTTCTTTTTTCCTGTTCTAGGTCGTATTTGTAGGTCCTTTTGAGCATCATTCCAATATGTTACCATGGAAAGAGACTGGAGCAAAGGTAAAGAACTTCTTGTTAGTAACTTGTTGATGTTGTTTATTTATTCATGTTGTTGTTATTGTTTAATTATTTATGTTGTTGTTGTTGTTGCTGCTGCTGTTGTTGTTGTTGCTACTGTTGTTGTTGCTGCTACTGTTGTTGTTGCTGCTGCTGTTGTTGTTGCCACTGCTGTTGTTGTTGCTGCTGCTGTTGTTGCTGCTACTGTTATTGTTACTGCTGCTGTTGTTGCTGCTGCTGTTGCTGCTGCTGCTGCTGTTGTTGATGCTGCTGTTGTTGTTGTTGCTGCTGTTGTTGTTGTTGCTGCTGTTGGTGCTGCTGCTGCTGCTGCTGTTGTTGCTGCTGCTGTTGTTGTTGCTGCTGTTGTTGTTGCTACTGCTGTCATTGTTGTTGCTGCTGTTGCTGCTGCTGCTGCTGTTGTTGTTGCTGCTATCATTGTTGTTGCTGCTGTTGTTGTGTGAGCTGAAATTTGAAATGATCATGACTTAAGAAGTTTCCACACTTGTAATTATTATTAAAATATTGAAAATCATAATCATCTATTCCAGATTGAACGAATAAACGATGATGAATCTGGTACTGTGTGCATGAGTATGCTAGAGGAAAACTTACAAGTAAGTTTCTCATGATAAGTCGCTATCATTGTCATCATCACCATTGTCATCATATCATCTTCATCACCATCACCATGATCATCATCATTATGACTATCATGACATCACCATCAATAATATCATCATCATCATCACTTATTGTTATCATTGTCGATCCCCACAAATCATAACCATGATCATCATCGCCATCATTATCATTAAATCTCCCTCATAACCACTACTGTCATTATCATCATGGTCAACATCATTATCAACAGTAGTATCATCACCACCACCTTCAACCTTGTCATCTTCATCAACCTTTTCTTTTTCTTTTCAAGAAATACCAGGAAGCTGGCTACACAATGTATGCAGCATTTTCTGCAGCCTCTAACGTAACCGGTATTCTTACCGACACTGTAGCTGTGGCTGAGATGTGCCATAAGTACGGTGCATTTTCTTTCTGGGACTACGCTTCAGCGGCACCATATCTTGAGATAAATATGAACCCCACGCCTAATGGGTACGCTAGAAACGGGACATTATGTTGTTAGATTATTTGTTGTGTTCTATGTATGCATTGCTGGGTTTCAATCAGCTGATAAAAAGTCTTTAAATCTCATTATCTGCTCCAAATGGTGGTCAAACACTGACCACCATGTGCTGTCGACCAGAAAAATTCTATTGAAAACTTGTGATTCAGCTGATGAACCTCCCCCCCACCACCACTAGACAGGAAATGACGTCAAGTGAAACCCAGCAATAATTTTGATTATGGTTCTATACATAGATCATTATTTTTTTATTTTTAGCTTGGAAACAATGTTTTCTCATTTCAGAACATGTGTCATTCTCTTGAGAATAACATTCTTTCTTTTGAATGTATATTCTTTGACATGTATCTTCTTATGCACAACTTTTTAACAAAGAGGTAATACTCTAGGGAATGACACGTGGTCTGAAATGAAAAAGATATTACATCCAATTTATCTCAATAGCATCTTAAATGGGGAAAACTTAGCCATAAAAATTTGTAACCATGAGGAGTTACCTATAGACACAATCTTTAACAGTCCTTTGAAATACCTTTACTGCGGACTGGCTTTGCATGAACTTCAACCAGTGCCGCCATCGGAAACATTAAGAAAGCTTTTTTTGCAAGTAATTTCCAAATTTTCAGTATAGAATCACTAGTTATGAATAATAAAATACAAATCATACGACAAAAGCTGCAAATTCGGCCTAAAAAACGTCTACGGTCTGTACGATCCAGCCAGCCGAAGTCCAGTCCATTCCATCCATGTACCGTTCCTGATTTTCCGAATTTAAAAAACACTCAAAATTCGCCCATTTAAAAGAGGAAAACAAGTTTTAGAAGTTGGGCATGCTTTTGATATACATTAAGATTATCCATGGCCATTCAAAAGGTGAAAATTAGGAAATAATGTTTATTTGCTATACCGTAAGATTCAGTCAACGGATATTTAAGATGAAGGCCCAAGTTAAAATGGTTTGTCGATTGTGTCAGCTTATTTTTTCTACGTATGTTTTACATGCTACTTTTTTGTTTTTTATTGCTTTCTTAGTTACAAAGATGCTGTGTTTTTGTCTCCTCACAAGTTCGTAGGTGGACCGGGTACGCCAGGTAAGTTCCATCTCATTCTGGAATAGCTTGGGTTTGGGCGTTTTACTTTATCAGGCAATGTTTTCTGTGATAGAGAATGTGTTGCATTCTTGTATAGCTTGGGTATATTATATGACTCAATGCTTACTATAGACCCCTTGCATGTGACGACAATTTGGAGGAAAAAAGACAAAAGAATCTCCTGAGAATTGGAATCCTATGGTTATCTTTAAATTGAGCTGCATTCCGAAGTACTGCAAGGGGTCTGTTGAAAAACATGTTAACTTTGTTATTGCTGTGTCTATATAATAGGTGTGCTTATCGCTAAAAAGCAGGTGTTTAAAAACCCTGTACCTGGAGGCTGTGGAGGAGGAACTGTACTTTTTGTAAGTACCATCACCGCCATGATTGTCATCAAAATCGTTATCACTGAATACGATATTCCTCATCACCATCAACGCAAGTATAGTCATTAGTGTCATCATCATCACCATTGTCATCATCATCATCATCTTATGTCATCATTGTGTCGTCATCATCATCATCATGTGTCATCATTTTGTGTCGTCATCATCATCATCATTATGTATTATCATCATCATCATGTGTTATCATCATACATTGTGTATCTTAATTATCATTGTCAACATCATCATCACTGATCACCATCATCAAGTCTTTTTTAGTAAACAAAAAGGTTTGGCAATCACTACTATACCCAAATACCCATGGCTCATATTTTACTTCCCTCTTTTGTAGGTAACAAGAGATACTCACTTGTATCTAAAGGACATTGAGACACGAGAGGAAGGAGGAACACCAGCGATAGTGGAGTCCATACGAGCTGGCCTGGTTTTCCAAATAAAACAGGTAACTACTACCTTGAATCCCCCCTCCCCCTCCTTCAAAACGTTCATCCGAAATTCCTCTTTCTTTTTCTGTAGAGTGTCACTACAAAACTCATCGAAGAAAGAGAAGAAGAACTTTGCAAGTGAGAATAATTTTCTTAAAACTAGCTTAGTGGACTTTTCTGTTTCCTTCCGACTATTTGTCGGTCTGTCTGTCTTTCCGTCTGTCTGTCTGTCCGGCGGTCCCTTTATAAATGTTTTTTTTTTCTTTCTGTTTTTTTTTTTTTTCATGTCTATCTATCTGTCCGATTATCCGTTTATCTATTTTTCCGTCTCTCTGGTTGTTCGTCGTTTCGTCTGTCTGTCTTTCCGTCTGTCTGACTGTCTTTCCGTCTGTCTGACTGTCTTTCCATCTGTCTGTCGGTCTTTCCGTCTGTCTGTCTGTCCGGCGGTCCCCTTATAAATGTTTTTTTTTCCTTTCTGTTTTTTTTTTCATGTCTATCTATCTGTCCGATTATTCGTCTATCTATTTTTCCGTCTCTCTGGTTATTCGTCGTTTCGTCTGTCTGTCTGTCTGTTCGTCTGTCTATTTGTCTGTCTGGTCGTTTGTCTGTCTGTCTGGTCGTTTGTCTGTCTGTCTGGTCGTTTGTCTGTCTGTATGTCTGTCTCAGGCCCTGTTTCTGTATTTCCGACTCTCAATTTACCTAATAAATCGAATCCATCTTCACTTTTACTTAGGAAAGCCTTCGCAGTCTGGAAAAAGAACCCTTGCCTGACTATCCTCGGTAGTCACAAAGCACGCAGGCTACCAATCTTCTCGTTCATCGTCTATCACCAAGATAGTGGCAAACTCCTCCACCATAACTTTGTATCCACTTTACTCAACGATCTGTACGGCATCCAAGCCCGAGGAGGCTGCGCATGCGCGGGACCTTATGCTTTGGTAAGCAGACGAAACATCTTCCATCTCGTACCCAGAGCCTCTAATTTCTTAATTCGCACGCCCGACAAAATAATTGAATTAATTGTTTCGTTGAGCATGCGCAGTAAGAAATAAGGCTCTGGGTACGAGATTGAGACATCATGGATAAAACGTGTTACGTCACTTTCTGTTAATATTCATTCTGGTTCATTTGCCAAACGTCTTCGTTCTTTTGATCTTTCTACTTCCGGTCATAAACTTGACGTGTTGTCATTTCCTGTTTTAATAGGATTTACTTGGCGTGAGTGACGATCTTGCGCGGAAGTTCACCTGGTTTTTTGAAGACCATCAGGGGTAAGAATAACCGAGAAACAGACGGGAGAGACTAGGTACTAATCTGCTTCTCGGAGACGAAGCGTTTGGGTGAACGAAGATTTTTAATTGGTTACGCCATGTCGAGCAAATACAGCAAGTTCTAAAAGCTTTTTTCTTCATTTTAGTTTTTTTTTCAAATTCATCATTCATGATTTCAAGCCTTCAGTATCTTCAACATTGGTTATCTTTTACTGTCGTTCGACTCTAACCACTCGAGTTTGTCAACCCATCAGATTACGAATCGAAAACAATAGAATTCGCGTTACATGTATTGAAAGTCTATATAAAGCTATTCAAAGAGATGAAATGATGAAAGGGGGGGAAAAAGTATATTTACACAAATAAAAAATATAATAAAAAGGACAGTAATCCTTATAAGAACAGTTTTCTTACACAACTTGTTTTCTCCGTAGTTTATCTCTTTATTGCTATATATGCTTTCTTTTTATATGCTACTGCAGCTACCTACTGTCTGTCCAGAACTCATCATTCTATGAATGTGTTCTTTGAAAGTAAATGCCTGATTCAGTTGTCCTTTTGAACTATAGAGAACAAGTGGAAGAAAAATGCAGGCAACCATTGGAAATCATGAAGTAAGTATATATCACACCAAAGAGTTTGCCTTGTCTTCGGTTACTATAGCAATGGAAGTGGTTCTCATGGTATTCCTAATGGTTCGTCATTCTTTACAGGCCTGGGTTTGCTCGTATTAACCTACCATACTTCATGAGTGACGAGACCGTGCATTTCGTTCTCGAGGCAGTAGACATGGTAGCAACTCATGGATGGAAGCTTCTACCACAGGTTGGTAGTCTAGACACTAGAAACCTTTAGCACGACGTTCTTGCTAGGTACCGCAAACTGGCCTCAAACTGCAGTTCGACGTCAGGCGTTTTCCGTCAAACTTTCAACATTTAGCAAGGCGTCATAACGAAGTTGTTGCTGGAAGAACCGCCATATTGAATTTCACTGATGCTGAATATTTCTCTGTGTTTACGGGCGTGTTTCTGGGCCCGATTCATAGCGGCTAGCGGTAAACTCGATACTGAAAGTCTCTACTGTAATTGTCATTCCGAAGTTAAGGAAAGGGACTGGTGCGACTTCCTGTTGCAAAGGATTGTGGGAGGAAATTTCAGTTCCAAATCAAAAAAACCTACTGCACCTCGCCTAATGCACCATGCGTAATAGATAAATAACGAGTCCATAGATGAAACGACGGAAGAAGAGTGCCATACAAGCCTTTCACAACTTCAAGTTGCGTAAAAATGAGCAAGCTCAACTAGAAACCGTGCACAGCTGTTTCGGCCTGCATTGGGCCTCGTCAGCACTAGAGTAGTACAAGAGCGTGTTTTATTAAACGTTTGATAGCGTTGTTACCTCAAAATCGCAACATAGTAATATTATTGATTTAATTATTTTTATTTTTATTTTATTTTTGGTTTTCAGTACACTTTTGACCCAAAGACTGGATCATGGTGCCATCGCAATCATTCCGACGAGCCTTCGTTTAGTCTTCATGACATCACTTATGATGACGATGGCATACACGTGACCCACAAGGCGTCGCCTCCTTACGCCCTTCCCATCTATACTTTTGAGGTAAAGATTTATATATATCTTTTATTTTTTATCACGGAATATTTTAACTGTTTTTTTTTTTTTTTTTTTTTTTTTTGTTCCAAAATAGACAATTGCAAAAGAAGCAAGCAAAACTTTTGAAGAAGCGGCTGAAATAAACAACGTAAGTTACTCTTATTTCTACGAACAGTTAATTTTATAATAAGAGGTTTGTCTTTCTTTGGAAGGGACAGAAGGGGAATTTGTATTTCTAATTTAAAGTTATCAAAATGTGGGGAAAAAGACCTCATGTACAACCATTAAAGAAAGAAATGATACCCTAGGGAATGACACATGGTCTTGAGAATAAGATTCTTTGTTTGAGTTGTATCCATATTCATGTGTCGTCTCATGCACAACCATTAAACAAAGAAATGATACTCTAGGGAATGACACATGGTGTTGAGAATAATATTCTTTGTTTGAGTTTTATCCATATTCATGTGTCTATTCAAGTGCAACCATTAACAAAGAAATGATACTCTAGGGAATGACACATGGTCTTGAGAATAAGATTCATTCTTTGAGTTGTATCCATATTCATGTGTCTTCTCATGTGCAACCATTAGACAAAGAAATGATACTCTAGGGAATAACACGTGGTCTGGAATGGGAAAACTTTCCGTCCAAAGTAAAAAGGGTTTAGTGGTTTAGAAAAGTACAGAGTTAAATCGTAAACATTTAAGCAATTCAGTTATCTCTTCCGTTTACTCAAATCACTAATTCTCTTTTATATTCTTAGGAAATTTCGACAGTCGATGATGAAGTAATTCATTTCTCTGATAATGAACAAGAAAAGCTTGTCTGGTTTCTCCAACCACAAGAAGCCCAGATCTTTCTGGCCACAGAATCTTTGAAATATAAACCGTTTAAAAGAACAATATTGCCATTTAAACCAAGAAAACTCACTAGAAATTATTCAAAATCAGAACTGAAGAAACGGCGAACTTTGTTGAGGAGTATGTCTGAAACTATTCCTGAAGACGAGGACAGTAAGTAATCCATCCCTATCTCCATCAAACCCTACATCTGTCTGTCTGTCTGTCCATCTATCTATCCATCCCTGCACCCACCCACCCATCCATCCATGCACCCAACCACCCACTCACCAACCCACCTAATCACCTAACCATCAACCCACCCAACCAGCCACCCATCAACTGACCTAACCACCCACACATCCATCCATGCACCCAACCACCCACTCACCAACCCACCTAATCACCCACCCATCAACCCACCAAACCATCCATCCATGCACCCATGCACCCACCCATCAACCCACCTAACCAGCCACCTATCAACCTACCCATCCATCCAACCATCCATCCACCCATCCAACTATCCATCCATCCACCCATTCATCCATTCATTCATCCATCCATCCACCAACACTCCCACCCACCCATCCATCCACCCATTCATCCATTCATTCATCCATCCATCCACCAACACTCCCACCCACCCATCCATCCATCCAACCGTCCATCCATCTCTTCTTCGTCCATCCATCCATCCAACAATCTATCCATCTATCCTTCCTTCTTTCCACCCATCCACCCGCCCGTCCATCCATCTGTCTGTCTTTCTTCATCCACCGGCCATTTATTAACCAATCCGTCCACCGACCCATCGACTTGCCTATCCATTCCATAATATTTTATGCATTTATTTCTTATAATTTATTGTGTTGTACCTATATTAAGATCAAGATGAAAAATTCGACAAAGTTGACGGTGCCACCTATGACATCAAACCGGATATAAAAATCCAAGATGGCCACGCTGCACACCAACCTCTCAAGGACAAAAAAGCAAAGAAGAAAAAATCCTTCTCAAAATTTGGTAAAAAGAAGCAGTCAATTGAAATAATCGAAGACTCGGATGTGTTCGAAGATCCTCACAAAGAGCAAAAGCATTCCAAGCGAGACTGCGTCGTTCAGTAATTTGTAAATTTAAATAATTGAATTTCTGGGGCTCCTGTGGTGAAAAGGGAAGTAAGGGACTGTGACGAGTGTTGTTTGACAGCTCAACCTAGTCCTATTTTTCCTTTTCTCATCACTACAGGGATTCCAACAAAATTTTATATCATGATATTAGTTTATTAATATCTACACATATCTTTTCATGTTAAAATATTAACCCGGTTTGATAGATAATCGATGAGTTATGCGTTATCGTGTTCAGTTGCACTGTGAATATAATTTTCAAGATTAGATAGAATAATTTGAAAAATTGAAAAAAAAAATTATGGACAATTCCTTTTAGAAGTTCGAAAAGAGACGTAACGAATTCTGCCGCATGCGATTGCGGGTTTGGATTTTAGGAACGCGAGGTGGGTGGCGAAGCTTTTTGAGCACGTGTTCAAATGAAGTCTCTCCATTCCTTGCACGACGAGATTCTTATTTGGAAAAGGAATACCCACTTTATTGTAGAGAAGACAACGAACAGTCACGCTATCAATAATTTATTACCTTAAAATTACTTTATTGGTGAGTTATTGCGCAGAGTAAATGGAGAAGTCGTGACTTTGTGGAAAATAGCAAATGTTTTTTATGGTGGGGAGGGTGGGGTTGAAGATAAAATAATATCCCACTCCATCAATCTCTCTCTACTATAATATAGTTCGATGGATAGTACAGAATTGAGATCATTTATAGTTATTAAATCCTATAGAATTTGGAGTGAGTGACAGTAGAATTAAAGAGCTGTCACGTGACTTGCAACAGATATCTATGTCACCTTTACGTACGTATTTGCGTCATAAGAATGTATTATTAAGATGTCATATACGGCTTACTTGGCAAAACAGATCTAAAATGTAAGAGTTTTAAAAAGGTTTTAATAAATTGATTTACGTTTTGCAGTCTTTATGTACGTGTCGAAGAGGGGTAATTTAGGTAATTTGCTAATTGCCAATAATATTCTTACTGGTTCCCTAAACCAATCGGAAAGCGAGAAAATTCAGTATCCAATTGCCCTATTTCACTATGACGTCACTGCTTGTTTGTGTGGGAAATAGAATCGCCAAATCCAATAGAAAATCCAACAAAATTTGCTCTTGGCGAAACAGTTTAATCTAAAATGGCCTGGTTTGCAGATATAATATGTGTTAATATGTACTAAAAAATATTCTGAGCGTTTGCTGGTTATTCTCTGCTCTTCGTGGATTGATACGGGTCTTAGAACAATTTTTCGGTGAATTTGCGTAGATTTGACCCGCGTCCGATGATCATGATCCTTTACGTTCAAAAAATAGGTTGCTTTAATGTGACGTCATAGTGAATTAGATCAGTTATCCAATAAGCGTGCTCTGACGTAACATTAGGAAACCCTAAGGACGCCCACAGTCATGAAAATAATAATAATGCTTCCAGATTACGTTACACTGAAAGATATGTACCAGGAGTTAAGCTGCGCATTTGCCGATAGCACTCGCCAAGCTGGGGTCCTCAATTTCATATCAAAATACAACTTCGAGATTTTTTCAAACATTATTTATTTGTATGATTTGCGTTGTGTACATTTGACCCTCGGCATGTTTCTGAATATATTACTGAATATACATGTTTTTAATTCTTAGTAACATTGATTAACGCAAATATCAATGTGCAGTGTTAGGCATTTAAAGTTATAGTGTGTCTTGTTTATTAGATTTTGATATATTTTTACTTAATGTTACGTAGTGAGTTCTAAGATACTGAAAAGCCGGGGAAACTTCCTAATTTAGTTTCTTCTTCCTTCCTTCCTTCCTTCCTATTTTTATTTCTTTTCTTTCTTTCTTTCATTCCTTTTCGTTTCCTCCTTTCTTCCCTTTTTTTCTTCTCTCTTTCTTCATCTCTTTCATTCCTTCTTCTTTCTTTGTTCTCAATTTCTTTCTTTTTTATTTCTTCTAGACCTCTATTTTCTTTTTTTCATTTTCGTCCTATTCTTCTTTCCAATTTCTTTCCATTTCTTATCCGATCTCTCTCTCTTTGTCATTCATCCTCTCTTCTCTCTTTTCTCTTCTCTCTTCTCTCTTCTCTCTTCTCTCTTCTCTCTTCAACCCCACTTGATTCCTGAGCACATTTTCCGAGATCAAGAAACTCTCACGCTCTGCGTCGAAGTCTTCCTGACCAAGCTAACAAGACCACGTCTAAAGTCCTTACAGAAACCATAATACATAAGAGCATTCAAAGCCGGATTAATATACGAAGTAACAACCACTGCCTTCGTAATAATAACCATCTTATAACGCATTACAAGATCTTTTGTTTGAAAGAAACTCAAATATAGATATAAAACAGTATATGGCAGCCAGAGAATAATAAAACTGGTGACAATCGCGAAGAGGAGTTTCAGAAGATGGCGTCGTTTACGAATGGCTTCTTGTGTTTGATCAGTGACTTGGAAGATCCCAGCTTTTCGGATGGAAAAGATGATTTTCACGTTGGCTGTGAGGATTATTAGGAAAGGTAATATGAGTAGACTTATGGCGAGGACGACGGTGTGAATCTTTTCGTGTCCTGTTGTACACAAAGCAATAGGAAAAGACACTCCAACAGCCAACACCCAGACAGCAATCAATGTCAAGATTTTTACCTTCTTTTTCAGAGAGGGATTTCGGGCAGCTGCAAACGGTATACAAATTACGTGCCAGCGTTCGACGCTTAAAACTGAAAGAGAGAAAACCGCTACGGCGTAGGATACAAAACGGGCGGCTTTTAATGGCTTGAAGACTGAGCAACTAATGGCTTGCTGTTGATTGGCGGGAAGAACCATCGATAGAGTCTCACCAGCGATATTCACCAACGCATACAGCACATCAGCTATGGCAATATTCAAGAGAAATATGTGCGCAACTCCACGGATCTTTGGATCTTTGCAAATCGTTAAAATAATCAGTAAATTCCCCAGTAATGCAACGGCGAGAAGAAAATAAGACAGGACGGTGAACATTGGTGTCAGAGTCGTGTAGAGCTCAATAAGGTCGAATAGTTCAGAGGGTCGTTCAGGATTCGCAGAAACGTTACATCGTACAATACCACTGATGTATTTACAACTTTGATGGGATTGACGAGGAGTTGTTCATCTTGAATCCCGGCAACTGAATTGGCTTGAAACTTCCCCAAGAACTCTTTTATGAATGCTCTCACTCGTACAAACTGAACCTCTTATGTAGTATAATATTTCAATTTTTAATTGACTTTCTTTGAACTTTAAAACGTTTTCACGCTTTCGTTGCTAGAACAAGAAAAGCAAATCAAATATTAGTCGGACAAAATCCAAAAGCTGTGTTAAATATTCTCAAACAATTAAATGTTTCAAATTATTTCCGCCAATGACTTCATATCCAGCTTCTTAACTGTTTTGTGTCCCTCTGCTTTGAAGCGAGGGATTATCACATCATGATCCTGTAGTTTCGAAAATTGCCAATAAAAAAAACCTTGGCGTGTCGTTCATTCAGGCCATTATTTTCAAAACATGAAAAACACTCATTCTCAAAATTTCATTCAGAACACTCAACAGTAAAATTGGTTCCCAAAGTTTCTTTGTTCAGTTTCCAAAACAAAAATTGTATTTACTTTTCATATCTTGTATCCTATCAACTCTAATACACCTCAAGAGCCGACTTCAATTTAATGTTGTTTTGTCAGTTTTGTGGGCACAGGCGGTTTAAATGTTCAATCCGAGAAAGTGAGTTTTCGTTTTTAATTTTCTTGGCTATATATATTTGGTGTGAAAAGCATATTGACTCAAATTCCGTCATGTTTACATTGCGTTTTACCGCGCTATTTAGATAAACTTATTACAAATGGGGATTCTCAGTTGATCTATTATGTTATCTCATCACGCACTATTTTTAACAGCAGCTGTATAGCGACACTAAGGGTAGGGCTGAATTAAGTTTAGTGCGCACAAACATTTGATACCGTAAGAACATAAGGATATAAATTCATACTTTTTTCTTTAAGTTTAAAACTCAAAGCGATTTTAGATCTCATTTTGTAATCTCTCTTGCAGAAATTTAGTAGGTGTTTATTGTATCCTCATTTGATAAACGCGCGTAGCAAAAATAAGTGAAAATGCTAGGCGAAAATGCCTAAAATAACTCTACGAGGGTACCGGCAGAATAGATGCGCACATACTTTTTCTATAGCATGAATACACTGATGTACCTTACTTTTGGGCTGTTTTGATCGACAAAGAATGCGCCAAGGTCGTTAGTGCATAGACTGTAGTGTCAACCTTTCGCGACACAAAGTGCTTACAATAATTGAGATCTCCATCAAGAGCGTTACCAATTCTCATTTAGTTTCTTAAGAGCAGAAAGGAGTGAACCCTTGAAAGATTTTCTTCGCTGAAAAGTGATTCCGCAAATATGAGATCGACGACATAGATATTTAATAATATGAACATTTGTCACTCATAATTCCTAATTTTCATCCTTTTTCAACATTTCCATTTCTTTTACGCAAAGCCGCTCCTTTGACGTGTGTCTTCAGATTCCTATCATTTGTTTTTGAGAGTCGAGATAACATAACGTCCGTCAGGACAAACAACCGATTCAGATAAAAATTAAGGAAAACGATTCTAATAGTTTAAATCCTTTCCGTTCAGCATAAATGATTGATTCTTTATGCTGAAAATTAACGAGCTTTTTCATTATATTTTTTAACGTAACACATGTCATCTTCTCTTTTTTTATTAAGTCGTCAGAGCCGGGAGCACACGAGATCATGCAAAACAAATATGTTTAGTAAACAATTTGGGAAAACCCTCGATTCTAATAATATTATTTTCTGTAATATCATAAATTGATTCGTTTTCTGGTAATGCCGAAAATTAACGACCTTTTTCATTATATTTCGTAAAAAATGTCATTATTAATGCATGCTGATAGCTGACAAAGTTGGAATGAAATTCATTCACTGATATGCCTGATATTGCGCTGCTAGACTAATTGGGTCTATAGCAAGATATTCCAGTTTCAGCAAAATCAGCATGCATTCTCACCTTTTTATCTACACTCGCGATTTTTTAATGTTTGATTCTTGTTCTTACTTGAGTAAGTTTGAAGACCTCATGATCGTGATATACCCTATTGAGGTTTACCATTGCACTTCACTGCATGTGCACGGCGAAAAGAGCATATCAGCCTTTTACAACCCATTTGCAGAAACGGCAGCCGATAGATTGAATAAAATTTTAGAAGTTGATGTTTGTGGAGGGAGGAGTAACTGGAGAACGTAACTTCGAAGCACAGGAGAGGGCAACCAACAAACAACTCTCTACTCACATACGACACCAAGCCAAGGAATCGAACCCTTGGTCACCTTAGTGAGAGACGGCGCATTAAAGCAGGTCGATCTGGATACCAGCAGCGCTTCCCCCAACAACCGCCTAACGACTCACATTCTTTGAAAATATCAACATGGTTTGCGCAGGGATCGAGGGAGAACTTGTCTGCGCATTTTCGACGTGTTCATTCAGGATTATGCTTTCGGCATTAAGTTAGACGAATCTTTGTGCGAACAGCTGTATATACCATACTGCAATCGAATACATTAAATTGAACATCGAATATTTCATCTGTGCATAGATTGAGTTAGAATGCCAACTCATTCAATCAGTAAGTACATATACTTAAAATAATTCTTTCGCCAAACTAGCGCACCAAAGATAGAAATGCAGGCTAGCAAATTAAACTGGAAATATGGGCAGCTTTCATCTAAAAAATTTAGTTCTCAATACCAAAAAAAACACTCAAAACAACTGAAAAAATAGCAGCATTTGAAATTGTAAAATATATATATATACAGAATGTTTGAATACATATGTTGAGTTTTATACAACTTATATTTTGACCCACATACCCAGGGAGGTCTTATAGTTGTAGATTATAAAATTATCTATCAGTTGATCAACTAAACGTATAAATTTAAAGCAATACTCAAAGAACTGGGAATTATATAACTTGAATAAAAAATGCGTGCAGCATTTTCTCTTACCTTTATGACTGATATATGTATCTTTTAGCTGGGCAAAGCTAAAAAAACTGATGGTACCATTCAGCTCGCTGTATATATGCTTTCATTTACACGATAATAAAGCTAGATTGTCTGCCTAACGTTTTTTAATTGAATTCAATTATTCGTTCCTTTGGAGGTCTTTTTATTAACTTGGTCCTCTCAATCTATGGGACGTCTTTAATTCTATCCTTCGATTTCAATATTTTTAACAAGTATCGGGCGGTTCCCTTGACTACGTCACAGAAAAGAAATGAAATTTATGACTATTAATTATTGTTCTTTAAAAACAAATAATCTTTCTTATGAAATAATAAGCAAATATGTTATACAAGCTATTAAATCATCAAAGAGGATATTCATAATCTAATGGACCAAATTAAACTGTTATTAGAGTTTTTGAAAGTGGCTCACTCTTTAAGCGTGATTGACTTCTTGAGAAGAAATCGATCTCTCATTTTGAGGTATTTCATATTTGGCCGCAATTCAATGCCTTGAAATAAATAAAAATCTTAACTGAAGTTTAAGGAAAGTAGATGAATTAAGGGTCAAATTATATAGTTCTCGGAAATGTCTTTTTACGCGGAGAGTATAAGTATCCTATAATTTAACCCGCCTGACAGGCAGAATTTCAACATATATTCAAATGTAAAAACAGATCATTGTCATCAAATCTAAAGCTGAATAAGCTCAATGAGCATGGCTACGACACGAGGCATGGAAGAGAGTTTCGCTTACCACGACCCAAAACTAACTGGGGAAAACAAACATTACAGTATCAGGCCATGAAAGAATGGAACAATCTGAGTGACACACTTAAACAGTGTTATAAGATTAGCCATTTTAAATCGAATTTCTTTTAAACCTGTAAACCTAAATCTGAATTTGAACTTTTCATCTTTTACATTTTTACACTTAGTTATAATGATGTTGACTTTTCAGTAACGAGCTGGTTTCGATCGATATTCAACCTCCAAATTCTCTTTTTACATATTATTGTTAAAATATCTTATTTATCAGTACCTTCTCGAAAATCACATTTATAAGTGAAGAAGCTTCCTGTTAAAATATAAATGTAAATAAATTAATTAATTAAAAGTTTCATTTCTGAACCTTGAATAAAATACAGCATGGCGACAATTGAACTTGTCGAACGATTATAATCCCGTAATTATCGCGAATCCACAAAGGATTAAGGAATAAAATAATGAAAGAAAGTAATGAAGAAAAAAAACTCAAAAAATTTGAAATTAATAAATTCATTGATGAAAAGATCCCCACTGACCAGTATTGATCATGAGCCTGCTGCATCACATCGAGGCTGAGCGTGGTTCAATCTTCTTGTCAACTTAGATTCTTCAAGTCTATCCCGTAATTCTTGCAAATTTTTATCTAAATTACTTAACCAACATTCTTATTTATACTCTGAAATCCTTAAAGTATCGCCATGGAAGGAGTTGAAGAGCTTTACCGGTTGTTTGGAGTGTTGGCTGATGCAAAAGATAACATAAATGAGGTGAGTAAAATCCAAAATGGCGGCTCAAAACCCCATGTGAAGTCTTTTGACATTAGACTTATAAATCATTAAGGTGTTTTGTAAATATCTTTTTGGATCATAGATCATGAATTATAACTGAAGGATTAGTATTTTAAGTTTATATGATGGGAAGAAATAGCATAGACTTAAAAAATTTGGACGTTTTTGCTCAACGTTTGGACAATCAAATGAAACCCTGTATTCGAATGTAAGTTAGTTCAACTTATTAGAACCAATTTAAAAACCCAGATTTCATTTCATGCTTTTTGAAGTTTTCATTCCCATAAATACTCAGTTTATGAGTAGATATCTATTTGCAAATCCCACGCTCTTTGTTGATTTTCAAAACTGATTTCACCATGCAATTACTTACATCCTTAATATAACATCAAAAAATCATGTTTTGGTGGACATCAATCAGGTGTTTCCATCACATGCATATTGAAAGCCTTGAAATCTTTGTGCTTTCTGACATTATCATTGAAACATGTATAGGAGCATGCGTAGTAAGTTAGTGCGCAGCCTTCAGAGGGGAGAACGTTATGTCAGACTCAGTGATGTTGGTGAACAGCGCTCCTTAGCTCAGGAGTGTTTTCCCATTTCAGACCATGTGTCATTCCCTTGACAATGATATCGTTTTATTGATTTGTGTTATTCATGTGTCTTCTCATGTGCAACCATTAAACAAAGAAATGATACTCTAGGGAATGACATGTGGTCTGAAATGGGAAAACATTACACTTGAGTGCGCCTAAGCCAAGGAGGTCTATATATACCTATATTCATTTTGGTAATTAATAATTAATAATAATATTATAACAATATCCTTTAAATCTTTTGTAAAAATGCAGTTCTTACTAAATAATCTCATTTCCCTCTCGTCTTTTTTTTACTATTTTTTAGCATGAGGATTCCTATGCTTCAATTTTAAACTTTGTCAAGGGAACACCTGGAGAGAAACGCTTGGCTTCAACATTTATTACAAGATTTTTTAAGAATTTTCCAAAACTACAGGACCAAGCTATTGATGCTTTGTTGGACTTGTGCGAAGATGAAGATATAGCTGTAAGTTTTAAGAAAAAGTGCTGCTTTTGCTATAAAAATATCTGCCAATGGTTAGATCTTTGTAGTTGCTGGATGACCTGGATGTCTCTTTCATAGATGTTAACATAGAGAGCCACAAGTTTGTTAGTACTTACTCTCAACTGTTGTGTCGTCTACTCTAATAAAGTCAATTATTATTAAGTGGTCAGGCCGATCCAAAAAATAAGTGTGTTTCCTGTTGCATGAGAAATTGGGGTCTGTAGGTCAGACTTTTTTTACTAGAACAACAGTGGAAATTAGCTTACTGGGAACCCTGTCGTGCATTTGGGAATGAAAAAAATAGGGAGGGAAAAAGTCGTCAAGAAAATTAAGGTCAGTTGCGCAACAGGAAACGCACTTAATTTTTTGTTTAGGCCTTAGCTAGACCTTTGCTGTTGCTGGGTAAACATGTAAAATGGAGGGCAACAAGCTTATATCAGTTGCCACTGCCATGTATTATTCTCAACAACTTAAAATAAAATCTCTTTTTACATTTTAAGATACGAAAGCAGACAATAAAGGATTTCCCCAAGCTATGTCAAGATGAAATTGAACATTTACCAAGGATTGCCTGATGTTCTGACTCAGCTCCTTCAAGCAGGTATGTAATTAGAAATCAAAGTATAAACAACAAAAACCAAAGGTGGTTTTCAGTGGAGGATTGATCATTTTTTATTACAGGCTCAATTCCTTGAACTCCAAAGAGGCTTGTTTATAGAGTACTCTGTACCTTCAAGATATGTCCTGACATTTTTGATAATTTTTTTTTTCTGTAGATGATGTCACTGAGTTAACCACTGTCAGGAGTTCTTTACTATCTTTATTTAAAATGGATGCCAAAGGTAATTAATAATTGATAATCATCATTGATAATGCTGATGAAAGGTAATGATGATGATGATATGATGATGATGGATGGTGATGATGGATCAAGATAGTAATGAAATAATTCTGGCGTCAATCAAAAATAATCAGTTGATACCTTTTATGTTCTTGACTGGCGGCAATTTCACAAAAAGCCGTTGAAATAATTTGAGTTTGCAGAATATGGAAAACGACAAAAAAACTAGTGATTAATTTACAGTATGAATCCAAAAACCGTGTGGGCACCTAACAAGTATTCTAGGGATGTTCTTTTCTTCTTTAGCCAATCAGAATTGACTTTCTAACCACAAGACATTAAACAGAAGGATAACAATAATGCTTCTGATTGGCTATTGAACATTCTTGAAATATTTCTAGGTGCCTACGGTTTTCAATTCACACTGTAATGATCTAGACAACTGTATCTGATCACGATATTTCCATCACCAAGGTACAATCGGAGGCATATTCTCACAGATACTTAGTGGAGAAGAACATGTAAGGGACAAAGCAATCAAGTTTCTTAGCTCGACCGTGACACAATATGGCAAACAGTATCTCCACCCTAAAGAAGACACAGAAAGATACATTGTGGATGAAATCAAAAAAGTGAGTAAAGCATAAAGTGAGAGAATCAATTGCTGTCGTCTGGACATATAATAAGCTGAAATACACTAGAACTCTTAAAAATGCCATAATTTCTGGAATGTGTGGCTTAGCCTTGAATCCAGATATTCCTCGTTTTGTTATTGTATTATTTTGCTTTTGTTTCCTATTTCAAAAGTAAGGCAAAGCTTGCACATTTTAAAAATTATGGCATTTTTAAGAGTTGAGATGCTGGTGGAATTAAGAATTCTTATTTATATTGAAATCAAGTTTGAAATATTTGTACCAATTTTTCCAAATTAGTTTGGACTGAAAAGACCAATATTTTTTCATTTCAAACCATGTGTCAATTCCCTAGGGTCTTACTTATGAGCAATTTAATCCAAGAACTGTTCTTAACTTATTTATGTGTTGTAATTTCTCCTTTTCCGTCCCATTATCTTGAATTGAATTACCTATGGATAGGGTGCAGAAAATTTCATTAACCCCCTCCGGTTGTATTTCTGCACTCTACCACCATTCTTTGTCTTTTTTACTAGCATCAAAAGTTATGTAAAAATGTGGAAAAAATAAACCTTGAATGGTATATTGTCTGAAAATAGAACTGAAGCATTTATACCTAACATCTATTTCACCCCGGCCTGCTCTCAGTCTGACCTCTAGCTCAGCTGGTAGAGCATGGGTAGTACAATTCCGAAGGTCGTGGGTTCGATTCCCAGCGAGGTCAGAAATTAATTTTTCTGAATTTAATTCTAAGGGTCTATCGCCCGGAATAACCTCGTTCCCAAGCACTATAACTTATCTATATTTCTATATCTTCATGTATTTCATAAGTGCTATGCGGTCTACATATTCTCATTTATACCCAAATAAAGTGGTCCAGTGTTTCATCAAAATTTCATCTTATTTTTTTAGGCTTTTTCTGATGTCAATGGGGAAGAATTCAAAATATTCATGTCGATCTTGTCAAAGCTTAAAATCATGGCTGGAGCTCACCAAGAACTTGCCGACATTGTTACAGAACAAGCTGAACTAAGCCAGCCATTCCAGGTAAAGAGTCGTCATTTTACTACCTTAAATCTCCCCTCTCCTCTCCCCCCCCCCCCCCCCCCATATATTTTTTCCATTTACCCTCTTTTTATTTACTTCCTTCCAAACCCCCCCCCCCCCCCCTTCTTAAAGCAGAATGACATTCCATATCTGACTTGTAGTCTATGATGAAGATCTCTCGGCTAATAAAATGGCAGTTCTGATCCTAACAGATCAGAAGTTGGCCATAATGTTTATAACTACTTGTCCTTATTCTGAGACTACATACTGATAGCTTAAATGATGCATCTTTAGATAATTTGCAGTTTCTTAGGTTCATTACCTTACATGTTATGTCTTTGTGTAAGCAACATATCTACCTATGTTCTAATATTGCTACGAGCTAATAAAGAGAGATGTTGCCACAAGTAAACCGGTGATAAACTTCTGTCACTCAAATAAAATTGTCAGAACTAGTACGTAATAATAATAATGGGGCGCTTATATAGCGCATTTCACATGGTCTCAATGCGCTTTACATTGCAGTGGAGGACTTTACGGGCTGCATATTAATAATTAAGTAATAATAATTCAAATTAAATAGTGCCATTTCCAGGAGCTCTGTGGCACATTTCAAGACGTAACAAAGAAAATTCGAATAGGGGTCATAATATAAAAATAAGTAATATTCCTCAAATTTTGAATCAATTTCACAATTATTTCTTGATCAATGTGCGGCAATGAAAAGATTCCTAAGCTTATGATAAAATAAAATAAATTATCATGATAACTTTTTTCTATAGGGTTCTCATATTATTTATATTTACATTTTCATATTCATTTTACTTCCAAAGGTATCAGAGCAGGATAGCATTGATCGATTTATCTCTTGTGCAAGACAGGGTCTTCCTTTCTTTGCTGTAAGTACAATAAAAACAATAAATACTACCTCCTTCCTGTTACATTTCAAGAATCTGTGTGTAATCCCAATTTCGTCTTTCTCTTTGCCCACCCATTGTTACTAATTCTTGCAAAATTCAAACCCCAAATTTCGGGTTCCCCTTCATAGTTTCTTTCTCATCCCCACCCCTTGTCCAATATATAAGGAGCCATCCCTTAGGTTCCTCTTTGCCCCTCTCTCCATTCAAAATCTGTCTTGAACAAGTTTACTCTGTAAAATACCCTAAATAGTTTTCTACCTGGGTGTCAGGGGAAAACTAGAAGGAAGGAAGCATCCGGAACCCAGGAATCAATTGGTCTGAATAGTACTATTTAAGCTTCATTTCAGATCACAAGTCATTCTCTTAAGAATAAGATCCTATATTTCAATTGTGTTCATATTTTGTATCTTCTCATGTGTAATCATCAAACAAAGAAATAATACTCTAGGGAATGACACATGATTTAAATTGGGAAAATATTACATCCCAGGTAAAAAGGTTTCAATTGCTTGTTTGCAATGTGCGTTTCAGAAAGGAGCATCTGCCGAGCCGTTTTTCTCATACCTACTGGAACAAATCTTGCCTCACTTCAAAGAATGTGGAGACTCAAAGCTGGAGCTTCTGAAACTGTTAGCAGAGATGTCGCCTTGTGGCTTGAAGGAAGAAACGATAAAAGCTGCTATTGAACCAGTCTTTACATTACTCCTGGTAGGTTTGTATTAGGATAAAAGTATTAGGACTCTCCTTATGGTCGATTGAGAGAGAGAAGCTGATATAAGCCCATATTCTTAGTTAGAATTACCTTTTGATAGGAGAATAGTGATACAAAACTTATTGCATTTTTGTGTCAACAAATCCAGTTTTATATTGAGGGCATTGACAGAAAATATATTCCAGTCATATTGGCAACTCAGAATTGCAATACCTTACAAAAATTTTGGCAATATTTCAGATTATATATGTCCCACTATTTAACTTCTAAGTTCCAATTGGCGCATAGAATAAGGTCACAGGTTTCTTAGCTACAGCTTAAGTGTTATTCTCGTCAACCAAGGACAATGGGAATAATTTTTTTTAAGTAATAGGGTATTACTTACAGATCTAGTTTCACCTCCAAATACCAGAGTAGGCAGGCAGTTTTTCAGGGATAGGAGAGATTTGATCCAAATTCTGCTCATTTGGAGGTAGTAGTGTTTTGAATAATGTAAATCTTTTTTTCCCCAGGAATACATGCCACTGCCACCAGCAGAAGATTCTGAAGACAAAAGGAAGAAGGTTCTGAACCTAAGCTACAGTTTTCATTCGTAGAGTGCTTACTTTATGCATTCCACAGTCTAGCAAAAAATGTGAGTGAAACACAAAGTTTAATTTAGTTTAGTGTGTTTATCACCCTAGGTAGACAGCTGGATGCCTAACAGGCCTGCGGCCCAATTGATATGGCAGCCAGTTAGCAATGGTACTGAAGATTGTCATCGCCAGCGTCTTCAGTGGATCTTTAACGTCCGCCTTATACAGGGTTACATAGTGAAGACAAACGGGGCCTACGGTTTTAAGTCCTTGTCCGAGAATAATGATAATAATAATAATAATATATGGCGTATATAGTGCTTATACAAGTCTGTTCTAAGCGCTTAGTAACATAATGTTAAAGGAATAAATAAATAAGATAGATAATTTGATTATAAAGAAAAAGCTAACTTAAATGAGTCTTGAGTTTAGATTTGAATAAAGATAAACTGGAAATATCTTAATTGAGAAAGGTAGAGGGCTCCAGAGGAGTGGAGCAGTAACTGAGAAAGAACATAGACCATATGACTTGAAATTATAAGATTTTGAAGACAGCAACAAGAATACCTGAAGTGGCCCATGGGCTGCTCTAAGATAGGTTAACTGTTAACTCAGGACTCACAGATAGAATTAATAGTTTGCATGTTAGGTTGTGCAAAGGGAGGAGAAGGAGAGCACCTGGTAAAAGCCTCAAATTAAAGCAGAGATGCAACGAATTCTACTATCATGCAAAGAGCTGCTGTGACTTAATATTATATACAAGTATAAATGCCCTCATAATCATTAACACTTTCATAAAATAACTGTTTTCTTGCAGCACCAAGAATTCTTAACGGGAGTTGAAGCAACAGAAAGATTGAAAGATTTTAGATTAAGGTATTGAATGTAAAACTAATGCAGCAAACCAGGGAGGTGAGATCCCTGAGCAAACTAACCAACCAAGCCACACTTAGTCCTTAAAACAAGTATGTGAGGTGACTGAAGAACAAAACATGGACCTCTTGCTTAGCAGGCAGCACACTGACCAACCAAGCAACACTTGCTCCTTAAAACAAGTGTGTAAGGTCACTGAAGATCAAAACATGGACCTCTTGCTTAGCAGGCAGCACACTGACCAACCAAGCAACGCTTGCTCCTTAAAACAAGTGTGTAAGGTCACTGAAGATCAAACCTCTTGCTTAGTAGGCAGCACACTGACCAACCAAGCAACGCTTGCTCCTTAAAACAAGTGTGTAAGGTCACTGAAGATCAAACTATAGACCTCTTGCTTAGCAGGCAGTGCACTAACCAACCAAGCAACGCTTGCTCCTTAAAACAAGTGTGTGAGGTCACTGTGGATCAAACTATGGATATACCTGCCACACATATATATTTGATTTTAATAGTAACACTACTTTTGTGTATGTGTGTGTTCTACAGATTGCAGTATTTTGCACAAGGTTGTCAAATATACATCAAACAAATAAAAATAGCACTTCAGGGCAAGACTGGTGCTGCATTACAAGAAGAAGAGAACAAAATAAAAGTAGCAGCTCTCAGAACAACCAACAACATCAACACAATTATTAAGGTACTTTAAACATTAGGTTATAGTTCCATAAAATCTGTCAATTGGATTTACCACAGTCTGTGTCACTCCAATTGCCAGGGATAAATAATCACTTTGGATCAGAATCCACTCAACCCACCATTAATTTGATTGACGGAGCCCAAAACACCAGACGTCTGGAGTTGGTTACGTCTCAGAATCATGACACAGGCTGCAATAATTTGTAGTTTTAGGACTAAAACACTTCTGACACTATTATTTACAGGACTTGTTTCATAATCCTCCTGCATACAAGACTTTAGTATCTCTTTCTTGGAAATCACCAGTAAGTTTATTGAATAATTTGTAGTCATTATGAAGAAGTCACTAATGCTAACATAAAAAATAGGCACTTTACAACTGCATGTGGCTACTGCAGTCTTGAAAGTCAAATTTTTAAAAAAAATTAACACTTTATTGATTTAATATTTTGATAATTAATATAATATTTTGTGGGCATTTTACTTTGATTGTGGGAAGAAAATTGAGTGGATGATTATTGTGCATATTGTTGAGTTCAATTATAAAAATTGGACTATGCTCTGGAATGAAGAATTGGTTTGTAGTTTAGGGCACTAATGGGCTTCCTGTGGTGTTATGGACAGACTCCTATACGGACATAACATGCCAACATGCTGGCCATGTTGGGTGAAACATTTTGAATATGTGAAGGGGAAGTGGTTGGAAAGTATCTATATAATTGTTAAATTGTAAAAGGAAAATAAGAGCCCAGGCAGGATACAGACCTACTTAAAACTATGAAATAATTATTATTATATATATTATTATTATATTATTATTACATAATTATAATTATTATAATCATGCTATTTCTTTACAGTCAAAAGTAAATGTTAGTTACGTTGAGTCCATCACAACCCAGTGCTGAACAAAACCCAGAGTTAGATGAAAAGTAAGTAACTGATTGAAGTTATTTTCAGCTTCAATTAAAACTAAATATTCATGAGTCTTCTGTTATTTTGTTCATTTAGACGTAAACGAGCAGGAATCACACCAATAACCTTTGACATCCCACCAGAGAAAAAATCTGCTACAAATCAAGCCTCTAGACCAAAGCCAAGAAAATCTGGTGGCTTCCAAGTTTATATGCCTCCTGGCCGACGCAGTGGAGCCGCAAATGGCAAAGTCCAAGGGCAAAGCATGCCAGACAACTTCTCAGGAAATAGACGAGGGGGTAGAGGACGTGGTGGAAGAGGTCGTGGACGGGGAAGATTTTAAACTGATAATCTCAAAGGATTGTTGTATATTTTAACTGCTGATACATTCTCTGACTCCACAGTGCTCCAGGTTCTTTTGTTTAATCTCAGCTGTCCTGAGAGCATAACGTTCATAACTCTCAAATGCATTTTATATCTGTTAAGTCCCTGTTCATTTGAGTTATACAAATGCTTCTTACCCCCCAAATAGTTCATTATTTAAGAGAATAATGAGTTAAAGAACTCTTAAAATTGGAGTAAGTATTGTATAACAGCACTTCTCAATCGCACACATGAAATTCTACAATTTCCTGACAAAGTAGGTTTTGGTGGATGTCAATCAATGTGTTTCCATGACTTTCCATAGGCACATGTTTTCCAACAATTCTGGAATACACTGATATAATTGAGATGAACTGTTAATCTGTTCCCATTCTTGGATATCTTTTCAACCAGTGTAAAGTTCTGGTTGATATCTCATAAATTTTTCCAAGTTATTGTTCTTAAATTTCGACATTGCATGCATTGATCTCCTCTCCCAGTTAAAATCAGATGTGTACAGACCTTGGCCTTAAAGACTTTTATCAGGAATCTATCCAACTCATGAGTTGCAAGCATTCCCAAGAGAGTGGAATGACAAAAATGTGGCTGCCATTTTGATGTGATTAACAATGTGTAGTTCCAAAAAAAATATCCATATCCCAATCACGGAGGAAATTGGAAATTCTGGAGTAGAGGGGGTCAGAGAAAGAACAAAAGTTTGTATGGAAGAATATTGGAAGTTCCTGGGGCTAGGAGGGAGGGTCCTTTTACAAAATCCCTCTCAAAATAAGGATATTTTCTGGAACTACGCAATAGATTTAATCTTTTGTCAAATGTACCACCAACATGGGCACAGTGACATAGACCTTAGCATTTTTAGAATCATTGTTGCATAAGTGCTTTTCATGTAAGATTTTAATTCTTCTGGAAAAGGGATGTCTTCCATTGTTTTGTTTTGCTGCAGTATCAATGTTAAATATCACAAGAGTTGATTTTTATGTTGTTTTTTCTTGGACTGTTATGACAACGTACTAGGAATATCAAACTACCCTGCTGCTTTATTGTAATAGTAGAGATCAGAGAATCAATATCATTGTAACATAAGATTGTCTTTTTAGAGCTATTTCAGGGGTCCTTCCAGATTTTTTAGCCAAACTAGGAGTTTTGAATAAATATTTAATACCAAGAGTATCATATTTTTAATGGGATATTTGAGGAAAACAACTACAACAACCTTCTCTGGGTTACCTGTGGATTTGAACACTGGCCAATATTTAGAATGGCAGGGTTGTATTTTTTACAAATTAACGAAAATTACAATTTGCTCTGTTCTGAGAGACCGTGAGGATAGGGGGGTGGGGAGTTTTAGCCGCCCAAGTTTACCTTTTCCTTCTTATATTTTCCAATCTTAGCCCGCACTTTTTTCCATACTAGTCTATTGTATTTCAAAATATTAGCCCCCTTTTTAGGGTGGTCCGCGGTCCTTGTCAAATAGCCAATGACGAGGGGAGAGTAAGAGATTTTTGTTCTCCCCACCCTCCCCTCCCATCATCTTATTCTCGTTCATCAGTAGTCCGCGCAGTCCTAACAAATCAGTCTGACAAACAACATGGCGTTTGACTTGAGAAAGGAAGTCGAAGAACTCCGCAAAAGAGGCGCTTCTCTTGGCCTAAACCAAGACGATATAGACTATGCAATACTTAAATCGTTAGGAGGTATGTTTCTGCACTTTCTGCGTGTTTTTGGGGTTAACTTTCCGCGTTTTTAGTAATCAAAAGTACCCAAACTTCAAAATACAATAAGCTCAGTTTTAATCTAAATGTCTAAACTTTTTTAACATAAAATAGCTTGTAATTTTTTTCCGTAAGTACGGTTTATTTTAATTTGGTAAACTGTGGTTATCTGTTAGATAAATGTTTTAAAATCTAAACAAAGCTTTTAGTTTTTTTGCGCGTCTTTTCTTGTTCAAGACTAGGACTTGCAACAGCTGTGCGTTGAACACTCAACAGGAAATTTTGAAAAACATGAACTTAAGATAATTATTTTTATATGCACTCTTCATCGTATATGTAAAAAAAAAATTCTTTATTATTGGTTTGTCGGTCTATTTTTTTGAAAAAGAGGTATAAACACTTTTCTATTTCAAATGTATATTTAAGACTTACTTTAATTCAGAGCATAAAGTTTATAATATTGAATAAATTATTGGTTAAAATGACACCTTCGGAATAAATGTGATCCTAGACAGCTGGAAGCCCTCTTGTTATTAGACAGGATTCTTGGAGGATACTAAAAGTTTTCTCACCTTTCAATGATTGATATGTCTTGAAATCCAATTATAAATTATGAATCTACAAGTAATGGTCAGTGTGGTATTTTTTGGGACTATTCATGAGATTTGTTGCATGTTCAATTAATGATTTCTTTGAAATTCTGAATTTTTGAATGTTAGATATTGTTTTTCCATAGAGGCAAAGCCAAAACAATCAACAGTGAAAACTCCTGCAAACCCTGTCCTCACATTCTTCAAATATCTCATCATCACCATGGCAACCATCATAGCCTTAATTGTTGTCACGTTTATGGTTCTTTATGCTGCCGCTAGCCATGACAAACAGTTTGGACTTCTTATTGGACGCACTATAGCTGACTGGCAGTACCCAGTTGTGCGAATGTTCCGTTTGGCGTTCCTACCTCTACATCGATATTTTGACCTTAGTGATATGTATAAATGGGAGTGCATTGTCCAAAATCCAGCATTTGTACAAAGTAAGTAAGTTTAAATGTTACAGAATTTCCCTACGAAGTTTTATAGAATTTGTGCTGTCAGGAAAGTATGACAGATGTTTCTTTGAAGTACAATATAATTTTGCTTTCAGGGGATAGAGTTAAACCGATGGTACTAGCAACTGTAAATACCATTTCTCAATCAGAGACATTGTGAATTTGTTCAATACTGGGTTTCTCTAATGCCGACATTTACTAATGCACATAATTAACATACATGCGAAAAAACAATACATTGATTTCTGTGAAAGATTTTTTATTCTAGAGATATATTGTGGAGAATAAAATCCTGGATTTCACTTCCAGAGGTGTTGGGTACACCAGGTCCTTCTCCTCTAAATCAGGACCTGTAAGATGCCAGCCATTTTGACCAAATTATTTTGCTAGTAAACAAACCAAAAGACAGCTTGTCTTTTTTAATACACGTGATGCAGCATGGAGTACAAGTTGTAATGATTTTTATTAAATCCATTTCAAAATATTTGCATTTTAGTGAACCCAGAATGTGACATCTGTGAAAAAGCTGTACGAGTACCAATACGATCCAGTAAGGTGCTCCCACAAGAAGCTTTCAAAGAAAAATACTTTGATCCCGGCTTTTCTGTCATTGTACGTGACGTAGAGACCTATGGAAGTGCTAACCACACTTATGGAGAATTCTTAGACACATATTATGAACATCAAGAGAACATGGATGTAGATGCTTGTGAATTTTATTTAGGAGGACAAGAGAAAAAGCCGAAAAATCTTGGAGAATTGTTGGAACATTGGGAACACTTCAAGCCTGAAGGACATGTGTTAGGATGGTAAGGACGAGTAAAAAGAGTGGCATGGTGGTGGTGCCTTGCTGGTCTGTTCACATCAAATTTCAAAAAAGGATTTCTCAAAAAGCTTCATTTTATAATTACAGTGCGACTACTCCAACCAAAGCCACCTCGACAAATTTTCCACAAATTAGCCAATCAAAAGTAGAAATCTGAACAATAGAATTGCTACAAATCGGACAAATATCCATGGGTTTACACGGCTTAGAAGACTGTCGGCACCTTTGTTGTTGAATATAAACGTGCTGTCGCATAGCAACATATTGATAAGACGTAAAAGTGTCTGTGTAAGAAACAAACTGTAATCATAAAGACTGCGTTTTATATGGTCTCTAATTTACTTTCCTGTCGTATTTGAAGTTGTACATTACTATTTTTCTATATCTTTGGTGATACAAATCACAAATTTGCGAAGAACATATATTACAAGGTCTTCTTCATCATTTAGATTTACCATCCGGAACAATGGAAGAATATTTAAATTCAAAATTTGCCGCTTATCTATTGTCTAAATACTCAAACACTATTGGCTAATTTGTGGACAATTTGTCGAGGTGGCTTTGGTTGGAGTAGTCGCACTGTAAACATAATTTCTTATTTATGTTTTTTTTCTTGAAGGAAATTCTGTTATGGCAAAGGTTTTAGAGAGATCAGGAAGCTCTATCCCAGGCCATATTTTGTGCATAGTGAAGGTGCTTTGGAAAAAATGATGCATCTTATGCAGCCAGCAGGAGCCACACCTACTACTGTTGAACTGGTTAGTAATTTTGTTTGTCCATGTATTCATCCATCCATCCAATACCCCTTCCATCTGTCTGTCCGTCCATCCGTCCGTCCTTCCGTCCGTCCGTCCAACTGTCTGTCTTTCTCCATCCATCCTTAATTCCACGGATCCACCAATCTTTCCATCCGTTCTTCCACTCATCCTTTTTTCCATCTTTCTATTTTTCCTCTACACTTGATCTCATTAAAGCTTTTCCTCCTTCTATCACCAGCCACCTGTAGCATTTGACAATGTATGGTATGCACAAGTTTCTGGCACTACAGAAGTTGAATTGAAACCTGTTGAGTTTTGTGAAAAATCGTGCAAAACTCATGTTGTTAACCTCATACAAGGAGATGTCTGTAAGTTTTCAAGCAACTTTTATGCATCTTTTTAAAAATAATTTGTATAAATTACTTAATTTTCACTATTCCTTTTACATTTCATTAATTCTAACTAACACTTTCTTAATAAAATATTTGTATATATTTCAGTGTTCTTTACCCAACAAGTTTGGAAGGTTTCTTTCACCAACAGAGCTCAAGAATCAGCCATGATTTTTGTGTCCTCCTTTGCATGAACTGGATTGGAAAAAAATTAGACATTGCTAGAAAAGGAAATGACTAGGATACTATATTAATGATAGTAACTTAAATAGTAAGAATATATGTAATAAAAACAAAATGTCTTAAGATATGAAATAAAGTTTAACAGCAGTTACATGATTCATCAATTATCAGGAGTTTTGTTTAATAAATAAATAACTCTTTTATACCTTGGTCGTAATGTTTTCCTCTTTCATACTACATTTCATTTCCTATCCTGTCCTCCTTTCAAATGAATGAATGTGGATACAACTCAAACAAAGAATCTTATTCTCAAGAGAATGTCACATGGTTTGAAATGGGGAAACATTGTCCCTTAGCTATAAAGAGGCCTTTTTCTTGGAATAATAGATGGAGGACAGTGCATGGTACATGGTACATGGTGCATGGTACCATTATCAGATCACCAAGATGGTGGGGAGAGGGTATCCACTTCATGTCCACACACACAACTTGTGTTAAAACAATACAGGAAATTTGAAGAAAATGTTGGTGAAACCATTTTCAGTAATGACTTATAGCTCTAACACTTTCTAAGGCATCATTAAGAACAATTTTTTTTTTCTTTTTTGTTGAGCTAGATTATTTTAGAAGAAATAGTTTAAAACGATCATAGTTAAAAGGCACTAGTAAAGCTCTTCAAAATATAACGTCAAAGATTTCTCCCACATTTAATACTCGATAAAATAAAGCAAAATGATCCACGATCCAAGACTCCTTTCGTTCCTTTCCTTATTTTTTAGTGAGCCTCGTTTAAACGTTCTTTACGCATGCGTATCGATCCCCCTTCCTCTTTCTTCGCCGCCATTTTGTCATCGGTATAAAAGGTAAGCTAACTTTCCTTAAACCTAAAATTCTCTCATAAAAATCTCCAATATTTCTTATCCTACCTTTAAAACATGTCTTTTAATCGTAGATGTCGCAGTCGGTACAAGTTTTTGGTCGTAAGGTGAGCTCCTTTGATATTTTTTTGGCGTCTAAAGTTTACGAAATTCGGGGCTTGATTCAAATAGCACGTGGACGAAAGGATTCTAAAATTATTTGGCTTTTAATTCCATTCTAGACGACTAAATAGTCTTTTTTGGGCATCAACAATAAAGCTGAAGTTTATTTTAGAATTGAATTCATATTCTATATTAATATTTATGGTAAAGGAGAATACGAATTGAACGATGATAGTAATATTGATGTCGGCGTCCTTCTATTGAGTATTTAAAATATTTAGCAATGGTTAGCTTATTTTAAGCTTACTCATTTATTATTATATGACTCTAAGTTTATTAGAAAATTTCTAGCCAATTATATTAATTGGGATAGGTACAACAGCTGATTTCTTTAAAAAGGTTATTTTTATATTATTTATTTAAAGAATTAAAGTGCATTTAGTCCTGTTGAAAAGTTAGATGGATTTAGTATCTTTGAAGATTTTGCGTTCAGACATAATATTAAATGTTAAATTACGGATAAAATGTGAGGACAAGTTTATCTAACTTAGGTCTACGGCAAACGTCGAACTTTCCATGCAATGAACTTAATTACATTAGTAATGGAATGTAAGGATGCTACCTCATTATCACCTGATATACTTTTTTTTAATGAGTTCGGTGCATGGAAAGCTGGACATTTGCCTAAAGCCTAAGATAACTATTTATTTGACGTCACCTAAATAGTAAATCAACAGTCATGCAAATCTGAGGTTCACGTTACCAGAGAATAAGCGAAGACAATGAACAGAAATCTATAAATCATTTTAGCCCTTATTGAATTATATTATTTGTAATATATTTACGCCTGATTGCCAGTTTTACAGTTTACAGTTTTATAGTTTATGTTTCATAGTTTTGTAATTTTTATAGTTTTTTAGTTTTATAGATTTATAGTTTTTTATATTGTAATGTAGTTTAATATTTAAGGTGAGGGCCACAAGTTTATAAGTGTCATCACTTTTTAGTGTTTACCCTCTTTAAATAAAGTCTATCTATCTATCTAATTACATCTTCGTTTTCCCCTGATTTTCAGTCCATTGGCACAGGAATTTCCAATTTATATGACGTCGTCTTAAATAGTTAATAACTTATATAATTACGGTGACAACAACTATTCAACAGTTTGACTAAGCTCACTCTATTTAGGTCTGTTTTACTTATTTCGTAATGTTGTGTATAATTTGTTGTTCATTTTAGAAAACTGCCACTGCAGTGGCTTTCTGCAAGCGTGGTAATGGCTTGATCAAGGTTAACGGGGTACCTCTAGATCTGGTTGAACCAGCTACCCTCAGATACAAGGTAACTGTATTATTAAACTCTGCTAGCTTTTATCTAGGGTGTTAAATAATGGCTGGTCAATCACTGGTCATGATCACCATTCAAATTAGTTTTAGCTCTGTCATAAAGGTAAAGGTAATTTATTTGACTTCGATAACGCGGGGAGTAGTTGCCCAATTCTCCCGAGCCAGGGGCTCATATTAAATGCGCTCTAAGGTGCACCCTCTACCCCCTCATACTATCAGTGCTCCTCTTAATTTAAAGCATTTAAAGCTAATTAATGCAACACAAAACACAAAATTAATTTTTCCAATTTTTTTCTGAATTTTTTAGAATTTAATTCCAAGAGCTTTCGCCCGGAATAACCTCGTTCCCAAGCACTATAACTTACTTCTATATCTTTGACTATTTCATTAGTGCCACTATTTCATTATATACCATATACTCTCATACACAAAACACAAAGAAGTCATGGAGCTCCTGAGGATCAAATGATGGACCTCTAGCTCTAAAGGTGCCTGGTCATACTTTGTTTAGGGCTCAACTTTACTGGTCAAAATGAACAGCGAGGCAAAAAGTTTACTGGACAAGTTCCAATATTCTGGTTGGACATTGTCCGATGACTGGTCATTAGTTTAAGCCCAGATAATGCATATGGACTGGAACTGATAAATATTCTACACAAAATGCATGTGCGTGTGTGGAGGGAACCTCACAGAAGATCCCCATATGGGGAGTTGTGGTTGTAAAATATAATATTTTATATAAATAAATTTGCTTTTCGCCTGATAATTTTGTATTTTTAGGTCCAAGAACCAATCCTTTTGTTAGGAAAGGAACGGTTTGAAGGTGTTGACATTAGAGTTAGAGTCAAGGGTGGTGGACATACCTCAAGAATATATGGTAAGCACCCATACAAGTGGAGTGATGATACTCATAGTTATAGCCATTCTCATACATATGCGCCACTCTGGTGATTGTTTCTGTCGCAGAAGCTTTTGGTGGACATCAATCAAGGCATTTCGATGACATTCTATAGGCACGTGCCATTATAGCTTTGTGTTTTCCGACAATGTCATGGAAACGCCTTGTGATTGACATCCACTAAAACCTTCTTCGTCGCAACAAACAATCGCTAGAGGGTGCATGTGATTGAGAATGGCTGTAATTCTTTACCAACAAAATGACCTATCAGTGAATAAACTGCTGTGTTATCTCATCCAGGGGTAGCTAGTCTCAATATTAATGATGATTCTTTTTTATTTCTATAGCTATCCGTCAAGCTATTTCAAAATCCCTTGTAGCTTACTACCAGAAATGTAAGTATTGGAAGTTTTTTACTTGGGCTTTCATCTTCCATCACCCTCTGGGCTATGAAGTGCTTGAGCTTTATTCCACTGAGTACTGCAATGGTTCAGAACTTTCGTAATAGATAAAAGTTTTATCATGATATTAAGGAAATAAGGAGCACAAAGAAATGTACAAAGTACAGTACAGCTCAGATGTATGTCACGGTGTACACGCGTGTAACACTCGTGTACTCCGTTAACGGAGTACACTCGTACTAGTGTAGTCCGTGCTTTGAGACATGGATGCACTACACGAGTTTGAGTGTAATATTCTTTTGTTATACAGTCTTTGTTTCATAACAAAGACCATAGAAATTCAGTATAAACATAATTTATATTACGCGCTTACGCATGTATTCCGTTCAACTGGATTAATCCAAACGATTTCAAATCAGAGATATACATGTTTTAATCAACTGGATAAGAGAAATCCAAGCTTTTTTTTAAATTTTTGCTTCGAAAACGAAAACCTCTAAAAAATTAAAACTTAATGTATGATTAAACGAAGAAATGTTAAAGAAACGCGTATATTTAAAAAGTTCTGTATTCTTTCATGTGTCTACGTATCAGGTCAAGTATTTCGCGTGCACGCTGGAATGCATCCGAAATAGTCTGCATTTTAATTATCCTGTCCATTTTATTTTAGAAATTTGTCTTCATTTAGAAAACTGAGATCGAAGAACAACTGCTTCATCGTTTATCGGTAGTTCTCATAATTTATATACGTATCTCAGCATCCAAGAATCACTTTTTTATTTGTCTTCGGACATTAGCCGTCTGAAGGTCTGTGCACGTGAGAATTTCAACTAAGTCCGGGTAAATATGAACGAGTATTTTTCGATTCTAGGATTCAGAACATCAAAACTAAAAAATATTTAATTAGAAGAATATGGTTGGATCAAAATTTCTATATGAATACTTTTTTTCGAGTTTCTATTCAAACATTCTTCTTAAAAATAAATTCCGAACGTTTACAGTTTGATTATTGAACTTGCGCCATCGCGTACCACGGCAAATTACACTTGAAAGTTTTTTTTCGTTTCAATATTATTTT
Source organism: Actinia equina (assembly GCA_011057435.1). NCBI lineage: Eukaryota > Metazoa > Cnidaria > Anthozoa > Actiniaria > Actiniidae > Actinia > Actinia equina. The sequence continues at coordinate 389,481 of WHPX01000826.1, forward strand.
TATGAACATTTAGGTGTTGCTAGAGGAGCCCAAACTTTAACATTAAAAGAATATGATTTTACGTAGGAAGGAAAAGAAAAAAATCTGTGTTATCACATATTCAGCGATCAACAAATACATTACGAATCCCTCGGGAATCAGACTGAAGTTAATGAGCTATTGGGCTGCGTGTAATTTTGCCGAGTTTTTAGAGTGGACTACACGCGGATGGACGGACTACACTACTACGAGTGTACTCCGTTAACGGAGTACACTCGTGTTACACGCGCGTTACCGTGACATACATCTGAGCTGTACTGTACATGTAGACTGATGTTGAGTAAACTGAGAATTGCATACAAATGTTTCAAAAAAATATTGCGTACTGAATACTGCATACTGAATAGTGTATTCCAAAACCAAAGGACATTGTGGGTCTTGTTTATTTGAAATAAAATTAAATATACAGCAATTAATTCTCTACATGTAGTTAGCATGTTGTTTCAGATGGAATACACTTAAAAGAGAATAAATTATTATTATTAATCCTACTTTAGACAATGTCACTATGACCCACAATGCCCTTTGGTCTTGAAATGCACTATTTAGTATGTAGTATTCAGTATTCAACCTGTTTTGAAATAGCTGTATCTACACATTGTGGATATGTGGATGACAACTTGAGGACTGGTTTAGAGAACTTGAAGTTTGAAGAACAGTATTAGAACATTAATCACTCATAAATTAGCAACAGGGTTATTGCTAATTCTATTTTTCTTCATAGTCGTCGATGAAGTCTCCAAGAAGGAAATTCGTGACATTCTTGTCCAATATGACAGATCACTCCTTGTTGCCGACCCTCGTCGCATGGAGGCCAAGAAATTTGGTGGACCTGGTGCCCGTGCACGCTACCAGAAGTCGTACCGTTAGGTTTATTATTGTATTGTGTTATCAAGCGCAATAAATTACTACTGTAAACAATATCCTTTGCTTCTTCTTATACTGTTGTCCTGCAAACTAAATGTGTCTCTGTCAGTGAATCAATAATGAAAATTTAACATTTACATTGCCCAATAACCCTTTTGTCTGATATGGGGGCCATCTTGAATTATGGGATGCCTACGGGGCAAACACAAAGAAAATTGAAGAAGCATAGAGTAGAATGGTTTATGTTTTCAATTCATTTATAGTCTTGGTGTTTTGCTTATTGTTCCAACTACCAGCAAATCCAACTATTGACAAAGCAGATCAATTTGGAGGACAAAGCAAAAGAATTTCATTCTCCTGAGAATTGGAAACCTATTGTGTCCTCCAGACTGCAAGGGATCTATTGGATGCTGTCGTATTGTTTTACCTCTAATCAGAATTATTTTTGATCAAAGGTTAAACAATATATTACATTGAATATATGCAGTATTGTGTATTTTATCAGTTTATCAAACATAACATGATACACTTATTTCAATAAAGTTAGTCACCTGAAAAGCTATAAAGATGAAGCCGACAAGGATTATGGGTAGATTCATTTTACCCGTTAAACCGCTTGATAACTGTCCATGGACTTGCGAATCTTATACCGGTTACAGTCTCACCTCTTCTGAGCATCATCGAGCTGCAGTTTGTATCAAAAAAGCTTTGTATATATATACTTTTTGATATGAAAAGTTTCCCATGATGCTCAGTAAGCTCAACTTCCTAGGTTTTTGGTGACTAACTTTATTGGAATAAGTGTATAAGCAATTATCACTACAGTCGATCGGCCTGTGCTTGTCTACTACAGCATTCATCTCATTTAAATGATTGTTTGGTTATTGAATTCTACTTGTTATGGAACATCTATGAAGCAATCATTAAGTGACGCTGCTTCAATAAGCAACAACGAGCATGTTTTGGCATAATGATGTGTCCGCCATATGTTCACCGCACGCTCGCCCCAATGCTTTTGCACCCCCGGCAAGATGGCATCATTAACCTTGGATACTGAATCTTGAAACAGCTCAGAAGTTGTCTTTGTTAAAATTTTACGATAAGAATTGATATTCTTCATTTCGAATAAGATATATCTATATATAAGCTATTAGACTATTACTCATCCCATTACCCCCAAGAAAAACAATTCATAGAACGTGCTGCGCAGACTCCACGCGGGGAAAAATCGCGGGCTCGGTTTGTATCGCCTTTTCAAATCAGCGCAAACAAGCCGGCTCAGATTTTAGTTCCAAGATATCAGATCTACCATTAGTCAGCTCTGTTTTCTGGTTGATTCGGTGAGACAGAATTGGATTGCAAAGCCACATTTTGCTGAATCAAGTAAGAATATTCTCTTGTTGAAAAAAAAATTTTTAGACATAGATTTTATTTTTCTGACTGAATGTTTACATTGATCAAAGGTATTTAAAAAAATTGTTTAGAACTAAGGTACAAGCTATCTAAAATAACTGATATGTTAATCTAGTTAGCTAGAATGAATATTTTTGGGGGATTTCTCGTTGAATTTTGCAGGCAGGAATACGAGAAAATTGTAATATTCCGGTTGGTTAGTTTTTTCTCGAGTACTAATCGGTGCAAATGAAATGAAAAGCAATTCTCGTTTAGCGTTTGAGATGCGCGCAATTTTTCTTTCAAATTATTTTGGCTTTCGCAATCGTTTTTTCGTTTTCTTCCTTATTCATAAGAACGTCTTTCTCGAGCGGTAAGTAAACGGCTTAAATCTAAAGTAATCCTTAGTATAACGGGTAGGAGAAGAAGAAAAAGCGATTCAAAGCCTACATTAGGCTTCTTAACAGCTTCATTTTTGACAGGATATCAGATGACAACTCTTTAATACTCTGTTCCAAAAATACGATTTGTGTACATTTTTTTTATAGTAATAATACCGAGTCCTGGTTCTTTGTTGGTTTATACCAACCCCGTTAAAAAGGTATTTGCACGACGAACAGGAAAGCACTGACACTTCGTTGAAGTTTGAGGCTCGCTTTTCCGGCTTTTTGGAGCGCTCGTAAATATGTGTTTCGTTAAAAACCCGACCTTTATTTCAGTTCTTTAATCCTTAGCTTGGATTTTGTGTTTCATAACAAGTTGTTCCTCAAACAAATATCTTAATGACTGATCAGCCTTCTTTAGACCAGCTTTTTGTCAGCTGTAGTTTTTTATAGCTCTTAATCCAAATACTGCACTAGCTGTGAGAAAATAATCTGTCGAATTTGGAAACATAGTTGGTTCGTTATAGTAATTCTGCACAACTGACATTCTGTCATAAGTTTTACATTTGCGATTTTTTAATAGTAAGATAAAAAGATAACGGGTTAGAACCAAAAATAAATATCGAGAGAAAAAGATGGGGCTAGATGTTTTTCTATGTATTTTTCTATTGGTTTTCGCATGTCCAGAATACTGCTAACGAAGAGGTCATTTTTGAATTTATAAATTTTATGAAGTGTATTGCCAGAGAAATTTTGAAAATGTCGAAGGTCCGTATTGGGTTCAATCTAACGTTAAACATCACCATGTCCAGTTGGGCTAATTACTAAATACAGGGAAGACGTCAATAAATTAGTGATATTGGTCAAGCTGGGGAAAATCTAACAGCGTTTTGTTCATATCTTATTGCATCGTAATGACATAAAAAATCAAATTTGCATCATAAGAAAGTTGTTTGAAGACCAAATTATCAGTTGTTGTCATCAGTGTCGTCAGTAACTGATTTTTGCACTCATTTTAGAACCCCTTTATGTGGTTTGCTGCTGCTAGTCTTTCTTTCTTTCTTTCTTTCTTTCTTTCTTTCTTTCTTTCTAAGGTGTGCGTGGAGGTTTTGTAATTAAAACGCTCTTCGTCTCATTTCCTTCATCCATCATTAATACCAAAAGCAATTCAAACCTTTTGAGAAGAATTTAAAAAGAAAAACTGCTAAGAGGGTACGAATGATCTTCATATCATGTCGTTTATTGTCTAATGAAAGTCTTGTTTAGTTTCTTTTCTCTGCCCCAAAATAGTCGGATTTTAATCCCACAGCTTTTAATAACTCTAAGATAAACTATTAGAAAGCAATTATAAGAAAGATAAGATAAATAGAGTTCAAACAATGTCGTTTCAAAATCGGGGAAATAAGGGAAATTTATCGTAGTGCCGGAAAAAAAGTGGAAGCTAGAACCTCGCAATGGTTTTCGATGAATCCTTTTATATGAATATAGAGCTCATGATCACATGTAGTTGAACTCTGAAATATCCTTTTCCCAGCCCCGGAACCTTTTAGAGGCCGATCTACGTCAGGGCACGGCTAACTCACAGATTGAACGCTGAAACAACCTTGCTCTAGGCAAATCTAAGTCAGGGCAAAATAAAATAAAAAAGTTGAACTCATCAAGCAGATAAGCTTTCGTCAAATTGGAAAGTTCAGCGTGCAGATTTAAAGGAGGGAGAAAACCCCTGGAGCAGGGGAAATAACTAACAATCTGTTCCAATGCAGAAGAGAGGTTATGCACAACCCATAGCTTGAGTGAGAACTGTCAGTGCAGAATCCAATCGATCAGACGTCTTGTTTGCCCTCAATCAGGCATTGCTGCAGGCAACTCCCAAGTAGTAAGAAATTAATATCTAACCTGACTACCATGACAAAATACTTCCTGGTGAAAATGACGTTCGTATAAGATAAAATATCCACCTGAAGGCATTCGGGGTGTGACGTACTGTACCGTAGTTTTAAGTCACTGTGCTGAATTAGACGAAGCGCAATATAGAAACTTATTATAATAGACATTCCCTATTTTTTGCTATTTTGTCCTTGTAAAGTTTTATTCAGGATACCAAGATTTTCCTAGACGAATGTCTCTTTTGAAGGATGAGACAAAAACTAATTCATATTTCCGAGAATTGCCACAAAAATCGCCGCAAAATTCGCCAGTGTAAACGACCCCTAAGACGAGAATGGTGCGATCGCTCTTAACATTAACCTGAATAGTTTGCCTAACAAGACACTGTTTGTCATTATTAAGAACAGTAAAGTCAAACCAAACATGACGGTATTTTTAATTTAGGAGCTGAATACCCTTTAGATGTCATCATCGATGTATGAGCCGAGAAGCCACTAAAATGCCGCAAAGAACCTGACTGTAATCTCAGAACGTTATCAACCTTATTTTCTCTTTGTCGTGATATTCCTAATAATCTAATGGAAAAAAAGGATGAGTGGATTTAATTAGAGTATCTTAGCAACCATTTGCCGCGTTCGTGGTAGATTAAGAGGAATTTGTTTTCAATAACGAGCAATAATGGCAAAAAAGCGCCAAAGACTAGACTTTCGCATGAGTTTTGATCCCAATTTTCGTTTTGGGTTAACACTCAAACCCTTTTTTAACAGTTAGAAATTGATGTACTATGATAATAATGATATATACTTGTTTGAAGCGGTATTTTCAACGGTACAAAGATGTTTTGTTGCATTTGTGTAAGAATGTAGCTTTTGTCAGGCTTTTTTATAGAAAATCTATGGGAAATAAGCAAATGAAGGCCTAAACCTCATGGAAAGAAACAAGGTTTCAAACCGCGAACAATAAGTATTAAAGCGTCCCCTTAAAACGACAGCCCCGGCCCCTAATGCTGCGCGTTCTGCAGCTTTAGAAATTAAGACTAATAGGTTGCATTGAGCTAGTTCCTGTAAGGAATGTCTCTTGGAAAGCGAAAAGTAAATCTTAATTAAATATGAACACCTTCCTATAAATCTATGATTTGATACGTAAATGAAGTCGGACATTAAGACCACATTTATGAATAGAAAAGTGTTATTCGATCAAAATTGTATAATAAAGATTTTATGAAAAAATATATATTGAAAAAGTTTCCAAGATAATTAACACCATAATATTTTTCGAGTGGTAAAAAATTTCGAATTTTTGATCACTTTTTTTCCCGAACTTACTCTAGAATAGTTTCAATACTCGTATATAGGACCCATAATAACGGCCGGTTATCACACGCAGAGCGGGGTAAGTAATATATAGATACAGCGTAATAAGTAGGTTCGTCCTTCGTTCGAAAACACAGGTGAATTGTGTGTGCCTGTATGAATGTGCTGTCTCATGCTAGCTGACTAAGTTCAATTCCTGAATCTGCTGTCATTTTTAAGTTGAAGATTTGCTTGCTGTCGAAGATCAATACGTGGTAGTTCTAAATTGCAATTTTGAAGTCAAGAACAAAGGTTTGTCAGCTACACTGCTGCGCTTTAAAGTGATAACATCGGAAAATAGGGTAATAATATCTGTTGGTACGTGGCTTGAAAGCAATCAATTAAGAAAAAAGCAAGCCCATACGGTGCCTTGAGCACGGCGCTTTTTACTGAACGCGAACTAAGTACGATTCCATTCATTGTCATACATTCTGTGCATTCTCTTTAGTTTCTATGTGCCGGTAATGCATTGCCAATATAGCTTCGTGTTTCATACCATCTTATTCAAACTTACCGCTTAAAGATGGTCGTCAAACTGCGCGTCGAAAAACAGATCTTAAATGCAAGCTATTTTGGTGCAGAAATTTCGCAATATTTTTTCCATTGGGAATTATTCGTCAAGCAATTCAACAAAGCCCGCGGTACAGCTAATTCTAAGTGCAAACAATGCATTATCTTAGAAATAATATGATAACATGTATATTCTTTTTTATTACTTTTATTATCATGCTTTCATTTAGGTTTGTAACACTCGGTTAATTAATTTCAGGAATCCTGAATCTCGGAGTTTCTTAAGTCCTTAAGTAAGATTGATTTGCTTTTGTTTGTCTTTCTAGCTTAGTCAAATTTTTTAAATATTATATTTCGAACTTATTCAGTTCAAAACAATCAATCGAATTTGAATTTCCCAGTTTTTGTTTCGTGAGTCTCTTTATATCGATATCGACCGATGATTGAGCTAAGAATCCCCTCCTCTCCTCACACACACACACACACCCCAATCTGATATAATAAACTGATTTAAGCCATAGCTTATTTGCTAGGTTTGTGTAAAGTGTAGATTTTCTTCTATGGTTTAAAAGAGGCTGTATTTAAAGTAGTAAAATGGAGCATAGCTTTTATCCTAGCGCGCGGTGTGCGTTTGGAGGTAAGAGGGGAGGGGGTAGGGTTAAAATGTTAATTTGCTGAACAGTCTTAGACGTCACGTGAAGCGCAATCAAGCTTAATTATCAATCCAGCTTGGCTTTGCATAGACTGCATAGACTCCATCGTTTATTAAAAGGGGTTAAAAATGAAAGTGCGCGGTTCGTCAGTTTCGTCTGTGACGACGTCCCAGCACGGAGCAGGATATAGCTGCAAAATATTTTTCGGCTACGTTAAATTGAGTTATATATATTGCTCCAAGTTGGGGCAGAAAATTAATGAAGCTATAGTCTCAGCAGCCATACATAGTCTTTGAACAGGTGCCAAGGATATTCAATAATATTAGTAAAAATCCTTTCATTCGAAGTCAAAAGGCCGAACAAAAGGCTTATTTCCTTATCAATCTCAGCGAAAAGCCTGGCACAACCTCAATTACCCCACAACAAAACCACCGTCTTCCGTAAGTAATTGAAGGAAAATATATAACAGGAAATAGAGAATTAACCCGATAAAGATATTTATGTGAAATGCCTTTAAAATGATTGAGGCTTGAAGGAAAACTATCAACACGTTCTAAGCTCCAGCTAAAAACTAGCTGCTAATTAAGCTCGTGGTTTTTTGGCTGATTTTCAATTCTCAGTGAATAAGCTACGATTTCTGCTAAATTCCGTATGTCGACACGAATAAGAAACGAATAATATATAAAGATACGATAGCTAGCTGCATGGACATTCAGGAGTAGTGACTTCTTAAACTGGACATAAGGTAAGCCCCTTGAGGAATGCAAAAATCTTTCAATCTTATTTAGTACGACTCACGTACATACATCTATTTCAAAAGGGATCAGTCGTAGCCAATTGAGATTTATAGGTGATAGGTTATTCTAAGATGGAAAGGATACAGTGTGCATCAAACAAGCTTAAACACAATCAAGGAATTCATCTGCAAATAGCATGAGATATCTGACACTATCTTTCTTCTTGTCTTGACGAGAATAATAATTTGAAAAACACAAGTCATCCCAGCTTTTCTTGAATCATGGAATGGCCAATTGCAGTCTCCTATCGCCAAAACTTTGGCTCGGACCTCATTTTGTGAACGAATTCTACCAATGTGCGCTTCCCTATTCTCTATTAGGGCAATTTTTATGTTACTAACATTTGCTTTTTCTCGCGATGTTTTATAACTTATTACAATCTTTTTTGATGAAATATGACTTGAAAAAAATTACCAAAAAACATGGCTAATTTGATTTCCCGAGACATCTTTTTTAGTGATCGTAAAAAGTCAATGCGTTAAATCTCATTTCGCTTTTCCGAGTGTTCCTCAAAATCGAGATCTCATACTCATACTAAACATACTAAAGCCATGAAGAATAAGTTATGCATTCAGACATGAGAAGATATCCAAATTTTATATCAAGACACTGGTTATTCTTGTCACTCATGATTTAAAAATATGCGCCCAAAGCCTTCTGGCTTTCCTACTCTTTTCTTATCATTATTGCCTGTCTGTTATGACTAGACATATGAGCAGTAATTTTTGGCCAAAATAGATTGTATGGCAAAAAATAGGTATGTCAAGTATGCCATTAAACCTTTGAATTAGTAAGCAGCTTTACATACCACGCAGCGCCACCATGCAGCAGGACGACAGTGTTTCGTGTAACATATACCCTTCGCCTCTTCGGTCACTAATGGCTTTAGTAAAAGCTCTTTAAAGCTCAGCTCTTAATTGCACTAAGAACGTTTAGCAACATTATCTGAAATACGAGATGATTCGAAGCTTGTCGCGATTATGCACTATGAGTATACCTACTATATGTGAATTATGTGAGCAATGTAAGCAGTACAATTAGATAACCACTGTCGTATGAATATAACTAATTGAATAGCGCAGCGCACTAATTCTAAAAATAGCTTAAGGTGACTGCCTACTTTTGGAAATTGGTTTAAACTTTTTTTAAAACTTCGCTTTCCGAATCGAAATTTAATGCTTATTCCAAATCTGGGAAGAAATATTGGGTGTCCCGAGCTCGTTTTTGAGATAATCAGCATTTAATTGAAGCCTACGCACGAACTTTTGGAGTAAGAATTGCGCCACCGCAAGTGATTAGGAAAAACATTAAAATTCATAAGATATAGTTATTTGAAGACTATATGATCGCACGAATGAAGGCTAGTCAATCATTCTACAATAATACATGGATATTTTTAACAAAAAGACAAAGAGATACATTGATTTGTCATATTTTGTAGTTTTGGTGCTCTTAAAAAATCTCATAGTCGAAAGTCGAACAAAATCCCTACAAAAATCTATTTTTTCGTGTGTTATTGATTTAAACTTTTCCTAAAATGTTGATTTAACCTACATTTTTAGGAATTTTTTCGAATGAGCTATTAAAAAATAGAGAGTCCTGTGCAAAGTTTTAGGGTTTTGCCCTGTTGAAGCTCAAAACGCGTACGGGTTCTTCAATAAAATCTTGTAGATTTTTCAGCGGTTTTTGACCGCGCAAATCGTGGGCTCAAATCTAACGTTCTAATATAGGCAGCCACCTTCAAGATTCGGACAAACATTGCATTCTGTTTAACCGCTACGAGGATTATACGAACCGATTTTATTATTTTTACTTAAAGTTATACTAATAACCCATGTAAACTATGATCAACTGCGATCGGCTGTGAAAATTATCTGCTGAAAGTAAACTTGTAAGTTTGTTTGTCCGAATTTCGCTTTTTTCTTCGTTTTATCACGTTACGACTGCAATGCGCTATTAGTTATATACTTTTTAATTTATGCCTCTCGTGCATCTACCGGCAGAGAAATTCAAGATTTTGTAGCAGAAGCTAGCCCTTCCCTGTTCTGCAAACAGCGTTTACAAGAGAATGTATGGGCAGAATATTGGATTTTTGACCATTTTTCCACTTTACGTTATTCACTTCAAAACACGATTTTATTTGCCGTATTCGATAGTGGATCGAATTTGGACAAATGAATTTTAGGTGCGAATATCAGAAATTCATTTTTCAATGACCCCCTATCTAGGCCCTCTGTACTCAATCGAACAAGAAACATGGCAGACTAGAGGCTAGAGAGTGCCCCAAACAACGGCTTCATCCTCTTTGGTTTCTCTGGATATCAACAATCTAGCCCTCTGAATAAGATGGTAGAAAATGAAAGTTGAATAAACTTTTAATTTATGCCTCTAGTGGATCTACAGGCAGAGAAATTGAAGATTTTGTAGCAGAAGCCCTTCCCTGTTTTGCAAACAGCGTTTATAAGGGAATGTATGGGCAGAATACTGGATTTTTGACCATTTTTCCACTTTACGTTATTCACTTCAAAACACGATTCTATTTGTCGTATTCGATAGTGGATCGAATTTGGACAAGTGAATTTTAGGTGCGAATATCAGAAATTCATTTTTCAATGACCCCCTATCTAGACGCTCTGTACTCAATCGAACAAGAAACATGGCAGACAAGAGGCTAGCAAGTGCCCCAAACAACGGCTTTATCCTCTTTGGTTTCTCTGGTTATCAGAAATCTAGCTATCTGAATAAGATGGTAGATAATGAAAGTTGAATAAACTTTTTAATTTATGCCTCTAGTGGATCTACAGGCAGAGAAATTGAACATTTTGTAGCAGAAGCCCTTCACTGTTCTGCAAACAGCATTTATAAGGGAATGTATGGGCAGAATATTGGATTTTTGACCATTTTTCCACTTTACGTTATTCACTTCAAAACACGATTTTATTTGCCGTATTCGATAGTGGATCGAATTTGGACAAGTGAATTTTAGGTGCAAATATCAGAAATTCATTTTTCAATGACCCCCTATCTAGGCCCTCTGTACTCAATCGAACAAGAAACATGGCAGACTAGAGGCTAGAGAGTGCCCCAAACAACGGCTTTATCATCTTTGGTTTCTCTGGATATCAACAATCTAGCCCTCTGAATAAGATGGTAGATAATGAAAGTTGAATAACTTTTTAATTTATGCCTCTAGTGGATCTACAGACAGAGAAATTCAAGATTTTGTAGCAGAAGCCCTTCCCTGTTTTGCAAACAGCGTTTATAAGGGAATGTATGGGCAGAATACTGGATTTTTGACCATTTTTCCACTTTACGTTATTCACTTCAAAACACGATTCTATTTGTCGTATTCGATAGTGGATCGAATTTGGACAAGTGAATTTTAGGTGCGAATATCAGAAATTCATTTTTCAATGACCCCCTATCGAGACGCTCTGTACTCAATCGAACAAGAAACATGGCAGACAAGAGGCTAGCAAGTGCCCCAAACAACGGCTTTATCCTCTTTGGTTTCTCTGGATATCAACAATCTAGCTATCTGAATAAGATGGTGGATAACGAAAGTTGAATAAACTTTTTAATTTATGCCTCTAGTAGATCTACAGGCAGAGCAATTCAAGATTTTATAGCATAAGCCCTTCCCTGTTTTGCAAACAACGTTTATAAGGGAATGTATGGGCAGAATACTGGATTTTTGACCATTTTTCCACTTTACGTTATTCACTTCAAAACACGATTCTATTTGTCGTATTCGATAGTGGATCGAATTTGGACAAGTGAATTTTAGGTGCGAATATCAGAAATTCATTTTTCAATGACCCCCTATCGAGACGCTCTGTACTCAATCGAACAAGAAACATGGCAGACTAGAGGCTAGCAAGTGCCCCAAACAACGGCTTTATCCTCTTTGGTTTCTCTGGTTATCAGAAATCTAGCCCTCTGAATAAGATGGTAGATAATGAAAGTTGAATAAACTTTTTAATTTATGCCTCTAGTGGATCTACAAGCAGAGAAATTCAAAAGTTAGTAGCAGAAGCCCTTCCCTGTTCTGCAAACAGCGTTTACAAGGGAATGTATGGGCAGAATGCTAGATTTTTGACCATTTTCCCCACTTTACGTTATTCACTTCAAAACACGATTTTATTTGCAGTATTCGATAATGGATCGATTTTGGATAAGTGAATTTTAGGTGCGAATATTAGAAATTCATTTTTCAATGACCCCCTATCTAGGCCCTCTGTACTCAATCGAACAAGAAACATGGCAGACAAGAGGCTAGCAAGTGCTCCAAACAACGTCTTTATCCTCTTTGGTTTCTCTGGATAACAACAATCTAGCTATCTGAATAAGATGGTGGATAACGAAAGTTGAATAAACTTTTTAATTTATGCCTCTAGTAGATCTACAGGCTGAGCAATTCAAGATTTTATAGCACAAGCCCTTCCTTGTTCTGCAAACAGCGTTTATAAGGGAATGTATGGGCAGAATACTGGATTTTTGACCATTTTTCCACTTTACGTTATTCACTTCAAAACACGATTTATTTGTCGTATTCGATAGTGGATCGAATTTGGACAAGTGAATTTTAGGTGCGAATATCAGAAATTCATTTTTCAATGACCCCCTATCTAGGCCCTCTGTACTCAATCGAACAAGAAACATGGCAGACTAGAGGCTAGCAAGTGCCCCAAACAACGTCTTTATCCTCTTTGGTTTCTCTGGATAACAACAATCTAGCCATCTGAATAAGATGGTAGATAATGAAAGTTGAATAAACTTTTTAATTTATACCTCTAGTGGATCTACAGGCAGAGAAATTGAAGATTTTGTAGCAGAAGCCCTTCCCTGTTCTGCAAACAGCGTTTAGAAGGGAATGTATGGGTAGAATACTGGATTTTTGACCATTTTTCCACTTTACGTTATTCACTTCAAAACACGATTTTATTTGCCGTATTCGATAGTGGATCGAATTTGGACAAATGAATTTTAGGTGCGAATATCAGAAATTCATTTTTCAATGACCCCCTATCTAGGCCCTCTGTACTCAATCGAACAAGAAACATGGCAGACTAGAGGCTAGAGAGTGCCCCAAACAACGGCTTCATCCTTTCGGTTTCTCTGGATATCAACAATCTAGCCCTCTGAATAAGATGGTAGATAATGAAAGTTGAATAAACTTTTAATTTATGCCTCTAGTGGATCTTCAGACAGAGAAATTCAAGATTTTGTAGCAGAAGCCCTTCCCTGTTTTGCAAACAGCGTTTATAAGGGAATGTATGGGCAGAATACTGGATTTTTGACCATTTTTCCACTTTACGTTATTCACTTCAAAACACGATTCTATTTGTCGTATTCGATAGTGGATCGAATTTGGACAAGTGAATTTTAGGTGCGAATATCAGAAATTCATTTTTCAATGACCCCCTATCTAGACGCTCTGTACTCAATCGAACAAGAAACATGGCAGACTAGAGGCTAGCAAGTGCCCCAAACAACGGCTTTATCCTCTTTGGTTTTTCTGGTTATCAGAAATCTAGCTATCTGAATAAGATGGTAGATAATGAAAGTTGAATAAACTTTTTAATTTATGCCTCTAGTGGATCTACAGGCAGAGAAATTCAAGATTTTGTAGTAGAATGCTTTCCCTGTTCTGCAAACAGCGTTTAGAAGGGAATGTATGGGCAGAATACTGGAATTTTTGACCATTTTTCCACTTTACGTTATTCACTTCAAAACACGATTTTATTTGTCGTATTCGATAGTGGATCGATTTTGGACAAGTGAATTTTAGGTGCGAATATCAGAAATTCATTTTTCAGTGACCCCCTAGCTAACCCTCTGTACTCAATCGAACAAGAAACATGGCAGACAAGAGGCTAGCAAGAGCCCCAAACAACGGCTTTATCCTCTTTGGTTTCTCTGGTTATCAGAAATCTAGCTATCTGAATAGATGGTACATGATGAAAGTTGAATAAACATTTTAATTTATGCCTCTAGTGGATTTACAGGCAGAGAAATTCAAGATTTTGTAGTAGAATTCTTCCCTGTTCTGTAAACAGCGTTTATAAGGGAATGTATGGGCAGAATACTATTATCGAATATGACCATTTTCCCGCTTTACGTTATTCACTTCAAAACACGATTTTATTTGCAGTATTCGATAATGGATCGATTTTGGACAAGTGAATTTTAGGTGCGAATATCAGAAATTCATTTTTCAATGACCCCCTAGCTAGACCCTCTGTACTCAATCGAACAAGAAACATGGCAGACAAAAGGCTAGCAACTACTCCAAACAACGGATTTATCCTCTTTGGTTTCTCTGGATATCAACAATCTAGCCCTCTGAATAAGATGGTAGATAATGAAAGTTGAATAAACTTTTTAATTTATGCCTCTAGTGGATCTACAGGCAGAGAAATTGAAGATTTTGTAGCAGAAGCCCTTCCCTGTTTTGCAAACAGCGTTTATAAGGGAATGTATGGGCAGAATACTGGATTTTTGACCATTTTTCCACTTTACGTTATTCACTTCAAAACACGATTCTATTTGTCGTATTCGATAGTGGATCGAATTTGGACAAGTGAATTTTAGGTGCGAATATCAGAAATTCATTTTTCAATGACCCCCTATCTAGACGCTCTGTACTCAATCGAACAAGAAACATGGCAGACTAGAGGCTAGCAAGTGCCCCAAACAACGTCTTTATCCTCTTTGGTTTCTCTGGATAACAACAATCTAGCCATCTGAATAAGATGGTAGATAATGAAAGTTGAATAAACTTTTTAATTTATACCTCTAGTGGATCTACAGGCAGAGAAATTGAACATTTTGTAGCAGAAGCCCTTCCCTGTTCTGCAAACAGCGTTTAGAAGGGAATGTATGGGTAGAATACTGGATTTTTGACCATTTTTTCCACTTTACGTTATTCACTTCAAAACACGATTTTATTTGCCGTATTCGATAGTGGATCGAATTTGGACAATTGAATTTTAGGTGCGAATATCAGAAATTCATTTTTCAATGACCCCCTATCTAGGCCCTCTGTACTCAATCGAACAAGAAACATGGCAGACTAGAGGCTAGAGAGTGCCCCAAACAACGGCTTCATCCTTTCGGTTTCTCTGGATATCAACAATCTAGCCCTCTGAATAAGATGGTAGATAATGAAAGTTGAATAAACTTTTTAATTTATGCCTCTAGTGGATCTACAGACAGAGAAATTCAAGATTTTGTAGCAGAAGCCCTTCCCTGTTTTGCAAACAGCGTTTATAAGGGAATGTATGGGCAGAATACTGGATTTTTGACCATTTTTTCCACTTTACGTTATTCACTTCAAAACACGATTCTATTTGTCGTATTCGATAGTGGATCGAATTTGGACAAGTGAATTTTAGGTGCGAATATCAGAAATTCATTTTTCAATGACCCCCTATCTAGACGCTCTGTACTCAATCGAACAAGAAACATGGCAGACTAGAGGCTAGCAAGTGCCCCAAACAACGGCTTTATCCTCTTGGTTTTTCTGGTTATCAGAAATCTAGCTATCTGAATAAGATGGTAGATAATGAAAGTTGAATAAACTTTTTAATTTATGCCTCTAGTGGATCTACAGGCAGAGAAATTCAAGATTTTGTAGTAGAATGCTTTCCCTGTTCTGCAAACAGCGTTTAGAAGGGAATGTATGGGCAGAATACTGGATTTTTGACCATTTTTCCACTTTACGTTATTCACTTCAAAACACGATTTTATTTGTCGTATTCGATAGTGGATCGATTTTGGACAAGTGAATTTTAGGTGCGAATATCAGAAATTCATTTTTCAGTGACCCCCTAGCTAACCCTCTGTACTCAATCGAACAAGAAACATGGCAGACAAGAGGCTAGCAAGAGCCCCAAACAACGGCTTTATCCTCTTTGGTTTCTCTGGTTATCAGAAATCTAGCTATCTGAATAAGATGGTACATGATGAAAGTTGAATAAACATTTTAATTTATGCCTCTAGTGGATCTACAGGCAGAGAAATTCAAGATTTTGTAGTAGAATTCTTTCCCTTTTCTGTAAACAGCGTTTATAAGGGAATGTAGGGCCAGAATACTATTATCGAATATGACCATTTTCCCGCTTTACGTTATTCACTTCAAAACACGATTTTATTTGCAGTATTCGATAATGGATCGATTTTGGACAAGTGAATTTTAGGTGCGAATATCAGAAATTCATTTTTCAATGACCCCCTAGCTAGACCCTCTGTACTCAATCGAACAAGAAACATGGCAGACAAAAGGCTAGCAACTACTCCAAACAACGGATTTATCCTCTTTGGTTTCTCTGGATATCAACAATCTAGCCCTCTGAATAAGATGGTAGATAATGAAAGTTGAATAAACTTTTTAATTTATGCCTCTAGTGGATCTACAGGCAGAGAAATTGAAGATTTTGTAGCAGAAGCCCTTCCCTGTTTTGCAAACAGCGTTTATAAGGGAATGTATGGGCAGAATACTGGATTTTTGACCATTTTTTCCACTTTACGTTATTCACTTCAAAACACGATTCTATTTGTCGTATTCGATAGTGGATCGAATTTGGACAAGTGAATTTTAGGTGCGAATATCAGAAATTCATTTTTCAATGACCCCCTATCTAGACGCTCTGTACTCAATCGAACAAGAAACATGGCAGACTAGAGGCTAGCAAGTGCCCCAAACAACGGCTTTATCCTCTTTGGTTTTTCTGGTTATCAGAAATCTAGCTATCTGAATAAGATGGTAGATAATGAAAGTTGAATAAACTTTTTAATTTATGCCTCTAGTGGATCTACAGGCAGAGAAATTCAAGATTTTGTAGTAGAATGCTTTCCCTGTTCTGCAAACAGCGTTTAGAAGGGAATGTATGGGCAGAATACTGGATTTTTGACCATTTTTCCACTTTACGTTATTCACTTCAAAACACGATTTTATTTGTCGTATTCGATAGTGGATCGATTTTGGACAAGTGAATTTTAGGTGCGAATATCAGAAATTCATTTTTCAGTGACCCCCTAGCTAACCCTCTGTACTCAATCGAACAAGAAACATGGCAGACAAGAGGCTAGCAAGAGCCCCAAACAACGGCTTTATCCTCTTTGGTTTCTCTGGTTATCAGAAATCTAGCTATCTGAATAAGATGGTACATGATGAAAGTTGAATAAACATTTTAATTTATGCCTCTAGTGGATCTACAGGCAGAGAAATTCAAGATTTTGTAGTAGAATTCTTTCCCTGCTCTGCAAACAGCGTTTATAAGGGAATGTATGAGCAGAATGCTAGATTTTTGACCATTTTTCCGCTTTACGTTATTCACTTCAAAACACGATTCTATTTGTCGTATTCGATAATGGATCGATTTTGCACAAGTGAATTTTAGGTGCGATTATCAGAAATTCATTTTTCAATGACCCCCTAGCTAGACCCTCTGTACTCAATCGAACAAGAAACATGGCAAAGGAAATAGGAAATAACTAGAAGAGCTTAAAAGAAACTTTCAGCTTTAAAGCAATATAACAGGAATCAATTCAATCAATTACGACAAAAGGAACTGCAATTTGAAATCACCTTTGGTTACAGAAGCGTTAAATGTCTATTCATTTACACAAAATGTTGACTTACCTCTTACGATAAACACATCGTCAACGATCCTTCATAAGGAGTTTATCTTATTTTATCTTAGAAGGCAAATAGCGCCGGGCTGTCGCACAAGAAGCACTCAGACTGTTTTCCTTTATATCGAAACCTCTAAGGAAACAGTCGTACGCTAACTAAATATGTATATATTATAGTTTAAAGGTTATTTATCAGTCGAATAACGGGGTCTTAGCTTCAGAAAGAACCAAGAGTGGGCTAAAGGTTGTACCGGCTATATTCTTGATCGCCTCTGCAAAGCTAGGTTCTTGGGTTTAACTTCTAGACTCGTTATCACATGTGAGTAGAGTTTGTAGGTCTCTCCGGGGATTTTTTCCGGGTTCTCTGGTTTTCCTAGGCCTTTCTCCGCAAAAGCGGCTCTTCCATGGTGTAGGCACGAAGAAAATACAAAAATAGCCAAAGATAACGAAATTGGAGCAAACCGACAATGTACCCCGCAAAACAAAATCCATTCAAGAAACAACCTCGAAACCTAACACGCCTGAATCCCAATTTGATCTGTGAGTTTTATCCATGCCCTGACTTATATTGTAGACAGACTCATCCCAAGGTCGTTCAGGATATCGATAATATTGATAGGTCGTCAACAATGATTGAAAAAGGTGGTCAAACTAATGTAATTGATTAATGTCTATAATATTTGATTTTTGTGTTCTGTGTTGCGTTAGATAAGATCGTGATCGTTTTTTTATGTGCGCGTTGTGCGAGATCTCTTAGTTGCTATCAGCCATTTGTGTACTCTTCATCGTTGGCGAATTGCTTTCTGGTGTGAGCATGATTAATTAAAATTAAGCTAGATTTTCTTTTCCAATAAAGATTATTATTCCCAAGGGAATGACACGTTGTCTGAAACGGGAAAACATTTTGCTCAAGGTATATAAACAAAGAAGTCTTTTTTCGTTATATAAAGAGAATATAATTAAGTATATTTACAAGAAGTTTGATCCTTGTCAGTTCCCCATCCTACTCAGGCTTCTTCGAATTAAATTATTTCTAAAAGTTGTGTTTGTTTAATAAAAGTATCTCTTAAAGAGAGCCTTTTAAGAATGGATAAATTGTGGGACTATATGGCAAATACGAAAGTACGCTCACTCTCTTGTAGTACCTCAAAGAGCTAGATCTTGCGTCTTTAGATATCTGTATACAAGAAAATTAGAATCAAAATTTAATTTCCTTTGTTCTCTTAGTGTTTGGACAAGATTTTATTTCTGTCGACTGTCAAAGTTGTTTACGATGTTCTTGAAAATGCCGAAGCTTAAGAAAATTTTGTGTTTTTTTTTTTTTTCGGCAGGAAAAACGCTGTTGGTAATTGAGGGAAGCTACGCGAGCTATATTCTTGGGATATGATAAGTGAAAGGTAAATTAAAAAAAGTGGATCAGATACGAAAGGATATAATAACAGATCGCAGCACCAACAAGAACAACATCAGCCACAGCAACAGAGAGAAGCAGCAACAACAACAGCATCAGAAACAACAGCTGCAAACAGCTGCGACAACGACAGAACAGCAGCAGAATCATCAACAGCAGCAGCAACAACAGCAGCAGCAACAACAGCAGCAGCAACAACAACAGCAGCAGTGACAACAATAATGGAAATAGCAGCAGCACGGAGCGCGCACAACAACATGCAGTAACAGCAACGAGAAAGTCAAACAAGGGTGTCAGGAACGATCAAAAACAAAATAAGTACGAATAATTATCGGTTGCTTAGTAACCAAAAACTGTCTTCCCATAGCCACCTTAATTTGCCATGACAATGGTGGTATCACTTATCAACGGCTCGATAACAAACAGCTCAAAGCCACAGTTGCCTCCCAAGATACAAACCGCACGAACCGCTTCGTGCTTTGTCCTGGTTGTTCTTCTGATCTTCGCCTTGTTTGGAAACATACTTGTCTGGGTTGCTTTCCTGTCCGTCAAGCGGCTACAAAAAGTTACCAACTACTACATCGTTTCCTTGGCGACGGCCGATCTCCTGGTCGCTACATTTTCTATTCCAGTATGGATCCTCATTACGCTGTCCCTTGTTGACCCCAAATCACTAGCGTACAGAGTATGGCTTGTTTTTGACATTGCATGTGGGACTGCATCTATTTTGAACTTGACATTCGTTAGTTGTGATCGGTATTTAGCGATCACACGTCCTTTTTCCTACCACACTCTGCTGTCCCCATCAAGAGTCTTAGCAACGATTGCATTTTCATGGAGTTTTGCAACTCTTGTGGCGAGTTTAAGATTCCGGTTCACGCGCTATGAATATCCTGTAATTGTTGCAGTCACGTCATTCTTTATCCCAACTTTAATCATGATGTTCACCTACTCTTGTATATTCCTTGTTGCGCGCCGCCATGCGCGCGTCATCAACGTTATCAGCGGTAATCAACCAAAGAATAAATTCAGCTATGTCACAGAAATGAAAGCAGCAAAGGTTATCGGGGTGGTGATTGGTGGATTCCTGGTCTGTTGGGCGCCGTTTTTGCTGACCAACCTTGCTCTTGTCTACTGTTCTTCATGTGAAGCTTCGTTTCCGTTTGTAGCAGCATATATCATGAAGCTCTTACAGTACACTAGTAGTGCTTTGAATCCGTATGTCTACACTTGCTTAAACTCCGAGTTCCGAATCGTGGTCAAGAGACTAGTTTGTGGGCGATGTGCGAAGCCTCCTCTTACCAGGTCCTCTCAAAGTAGCGTGCAGATGAATGAATTGGGCACTAGTAACTTGAAAACTTTAGGAACGCCTAGCGAGACACAGAATGACTTGGGTAATTGTGTAAAGATTTAATAGTTCGTCGAGCTAGAGCCGTATGGCTACGCACTTTCTATAGTTTATTAAAACAATCAGCTGTTGTTGTATTATCATATATCGAGATATTTAGTTTGCTTTCAATAGAAGTCATTTATTAATTACTATTCTCGAGTGAAATTTCGATAGGACATGACACGGGCAGTGTTTGCCTATATGTTATGAGATTCATTCAGCTGATTGATTCACAGAATACGGAATATACTCTTTGGTCGATAGTGATAGTACATGACGGGCAAGGTTTGCTTGCCAAATTGTAGACCTCATGAGATTTATTCAGTTGATTGATTCACAGCATTCAGAATACACTCTGGTTGATAGTACATGACGGGCAAGGTTTGCTTGCCAAATTGTAGACCTAATGAGATTCATTCAGTTGAATGCTCACAGCATTCAGAATACACTCTGGTTGATAGCACATGACGGGCAAGGTTTGCTTGTCAAACTGTAGACCTTATGAGATTCATTCAGCTGATTGATCCACAGCATTCAGAATACACTCTGGTTGATAGCACATGACGGGCAAAGTTGGCCTGTCAGTGCAAGCTTGTAATGATATTATTCATCAAAAAGGTATAACTAGCTAAAACTAGTGTGAGCTGCGTCGGTGTTTCTAATGAAACAGTAATGATGAAAAGGTAAATTATACACCGTGAAAAGATGAAAAAACTTACTGACGTTTCGGACGCTAGTCCTTCGTCGGAGTAAAAGAGAAAGAAGTGGTAGAAAGGAGTGTATATATGATAGAATAAGACAAAAGAAACCAATGAGAGCAAGGTAGGCAAGGAAACAAAAACAAACAATCAAAAGACAAAAGGAAAGGTTAGTTGAAAATAAAGCGTTCATTAATCCCGTTAAAGGGATTAATGAACGCTTTATTTTCAACTAACCTTTCCTTTTGTCTTTTGATTGTTTGTTTTTGTTTCCTTGCCTACCTTGCTCTCATTGGTTTCTTTTGTCTTATTCTATCATATATACACTACTTTCTACCACTTCTTTCTCTTTTACTCCGACGAAGGACTAGCGTCCGAAACGTCAGTAAGTTTTTCATCTTTTCACGGTGTATAATTTACCTTTTCATCATTACCATATTATTCATCACTTCAAATCGAATAAAATTATCAGGAATATGTATCATAATGGGGGAACAAAAACGATAAAATATAACCATGTTAAATTCCATTGTATGAGACACAAAATATATTAGTAATCAGACTAAACAGTTTGGTTAGTTTTATCATAAATCGCCGGAGCATTCGAAAACCTTGTTGATTTTCCTAGAAAGAAGATCAACAAAGCAGTTGCGTGAAATATCTCTAAACTGTTATCCGATAAGCTTTCTTTTTATTTTACATTCCTTTGGAATAGTTTAGATCTGGCAAGTTCCATTAGGCTCATAGTTTGCAATTTCATGCAACATTTTTCAAAATCGCGCAGTCGGTTACAAGCTGCAATGCCCCATGCAACCGTTCAGAGACAAGGTGCGGTCAATATCGAATGGATCCAATGATCGAGTAACAGGGGTTAAAATCGAATGGATCCAATTATCGAATAACACGGGTCAAAATCGAATGGAACCAATTATCGAATAACACGGGTCAAAATCAAATGGATTCAATTATCGAATAACATAAAAATCCTGAATTCTAAAAATAGTTATAAAATGGCGGCTTCATGAATATTCAAAAAATCATATATCTCTTGGTTTCCATATCAGAAATGAACAAGGTTTGCAATTTTGAATTCCTCATGTGCAATTCTTTCAAACGCGTCAGTTATAATTTTCCACTGAGGAGTATTTTGACTTTCCGTTAAAATTGATGACTTCATTTTCCCGCCAAAAATGTCAAATTTCAAAAAAAGTAAAACGACAGAGTTGTGAGATTTGTGAAACTCTTCAATGTTACCAAGTTTCAAGAAATTCTAATGAAATACAAAAAAGCGTTGCCAAAATGAAACATTTTTTAAGCCCTTCTAGCACGACGTGTCGTAATTAAGTAAGTCTTCTCGCTAAAACGAAGTTTCAGCACTCGATGTCTGGAAGATAGGCTTGGACTACTAAAACCAAAAACAGTAAAAATCCCACAATTATGTTTCTCAGTTGCGCTTAGTTTTACTAAACGCATCCCACATGGAAAGGAGTGAGTGTGCTTTCAAAGCCATCAGCTTCAGATACTCAAAAATTCAAGTTTGCTGGTCATAGCAAGGGTTAATCATCTACGATCTAGAGGCCGACTAACCTCTCCCTTAGGCTTCTGCCTAGCTTTATGATCCTGCCATACGACGGCTCACCACTCGATGTCTGGAAGTATGGTCCTAAATTAAAACATAAATTAATTATTTAATTTAATTAAGATATATAAATAAATTAAGAAAAGAAAAGATACATGCACTATAAACCACCGAAAACCCGGAAAACCAGTGCGCATCCAGTCCGTGGACGTCTGCTAGGTGCTGACCAAGGAAAACGCTGGCTCAGGTAGGAAGTTTGATGCCAGATTTTCCTGTCTGCTAAAAAAATAAACTTTGGTTTTCAGACAACTTTATGGCTTCGAAATGAATACGTTATGGCTTGCTTGAATAAATTTATTGGAGGTATTTTTTCTCTGAAACGGTTTTCATTTTCGTTTCTCTTTACGGCATAGGAAGCCCGCGCTACGACTAAAAGATATTTGTAAAATATACAGTATCTGCGTCTTTTTGACGGAAATACCTTTGCTACCCATTAAGAGGCGTTTTCAGTGCTATATAGTTTAAATTCACCGAAATATAATAGAATTTTCTAGGTGAATGATCCCTGATTCATGTAGCGGAGCGACCTGTAGTTACGTCACATTGATCATGATCGTGAGTTTCTTAGAAAAACGGAAATAAAATATTGTCAAGAAAGCAAAGAAATTGTGCTAAGGAAGCAGAAAAAGGATTATAATATATTAGTAATTTTTTAACATTGGATTTTTAGTTCAAAGAGGGATTTTTTTCAGGGGAAATATTTTGCTGATTAAGCGGCCGCGCTGTGAAAGGAAGTCTGAGATCGAGTACTAAAACCACTTAGTGCGTCTGTCTTCACGACCAACATGGCGGACGAAGAAGAAACTTTGACTTCAATCAACTCTACTCAGCCTAGAATCGTTTATATTCGACTAGGAAAAGACAAAACTAAAGATGATATACAGGATGAGATTTTTAAAGTGGTTAGGAAAGCGTTAAAAGGTACGGAAGCGAGTGAAAATGGAGGACAACAGGATAGAAACGTGGTGGTGTTGTCTGACTTTGATGCTCGTGGGATACAAGACGTAGTCATAGGAAGAGATTATGTTGGATTGCTTTTTAAAGATGGCCGAGTTTGTAGATTTAAGTGTCTTTGTAGAAATATCAAGCCTTCTACGAAGCGTAAGGCTTCGCCAAGTTCGGAGGAACAAATTTTTCAAGTTCAAAGTGATGAAGCATATGCAAGACGTTTGCAGGATCAACTTAACGCTAGAAACCTTAGTACTTCTGCTGGTTCTAGTGTCTCTGAGGAAACAATGTTTGGCTTAACAGAGCCGCCATTTAGGTTTGGTATGCCTTTAAATGAATCAAATCTCCTCGAAAGTGCTAATATTCCAGCTGAAATATCTTCAAGCAGCGCTGAACCTTTGGCAAACGTACCAGAATCAGACTTTGAAGCTGTAACGTCTTTGATTTCAGAGATTGCTGGGAGTTCTGAGAAAAGCGGGACTCAAAATGTGGTAGAAAATTCAGAAAGCAAAAAATTAAATTCTACACAATTGAGCTCAACTTCTGAAATAGCTAGTGCTTCAACTAGTTCAAGGAAGCAAAATAATGAAGCTTCAAATCAAAATTCTAGTTTTCCAGAAAAGTCTTTGAGTGATGTCAGGAACTTAGTCAAGAGTTCATCAGACTCTACCAACATTGGTAGCACAAAGGAGGATGAAAGTGTTCGCTCAAAAAGCTTGTCAGACCTGAACTCAGCATCTTCAGCAAGAACTTCAACACTTAATGTCGGACAGTCTTCTAGTCTTACAAATTTCAATACCACTAGAGATACTGTCCAGTCAACATTGAGTTTTATACCTCGTAGACCACCCCCTTCTCCGACCGTTGTCCACAGAACTATCTTAACAGCAGATCCAATACTTCTCAGGACCTCGCGACCTGTTTTTATCCCGTCTCATGTTCTTATTCCTTCTTTCTCACAAGCTTCGACTTCCGTTTACGCGTTTGATCCAAGAAGGCTTAGCAATACTTTTACTTCAAGGCCACCTATTCGTGTGTTTCAAAGATCAGGTCGTAGGCAAATAGCTAGTCCACAAGAATATCGCAGGAGTAGGGATAGTAATGTATTGAGGAGAGATCGTGGGAATGGTAGTGCTACAGAACAAAGTGTAGAAGAATCTGCTAGTGATTTTCATTATCCTGACATTGAAGAAATCGAATGGTTACAAACAGAAAATGTGAGTTTTATTGATTATTAGTAAGATTTTAGGCTTGAATATAAAAATGTTGCTGTGTTCGGTCAAAATACGAGTTATTATTTGATGATTATTCACCAAAAGCGAAGTGAATATCAGGGAATATTTACTGAGATGCAAGTCTTAGAGTGGCGAGGTAAATATTCATATGCTATTGACTCAGCCCATACGGGCTCGAGGACTGATATAAAAAACACATACTGACTGGCAGTTCTGGCAGTTATTGTATTCTATGTACTTTGCTTACACAAAATGGTAAAAACAGGTTTATGATTAAATGAAATATAAAACTCATGTCTAGGTAAATATTCACTTCCCCTTTGGCAAATAATTCTTAATTATTAACATGCATATTTGTATATGTAATAAGACTCTGTGCTGTCCAATTAAGAAATAAATGGATGAGGAAAATTCCGAGGGCTCACAAAATTAAATGAGGCCATAGGCCGAGTCCTGTTTGGCAGTCAGAGGAGTCTTTCTAGTCTAATTATTTCTTGATTGGGGAGTATGAAATCCCATTACCTATTAATTATATAGCTGCCTAATTAATCCCATATCAACAAGACCTGTCCAATTAAGAAAATAATTGGACAGTTACCTATATGGGATTAATGAGAAGCTGTATAACTAGGTTTGTAATTATTTTTGTATTTTCTGCTTAACATTATTTTTAGGGAGAACCAGTGAAATTTTCTCATATTGGGGCTCTTCATTCCGAATTTATTCTTGTTGAGGAACAAAATGGTTTGCTATACCATTGGCCCTACACTGTCGAGAACCACGATACCATGGAAACTGATACCATTGAGAATGAAATGCCAGATGTCGGCATTCCTAAGGCAAAATTGTCGCCCTTAATCCAGGAGCTAAAACTGGAAGAGGAACAAGTCGTTAAACTTGCAACATATGGGATTAGATGTACTCTTGTTACCAAGTCTGGGAAGATTTGTACTTTTTACGACAAATTCATGAGGGGTATGTGTATTTCTAGTCCAACTATAGCTACCCAAGCTCACATTATGCCATCATTACTTTATGAACACACTCACCGACCGTTTACTTTGCCTTGGCTAGAAGATGCTAATCTAAAAACAATTGAAATTTAAAACTTGCCTCAGTCCCTTGCTACTCTTTGAAATGGCCAATTAGTAATGTTTGTTGATTTTTTGACAGAGTGCAATAATGGTCAAGTCCCTGCCTTAATACAACAGCTCTCCCACCCTGCTGTTTACTTTCCTGAGCTGAGAGGAGACAGCGTCATCTCTGTAGACTGCAGTGAGTTCTTTTCAAGTGTGTTGACACATAAAGGAAAGATTTACTGGTGGTAAGTATGATGACACATGTGATAAGAACTGTTCAATCTATGAGTGAGTTGTGTGTAGTCTTTGAGTTAGCCATGTCCTGACTTAGATCAGCCCAGAGGTTGTTCCAGGGATGATCTGTGCGTTAGCCATGTCCTGACTTTGATCAGCCCAGAGGTTGTTCCAGGGTTTGATCTGTGAGTTAGCCATGTCTTGACTTAGATCAGCCCAGAGTTTGTTTCAGGGTTTGATCTGTGAGTTAGCCATGCCATGACTTAGATCAGCCCAGAGGTTGTTTCAGGATTCTATCTGTGAGCTAGCAATGCCCTGACTTATATCAGCCCAGAAGTTGTTTCAGGGTTCTATCTGTGAGTTAGCCATGCCCTGACTTAGATCAGCCCAGAGGTTCATTCAGGGTTTAATCTGTGAGCTAGCAATGCTATGAGTTAGACCAGCCCAGAGGTCGTTTTAGGGTTCGATCTGTTAGTTGGCAATGCCCTTACTTTGATCAGCCCAGAGGTTGTTACAGGGTTTTGATAAAATGTGTAGTGGTTTTGCTTCAAACTTTAATTCAGTAAGACAGATTTTTATGAAAAAGTGTAGATCTGATTACCAACTATCTCTCTGTTATCTGTTCTAGGGGACTTCTGCCATCAAAAGAGCGACAAGATTTCAAGCAGAAATTAAACAAAGAAAGCAGCAATAGCTGTAGTATCGCAATTAACAACAAGGTACAACTGCGTAAGCACTTACCTGGCTTTCCTGGTGCTTTGGTCTTCAAGTCGTCAGAAACCTACGGCCCACAACTTGGACGGCTTTTATCCCATGAAATGGAGGAAGGAACAAATCAATCAGCAGTCAAAATCAAAGTTGAACGAGTTCCAAAGGTAGTGACCTCACAGCCAAACTCAGGTTCTGCTTCTCCTATTGTTAATCTGCATTCCAGAGTAGAGAGCCCTTATCCTAAGGGTGCAGCATCTCCCCTACAATTAATAGCCCAAGAAGCACGGTCATCCAGTCCTCACACAAGCATAAGAAATCAGTCACGCCCAGAAACACCTGTTAAAAGTAACCCTAATGTTGAGACGTGGGATGTTAATGACGTTGTGTTTCTGGAAAGTGAGAGTAAAGTTCTTGGAACAGTTGCAGCCATTGATGGTCCTCATGTCATCGTCAAGGTTGATAATGTAAATATTTCTAGTGATTCATCATTGAGGGTTTTTAAAGTATCTGAATTAGAAACTGTAATGGAGGACACTGCATTAGAAAATGATGTTGCTTCTACTTCTACCTCTATTACCTCAAGTTCTATGTACCGAGGCTGTATTCAAAGTACTCCAAAGTGTATCCTAGATTCTAGTCGGGCATCAAATGCAGCTGATAAAGAGGTCCTCACTGGACTCAATCCTGTTGCCATGACAACAACTTCTACAGGGATATCGGTCCTTGTGCAACACAAAGAAAGTGAGAAAGCATTCTTTCTTGGCCCGGCAATAGATTCAGGGAACAATGAAAAGGTTTTTACCTGCTGTGCCGATTTGACGTTGTCAAGAGGAAATGATGATGCATGTGTTACTGTCGAGTCTGAAAGTGTTGCAAGTGAAGAAGCAGCTTTGACAGCAAAGCCTTTAAAGTCTGAAACTATAGGACAAAAAAGAAAGCATCCAGCAACAGAGGATTGTGACTATAAAGGCAGCATGTCGTCAAGTCTGCATCCTATAGAAAATGGCCGACCTACTCTACATAAATCACAAGGGTCTAGTGTTATTCTCCTGTGCGACAAGAACGGTTGTTTGTACCCACGGCCGTTTGGTACCAAGCTCTCTGAACCTTGTGCTATTGATCTCCCTCCTCTTCATTGTCTTGGGCTGGGACAGAAGCTTGGATAC
This sequence comes from Actinia equina, assembly GCA_011057435.1. NCBI lineage: Eukaryota > Metazoa > Cnidaria > Anthozoa > Actiniaria > Actiniidae > Actinia > Actinia equina. The sequence goes on from WHPX01000826.1 coordinate 417,511, forward strand.
ACAAGCAAGTGTGAGGCAGAGGAAAGGATTCTCATGGTATTTCTTGGTAAGATTCCTTACTGTGGTTTTCAATATTCTGCAAACTTGTTAGTTGCAAGCTGCACACTGAGATTCATTAATTTGCTCTTGTCATTCAAAAATAATCAGTTAGTAACTTTTATGTTCTTGAATGGTGGCAGTAAAAACCAATTGCACTGTATACTGATAATGAGGGAGAAGATGATAGTGATGGTGATGATGATTTTGTTGAGGATGATGATGATGACAATGATAATGATAATGATGAGTGTGGTGATATGACAATCATGTTGATGATAATGAAGATGTTGATAGTGATGATGATGATGATGATGATGATGATGATGATGATGATGACAGTGACGATGGTGGTGGTGATGATGATGATGTACCATAATGATAAATGATGAGAATAACAGTCCACGTCCAGTCTCATTTGACAATAATGGTGCATTACTGAAGACTTATTGTAATCCTCGCATCACATTTATGTTCTAGTATTCAAAGAACAGAAGTTAATACCAGCCATCCAGTCAGGCATTGTATCCAAAGTCCAAGATATTCTTGATTTTCTTGAACAATCATGCATGACAACTCACAAAGGAAAGACTGCTGCCTGCATCACAGGAGTAAAAAAACTTGCACGAGAGGCTGATAACAGCAAGGCGTGGTCACCAAAGCCAGTAGCAAAAGAGGTAAGCATGTTTCATAATTATTTTGAAAACTTTCAGAATATGGATAAAATAGGGAAGGGCCTAAAGATGATGCAGTCCTGATCGCCTTAGCAGTGAAGCATAAATTCACAACTATTTTACCACAAATGTGAATTTTCTCACTTTTTGATAAGAGGACATACCAACCAATTATGAATCACTCGCACACAGAAACAGCACATGCTGAAAAATTTTGTAGAGTGAGCTATAAACAAAAAATTGCAAAATCTTCTGGTACAATTTGGAATTAATAGGCACTCGTAATGTTTTGAAAGTTCTTGTAATTGCATGAGCCTTTAGGAGAGTGCAATTGAAGAACTTTAAAAACATTACAAGTGTCTATTAACTCCAAATTGAACGAGAAGATTTTGAGTTTTTTTGTTTATAGCTCACTCTACAAGATTTCAGTAAAACATGTGAATCGACGCCATTCATCTTTGTCTATTTGGTGGCAATTTTTTTCAGTCCATCATGCAACTGAAATGCATAAAAAAGACTAGTTCTTAAGGCTTTTATTTTTTAAACATGTTTTTTAAGTACAAAATGATAGAAAAAATTGTTTTGACATTATTGATATAATTGTGCTTTTAGAACAGCGATGAAGTGTCCAAGACACCAGTATTCAGTCATGGAGTGATGAATATCATCAACGAGCACACAAGCTCAAACCAGAACGTCATGCATGTATGCTGCACAAATCCTGCCTACTTGACGACAGAAACTCAAGAGAACGAAACTGTGGATATACTCCTTGCTGAGTTGAACAAAGGTAATCACCTCACTGGATAATGGTATTGATGGCTTCACTACGGACCTTAGGGAGAGTTCATAATTTATGGGGTAGTGGGATTTAATATTTTTGGGGTGGTGGTCCCCTACTCACACATACATGTACAGTAATACTAAATATCACAGACCCCCTTTCCCAGTCGACAAAAAGTATTTTTGATACTCCCCTCTCTCATTGTTACCCCTCCCCCCTCATTGTTACCCCTCCCCCCTCATTGTTACCCCTCCCCCCTCATTGTTACCCCTGCCCCCTCATTGTTACCCCTTCCCCCCTCATTGATACCTCTCCCCTTTCACTGTTACTTGTTAAAATTGCTGGACCCCCTCCAAGCATGTGCAGTAGCTTTTGGTAGCATTGTCCTTACTAGAAACCAGAGGATGATCACAGAGCATGGGAAACTGTTCAATGCATGGAAAACCATCACTCACCATCACACATACAAATAGTAGTTAATTGTAAGTATTTTTCCAGGTTTATCAAAGTCCACTCCGCCTTCAAAACACATTGAAGTAGCTGTTCTTGATAAACTGCTGAATCATAGGGATACTGGCAACAAACTTCATTTCAATGGTATGTTCCTGTCCTGTTCAGTTCTGTCTGAAAATTAAGGGCTACACTTTTGTGATGTAAATCGTGCTTATCAAGGTTTTGTTTTGTCCACAGCTCAAGGATCGTGATGCTAAGGGCTGCACTCCATTATGCTGTCCATCCAGTGTCACAACTTCAAGGCTGCACTATATGTCCTGGATTTTGTTGCTAAAAATAAAGGTATATTTCCCTCTCCCTCTCTTGCCTCTTTCGAGTTTTCATATCTCCCTCCCTCCCTTTCTCCCTCCATCCTTTCATTCTTCCCTTCATCCTTCCATCCATCCTTCCATCCCTCTCTACATCCCTTCTTCCTTTTGTCCCTCCCTCCATTCATTCTTCCCTTCTTCCTCATCTTCCTCCATCTTTCCCTCCATCTTTCCATCCTTTGCTCCTTCCCTGCATCTCTCCCTCCCTCCCTCCTTCCTTCCCTCCATCTTTCCATCCTTTGCTCCTTCCCTCCATCTCTCCCTCCCTCCCTCCTTCCTTCCCTCCATCTTTCCATTCCTCTTCATTCACTTTTTCATTCATTAGAGCATCCATTTATTAATTCATTTTTTCATCCTTCCATTCATATTTTCTGTCTTCATAATCCACAGGCAAACAATTTGGTGACTGTGAGATATCACTAGAGACAATGATCTTCCCACCAACCTTCAGTGGTATCACCCCTCTCCATGCTGTGGCTCTGGCCTGCACTGAAAACCTTCCAGCTAGTGGACTTGGAAACAGCTTGACAGTGTCTAACCTTCCTTCTGGATATACACCAAGAATTCTATTGAAGCTGTTCCAATCAAGATATCCATCAGCTTACAGAGCTACAATACCACCGCTTGCAGAAGCAAAGAAGGTAGCTCTTTCCTCACTTTCTTTCTTTCCTTCTTTATTATTCCCTTCCCTGCTTGCTTGCTTGCTTGCTTTGTTGCTTGCTTCCTTGCTTGCTTGCTTGCTTTGGTGGTTGGGTCCTTGCTTTGGTGGTTGCTTGCTTGCTTGCTTTCTTGCAAAACTGATTTGTGCCCTGTGCTTTACTACAGTTCATATCAGCATTTTTTCCATTCAACATCATTCTTTCATCATGTAGTATCCAAGAGCCAAGACGCCTAAGCAGCGGCTTCTAGAGAAAGCAAAGAATGAAAAGGGTAACACAAAGAAGATGGAAAGCACAAAGAAAGTAACACTAGATCCAACATCCACACCTGGAGTAACCCCAAGGCTGGGCCCTGGAGGAGGTAACAGGATCCCTACTGTGGGCAATAGAAGGGAGTCACTACAAGGTATGTGTGAGAAGAATTGTACATTATTGAACCCTATAACAACCTCGGGGCTGATCTAAGTCAGGACATGGCTATCTCCCAGATAGAACCCTGAAACAACCTCTGGGCTGATCTAAGTCAGGGCATGGCTAACTCACAAATAGAACCCTGAAACAACCTCTGGGCTGATCTAAGTCACGGCATGGCTTACTCACAGACCAAACCCTGAAACAACCTTAGATCATCCCTGAGTTTGTTTGAGGGTTTGTTCAAATCAGTGTTTCTTTGTTAAGTATTTGTACTCAAATCAGTAATGCCTCGTTGTAGGGATGGTGACGTTTTCAGATCCAAAGGAGCTGCGACAAGCATTAATAGAAATGGACAAACACATGGTATCCAGTGAGACCATGGTACCTGAGGGTGGTCTGGCTAGTCTGGTACAGCATGTGCTACATGTGAAACTTACTGAGGTAAAGATTAAATTGCCAAGAATTGACGATTCTTAAAACACCAGTGTATGGGGGCTAAGCCTTACCTCTGAGTCGGTAAACAAAAGCAGAACTTAGAATAACAAAACAAGCAACTCCTGGATAAGTACAAGAATTGACGATTCTTAAAACACCAGGGTATGGGGGCTGAGCCTTACCTCTGAGTCGGTAAACAAAAGCAGAAATTAGAATAACAAAACAAGCAACTCCTGGATTAAAGGCGAAGCCCACTTGTACTTGATGTTGATTAAAAATGGTGGTGATGATATAGACTTATTGGTGATGATAATACTATTGATAATTGTTGTTGTAGTGGCGATGATGATGTTAGTAATAGTGATGACAACATCGTTCTAGGTGCTGATAAAAAAAAATCTTGTTCAAAGAAAATAACCTAATCAGGGCACGAAATTAACGATCGCAAACTCCCAAAATGCAGATGAAATTTTGTATTTAGCGAGTGACAAAAAATTCAATTGGCTAAGTTTTGCCAGTACGACCACAATCCAGAAATTGAAGGACTGGAAAGTTTAGCACCCACATCAAGTAAAGTTTGTTATCCACCGCGTCCCATCGCTAGTGACTTTGAAATTTTTGCTAATGTGAACAAAACGTACTAGCAAGGTCTTGCTAGTGGGTTTAAAAGTTATTTTCGTGCCCTGCTAATGACGCCTAGTACATATTCTTGTTATATTCAGCTTGAAAGCGATGATGATGACAAGATGGAGATGGAAGTAGGGATCAGAGGTGGTGTCTACAATGTTTCTACAGCAAGTGGTACAGCTAAAATTAGCAGAAAAACACAAACCACTGATGCGACTAGTAGTCATCAAGGGGTAGGTACATGAATCTTTGAAGAAAAAGAAAAAAAGAAGAGAAAAAATATCATTGAAGTGTTATGTTCTTTTTTTCTTCAGTCTGTAGATGACGACTTGATATGCCAATTGTTTGCTCGTGTATTGTCGTACCATGAGGTAAGCTTGGGTTGTGATTGTGTGACTAGTTAATCACGCAACATGTTGCGTGACATCAGTCTTGTTACGTGTTTGCTACATCACTTTTATTGTCCTACCAAAAGGTAAGGTTAAGGTTGATTGCTTGACTTGTTGTTCACAAAAATAGGCCCCTTGCATGTGATGTCAAAGCAGCTCGATCTGAGCTGACTCGTGGTCTGGAATTGGACAACATTACACCCAAGCCTAGGAGGTCTATTAGTCTCAGTGATATAGGTAACGATCTTTACTTTCTGTCTCTCTTTCAGATGGCTACAGCTGCAAACCAACAAGAAGAAACCGTCCTCTCATTCTTCGTCAACAACTCTCGCTGGCTCAAACTTACCTCGCATCAAAAGCGACGCCTACTAAAATACAGCACCAAATTGATTGGCTCCCAAACTGACGACACCACGAAACAACCCAGATCATCTACACCTGATCTCAGTAAAGCTTCTAATGATATCACTGCTGAGATCAAGATCAAGGGATCAAGTGGATCGTCCGCTGCAATTGAGAGCAACCTCTTGGCTCAGTTGGACGAGATCTCCAGTAGTTTTAAGAGTCTTGTTGATACACTAGCGGCTCTGGAAGGAAAGGTGGCTGAAGAGATGGAAGAAGAGAACGTGGAAACTGACAAGACGACGAAGCCTTGAAGGACCTAATAGCGAAGGTGCTTCTAGTACCGCGGGGAACCTTATTGATTTCAGTGCTCCATCCCCTGAGGGAAGCGTGTCCGAGAAGGACGAGATGCTTCCTATTCTTATCCAACTGGCGCAAAACTGGCCATGTGTTGCGACAACTATACTGGGGTACTACCCTGAGCTTACTCGAGAAAGTCCCATGGAGAGCTCGGATGGAGATTCACATGTGGGACCTAGGGGCCAAGATGGGACTACTAGATATGTCCCTAGTAGATCTTGTAGTATTGACGGCTTTGTTGTTGAACTTCTTGCGAACGCAGACAAATCTGTACTGATTACTCTCGTAGAGACGATTATCAAAGAAATGAATAAATACCCCCAAGAGGTTTTACTAGAGGTAACCCAACAGTGCCAAGACACCGGAGGCCCGTACACCCCGGGTAGGCTTGCTATTACCGTAGGGATGAAGTTCCTACGCGCTGTTGTACGGCAGATGTCGGTACATCTTAGCCGTAGTGGAGTGTCGTATGTTGATTTGAGAAGCCGGCTCGCATCAAGCTCTTCTTCATCATCCCCATCTTCATCTGTAACGTTTGGATCGGATCAAAATAGCAGTGTTGAGTTCAAACACAAAGCAAGGTTAGCACATCCTCTCTTGTCAGTCCTGTGGTATATCATTTATGCTTAAAAATCGTTTTACCACGAATGACGTCATCTGCCCTTGTCATCATGACGTAATAACCTAATATTATTGCCATGCAATTATTTACTGCTATTGAATGACGTCACACCAAACCGAATGACGTCACTACACGCCACATTCCAACGCAAACATGTCAAGTTGTTTTTCTGTTGCAGAATGATCCTGAAATCCTTTTCCTGGTTGGGAATTTACGAACTTGTTCAAGCAGCAGAAGCGACGGTCCTTCCTGTACGAGAGGGCGTGGCTAAAGCTCAAGCTAAATCCACTGGAGCAAGTATCAGTAATAATATTCCCACCCATACGGTGTTTCCTGGTGGAAGATACGGGGGAAGACGACCAGGTCAGTTCACTAATGATAATATTAATAATTATATAATATTTATTAATAATTATATAATATTTATTAATAATTATATAATATTTATTAATAATTATATAATATTTATTAATAATTATATAATATTTATTAATAATTATATAATATTTATTAATAATTATATAATATTTATTAATAATTATATAATATTTATTAATAATTATATAATATTTATTAATAATTATATAATATTTATTAATAATTATATAATATTTATTAATAATTATATAATATTTATTAATAATTATATAATATTTATTAATAATTATATAATATTTATTAATAATTATATAATATTTATTAATAAATAGTTAATATTAATTAATAATAATGCTAAATCCACTGGAGCAAGTATTAGTAACAATATCCCCCACCCATACAGTATTCCGTGGTAGAAGATACGCGGGGAGACGACCAGGTCAGTTCACTAATGATAATATTAATTATAAGTAATAATCTATTTGGATCAGCATTGTTTCTATATTTGATATTGTGGTTATATTTGATTTGATTGTGTTCGATTAGGTATCCGTGTTAGTCAGTATGATTCTAGAACAACCAATCAAGAAGCCATGCTGCGCACCGCCTCCAGGTATGTAATCTTCGATTGGTTGATTTTCGACACGTTTGTTTATCTCGTTTTACATGATGTGCTCACCAAGTTACTGACTGATTAACTGAACTCAGTGGCTGACATGGCTGACAAACCGACCAAGCTGACTGACGAACGTAATCACTGACTGTCCAACTCCCTTGCTGACTGACTGACTGACTGACTGACTGACTGACTGACTGACTGACTGACTGACTGACTGACTGACTGACTGACTGACTGACTGACTGACTGACTGACTGACTGACTGACTGACTGACTGACTGACTGACTGACTGACTGACTGACTGACTGACTGACTGACTGACTGACTGACTGACTGACTGACTGACTGACTGACTGACTGACTGACTGACTGACTGACTGACTGACTGACTGACTGACTGACTGACTGACTGACTGACTGACAGACAGACAGACAAACAGCCTTGCTTATTGACTGACTGACTGTCTAAATAACTGAGTACTTGATTAATTAAAGCACTCAATGGTGTATTTTTTCTTCAGGCTACTTAACAGTAACCAGACTGCTACAGTCCAACAGTGTCATGGTACCCGCCTGGCTGCCTTAACAGAGGACTCAAGCTCTCCCCCAAGGAGACTAGCCTCCACTCCACCAATATCTCTAAGAGGGTACTCACGGACCGCTAGGAGAAGGGAATCCCTCATGGACAGTGATAGTGACACAGATGACGAGACGGGGAACCTTTTTCGGAGTGTTATGGACGAGGATAATGAAATGGATATTGAAGATAGTGATTCGTCAAGTGTTGCTATGGCGACTGGGCTAAATATTGAGCACCCTTACGCTTGGGCGTTAGATGGAAGGCTGTTTGGTGCTGGAGAAAACAATTCGCAGAATAATCTTCAAATTAATGTAAGAAATAGGTTGTTTGTTGTTATTGTGTAATGATTACAGTAATGTTGATGATGATGATAATAATAGGTGATGATATATGATGATGATGATGGTAATAATGGTGATGCATGATGGTTATGATAATGATGTTGTTGATGATGATGGTAAGGAATAATGGAGAGTGATAAAGGAGAGTGATATACAACAGTGTTATTTCTCATTTCATTTATTATAAAAATGTCACGCAACGTTACGCTAATTGCAATTTGTTTTTATTCCTAGTTTACGCATTACATCAACAATATTGTCACGCCACCAAGTGTACATACGGGCAACTGCTACTTAACACGGATGTACTCCAGACTCGTGAAAGAATCAATCGACCTTATCAATTCCAACCAATCAGAGGACAACAGTGCGTCCAAAGAAACAATTGTCACAGAAGAACCAGTTTTACAGGTTTTGGTTATGAACACGGATGAGTGTGGAAACATACTTGAACAAGTGACGTCACTCCTCGATGTCACGTGGGTTTGGTTGGCCAAAGTGTTGGACGTCGTAGAGGGTCAGTTACAACATGGCGAAGGTTTTGATACAAAGGTAATTTTTTAATGTGACAAATCTTGCGTGACACTAATATATAGCGTGACAACTTACTATGCATAGTGGGGAAGAGGCAGCATGTGAAGCCCGTGACGGTGTTAGACAAAGTTCTAGCAAAGGCTTATTCTGTGATAATGAACATGGTGCATTCTGGTCATGCTTGGGTACAAACATGACTATAAGAAGGTAAACGGAAGATGCTTGGACCCAACCTAGACCAGAGTGCACCTTTTTCGCTATCGCAAAATAGGCCTCCACCCTACATTTTCTATGTATTTGACAAATTTATGAGAATATATTTATCACGTCCGATGAAGGACATACGCTCCGAAAACTTTTACGTTTGAGTGGACTTTTACTTTACTTTACAGGCTTATTAAAAGAAAAGTAAGAAAGTATTTCTACAACATTATTTTATCTTTTCCAGAGATACTTGGCTACCCTACAGCGACCAGAGGACTCCGATTTCACACCAATCCCTCGCTCATCAAGCACTAACCGCCCCGGGTCCACACCTGAAGAATATTTAATGTTTCTACTGCGATCACATACCAATGAACATGACGATACGTTACCAGTCATTGATATGTTATGGTGAGTATTGTGACCCCAACGCTGGGGGGCCTGTGTATTTTTTTTAAGATTAGAGGAGATGGGAAGAGAACACGCTAGAACACCTCTTATATTATCCATCTATTGATGGTTTTCAAGCATTCCCAAGAGAGTCAAGATGGAAGCCGTGATGGGGGTGTTAACAAAGGAAGTTATGAAAAGTGTTGTTAATTACCGCCAGCGTAACGTGCAATAAAAGATTACGTTTGCATATCCACATTATTTCGCAGTAACCCTTGTTACTATCCTCAATCACAGATACCGGTCCAGGCATTTCGTTGAGCATGCGCAGTAGGAATTATAGGGTCCTAAGATATAGAAGGCCTTGTTTTGAAGTCGAATTTAAATATAAAATTTCAATGTATTTGTTTACAGCTACGAACACATGGTGTACATTCTGGATTCTTTTATTTACTGCACCAAGCGCTGGCCCAAATCACAAAGTATACTCGATAGAAGCATCTCGTCCATCAGTAGCATGGACGGAGAAGAATCCACTTCTAGTGTGTCTTTCACCGATGTAACCCCCGCAAATAGTGAGACTAGTCTCCATGGTAACCAAGCAAATCCTCGGCGCAGGCGCAATAAAGAAAGAGAAGATTTTATCAAGTTTTATGGCATGAATGTAGCCGGGAAGGACCGGGACGAGTTTCTGAATAACATACAAGCCACTCTGCAGCAGAAGTCCCGGATGCTTGTTCCCAAGGCAACCTGGGAAGTGTTCACCCATAACGTCGGTACTCTAAGAATGAAGTCAGTAGAGGAAGCTAGTCAGGCTGGTAGAACCAGAACTGACGTAGAGAATGCACTTCCAGTTACGTTTGACCGCGTATCAAGGTACATTCGGATAGAGTTTCCACTTTATTAACAAATAACAAATACGTATAATGTTGACACAAGGTGTTGTTATTTCCAAAGGCAACCATATCCTTCGCCCTTGGTTCACAGCTGGTCAGTGGATCAAATCATAGAGAGATGGAAAATCTCCGTTGATTTGTTTTCCCGCCTTTTTCTCGCCGACGGGCCTGGTGCTGAGCGGGACAGTTTCTTGGCCGCACGAGCTGGCGTGGCGGGAAGATTGGCAAGGTAAGATTTTTACTTTTTTTAATTGATTTGATGGTAAAATGTGATGGTGGTGATGATAATGATGATGACAGTGATGATGATACCTGATGGTGATACATGATGATAATGACAGTGATGATGATACATGATGATGATGCATGATGATGATGATGACAGTGATGATGAAAAATGATGGTGAAATGCAATGATGATGATGATGATGATGACAGTGATGATGATACCTGATGGTGATACATGATGATAATGACAGTGATGATGATACCTGATGGTGATACATGATGATAATGACAGTGGTGATGATACCTGATGGTGATACATGATGATAATGACAGTGATGATGATACCTGATGGTGATACATGATGATGATGACAGTGATGATGATACCTGATGGTGATACATGATGATAATGACAGTGATGATAAAAAATGATGGTGAAATGCGATGATTATGATGACAGTGATGATGAAAAATGATGGTGAAATGCAATGATGATGATGATGATGATGACAGTGATGATGAAAAATGATGGTGAAATGCGATGATGATGATGACAGTGATGATGATACCTGATGTTGATACATGATGATGATGACATTGGTGATGAAAAATGATAGCGAAATGTGATGATGATGATGATGATGAAGATATATGATGGTGAAATATGATGATGGTGATGTTGATGGTGACAGTAATAATGATGATGATGACGGTTTTAATCACAATTGATGGTGGTAAAGATCGTGATGATACATAGTAATGGATGACACAACATCTTTTTCAAGGTTCCGTCGTACCATCGTCTACTTAAGAGAATCAGTAACTGCAGATTCTCAACAAGGGGGCCTAGCCTTCGGAGGTCTCGCAGGGAGAGTGGGAACAACTCTATCAATCGCTGTCAAGAGAATTCGACTCCTGGAAGACACGCTAAGAATTCTAGGAGAGGTAAGTTGACCATAATAGACCATAATAGAGTATATAAAGGATACATGTAGTAGCTACGGGTCGTGATTGGAAGGATGGTGTGTGTTGTACTGTGTACGTACGTACTGTAATCATCTAATTATAAAACAGCTACCACTCTTTCTACCTTTACTTCTTAATGCCGTACATGCGTACTATAGAACCCCTCTATAAGCCGTTCCGAAGTTGAGTAAAAGCTGGGTCAAGTTGGCATTGCAGTGCACTGTGGGAGCTTTTAGGGGAGGACATGGACCCCAGCCTAGAAAAGTGTCACTTAAAACAGTTCCACAATGCACTGCAATTAAAACTCGACCCAGGTTTTTCCTCTACCTTTGAATGGCTGATAGCACAAAAATCTCTCCGTCCCATCCAATTCAATTCATTTTTTCAATACCAGTCTTGGTATGGTAACAGACTTTCTTATCAATGTGGGATATTTTTTTATTTCAGATGCAGCCGTTTCATTACAGTAATTTTCGTGCTAAATTTGAAGGAGAAGAAGGCTCTGGTCCTGGTGTTAACCGAGGATTCTTCGCTGCTGTAGCCAACGCGCTTAAGTCAGATGATAAGGTAATTCTTCTACCTATACATAACGGCTGCCAATATGGCTATTAAAAACGTGCAATGAACATTTCCGGTTTTGAAAAACAAGATGCATTGTGGTCTATCTTGGGTACAAACAACACAATGTCAGGCATGATAAACGAAACATGTTCGTACCCAATCTAGACCACAATGCACCATGTTCATATAAGACATGATCAACAAAAGAAAAAATGTTTGTACCCAAGTAAGACCACAATGCACCATGTTCATATAAGGCATGATGAACAAAAGAAAAGATGTTTGTACCCAAGTAAGACCACAATGCACCATGTTCATATAAGGAATGATGGGCAAACGAAAAGATGTTTGAACCCAAGTAAGACCACAATGCACCTTCAATATCTTAAAAGTCGCATATAATCTTGTTTATTGACAGCTCCCACCCGAGACAACCTCTCTTCTACATGAGCCTGGGAAGCTTCCAGAACAGAGCGGCTTTTACGCGCCTAAACCATTTGCTTCGAGAGAATCTACGATAAGGAACTACGAACAGCTGAAGGTATGCTGTAGAATGAGGAAAAAGGAATAAGAGAGAATGGAAAGGGATGAATGAAAAATGAACTTATTAATCAGGAAAATAAAGGACAAGAAAGTGCATGGAATGCTTTTGAGAATACGATTCTTTCGTATCCATATTCCTTTCTACTCATGCACAACCGTCGAACAAAGAAGTGATACTCCAGGGAATAACACTTATTCTGAAATGGGGAAACATTACGCCCAAGGCAAAGACGTTTATAAGCATTGGTTGACTTATTTTTATTTAACTTATGGCATTTTTTTAAGTTGTCGTGTTCTTTATCTGTAGACTCGTCGTCTCAAGATGTTCACAGCCGTCGGCAGATTCCTTGGACTCAGCTTGTGGTTCAATAATACCGTTCCACTGAATTTTAGCAGACATGTGATCAAGTTTCTGTTGGATAGGTGAGAATTAGAACTATTAAAGACTGGGTATTACGAGCGCAAACCGCTTGCGCTTAATTAAATACTTTGTATTTTTCACTGTCTTCGATATATAAAGGATAAAACACGTTTGCGCGAGTGGTGAAAATACTTCACGAGCAAGCGTAGCCACCCAGTGAAATATTTTTCAACACAATAAGATACATCGCATATTATACGGACACATTCACCAAAAAAACTTGTTGAACGCGCGTTAAAAAGGGCGGAAAGTCCTCGATATCACTAGCGAGGATATGGAAAATATGTCCCAGAGGTCCCGGTTGTAGTTTGTACGAAAAATACGAGTGGCGTACTTCCCAGTTACAAATTCATGTCTATATATTAAATATATTTATCTCTGTGTATTGTTATAGGGATGTCACATGGGAAGACTTGATATTTTTCAATGCTGACCTTTTCGAAGGCCTCAGTCGAATGATGATCGATGCTGCACATCCGCTGATGACGTCAGAGAGGTTCCAGGCCACTTACTGCTGTCATTTTGAGGTTAGTCAGCCAATCAATAGAGGTTTTGCAACATGACGTGCCCATCCCATAATACAGCTTGGGCTGCCTCAATTGATGTTAGTCAGTCAGTCTTTCAGTTGGTTGGTCGATCCGTCATTTGGTCGGTCCGTCAGTCGGTCGTTCGGTCGGCTAGTCAGTCAGTTATTGAGGACACGTTTATCTTTCTATGTCAGTCGCCTGTACTTTGAAAAACCTCTGCCCTGTTCAACCACTTCCTTATTCACTTGTCTATGTTCTTTCTTACCATCTTTTGTGTTTTCCTGCAGACTTCCGTGGGGGGTACTACTGAGGAGTTGCTGCCTGGTGGCTCTCAGATTCCTGTCACACCAAGTAACATCTTTAAATATGTTAGGTAAGAAGCATCAAGGAATTATCTTAGCAGAGGGATAAGGAGTAGAGTAAAAAAAATCCCGTGGGGGTGGGGAAGGGAAAATATTCACGAGAAATTGGCCTAAAAAAAGAATGGTAGTATGAAATTCCTATATTCTTTCCATGGTTGATCAATGTTAGAGGGTGGAGGATGGGGTAAGGCGTAAAATAAATACCCCAGGGGGAGGGAGTTGGGGAGAAACTGGATATTCCCAATCAGTGTTTAGCGTTGGGGCGCGACAAAAATTAAGACATTAATATGCTATGGGGTATTTCCAGCGTTGTGATTGGTTAGTGTCTTCACCACAGGCATCCCACTTATCCGGTATGCTATCTATCTTCCAGGTTGTATGCTACTAAAGTCATGGTCGGGTGTGTAGAGGAAGAACTAAGGTGTATGAGAAACGGTCTCCATGACGTCATACCCTCTGAACTCCTAGTGACTCTTTCCCCTGAGGTACGTACGATCCACTAAGCACATTTTTATTCTTTCTTCATAGACGTTTTCAATACAATACAATACAATAGAAGTTTATCCAGGAGGCAAATAATAAGTAACATACAAAAAATAGTAAGAGCAAAAACTAACACGCAGCAAAAAGTAGCAATAAATAAGCACCCCGAAAGGAAGTTTAGGTTAACATACAAACGAAACAAAAGCATCGCTTTTCCCTTTCCTTGAGTGACCACGAAACAGTGGCTCCAAAGTCGAGTTTGAACTCGATAAATACAGCAAATGTATGAACAGTTCAAGTCCAATCTCGACTTGGACCCATTGTTTCATAATGAGCCAATCAAATTTAGGAATGGTGTCTACTGTTATTTGTAATATCGGATCATTTTTTTCCCTTTTACGTTTGTGCTTGCGTCTCTGGTAAAAACAGGCTTATCTATTTTGGATTGATTTTTTTCTAGGATTTTCAGCTTCTTCTGTCAGGTGGTACAACCGACATTGACATCTCGAGACTGCGTACTTTAATCACGTTTACTAACAGTAATGGTTGTTCTAAGGACATTTTGGAACGATTTAAGAGGTAGGTTCCTGTCTGTACAAATATACAAACAAATAAATCTTCTCTTCATCCGTCATGTAGGTCTATCTATCTGTCTGTCTGCCTGCCTTTCTGTTTTTCTGTTTGTCTGTCTGTCCGTCTGTCCGTCTCAGTGTGTCCATCCGTCATGTAGGTCTATCTGTCTGTTTGTTGTCTGTCCTGTCGGTCTCAGTGCGTCCATCCGTCATGTATGTCTATCTATTTCTATCTGTCTGTCTGTCTGTCTGTCTGTCTGTCTGTCTCTCTGTCTGTCTCTCTGTCTGTCTGTCATTGGTCTTGCCACACAAGCATAATGCTAAGAACGAACCATTCTTTGCAGGTGGTTTTGGTCTATTGTGCAGAAGATGACTGCCTTACAGCGTCAACAGCTATTGTATTTCTGTACTGGTAGTGCTGTTCTTCCTGTGATGAATGATAGACGTGACCCTGACCAAGGTAACAATTATTTCATCCTTAATTTCATTATACACTTGTATTTTTATTTTCACATTTATTCATTTAAAGTTTGTCTTGCTTACACAAAATATTATATCAACTAACATAACAATCGTTAAATTTAACCTTAATTAAAGCTTGCGGCCAATAAATAAAACTGCATGTTTGTAAAACTTCTCCACTTTCGCAAAACATAAATATCCGAATACATGACACTATTTGCTCAAAGATAAATCTCCTTTGGTAAATAGTACTGCATGCAATATTGTGAAAACACTTGGCTACAAGCTGTACCTTCTGCACTACGTAAATTACATCACGTAAATCGTGTTGCATTCGATCCAAGTCCATGCTTTTCACTTCATTCCTGATCCCTTATCCGCTTTCCTGAATTCTAACGCCAATTCCGGTTTTTAATTATGACTCCAAGATCTGAGCATCACTGTCGACGTGATCAGCGGTAACACCAAGGCGTTGCCCATGGCAACCACATGTGGTCAGCGGATGAGCATACCTCTCTATCCATCGAAGAGAATCCTAAAGAAAAAGCTTCTTCAAGCAATACAGTGCCAAAGCTATGGCTTGGGCTAGTTACCAGTCCTCTGTCGGCTAATGCAAATTACATTCGGGATGTCAATTGCTGTAACACCTGACATTCTTGGATTGGTTTAAATCTCTCTGGAATTTGAAAATGGACTTTCAAGTCATCTGTGATGACGACCAGCTGTGATGTCATACATCTGGGACTTCTTAGATTGATTATGATCGTAATTACCACACGCACTTTATTTTTAATGTTACCGATAAAGATGAAACGTAAATTGTTTGCCGCACAATTCGTATGACCGGGATTCCTATGGTAAAACGTCGTGGTTATTTTTATTAGAAAAATTATGTCCGGGTTCCCTGTGGTGTGACATCATTATTTTACAAAATACATAAAGATTGCTGGCAGGGACCCTTTCGAGACAAGAAATGAACTTTTTGTAAATGATAAATTTGTGTGATGCTTTAATTAGTAAACATTTTACTGAGCTTTAGAAGATGATAATTGTTTAAAACAGTCAATAATTTCGATGGCTGTACAGTCAGATTGATGGTTAATTAGTTATTAATAAATAATGATTGCTAAAAAATAATTGGATTTTTAAACCTTGTTAACTCGTCTTGTGCGCAATGTTGCTTGCCAGTGGTGAAAGTGGGTGTTTCAGTTTGGCCTATTGGTTGGTGTGGTCGATTTATCTATCGGTTGCTCGATTTGTTCCGCCCATTTTTTATATTTGGTCTGTAGGAGTGATTTTTTTGACACCTCTCGTATACGATCGCTTGCAAAAACTGGTCGGCCTATCGTGAGTTCGTGGGTCTACTGTTGATTCAACGTTCACCTCTCTTATACAACCGCTCGAAAAACCAAACAAAAGCAAACACTTTGCGAATAGGCCATTTGCATTATGGCGTCATTTTACTACCACTACCAAAATGCTTCGTGAATTTTCTTTCTTATTCAAATTCGTAGTTCCTCATGGGAATAGTGAGACAATTGGTGCTAATTAACAGGACAAAAGACAGTGTGCAATGGAGTCTGGTAGTGGTAGTAAATGACGCAATAATGGAAATGGCCTATTAAAGCACCCTTTAGTAAACAGCTGTTTATTCACTTCTATGTACAAACAAAAACATTTATTGCATTGAGGTAGATTCAACAGATAAAGCGCATCAAATAGAATGAGGATGTTTGAGGGGGGTCTGTAAGAGTTTGAGTCTGGAGAACCGTTAGGTATAGAGGGTAGTTTTCTTCAACGCAAATAATTTTTACCTTTGGGATCCTGCTTGGTATCCTTTTAATAAAGGGTGTCTGCTGAATAGAGGTTTGTTTTATAGTGAAAACAGTGGTACCTCTATTAAGTGGACACTTTCAAGACCTTGCCTGGTGTCCTTTTAATAAAGGGTGTCTGCTTAAGAAGCTTGTTTTACAGTACATATAGAACTAGTAAATTGTATGCTTAATGAAGGATGTCCGCTTATCAGAGATATCACTTTGAAACGAATCAATTTTGAAACGTCAGAATTCTTTCATAATATTTTTCAAATCCCGCGACAGTGCTTACTATATATTCCTGGAACTCGTGTTGCAGGCCAAACTAGTTTATCTAAAACCTGAACGGACAGTATAGTAGTTAATTTATACATTGGTTTTCTATAAATATTTTGTGCAGATTAATAGCAATAAATGGATAAATATTGAGACGCCATTTTCGCAGAGGTATAATAGTCAAGATATATGCTCTTCTTAGTTTTGCCAGCTCGTGAATTTTATCAATATTTTTTTTGCGCCTCGTGATGTAGGAGTAGTCTTAAAGGTATTGCAGCAGTTGTTATCTTACTTAATTTTCTTATGTCCAAACTACAAAAATAAACTTGCCATTCTTGTAACGTTTCGAAACATATTAAGAATTGAGTAACGCAATTAAGTCACGCAGTTCATAACTGTGCTAATAAGCTTCACAGTTATGCACACGTCACGCAAGATTGTCACTGTTTAAACTCAAGCTTTGTACACAGCTAATCAGATATACGTTTATTAGTCTTGCAATTACGTCACCGTGTCTAGCATTGTTCTATATATTCCTAGCCAATCGGATCCACCCTTTTCAGTCATGCAATTGAGTCACGTAATCTACCATTGATTCGCGTATTCATAGCCAAACAGATTCACGCTTATCCGGCATCGTGCAATTCAAACACGCAGTCGAAATGATCCTACCCAATCGGAGCCACGTATTTAAAAATAACCATTCAGTCACGCTTGAGTCGCGTTTCATGAAATTGATATTGCCATAGTTAAATCGTCGTGTTTGTCTGAAAGAAATTTCTCGACAGAATCATCAATGTGCTGTTCTGTTTACGCAAGATTATTTGTAATTCATTCGTTTGAACGTAATGGCAATTGAGAGATTGACACAGTTGGCTTAGAGGCTAACTCTTGACGTTATTTAAGCCTCTGGTTGCTTGGCAACGCAATATTTTCTGTATATCTGCGTCGAACCACCTTAATTTCAGTAATAGCCACCTTCGTTAGGGTAACGGTCGTCATAGGGGCCATATCCATGTACTTGTTGAGAAGGATGACCAGAATGGAGATGAGATGTGTTGTCATAACGCATTTGGTCGCCTTGGTAACCGTATTGAGCATCCTGCACGTAATTTTGTGAGTCGCCATACTGTTCCTGACCATAATCCAGTTGGTACCCTACTTGATCGGCCCCATATTGGCCGTAATCACCTTGACCTTCCTGATAATGACCCTCCTGATAATGTCCCTCCTGATAAGTTCCCTCCTGATAAGGTCCCTCCTGGTATTGATCATATTGGTTGGGCTCCTGTCCGTAGTTGTTACCAGACCCATACTCCTGAATGGCCATAGGCGAACCATACGGGTTTTCTGCTGCGTAATCAAAGCCTTGCTCGTATCCTTGTTCCCTGTAGTAATAGTCATAACCATTCTGTGGCTCCTCCTCGTACCCTTTCGTTTCAGCGGGGTATTCCTCGTACTGTGTCACGCTAAATCCGGGCGCATTATGCCGCCCGCTCTCAGACACCTTGTGCTTGATCTGTGATGTTTTATGCTTTGGATCGCCATCTTTCTTTATTTTCTGTTGACCTAGACCTTGTCCCAGACCTTGTTTGAACCCAGGGGCTCCTTCAGCGCTGCTGACGCTTAGTCTCGGTGTAATATGGTCGAGTTTGAGTGGAGCCAAGCTTTGTTTTCTTTCACTGGCCTCTTTGAACGAGGTAGACCTTCCCGAGGCACTGGATAGCATGGGGTTGGGTCGATCAGGAAAGTCTGCTCCAGTAAGCATCATTTGTTTAGCTATCTCAGGATCATCGGGATGAAGATCCCTCCAGTACTGGTCAAGAAACTCACCTAGATGTGCACAGGCATCTTCAAAGATCGCCTCGTCTAGTGACAGATCGAACATTTCCTGAAATACAAGGAAAAATAGGTCAATTTCGTACTAAGTCGTTTGAAAATCTAGTTTAATGGACTAAGAAGTATATTTTTTAAGTTACTTCAACCCATTTCTGTTTAGAATAAAGGTGAACGCCTTGTTTAACGTCAGTGTTCCTTCAGCTAGTACTGAGCTGGTCTTCCAGGAAACTGGTCTATTTTAAGGGTATTGAAAGCTGAAGCTACACGGATTAGAGAGAAGTCTAAAGAGACGTGGATATCTTGAGGATCGACTCACATAAACCAATAAGCCTGAAGCGAGATGACGTTTTACCCCCGTCTCTAGACCATAATAGTTTTTAAAATTCTTTCATATTAAATTTTTTGATTCCTTAGAGGAGACAAGAACAATACTCATAATTAAAGAACAAAAGCAGTGTGAAAAGGATTATGGTCTAGAGACGGGGGTAAAACGTCATCGCTTCAGGCTTATTGTATTTATAGTTATGCAGTATCAGGTACTGAATGTTTTATCAGTCACGTGACGTATAGAAGCTATTTATGGCATCACGTGTCCCAATCTAATTTTATAGTCACATGACCTTACGAAGCTATTTATGTCACGTGACCCAAGAGGATTATTTTAGTCACGTGACCAAAGAATCCATCTATAGCCATGTGACCCAAGAATCTATTTATAGTAACATGTCCCAATAATCTATTTAGTCACGTGACTCAATACTAATTATTCATACTCATATGACCCAAAAATCTATTTATAGTCACATGACCCAATAATCTATTTAGTCACGTGACTCAATATTAATTATTCATACTCACATGACCCAAAAATCTATTTATAGTCACATGACCCAATAATCTATTTAGTTACGTGACTTAATATTCTATAGTCACATAGAGACACATTTAGACGTAATCGATTTCTTTCTAGGTTCTAACCTCGTGACACTGTAGTAGTTTCTGTGCTCCCACTACTTGTACGTTCATATTTTTCTTGCTTCGACCTCGTAGTTTAATCAGCTTCTGAAGGATATCGGGAAGCATCTTAATGTAGACGATTACTGGAGCCAGCGAACAGTCGGTCAGTTGTGACGGGTGGTTGATGACCTCACTGTCTATAATTACTATATTTAGACTTTTTGAAAGTTCGTAGATCTGTTCTATTTCTCGTTGGATTTCGGCTGTGGGACAAAAAGAAGGAAAATGTGTTTAAGTTATATGTCAAATAGAGTGGTGATCAATAGCTGCTCCTCGACCAGAACCTCTGCGCGAGATCACTTCTCATCCAATCAAAAACACTCGTTAACGATATCGGCACAGGTTTCTCTCAGTCATACTCTATCTCCATGTATACATACCTGTGACTCCGCGACTCGCACTTTTTGTCAACCCAAACCGTTCTTTTTCGCTTGCGTTGGACTTGGTTGATCTTTTAGACTGACCAATATCTGTGTGGGCTTTGAAGATGTGTATCCTTGGCAACGAAAGAAATGGAATTAGGACAAGTAGATTTTTGGTCCAGAGTTGGAGCCACTTTTATGGATGTGCGCGCGGCGAAGACGAACCGAGTAGCCGAAAGAGACTGGTAAGTAAGTTTCCTCGGTTCTCGCGCGCCGTATTTCTTATTTTTTTATTTATTTTTTGACATACAAAAGAATTAGTTAGTGAGAAAAGGGGATCGCAGAAAAAGGCTATTTTTAGAAGCCTAGCAGTATTGTGTTGACAAAAATCTCTGGAAACGAACACATTGAACTCCCAAGGGCGTACAAATATTTTTCACTTTTAAGTACTTTTACTCCATTTTCTCTTTTACCTTCCATGAAATCTCTTCTTAAGATAATTGTACAACGCCTTGTGCATAAGATCCGTGACCTGGTAATAAAATTCAAACACATGTTTAGTATAAGAATATGATTGGTGGCTTCGGTTATCTTAATATAATGCGTATGATTGGTCAAGACTATCCAATAATTTTATTACATAAAAGTTAATTGGCCCAGAGGTTGTTTCAGGGTAGTCGGATCCTCACTTTGATCAGCCCAGAGGTTGTTCCAAGGTTCTGTTTGTGAGTTAGCCATGCCCTGACTTAGATCAGCCCAGAGTTTGTTTCAATGGTCAATCTGTGAGTTAGCCATGCCCTGACTTAAATCAGCCAAGAGGTTGTTTCAGGGTTCAATCTGTGAGTTAGCCATGCCCTGACTTAGATCAGCCCATAGGTTGTTCCAGGGTTCTATCTGTAAGTTAGCCGTGCCCTGACGTAGATCAGCCTAGAGGTTGTTTCAAGGTATTGACAAAATATGAAGTATCTACTCTGTTTGAGTAATATCAAGAAAAAATGAACTGAGAGAAGGAATCCGCGCGCCCCATCATGAGCACTTTTTGATGCTATTTTAAAAATCGTTGATGCTATTTTTAAAATAATTAATTTGAAAGTTTGTTTTTCTGCACGCGCATACTGCGCATGCTCTACGCCTGTTTGTTCATGTTTTCATTGAACGTGAAACAACAGCAAAATAAACTATGGCAAATGTGATTCTAAAAATAACATCAAACAGTGCCTATGATGGTTACTTGCATGAATACCAGAGATTCTTCTCTTAGTTCATTTTCTTTTGGTAGTATAGTGCGCACCTCATATCCACGTAAAGAAGGACCGAGTACGATAATAGGACGAGTTGCTGGGACTACCTCGTATGGAGGCATGGAGAACTCACTTGAAGAACTTACAGAACTCTGAAAAAATGAAATATAAATTATCAGCATTTTTAACTCGAGAAACACAAAAAATCTTCAATCGCTCACATCCTTGGTGAACGCTGTTTGATTCACGGTTTCTATTTTGCGCACAGCATGGGCTCCTCCTTCGAGTACCGGACGCAGTTTACGTAATTCAATAGAAAAAAACAACAAAATAACCCTAGTTATACAAAAGAACGAAGCTAAAGATGAATACAATAGGTTGCGGTACAAACAGGAGAACGCACACAGTATGTGACAAAAAATTGAGGTCATATCGTCATTCTTGCTTTCTCCTATATATACGTTATGCTCAGGAATGTTTATCCATCTAATGCATAATGGAATTGGAATATGCGCTCTTTCTAGAATTTTCGATCAATAGCTGAAATATTCCATCATCTAAATCTTAGAAAACAACAAGAGAATCCGGACAAAAAATACAAATTAGCTTATCAAGTTTTATCTCGTAATCTGTCAAAATTCAAGACAGTAGTCAGTGGTTTTAAGCGCATTAGTTTGATACAAATAGGCGCCAGGAAGAATGGCCTAATGTAGTGCAAGTAATATTGTGCGAGTGTAAAGTGGTTGACGAGCGCGCGCACTTACCACCCAGTTGCGCCCATGCGATTTAAAAAGGTTAAATCTTTCCTCAAAAATTAAAATCGACCTTTCGAGTTTTAAAAATCATTGTCTATTGTTTTCAGAGGAGGTGGTATGCTAAAGAAACCATCGCCCGACAAGAATTCACCGTTTGTTAATGTTGCAATACTTAATATTTTTTTGACTTTGTTTAAATTACGCGCAGAGTTATTACCGATTCAGACCGCAGAAGAAATTCTCGATCCATCACCACACTTAACGATCTTTCTCCATAGAATTCATAGTTCAGTGAATCTTCAAGCTCGTGAGACAAACCAAAAATTGTTAGCTTAAAGGATCCTTCTTTATTATTAAAATCAATCCAATCTATTATTTACGAGAATCGAGGTCGTTCTGCATAGGAGGAGTTATGTCATAAGGTCGCGCCTAAGGTAAAATTCATTCATGCATTCATAGAACGCGGCCAGATAATACGACCACATTTGACTTTGTGTTATTCAGATAAGAAATATGAATCTTGTTCCTGTATTAATCATTATTTCGTTGAGATAACCTGATTTAGAAAAAAAAATTTCTCGCTATAATTAATTCACGGAAGTTCCTAGATGTATAAACAATATCACTGATTCTGC
This sequence comes from Actinia equina, assembly GCA_011057435.1. Lineage (NCBI taxonomy): Eukaryota > Metazoa > Cnidaria > Anthozoa > Actiniaria > Actiniidae > Actinia > Actinia equina. Next base: position 440,680 of record WHPX01000826.1, read on the forward strand.
GCAGCTCAACGAGACTTCAACAAAGCTAAATCTACTGTAATGATATTCAATAAATGCTGAGTTTAGTTGAGCGACACGTACAGAGATTGATCATATGATTCAAGTGTTTGCAAAATTATAAATTATAAATATTGGATCCATTAGTCCATTCGATCTACGATTTGTCGAAGATTGGAAATCGTACAAATGAAATGCAACGAAAATATGATATAGCAACATTAAATCTAGCATCAGACAATTAGATCTACGATTTGTCAAGAAATGGTAAGTTTTGCAAATGGAGTTCCGTCATATTTTAAGTAGTAAAGTGAGTAATCGTTGAAATTTGAAGCTGCATTGTCCCGGAAGCCGTTAACAATATCTTTAGAATTTTGTCAGTACCTTAATATTCAATCTAGTATTGAATTTATGTAATTCAATTTATTTAAAAACTAGAATCACGGCTAGTGGTATTCAAGCTCCGATAAGATACTAGAAATGATTATTAATTTGTTCCGAGATTCGCCAATGAACTATTCCAACGAGCACCAACAAGGCGAGAGCGACGTCACATGTGAATATACTGTGCGGCTGGTCAGCAGCGTACTTTACACAAAATGTTATTTTTAGGAATGACGTTAGTAAAACTGCTCTAAATATAATAAAATATCTTAATAAAAACGTTAGAAATTCAATTACCTATGATTAATTGACTCAAGATTTTTTAAAGGAGTGCTTAGCTTTGACACCAAAATGGCTTCCGTGCAATCTTAGCAAATCAAAATGCAGCAAAACACCCACATCCAATCAAATGTTTTGTTTTCGGAAGCCATTTGAGAGGGAGGCGCGCGTTTCCCTCTTTAATCTCGAGTTATGATGATATTGCGTAGATTATCCGGATATTGCATTTTATAAATAATAATTCGGGATTTCTCGAATAAATTCAATACCATTAAACCAAAATTCCAAACTTTAAAGAAAATTCGTTTTCACTTGTATGAATATTTTATGTATTTTGTTAATTGCTAACTTAATTTTCGGTAATAATAGCAAGAAATTGTTATCGGATTCAAACATTAAGAGCGAAACAACAACAACGACAGCAGCAATAGCAACAGCAACAACGACAGCAACAGCAGCAATAGTCCATTTTAAATTAGACGTTAGCAAAGTCAGCCAACCTCTGCTTCTAATTTTACATCATATATCAAATTTTCTACTATCTGACTCTATAATTAGGAAGATAATACATAAGCTCATAGATAACATCTTCAATGAAAAAGTATAGACTGTATTTAAATAGATTTGAAGTGACAGTAAATTGAATCTCAATCTCAAAAATGCCTATATAAGTAGCTTAAGTCGCAACCAATATCTGAGTCATAAACTATGTGATGTCATAGCCATCTTTGTATATGAGAATCAATGAATCAAAATATATTGGAAAAATCGTACGATAAGAGTTCAATAATTTTGGCAAAATAATAAGTTTGAAGTTCTTATACAGCGCATTTTACAATCGTCTCAACCATGTGAATTCCAAGATCATTACCTTCAAATGAGTTCAGGAAATATGAAATATTAGATTTCATAGTAATAGTATAAAAATAGTAAATAATAGTATACAAATAAAAATATTAGTATAGATAAATAATAGTTCACAATCCTAGAACATTTGCATAACGAAATTGAGTGCTAAACTTTGGAAAACTTTTATCCTTCCTGCTTTTTCTAATATATATTTTAAAGTTTTACTCTTACTAATTAGCGACATTTCAACGCTATAAACCAGAAAGAATGATTAGTCTAGCAGAGGATGAATGAAAGAAAGAAGGCATGAAAGAAGGAAGGATCGAAAGGAAGGAAGGATGGAAAGGAAGGAAGGATGGAAAGGAAGGAAGGAAGGAAGGAAGGAAGGAAGGAAGGAAGGAAGGAAGGAAGGAAGGAAGGAAGGAAGGAAAGTAAGTAAGATAACAGAGAAAAATGGCATTTTAGAATGAAAATACAAGCAATAAAAATGAAAATAGATTCTGAAAGAGGAAAAAGGAGAAAAAAGAAGTAAAGTGGAGTGAAAAGTACTTGAATTAGAATTGTGCTCTAATAAGAGTATTTTTACCCACGCAAATGTAAGATAGAACGTGCAGTCTGTGAAATAAAAAGACAAAAAAAAAAAATTTGATTTTGTGAGCGGAACTTTTACAAACCTACAAGAATAAGATATCTTATTCGTCGAATAGTTCCAAAACTAAGTACTTGGAACATATTGCACAAGCTTTCTCATCTTGTAACATTTTCTTATACAAAAAAATAACAAGCATTAAAAAAACGTTCTGGGTTAGAGAACCCTACCTCTCCCACACAACCCCTAAAAAGATTAAATCCTTCTAGAAAATTCGTTCAAGATTCAAAAAGATAAGTCATTTCGCAGATCGGTGATTTGAGAGCAAGTTAATTATCTCGAGATTAGATATCTCGGTGTATTTAGTTTAAATTTTTTCTCTTTAATAAATTCAATCCTTCATCTGTCTCAATCTTAGGGGGAAAAATAATATTCAATTTGAAATAAAGTCTGAACTTTTCACTCAGTTTGGGTTGACAAAAGGGGATTTTTTTACACTCAAAATACTAATGCGTCTAGGATGATAATTCTTGACCATATGTCAAAACAAAAATAAGAAAAGACTTATTTTCAAAATAATTAGACGCGCACAAAAGCTTGTAATTTGAAAGAAATTCTTATGAATAACTATATAATGTAAATGATATTTTGAACCTAGGATTCTCTTAATGTCTCGAATTTTTTTGTAAAACTTATATTCATGTATATTCGTACTAAACCTCAAAACAGAATTCTAAATTTGGGAAATAAAAATTTAAAACAATGCATTTCTAAAAAACTGAGATTCTTAAAATTCTTCATTGGCGTTCGTTCGATGTTTTTAAAAAAAATTCATGATAATTTTAGCCGATAATATCTCAGCGTTTGTTATTATTTTTGATTCTATATTGATTTTTTACCGTGTGTCAAATGTTCGGAATTATATTTTTACACCTTCAAAGAAAAAGTTAATTTTTTGGACCACGAAGTTCTCACGAAACATTAAATTTTTAGCTTAGTTCTTGCTTTTGTTCGGTTTTCTATGCGAAAAGAAAAGAAAAAGGGATCAAGGAAAAGGGGAAAAAAGTACAAAGGATAGTTGAAAACTTTACTTATGAGAGAATTGTCTTAATCAAATTTAAAAATTTGAAGTCAAGAGCAAAGCTTTAAATAAATTAAAAAGGGAAAGAATTTTTGAGGAGCTATGTCAGAAATTCCTCGAAGTAGCCAAGCTATTTAGCTACGTCCTTATTAATTTTTATTAAAGCTTTGAAAACCTTTGTTTTATTTGATCAACACTCTCTCATTGAGCGATGTAATATTCTGAATTTTTCGTTTCTAACTTTCTAACTTTCTAACTCAAAGCCATCTGTTGTGAGTAAGTTTATGAAGACCGTGAACCAGCTCTAAGAGCTTACACGCTGTTGTTATACCTTATTTAAGCAGCCGAAATCTAAAAATAAAAAAATACATAAAAAATACATAAATTAAAGATAAAATATTATGAAATAAACTTCATGGAAAGATTCACATTTTACTAAAGAAGTGATATTCTACGATTCTGGGTTTTGAAGAGAAGTTCCAGTTATTTTCAATTTTCTGATTTATTTTACCTGCACTGTCAAGTCTGAAAATGAAAGAACTTAACGGCAAAGTAACTTTGATCCCATGAATATTTTAAAACCTTATTTAAGAGTCAGTATTCACTAAAGCATACTTATAGATTTTTCCATTGCATGGTTTTACCAAAGACAAACCTTTTTTGCTCACAGTCTTTTCCGTCTTAAATTGGTTGAATTTTTATTCATTCGCGCAAATATTTTTAACACCTGCCAGAAATGCAGTAGGAATGCTTTCACCGGTAAAAACCAAAAAACCTTCAGTCCCAACGGTTCTTAATAGGTATTACAATTATCCACGACCCAACTGAAAGAAAAATCTTTAGGCCAAAAAAAAAAAAAAAAGGAAAAAAAAAGAAAAATGGAGGAAAAACTAGTGCGAGTGCATGGTTTACCAATCAAGCGCAGACTGATTGTTGTTTGCTTTATGAAGCTGTAGTTGTTCGATAAAGCGACCAAAAAACCCCAAAAAGTATCCTACTAGTCATTTATGTTCCTCTATTTCGAATTTTCGAATATTTCAATCTCAAAATTATTGAATATTTGTTGTGAAAATATTTCAAATTTGGTCTGCAATACAAAATACATCCCGTAACGTCAAACTCGAGCTACAGAATCAAAACATCACAATAAAGATCTTGCTCGTCTACATTTCGACCTACGCATTCTCTGAACAATATTATATCTTCTAACCTGCATTTTGGTGAATATTCCTCTCGCTATAGTTCATCTAGAGAATACTAAATAACGTATACTCTTGAACGCGCTTTCAAGCCCGACTCAATCTTTTTTTTGGCGATGTAACTAGATGAATTAAAATTTAAAATGACGATCTCACTGTTTCTCGGCGCGGGACAATTCCCGATACCAATTGCTATTAATATTTGATGATCGACTTTTCTTTACCTTCAAGTTACTATAGATTCACAGTTGGATAATCAAGCTTTGCTCTACGTTCCTTGGTACACACTACTCCGCTAAGGTCGTTTCAAATTATGCTCCTTTGGCCAGAATTAATTGTATAGTCGCAGGTTTATGGTTTTTCCTGTCAGTCAGCTATTTTTAGATTGTATATATTACTATGCTGATAAACTAGACGCTAGAAGCTCCCGAATTGGTAATTCGAAGTCATGGGATACTGTGTGGTTCTGTTAACATTATTTTTTTGGTTAAAAATTTGGAAATGCCTTGGATTTTCTCTTGATACCATTGTTTCATAGAAAGGAGTAAATATCAGATATTATAAATTTATCAAAAAGTTTAATTCAACAGTCTTGAAAGACTTTCGAGTTTCTTTGCTTTCCTTTTTCTCAGTTTTTTTCTATTTTATTTTCAGTTCTCCATTTCTCCATATATTTCTTCCTTCCTTCCTCCTTTCTTATTTCTTTCTCCTTTTCCTTTTGGCGACTTGACATTTCTTTCTAAACATTTAGTTTCCTAACGGTTTAAAAAAAGTTTCCTCAGCTAACAGGCCTTTTTGATTCCGCGCATGCGTATTAACAACACACCTAACTTTTGCAAGAGTGATATGTTCACTTTTATCTGATCAAAATCATGAATTATAAAAAGGTTTAGTACCTATATTTATCGTGGAATTCAGCTGGTATTAATATAATAGAAGCTGACGGTGCGAACTTTCCCCCTCTTTCTATCAGTGCTTTGTTTTATGAATATTCTTGGGGTGTGCATTACGTCATAGCCGCCATGTTGGTTGACTATACATAGCATTCCTCATGAAGCTTTTCTTGTTAGATCAACCAAGATCGCGATGGTCGTTTTAGTATATAGAATAGACCAGGGAAGATGGCCATAAGACTTTTATTTTGCAAGAAAATTAAGGATATTTACTCTCAAGGTGTTATGGCAAGATTGACTATCATCGAAGGTGTTCCTATAAGAGAGATTGACTATTACCAAGTACAGCTGGTCGTAAAAGAGAGGTTGACTATTACCACGTACAGCTGGTCGTAAAAGAGAGGTTGACTATTACCACGTCTAGCTGGTCGTAAAAGAGAGGTTGACTATTACCACGTACAGCTGGTCGTAAAAGAGAGATTGACTATTACCACGTACAGCTGGTCGTAAAAGAGAGGTTGACTATTACCACGTACAGATGGTCGTAAAAGAGAGTGACTAATACTACGTACAGCTGGTCGTAAAAGAGAGGTTGACTATTACCACGTCTAGCTGGTCGTAAAAGAGAGGTTGACTATTACCACGTACAGCTGGTCGTAAAAGAGAGGTTGACTATTACCACGTACAGCTGGTCGTAAAAGAGAGGTTGACTATTACCACGTCTAGCTGGTCGTAAAAGAGAGGTTGACTATTACCACGTACAGCTGGTCGTAAAAGAGAGATTGACTATTACCACGTACAGCTGGTCGTAAAAGAGAGGTTGACTATTACCACGTACAGATGGTCGTAAAAGAGAGGTTGACTATTAACCATTTATCCGCATTCGAGGGGTCGACCAATATAAGATGTGGTCGCATAAAAGAGCTCAGTTTTTACCAAACAAACGTTGATTACTACGAAAGTTGACAATTACGAGAGGCGATCGCATAAGAGAGGTTAACTATCGACAAGGTAGTCGCATAAATGGGATCGACCGATTTAAAATGAGGTCGCTCAGCTATTTCCAAACGAATGTTGGTTATTACGAGCTCAAAGAAAAGTTGACTATGATGGCACTAGAGTAGTCTACGATTATCTCAAGATGGTCGTATAAAAGCGATGTTTATTTAAGATGGGTCAAGTTTCTTTATTGGTATCCAATTACGAGAGATGGTCTCTATCAAGAACTAATTGAAATAATGGAAGTGTTTGGACAATGAAAGGTGGTCAGACTGTTGTGACCTTATTCACCTTGATTTTCACTGCGGTTTTGTCAACCCTTTGAAGATCAAAGACCACTACGGCTTTCATTCTCATTTATAAACTGTGCGCTAGAGAAACCTATTAAGTGTTAATGACGAAACCAATTTAAAAGCGCTTGAAGTTAATTAGGTTTTTAATGAGTGACAGATGTCATTTCAAGATAAACAAGCAACTGATAGGCTTTTGTTCATTATTCCATAATTACATTTCCCTTCTCTCTTTTTCCTTTCCGTGGCTGTTTCTTTTATTCTTTTTTGTTGTTTCCCTCCCACCCCCTTTCCCTCATATTTTCTCTCTCTCCTTTTGTTTGGTATCCCTGTGGTAAAGGAGAGATAAGATTGATTCGCCACAGGGAGCCCGTCAAAGCTGTCCCGAGAAAGTCGCCTGGTGCGAAGAATAGAGATCAAAACACATCTTATATGCATAAGGACAGGCTTACTAATATATATATATATGTTCGAGAGACAATCCATGGGCAACGGTGTGAATAGATAGCTAAACCTGTATATCACGACCAGTCAATTACTAGTACCTCTTTACTACGACCGACCGACCGAGAGACAATGCATGGGTATTCCGGCCACCTAACGGTATGATTAGATAGCTAAACCTGTATATCACGACCAGTCAAGTACTAGTACCTCTCTTCCACGACCACTCGTACGACCACACAGTAATACCTCGGACAGATCTTATTAACAATATCTTTACTTTCCTCGCGCCTTCAGTAAATAAAATAATCCCTGAACGCCATCACTGTCTACTGAGCATGCGTAGTGACTATCATAACGTCACAAGCTTTCGCACGTCCAATCTTCACATGGCAGCTTTAGTTACGTTGATCTTTCCTCTCCTATCTAACTGAAAAACGGTTTCCTGCCCCTAACGATCCCAAGAAACAGTTGTCATGTGATACGATATGCCTGCACGTCGCGTGTTTATGCAATGATATTGTTTTGAGAAATAAGGGCAAACTGAAAGCGTGTCGACGAGAATCGAGGCGCACGTGAATAGCCCCTAGATATAAGGAAAGTTAATCAGCTATATTAATCATGATTTACATGATTTGTGATAAAAAGCTCGTGTCCATGATGCTGTGTAGGCTACGCGTGGAGGCGTTTGTCATCCAAAAAATTAAACATGTCGTTATTCGATAAAAAGAAATTCGGTTGGAATTTCTAGTAGTATAGCATTGAATATAGCATACGTTGGGTGCTGTAGACGTAAATTGAAGACGCGCAACAGGAGAATATTGTACGAACGAGCGGCTACTTCTATAATACCTATTTATATTCAGATTTGAAGAGAAATTTTTGACCTTTCTAGTTCATACTAACCCTAGCTGTTAAGAGGGAATTCGTTTTAAGGGCAAACTGTCAAGTCGAAACATATAAACAAATTGAATCGAAAATAATTCGGAAATAAAAAAATCCTAGAAAGACCTTTCGTTCAACCTAAGGTAGATGAAAAGCCGTGATCAAATATCTCATCCTTCTGATAGGCATTACTCGAATACTGTCAATATTTTGACACAAGATACGCATGTTTTATATATTCTGTATAATTTTTCTCGTTATTTTTTTGGTGAAGGGCTTCGCTTCCTTCAATTTTGCATATCAAAATAAGAGGCTATTGGATAAATATCGGTACCTACCCTTAGAAGATTTCGCTTTTGAATCGAGTGGTCAAATAATCCTCTTTCAAAGCCAGACACGGGCATGGAAATCATTCTCTTCCAAGACGAAAAAACCGACGAAAAACGTCTCGCTTTTTCAACTGTTTTAGCGAAAAAGCGAAGAAAAGCCTTGGTTTTATCTCGCAGTAAAGCCCTGTTGTCAGACCATTAGGGAACAATTAGCATTTGTTTGAATGTTTTTTTGGGGGGTACTAGTTTCTAAACAAAATGAAGTCGATTCGCTGTCACTTATACCATCTGCTTAAAACGCCTCATGAAATATTCATAGTTGGGCGATTCTCCCCAACCATAAACAATGCCTTTCATATTTAGTATTTTAGAAAATTGAATTCAAAATCTTATTTAGACTTCCTCGACTCGGAAACTCGCCCACGTGTATTTTTCTTCGTATATTATTGTCAAGCCAAAGTTTTTTGTTTTTTTCTGAATAATCACAGTTGATTGTCGCAAGCACTTTAAGATTTCTCCCACAAATATACATACTAATAGAAGTAGTAGCTATTCTATCTGAGATATCCATTATACCTTAATAGTAATTTCCGTTGCCCTAAAAAGGAGTGTTTTACTGATTCAACCAATATAATTCACACATATATAAAACATGAATATATAAATCATTGACTCCGACGAAGGACTAACGTCCGAAACGTCATTCTCTATTTTCACTACGGTGTTAAACTTATAAATCTACGATAAAACTTAATTCACACACTCTTCCCCCAGATGTAGGCGACGAGTAAATTTCTACCTAATATATAGAGAATTACTGACGATTCTTATAAGAAAGATAAAAAGCATTCCTCAAATAGAAATGACGTCTTTTAAAGACCTACATTCAAGATCGAAGGTTTTTTTTTTTTTCAGGAAAAATATGAGTGTAAAAGTAATCAGGTAATGGTTTAAATTGTCAGCGTGCAAACATTTTACTTGTTCGATAGTTCATTCGCTAGATAAACGAAATCTTCGTCGAAAATAAATAAAAAGATAAAATAATTAAAAATCACTTGGAAAAATTCACTACTGGTCTTCTATATGAAGCGTGGTGGTCTGTGGTAGCCTGTCTTTTAAATTCCATTCGACCGACAATGCATTTCGCGCCTAGATTAGGATTGAGTTAAAGCGGTTTGATATAATCGTGGGCTCAAGTTATACCACAGGGAGTCCACTCAAGATGGTAAACGACTTTTTTCTCTCATTTTTTTTCTTAGAAAGTTTCCTCTTCAGTTGATCATCAGACTTATCATCAGGCGTTGAAAAGCTAATATACCATAAGTGTCGAATTTTGAAATTTGGTCCAAATACATCACATCAGGGATCACATCAATAATATTGATAATATAACACTAATATTTATTTATACAGAAAGACCTTTTTAACAAAAAGCATTCTGAATAAAACTATTGCAGCATTAAATTTGCTAACAATATAATAATATTGAAGAAATGTGTGCAGTCATAAAGCACGCGGGATTTGGCAGAACACGAGAGAAGTGTTAGGAGAAGCACGATGCATAGTGGAGTGCTTCTGGTCACTTCTCGAGTGTTCTGCCAATCTCCAAGTGCTTTATAACTGCACAGCAGCACAACAAGCAAGTTTTTTATTGCTTTTATAAAATACAAATTACAATAATAAGGAATAACGCAACGATAAGTCGCGCGCGCGTGCAATGTGCTCTCATAAAGCACACGCTCCAAACCAATCAGAACGCGACATTCATAAAAGTTGTTTTATAAATTTCTTTAATCAAGTCGGTAAATTAGTACTCTGGCCAGCGGTACTACAGCCGCATTTCATTAGCTGAGAAAATCACGCCATCTTCACCAACGTTACAGATTTGTTCGCACGATTGAACTCAATGCGCGCAACGAAGTAGACACCTAATGTACTTAAACAGTAAACTTGCGCACATGTGTTAAGACCTGCGCACTCAGTGCTATTTCGTCTGGTATTCAGCGGTCTATTTGCACTACTATTATTAGGCCTATATGTTTGGAATTTAATATCATTCGTTAAAAACTCTGGCTTGTCGGTTAAGTATTTTGTGCTTTTAAGAATTGTTTTTACTTGTGTCGGAATCTGAAACAGAGTCGTAAGCAGCTCGTATATGAAATTGCACCTGAAATCTGATCATAAGCCACGTGCCTACGAAAGAAAAGTCCACGTTTCTTCCGATTCCGACGTCCTTCTGACTCCGAATGACAACTTCGTTTTCTTATTTTCACTTTGTTATAAGCTGCTTCCGATTGCGATTCCGTCGCTAATCAAAACCGGCCTTTACTAATAATTCCTTTTTCATATTTAGCATTAGCAGACTTTGAATTGAACCGTTTTTGTTTTTTTACATGAAAACCTCGTTAGACAACCTGAAACGTCGACGCTTTTGCCTTTACTGTCTACGTTATTCATATTTTATTTTACCATTCGTATTTGTGAATATTGTGACATTGAAATGAAGTTCAACCTGAGTGAATGGTTCTGTAATCCAAGAACACAGCGGTAGTTTAGAACTTCATAAAGGCGTATTAATATAAGCAAATTTTTCCCGTTCTCAATTTTATAGTTAAAAAATATATATACTTTTAAAACAAAATAAGCTTTCAATAAAAACTGGGCATAGGATTAGCTTTTTACCGAATTGATGTACGCTTCCTTCCGCATATCGGCGCCGAACGCAGTCAAATATAACGACTAGACACATAGGTCTTCATGGACTTTGAATTCTCTTAAAGACGCCGAGCATTGATGGAGAATTTTGTCGAACATGCGCCCGATTAGCCTTAAGGGGTACCTCTTTTCCAACTAAGACCTGCCGACTTATAACAGCCTTCTTTATCAAACAAAGTCATTAATCCGCCACCAACACGGAACGCTAAAAGGCTTGAAAAATAGACAGTTATCCCCACACGATGATTGGTCGTGGTTTTCCTCGAGGGGGCTTAACATAATTCAAGATAAATTAGCTCTACGCAGCATTAGCAACACTGACAAATGACATATATTTTGGTACTTAAAGGGTGCGTTATTCGCCTCACACTTGAAGCAATATCATCTTGATAAGGAACATCTAAGTATATAATTTTGTCTGCAGTTTCGTAAGAAAAAAAAGCGTGGAAATGGTTGTGATGGATTTACGGTGTAAAACAGTCGATAGCGATGGCTTCAGATTGAGCGTAATATAACCTATGAACTGGAAAACTTTGAACTGGAAAACTTTTGCTTTTCTTATTATTACATTTTTCTTTCTTTCTCTCTCTTTCTCTTTTTCTTTCTCTCTTCTTTCCTCACTTTCTTCCTTTTTCTCTTTCTTTCTCTCTTCCTTCCTTCCTTTTTCTCTTTCTTCCTTCCTTCCTTTCTTCCCTTCTTTCTTCTTTCTTTCTTTCTTTCTTTCTTTCTTTCTTTCTTTCTTTCTTTCTTTCTTTCTTTCTTTCTTTCTTTCTTTCTTTCTTTCTTTCTTTCTTTCTTTCTTTCTTTCTTTCTTTCTTTCTTTCTTTCTTTCTTTCTTTCTTTCTTTCTTTCTTTCTTTCTTTCTTCTTTCTCTTTCTTTCTTTCTCTCTTTCTTTCTTTCTTTCTTTCTCTCTTTCTCTCCTTCTTTCTCTCTTTTGCTCTTCCATGCCTCAAGATAACATCAAATGTTTACAAACATTGGTGATGTAACTCTCAAAAAGTTCTCAAAAATATATTCATAGTTGATTGTCGCATTTCAACAAATCGCATTGCACAAAGCCATTATACTTAAAACGTCACAATGACGTCATTTCCTTCCGATACGTCACCGGACGTGTACCGGATTTGAATGCGATAAGCACATGCGGTTGATATCGCACACGAACAGTAAGTTATGACAAATCTGACTCGTAGCACTAAATAACCAACGCGAAGCTGCAAAATAGCTTTGCTTCGAGATATTTATCGTCCAACGAAGTCAAAATAACTGTCAGTCTTCGAAACGAATAGGAAGATAAACCTTTTGGGGTTTCGTGTTTTTCTTTTAAGAGCATTCCTATAATGGAGTAGTAATAATGGAGCTGCGATTTTGAAATAGCTTCAAAAAGAAATGGTTTTTATGAGTGAAAAACATATGGAAACGGCTGACATGCAGTACTAGTGCAGTTTTCGTATGACTGTGAAAGCTCAGTGCCGTAAGCGTGACGTGCCGTGACCGTGATGCTTTCTAGAATTTTAATTGGCTGATTTTTTTCACGCGCAATATGATTGGTATAATAAATTCTCGTGCAATGTGATTTGTCTGGCGTATCCCTTGTCGTGTCACGTCCGTGTTCGTGCCTTGAACGTTTCACAGTCATACGAAAACTGCACTAACGGTTTGTACACGGTATAAGACATGCTGTTACATTGAAATGGCTTCCCATAGGCATGGTTATCATATTAGTAGGACTTGCGGCACTGACTTACAGTACGTACACAGTACGACATGCCGTAACATTTATAAGAATAGTTACTGCATTAGGAAGGGGATTGAGCCCCACTCATTGCCGCCATGTTGGAGAATTGTTTCATTAGCTTTCAATAACCTTTTGCTGTTCATTAACCGCAAAGGAATATTATTGCAGCGAAGAAGCATTGTCATTAGAGCGAACAGGCATACAACAAGGCGAACGGAGTCTCAATAGTGAGATTGAACGTTCATCAAGGAATTTAGCATTGAATTCGACAATCATGTTTGCGTGGGTTCATTAAGGTTTTCAAACTTTCATTAGCGTTTTTGGTGCACACAATTGACCACAACACGCATTCAATACAGTGTTTTGGACATTTATTTACTCAATACAATACTAATAAACTATAGTTCGCCTATTGTATGCCTGTTCGCTCTAATGATAATGCTTCTTCGCTTCAATGAATATACCTTTTCGGTTATTGAACAGAAAAAGATGTAATGGCACCAACATGGCTGCCACAGCTTTGCGGATTCTCCGACTCTTAGGAATAATCCCATTCACAGTTCCCTGTGCCATTCTTGAAATGTGGCCGTGACTTTGCATTTAAGCGAGACGAACTGTGAGCTTGCAATGATAGACATCTTTTTTAACACATTGACAATTATTCAAATGTCTCTATCATTGCAAGCTCACCGTTCGTCCCGCTTAAATGCAAAGTCACGGCTACCATTCAAGATGGTGCAGGGAACTGTCATTGTTAAATCAGCAAAGAGTAGAAATAGTAATACAGTAGTTTCACGGAAGCAATATTGCATAGGACTGTAATAACGCAATGCTCTTGCAGGCCAACAAATTTCATTTCCATAAGGAGAAAATTATATTGATTAACGTTACGCTATGCGCTGTCATAAGCGTCGAGGGATCGATTTTTTAAAAAGGCTGTCATACTGCAAAAATAGAGCTTCATGTCTTATTCATACCTTGAAACAATCTCTGGGCTAATCTAACTCAGCGCTGATCTAAATCGGAGCATGGTCAAACCCTGAAGCAACCTCTGGGCTGATCTAACTCAGGGCATGGCTATTTATCATGATAGACAAACACACTTCGACGAGGAGTAAACAAAAGTAGCAAGAGAAAATCAGATTCATAAAGATTATAAAATAATGCACTAAGAATTTTCGTCTATACAGGAAGTTAACGCCAACTATCTGGAATCCTGCGCGCGCCTATGTCAATGAACACTCCTTATGAAAATGTAATATACAGCTCCAAAATTTTGATATTGAAGATGAACCAGACGTGTGAGGAAACTTAAGTCTTTCCAATTCGTATGAGCAGGTTTAATTTTAATTGCGAGCAAGTCAATTTCCTCGCTATCGTTCACCATCTTTAATCTTATCACCTAACCATTTCTTTTTGTATTTCGAATTCGTCGGCCGTTAATTTTGGATTTTTACCATAAGAATTAAAGGAATGCTATTATTTAAAAAAATGTGCCATAATGTTTTTGAGATTCTGAGACGTTATTTTCATGTTTATTATATTTTAAATATTTTTCATATAAAGTGATGCCAAATCATACGTGTTAACCAGCATGTTATTTAGCAACTAACCCTATACTTATTCCTGGTAATTAAATACAAAATAATAATACCGAATCTAGAAAAAAAGACGCATTTTTGAAAGTTAATGAGCTGCTCACTGTGTTGCCCCAAGGTTATTCCATGGACAGCTGTCGAATTATACATAAACTTATCCTTCGTATTTTGACTGTTTTATATTATCGATTTTAGCTTGATTAAAGTTAGATCATGTATGTGTCTATTCCGAAAAAGTTCCAACGATTTGGCGGAAGGTCTGTTTAATATTCCACTAAAAAGATTCCTATTTATTTGTCTATTGTTTTTATCCTTAAAATTAACCTATTTTAACACTATGGCTGTAACTGGGTTCACCTTGATAACTAAAAACGCAAACAGGATCTTGTAAAGTGAATTTATGCGCTTTCACCTGCTGTAGCAAAAATATAGATATTACTGAGTTAGGTATTACATTTTCACAGCAAATGGCTGCACATTTAAATGATTGTAGACGATAGACTTTAAACTTTATTGAGTGGACAAATGAAGTCTAAATTTGGCGTAAATTGGTTGGATCAATCAAAATTCATGATTGTGTTTGTAAGCTGAGAAATGCGAAAATGTCACATGATGTTAGTAGCAAATACAATAGGCTATCTTTCGTCTTCCTTTCTTTCTTTCTTTCTTTCTTTCTTTCTTTCTTTCTTTCTTTCTTTCTTTCTTTCTTTCTTTCTTTCTTTCTTTCTTTCTTTCTTTCTTTCTTTCTTTCTTTCATTCTTTCTTTCTTTCTTTCTTTCTTTCATTCTTTCTTTCTTTCTTTCATTCATTTCATTCATTTCATTCATTCTTCATTCATTTCATTTATTCATTCATTCTTCTTTCTTTCATTCTTTCTTTCTTTCTTTCTTTCATTCTTTCTTTCTTTCTTTCATTCATTCTTCTTCTTTCTTTCTTCTTCCTTTCTTATCGTATATTACACATAGCTAACCTTAGACGAGCAAAAAAAAAAGTTGACCTTGGTTAGCATGGTTAGCATAAAAATGAAAAGAATAAATGAATTATTCTAATTTTTTTCTACTTCTAAAAAGCGATATAATCATTGCATGCAATTAGAGAACAAAAACCGAGAAAGCAAAAATAACGGCAGTTTGTTTGGACGAAGTTTAAATGCTATCAGATTCCTTTCTGATTTTGTTCCGCTTCGTCTCAAGGGTATTTATAAATACGATTATAAACAAGGCTTTAAACTGTGGATTTCTCGCTAAAGACAAGACACATACTAGCAAAACCCAGACAAAATTACTTTTAAATCATCCTCTCTGCACTGAATCTTTGACACAGTTTAAGTCATAAGACTCCTCGCGCGCAGATCAACCAACCAACCAACACCAACCAACCAACCTAACACTCATTCCTTAAATATACCTCACAAATTCGTCCTCAAAATTTGTCGATTGATTCTTCTATCCCTGATAATCTGTGACAACTTAGATTAATTCCGTATTCAGTGTAAACTCAAGTCCTTTCGGACCTCTGAATGTTAGCTCTGTGTGTGCCGAATTATTCCTTCCGTTTACCCAGTAATCCATCGATGTTTTTATATTTGACACATGAGTAAGTAGAGCTGTATGTTATATTTATCTCACCAGGCTTATATGTTTGTTTTTGTTTTGTTTTTGCAATAAAATTCAATCTCCTTGATCAGGCGATCCTGAGACGGTCTCCCTAAGACATTGATTATCGACCTATTCCTTTGAAAGGTCCGGCCACACACATTTACTGACTTCAGACAAAGAACAGTCTTGAGGGCTTCGATATTGGAATATTGCGCTATCACCGAGTTGAATCGTAAATCATTAACCTGTTAAAATCCGACCAAATCTAGAAGTATTAGAATGAAGAACCTTCCGAAAGCGACCATGGTCCGTCTGTCGTTTTTGAGAGGTCAAACGGAGAAAAAACTTAAAAGGTTTTTTAAAGAACTAAAACTGAAAAACCAATGGCAATAACAAGAACTTCATCATATAAATGATAATAAGTTTTTGTTACGACCATCTTCATAGACATCTAACTTAATCTAAATGTAGATTTGAAGCTATGTCGCTGCCTTAAGGTCGAGACGCACAAGGTCATTTCTACCCATAATACATTGCAAGCAGAGCCGCACCTCTTTCACGAATCTGAGTCAGAATCCGATATGGTGATAAATGACCTCATTTTGGAAGTTAATGCATATCAAATTTATATTTTATATTGCTATTTGAGACTTAACTGAGCTCTATATATCGGGCTTGTTAAAATACATATCATAGAGACTCGGCGATGAATTGGTCACGTGATCAAAGTAGAAAAATACCAACAGGGAGTTATCTGCTCAGAGCATGATGAAGGTCGTACTTGCCTCAATAACATCAAGAATTAGTACACCTTGTTTGTTATCTCTAGCTTTACCATGAAAATTATTTTATGCTCTTAGAAAACTTTCTTATTTTTTTATGCGCGATAAGCTTTATACGATCTAATAACTCGTCGCTTTTTTTAAATATACAACTTATAATATTTAAATTATAATTAATATTTCTTGCAATATTTACCACACAAAAAATACTTCCTAAATTACACTTTTAATTCTATGCAAAACGGAAAATAAAAGCGTTGTTTTTTTTGTGGTTTTTTTAAATATTTTTCCTCGACAAAAGTTTTGAAGTAGAAAATAAGAGGGAATTTGATTGTCTGTTTGACTTCCACGCGCAAGTTGTCGTCCCCTAAAAGGCTCGTAAAGTCCCTTGATTATAACATGTCAGAATAAGGATTTTACCGTTTTCATAAGTTTGCATTGTTGCGGAAATCCATTACACTGTCATTCAACTGCAATTCCAAACGCTTAATTATTATTTTTTCGATTTCACATATTTTATATCTGCGCGCAGCTTTCCTTTTTGCTATTCTCCAATTTTAGTAAGTCAACCACAATAGCCACATAATAGAATGATGTTGAGATTTCATTTCTGTGGGGAGACCACGATGTTGTTTATGATAAAAACGCTCAATTTCTGGTTTTCGAAAATCAAACGCGTTATTTTGAGCGTTTTGAAGAAGATATAGTGTAAGATTTGCTTAACCTAAATGATTACCCTGGTTTTATGTTCCGTAAATTGAAATAAGCTTTCTGTCATGGAAGTAATCGGACTAACCACTTGTACTATCGATTTGTTTACGATAAGTTATTTTATAGAACTGCAATCTTTATAACGCTTGAATGTATATAGAAAGGACAACAACTAAAGAACTTGACATTTGGTAGCGAGCTATGTACACTTGTTCGTTCCAGGCGATACGCTTAAATCCTCAATGCCAAACGATACCTTAGATAATCAGGAAAGTAACACCTATTCTTTATCGAAATTAATATAGATGGAAGTATTTTGAGAACGTGTTAGGTAGCATTGCGAGAAATACCGCACATTTCACTTCCACAGCTGTCTTGATTGATAACTAATTCTCCGTTCTTGAATGAAACTCGCAGAGCGACAATTAGTTCGAACGAAATTATGATTAGGTCTTGCGAGTACCTATTTTATGAAATTCACAGCAGGAAGCAAGAGCGAAGATCTTTTAGGGAATGTAATTGGGAAAAAAAGAACTGGCATTGAATCTCTTATCTTCTTATTCGCTAGAAAAAATTAAAAATTTGAAACACATTTTAGTGAATTGGTCTTGAAGTTTCTCGTAATACAACAATAAAGCTAATAAATTATTGTTTGAAAAATAATCTTAAAGAGTCGGAATCAGGGAAATATTTATTACGGACTTTAAGAAATATATCTAAATAGACTAAAGATAAAGATAGGTACGTATCTAATAGTAAAGTCTGATCAAGGTTTGCCACAAATTCTTTTCAAATTATCTATACTTACTATTTTCCTCCTTCGTTCATCCAGTGTTAATCCATTTTCGTCAGGTAGAAAATTCAAATAATTCGGCGATCGGGAATTTTTTCCGTCGAATTGAACCAAAAACGCTTTTTTTCCTGCGAACGCTCATGATGTCCAAGCCTTGATATTTTTCCTTGGCTGTGTGAAGATTTGGGTGTGTTCGTAGAGTTATCCACTGTAAAAGAGCTTTGGAGATTATATTTTCTTGTCAGATTTGACAACTCGCATGAGGGTGCATTAGCAAGCCTTACCAAACTTACAAACTCGTCCGTGATCGAACGAATTAAATCGTGTACGTCAACTTGGAATTGACAATTAAAATGAGGTGGATTTAGCATGCAAATTATTCAATTCTGAGATTGATTTTGGCTTTAGAAAACACTTCCTTTCTTACCTCAATTAACCTGTACCCTCTCTCCAAAACCACGTTGCCAAATTTGGAATTGAAAATCATCGCGCTTGGACTACGTGAGAATTAATATCGGCCGCGCGTCGTAAAAGAACACAGGGGTGTTTGTGTGAGTCAGATCAAATGATACGAGTAGATTTCCATTCAAGAATTGCTAAGTCAATCACAGCCTTATTCATTGGATTTGTCGAATAGCTCTCTTTCAAGAAATTTGACCAAGGAACTCTAGCTTTTTTGTAACTTGACACTTAGAATCGGTGAATATTCTCAGGTCTAAATTCATTGGCCTTGGCTTTTTTTTTTTCTTTTTTACCTCATATTTAAAACAATGTTTTAGTGTTTTGGAATAAATTGCAAACAATACGAAAATCTATTAAATGAGGACAAAACAGACGTAATAATTCTAAAATATATATATATATATATATTTGAGTTTAATTTTCCTAGCCTTATACCGAATAACCGACGTATTCAAAACATGTTTCATTTTATATCATAGTAATAAACTGTCCACAGTGTCCTACAATGACTAAACTATTATTTTCTAGATAGTGTGGAAAAGCCCAATTAAACCTTTTCATTCTTAATGTAAACATTTCAAGTTCACATTCCTTCTTTTCAGCGAAATTCTCGAGCTTAGCTGTCAAATCCTTATACTGAATTTCTTGGGCATATAGAAATTTCCTTTTTGAACAGTACCGACCAAATTGGCGCCTTTTTGAGAGCCCTATCTTTTTTTTTTTTTTTTTTTTTTTTTTGGCATCCCTTCTAGCATGTCTGCCAATACGAAATGAAAGTTTGCAAGGCAGAAAGCAAATGTGCAATATATGATTAATTTTGTTTTATGTCCAAGCTAATAATATTTCCTAACGAAATATTGAATAATTCTGATATGTAATTAGATATTTTGCGAATGTAGTTCAGGTTCAAGTAAATTTGCCTGGACGGCTTAATTAACTTTAATTTCAAATGGAAGTAATGGGGATTGTATTTTGATAGAGTGTCGTATATGAGTCGTCATGAACTTAGGATCCTTGATTTTATTCTCAGAACGATTCCACAGGAACTCCGAAGGTTTAGATATTAGTATCCTGACTGATTATTGGCTATGTTGAGGCAAATATAGTTTTTTGAAAAAATCACTTAAGTTACATGGGACAGGTCGAACAAATTTAAATGGTTCTTTAAGCATTTTTTGCTCTTGTCAAACACCATGAATGATCAATGTTTGGCAATTAAAGAACTATGAATTCTATCTGGACTGCGTATATGTGACTTTGAAATGGCTTTCAGAAAAAGACAAGTTTTAATTCGCAAATTCGCGAATTTTTGCATTCTAATGGATTCTTTTGACACTAAAACGTCTTGTGTGGGAAGAATCTTTTGGCGCTCATTTCGGAAAATTAGCTTAAAGAATAAAGGAAAAAATAATAGAATTAGCTTGAAGCCAGTAAGTATTTTTTGACTTTGAAATGGCTTCTTTTTCTTGGAGAGCAAGTCGCCCTATTTGGGAAAAAAGAGACCTCAGATCTTATTTACTGATTAATGGTTTCCCTCAGGAATGTTCAAATCAATAAAGGAAGTTTGCAGTGAAATGGTTTCCCATAGAAATGCGTTCCTCGGGGGATTTGCTTGTTATCAACGAACTACTAAATGGCTTTCCTTAAGTAACAAACAAAGCTTCAAGGCCGTATTTGAATTATCAGTAGTCTAGGTTATTCAGGGTATTCTTTCTCGGAAGAAGGCTCACTCGAAGAAAACCTTTCTAATGTCAATATACTATTAAATGGTTTTCTCGTAGAAACAAATCCATGTGAGGAAAATGTTCTGAATCATGTTTGAACAAATGCCTTGCCCTTAGTTGATATTAAATGGTTTCTCTGAGATACAGCTGTAACTCGCTTGAAGAAAGCTTATTTTGATTACTGTTAAATGGCTTTCAATCAAAGATAGCGCACTCGAGGAAATTCTTCTTCATTAATTACTGCCAAATGGCTTCCAAAATACAAGCTTATATTTCTCTTTCCTTCCTTCCTTCCTTCCCTGCTCTTCCTTCTTTCTCTCTCCCATCTTTCTTTCTTTCTCCCACTTTTTCTCTTCCTAGCCTTTTCTTCTCTCTCTCTTTCACATTTTCTTCATAATTTTAAGACAAAATCAATAGCAAAGGCAACCACTGTCCTACCACAGGCATCCCACCGAAAACCACGCTCAGGAAATTAAAAAGACGCGATGATAACAAGGTTCTTCCTATATTCAAACATGTTATAGATATGGATCTAAATACAGGAAGATGAATGAAATTACAATCATAAAATGTGATAATCAGACTAAAGGAGTTACCGATGATTATCGGCGACCACAGGAATCCCACTAAAGGAATTTGCACAAGGGTGATAATGCACATTCGAGTTGAAGAATATGAAGATTCTAAGAATGTTTTTTAGGTTAATTAATAATTAATGAAGAGACAAAGAAAAGGAATTTGTCAAGAATATTGGTTTATAAAGTCCATGGGGAGGTATGGTATTAATGGTGTAATTTATACCTATATCTCTGTCTGTTTGTTTGTCTGTCTGTCTGTCTTTGTGTTTGTCTGTCTGCGTCTGTTTGTCGGTCTGTTCTCAAGCATGTTAAGGACTGGGTTATACACCAATTCTCTTTCAGAAAATAAAAAAATAATTTCTGGTCATTATGTTTTCTCAAACTTTCTTAAATCGTGGTTCTTTACAAGTTGGCTCCAATAAACGGGTAAAAATTTAGGTCACGTGACCACGAAATTTACATAAAATTTCATTTAAATAGGCCCTTTGCAGCTCAGTAATCACGTGCTGATTAATTCACTGAGAGCAATGAATGAACATTTTGATTCCCATGGGTGAAATATACTGGAGAGCAAACACACTTTCTACAACCTGTTTCGAGAGATCGTAATAAAACTGCATTTCGTAACACACTGTTTACACATGTTTTCATTCAGTTCTTTACAAGTAGATAAAAAGAATCATCAATTTAATATAAAAACAAAAAAAAATTGCATTCCAGTACAGACACGTGACAGTTAGCTGCAAAGGGCCTATAGTAGTTTTTTTTTTTTTTGTCGTTTATATTTTTATTATAGCTTACCACGACAAAAATTATTATAAAAAATAATGCGATTAGTAGTTGTGAAAAGAGATTTAACAGAAGTTGAGAAAAGGCGTATCGTCCAAGAATATGTGCTGCAGTGACATGTGGCCAGCAGTCTTGAGACATTCAGGCATGCTCCCATTCTGGAAAAAATACTAAAATATTGAAGTATAAGTCAGAATCGAAGAATGTGTTGAAAAGTAATTATAATAGAATGAAGTAATGATTGTTTTCCTATTTCAAAGGAAGCGAAATGGCATTCCCTTGAGTATTATTCAATTCCTTCCTGCTAATTAAAATTAAATAATAACAAACAAAAATGAAAATTGGCAAGGGAAGCATGAGTGATAATTCGTTGCCGTTGCCATGGTTTCGATCCTCGGACACCTTATCACGTGTGAGTAACTTGTACGAGTAACTTGTCGTTCGTTCTCTCTTTTGCTTCAAGGGTTTCTCTCCGGCTTCTCCGGTTTTTCTCTCTCCACAAAAATCAACTTCTAGATTACAATTCAATCTTGGAACGAGGGTCACAGGCTTGTTACCTACTGACTATTAAGTGCTACCCTCGTAAATCAAGGACGATCTATATAATTATTTCAAAATCATTTGAAAAACACAATCAATATTCTTTATTGGTTATTCTTAATGCGAACTAGGATAAATTTTCAAATATTCAAATATAAATCAAAATATAATATCAATATAATTAGCCGTCCGAGTTTCAGGAAAATCCTGGGTCGAGTTGGTATCGCAGGGCATTGTGGACTGTTTTAGGGGACAAAATAGACGCCATCTTGGAAATATATTTACCCATAATGCACTGCGATGCCATCTAAGCCCAGTGTTTTCCAATCTCGAAATGGCTAATTCAAATGAGCTGCTGTGATAGAATACCTGAAATGATGTGCTTGTAGCTCTAACAAAGAAGTTGATGTAGTGATATCTAGGTCGTCCAACACGATCCATCCAAACCCATTCAGTTCTCCATTATTATACATCAGAAACACTGGGAACATATCCCGACATGCCATGCGGGATGAGATGTTGTACCAATACAACTGGCCTACCATACAGTACAGTTATTAGAACATTTTTTCATGATTATAATGCATGAATACGAGGGTCATGAGACTATTTCTGAGTTCGATAAACAGGATGCATTGTGGTCAACCTTGGGTACAAACAACACTATATAAGGCATGGTGAACACAAGATGTTTGTA
Organism: Actinia equina; assembly: GCA_011057435.1. Taxonomy (NCBI): domain Eukaryota; kingdom Metazoa; phylum Cnidaria; class Anthozoa; order Actiniaria; family Actiniidae; genus Actinia; species Actinia equina. The sequence continues at coordinate 463,624 of WHPX01000826.1, forward strand.
CCAAAGCTAGACCACAATGCACCATGTTCACTATCTCACAAAACCATATAAGGCATGGTGGACAAAAGATATTGGTACCCAAGCTAGACCACAATGCACCATGTTCACTATCTCACAAAACCATATAAGGCATGGTGGACAAAAGATATTGGTACCCAAGCTAGACCACAATGCACCATGTTCACTATCTCACAAAACCATATAAGGCATGGTGGACAAAAGATATTGGTACCCAAGCTAGACCACAATGCACCATGTTCACTATCTCACAAAACCATATAAGGCATGGTGGACAAAAGATATTGGTACCCAAGCTAGACCATAATGCACCATATTCACTCAGAAAAGGCCTAAAGAAGAATCATTCTTCTCATGTACTACACCTTTTTTTGAATCAATTTTTTAAAGTCAATCCGTTATTTACAGCATGATACGAATACCATTCTTTTCATTTTCCTGACACAGACTTAAACTAAATTTACTTACCCATCGACCAAAAGCATTTGCCTTTGACCCACTTCGTACCCATCAGTCCTTGCTCTCTTAGAGGAATAGTGACGTAATCAAAGGCAGAAGAGCCATTCTGTATTAAGAGACGATCCCCAAGAATCCCGGTACTTGAAGTATTGTTAGAACAAATTGAGACTGGGTCCCGGAAGTACGCAGTGATGACGTAATGACCTCGGTCACGTATCCATGGTAACGACTTGCGCAAGACTTTCTTCTTTGGTATCTAAATTTAGAGATAACTTTGATTAAAAAAGACTGCTGTGACAAATTCCAGACGTCTTGAATGGCATTGAAACCATTGCCCCAACTCACTTCTCCCTGGATGCCAACGATCTTTGAATTTGAATCGTCGAACAACAACATCACGGATTTATCTTTTCTGAGTGTGTATCGATTACCACGAAAGAAGTTTTGATCTACGAAGAAAAAACGGTCAGGTTTTGATCATATTATTTTTGGTGTCACTTTTGGGCTTTCCGAGTGGGGCGGAAAACTGATAACGAATACCACGCGCGATGAATCACGGGGCTGTATTACTGGATGCCAATTTTTCGATACTGCGGAAAGCTTAGCAAACTCTCTTGAAAAACAGACCAAGAACCAAAGTAAATGTGATTCGATTTAAAAACTTAAACCCGTTACACGGAAGGACAAAATGGCGTCCCTAGATGGACTGTATAGCGGCTGCCAGAGGTGCCTTCACATGCTTTCAGTTCGACCCTGTTGAGCTGCGCCACTGCTGTACTTGCGGTGGTGATTAGTGATGACAAGTTTTTTTCTTAAACTGCCCCATGATTCGGCGCGCGCCCTACTCGTTACCAGTTTTCCGCGCCACCTCGGAAAGCAAGAAAAAAATATTTCTTACTGTCGCATCGTGTATCTTGTACCCAGTTCCCGCTCTTAGCTTGACTGGTTGTTAAGGGCAACCGAAACAGTTTCATCCACGTAACTGAAAAAAAAATTGGGGAATGAGAACACTAAATATGGGAAATGGAAAATGAGTGTTTCAAACCTGATAATTGATTCCATCTTGGACTCTTCACATCTGAGAGAAAAACAAAAATAAAAGATGTTCTTTAAAGATTGGATGATTAGAATTAAAGATGGCCTAGTAGTTCGTAGTACACTCTCGTCTCTCACTCTGGGGTCTCAGGCTTGATTGATTGACTTGGCAACACACGTGATCAAGTAAAGTTTGTCAGGTCTCTCCCTTGATTCAAAGGGGTTTCAGTACGGCTTGAGTGTTTCCCTCTGCAAAGCTTAACAAGCTATATTCCAATTCTATCTGTGAGTTAGCCATGCCCTGACTTAGATCAGCCCAGAGATTGTTTCAGGGTTTGATCTGTGTGTTAGCCATACCCTCACTTAGATCAGCCCAGAAGCTGTTTCAGGGTTCGATCTGAGTTGTAGGTGTGCCCTGACTTAGATCAGCCAAGAGGTTGTTTCAGGATTTGATCTGTGTGTTAGCCATGCCCTGACTTAGATCAGCCCAGAAGCTGTTTCAGGGTTCGATCTGTGAGTTAGCCGTGCCCTGACTTAGATCAGCCAATTAAGCCTAAGGTAAAGAGGTCTATTTAATTCTTTTTTGCTCTGTCCCTTTTGTACCTAATAAGATTTTATGCAATGAAGGTGTTATATAAATATATATAATCAAGACACCATTATTCCATTTAGACAACTTACGAGTTTCATTTGTTGGTGTCCACTTATTGGAACTTGTTTCTTGTGCATTTAGAAAGACGCAAAAGATTACAGCAAAAAACAAGCGTGCCATACTCGTAAGGAAACTGTCTTTGTATGGCCTTGAACTTTAATGGAATAAGTTTTACTTAGTGCTCCTCTTCAAAAACGCACTGGGATTTGAGGTTTAAAGATTCGATACTCATATAGTAATAAGCTTAATGGAATGATCACCACCTCGTGGCAGTCAACCTCGGTATGTTTACTTAAAATCTCTTTTAAAGCTTAAGTTCAAGAACGCAGCATTTTTGGTGCATTTAAGCATATTTAATTTCGCATTATCTTGACCATTCATGCTGTGTCTAGAGTGAAATGCTGGCTGTTTCTGCGCATCCCACACGGTACAATAGCCTTTCGTTGATTATATAACAGCAGGGCTTACCTTTTGAGTGAAAATCTAGCCCACACAGTATGTTGTTTGACGCAGTTCGTTTTGACGAATATAAAGAAATACTCAAGTGTTACGGCGTATAAATATTTGAACATCAATGGGATTAAGTAAATCCAGACAAACTACGTAAACGAGCGAAAAACAATTTCACGCTTCACAGACAAAGATATATTACTCGCGAGAAACTAAAAGGAGGTGTAGAAAAGATGAAAAGCATTAGAATAACAAAGTCGAGTGACCTTGCATTCAATCCCTCTCGACCCACAAACGATGTATTGACACTGTCTGTGCTGTTGACGTCATAGAGGATAGCTGTCAATCATTCCTTTCGAAGGTGAATGACATTACATTCAATCTATTTATATAATACAATCCCATGCTTCAGTTTCTAATCTGAAGCGTGTGTAACACTGCCGTATATTTAGTTACTGAAATCTTAAAGCAGAATTTTGATAGAATTATTCTTAAAGTGTGCCGGTTTAAAATCGAGGGGAAGCCATTTAAGTGTTACTGCACCATCAACTTTCTTTTCATAAGAGAAATTTTCTATAAGCTCTGTGTAATGAATCTAAATTCTCAAAAATATCGTAAATACACGCTCTTTTAAGGTGAAAGATGGTCAACAATTTTGGCGCCAAAACCATACGCACGCGCGTCGTCGTAATCAAATATTCATATCTATTTATATCTTCAGTATCTGTGGTTATAGATTATTTTTAATTCGTGTTGATGGGTATTTAGTCTACTTAAAATACCAAACACGAACAAAATTCTTTCTTTCCAACAGTGTTGAATATTTAGCTTTTGTTTTCAAATCTTTTGAACGTCTTTTTTCCCTAACTGTGTGTTCTACGGGCATCTCTGAATTGATTTATCTAGAACAACGCATTTCGAGTTTTAAAATAATTATGATATAAGCGTTTTTGTTTTTTTTTTACGAAATTTTACGAAAAGTTTCTAATTAGAATATTAATATTTTTACGATAAATATTGCTTTGATACCATCAATTCTATATTGGTGCCCTTATTTTTATTTTTATTTTTTTGTTTTCAAGTGATTGTTTTTAACCATTTCACCTAAAGGAGCCAACGATCTACGCGTCTAAAAGGATCCCTTCCTCGTAAGCCATTTATCTGTCATTATCCAAAGCACATATCAATCAACATACGACCTTAAGGACTGTTGTCGCACCGTTGTGGCCGGAATGTTAGTCAATGATATAATACGAGATGCACTTAGGCATTTAAGGAGCCAGGTAGTTTGTTATTATGATCGTTGTATGGAATGTTCGAGTAATGTTCTTATAAAATGCCAACACGTATCGAAGGAGCAGTCTAGGGAGGTGCGGTAGTTTTCAAAATGAAAAAGTTACTAGGAATAATAACACATGAAATTTGCATACCTTCCCTCCCTCCCTCCCTACATCCCTCCTTCCATCCCTCCATACCTCCTTCCCTCCCTCCCTCACTCCTTCCATCCCTTCTTCCATCCTCCTTCCATCCCTCCCTCCATCCATCCCTCCCTCACTCGCTCCCTCCCTCCCTCCATCCCTCCTTCCATCTATTCATCCATCCATCCATCCAACTATAACCATCCATCCATCCATCCATCCATCTATCCATCCCTCCCTCCTTCCCTCCCTCCCTCCATTCCTCCCTCACTCGCTCCCTACCTCACTCGCTCCCTCCCTCACTCGCTCCCTCCCTCACTCGCTCCCTCCCTCGATCCATCCCTCGATCCATCCCTCCTTCCATCCCTCCCTCCCTCCATTTCTCCCTCCTTCCATCCCTCGCTCCATCCCTCCTTCCCTCCCTCCATCCCTCCCTCCCTCCATCCATCCATGCATCCATCCATGCATCCATTTTCCCCTTCTACCTCACAGGAAACATATATATTACAAGGCAAAATCATTATACTAACAACTTTATTGAACTTCTATAGTACTCACCAAAACATTATTAAGAAAATTACTAATGGAAAAATACTCCCAAAAATGAACGTTAACAGATCCATACAAAATCAGAAAAATGAAAAGCAAAGATTATTGGCCCACTCATCTCCCAAGCATGCGCAGTTTCACTAATGTCGTGTGCACGTGCTACGTAATAGTCACCAGTCAATCACAAACGCACTCCAGGTTGTCAATTGCAAACACAGGGAGCCCATTTAGATCATAAAATCAAAACAAGTGTAATTATTTCAGAGGTTGTTTTCCCGTGTCAGGTATACCTAGATGTAGCAGAGGTTGGTGTAAGGCCAATCCATGTAAATATGCTGTGTGCTCAACGGCCCAGATGAGTGCAGGCATTTTGGTAGGGTGTTCTTCTTGAAGAAATACTGAAATCAAGAGGGAAAAGTGAATAAGAAAGAGATTGAAAAACCTGGAATTGGCATACATACGTTCATTCATTCATTCATTCTTTCCTTCCTTTCATCCTTCCTTCCTTCCCTCCTTCCTTCCTTCCCTCCTTCCTTCCTTCCCTCCTTCCTTCCTTCCCTCCTTCCTTCCTTCCTTCCTTCTCGATCCCTTCTCCTCCTTTTTTTCAGTTCCTTTCCTTCGTTTCTTATCCATTTTCATCTTCCTCTTTTCTTTCATTAACAGACTAAACTAATACAATCCATAGTCTATTCTCTAGTTCAATATCATTATCTCACACCCCCGCCTTAATTGGGCTCACCCCAAATCTATCGCTTGTTGGATGTTCGCATCGTTTACTCTTCAGGAATCCATTGGTGTTCCATCCAAAACTGTCCAGCCTCTTCCCGTTGTACATGATGAAAACAGGGTAAAAGTCATTACAGTCCATGTTATTTGAGATGTCGTACCAGTAATGTTGACCTGGGAGAAGACAAAGAATATGAAATGATGGTGATGATAATGATGATGTCAGCCAGTCGAAAACTTATGTGAGGCAACAAATATACTTCGCGATGCTGCACATCGCGATCGTGAGCTATAGCTGGGCTGATCTAATTCACAGCTAACACGCAGATTAGAACCCTGAAACAACCTCTATGCCGATCTAAGTCAGCGGGGTTTAACTCACAGATCAAACCCTGAAACAACCTCTGGGCTGATCTAAGTCAGGTCATGGCTAACTCACAGATTGAACCCTGTAACAACCTCTGGGCTGATCTAAGTCAGGGCATGGCTAACTCACAGATTGAACCCTGAAACAACCTCTGGGGTCATCAAAGTCAGGGCACAGCTAATAGCTCACAGATCGAATTGGAATTTAGCTTGTTATGTTTTGGATAATAGTAGAAAACGGAGACAATTTAGCCTTGAATCAAGAGAGAAGCCCAACAAACTCTACTGTGAGTACAATAATACGCCACCGTTGAGTCGCAAAACTGACTGGACATACCCATCGTTGGAAAACATTTTCCTGCCACCCATTTTGAGCCAGTCAAATCTTCTTCTTTAAAGGGGATAACTATGGTACTATTGGTGGTCCCATCCAAGATAAGGAGCCGGTCACCATAGTAAATTCTTGTCTGGGTCCTACTGCATATGGTCCTTGGGTCCGTAAAGTAGGCGGTCATGACGTACATATCTCCTTCTCGGACCCATGGGTTTCTTTTGACTCCCACGATAGATCTTGCAGCCTAAAACAATGTAAACGTTAAGATCAATAGTCTCCTTCACAGTTCCCTGCGCCATCTTGAAAGGTAGCCGTGCCTTTGCATCGAAGCGAGACGAACGGTGAGCTTGCAATGATAGAGACCTTTTTTAAACACCTTGGACAATTATTCATATGTTCATATGGTTCCGCCAAAAGAAAGAAAAAAACAAAAAACAAAAAACAAGAAAAAACAAAAACAACAAACAAACAAAAACAAAACAAAACAAAACAAAAAAGAAAGAAAAGAAAGAAAGAAAGAAAGAAAGAAAAAAAGAAACAAAACTTCCGGAGTAGGTATACTTTTTAGGTCACCCATCCAGGTTCTAGCCTTCCTACACCAGGCTTGACTCGGTCTCTTAGAAGTCCAAGTTTTTTCCACTGGACCACGGTTCCCGGTGAATCAGCATAACAATAGCCGTGAAAACAATGCACCGGATAGACTAGACTTTTTAACATTATGCTTTCAACCGATTCCGTGCGTGGCAGAGATGCAAGGGATTAGCCGATATGGTCCGGGGGCCGGCTGGTCTCTCCCCTGATGCTTCGGCTAGAACATTTTCTTGCGTAATTCGTACACCCAAGGGCAGAAGGATTTAATCGCCGTCAGGTCCGAAGTCCATACGACGCCTCAGCTCTGCGGATGTCTCGGGGATATGGCAAACTGAATCGATTTTTTTTTTAATTTAATTTTTTTTCCTTTATATTTTTCTTTATATTTTTTTCTTTTTTTTTCTTTTTTTCTTTTTTTCTTTTTCCTTTTTCCCTTCATTTTATTTTTTTTCAATGGACGCGGGTTCAAATTCCGCCCCTTCCAGTCACTTTTTTAATTTAAAAAAAATATCTTTAAATCCATGAAGTTATGATTAATCTCACCCCCATCTGTATTCCAGCCAATTGTCCATTTGCACCAAACAACAGCATCACAGCCGTGTCTCCACCCAGAATGTAACGATTTCCCGCGAAGTAATTCCTGGCTGGAAAACAAAAAGTACAATCATAAGGTAACGATTATTTTAACCAATCTTAAAGTATTCAAAACATTGTGACAAACAGCTATAATATATGTTTTTTTCAAGCCAAGCGATCAGCGCACGTATCATATTCCAAATATGTTTTTAAAAGTTTGTAATGTTATTACTTAGACATGTTGACCTTGGAACAGAGTGCCCTACTGGGACCCCCTATCGTACGTACGTGATTTTAGATTCAATATTTTCATATTTTCAATATATAAAACATATTTTCTTGACTGGAGTTTGATTAACGCAGGTAAAACGTCCAGATAAACATGAAAAACCGGTTTTAATATATCATCTTTTCGTGAAAATTTTTTCGTGTTCAACTGATTGTCGTTGACAGATTGTCAAAACTAGATAGTCAAGAATTCAACAAACAACGACAAAAACAAATTTCCGTCATCATTCTGATGAAGTTATAGCCAAAAGGTCATGGTTGTTTGTTTTTTTTTTGTTTTTTTATACCAAATCTACGCGTTTTATCTGTAGTCTTACATTCAATAAAATACTGAAGACTACAGGCAGATAAAGCTAAGAATGCAGAAAATGCAACATATCTTCTTGAGTAAGTTTGAGGACTTTTCTAGCGTACCATCACAAGTCTTGTTCAGCCTCCATCCAGCGGCTACTGCGGCGGTCTTGGTTGTAGGCAACTGATTAAACGACCCAAACGTGACTAAAAGAAAACCAACAAAATGTAAGTTTAACCTGGATTCCCATATGCACTTTAACGTGCTTTTTCATGCTTTATTTTTGAACTGATAGAATCAATACTTTTCATATGAATTAAAACGGTCACATTAGAAACACATTACGGTAAAGAAACTAAAAGACAGAGTTGTAAAACGAATGAAAACAAGCAAACAAACCAAACAAGAACAGGACTTGTGAAACATCTGAAACATGGTGAAAAAATAAGGACAAGCTGAACGGATGACAGACTTTTGTGTCGTAGTTTTGATAGAAAAAGCAAATAAGACGATGGTGTTTCTTAGACCAAATTTACACTTACTTACCGTAAAGACTATTCCATTTTGGCGCTGAAAAATTTAATAGGATTGAAAATTTAACAAAATGTCATTGTTATTACCATATATTACATTTTTAAAGGAATTTGTGCTTACTATTTGGGCCAGAGCTGAAAAGCCAGGCGTCAGAAAAAGCAGCCAAAATCACCACAAGAACTAAAGACTTCATTTTTAAGGGACTTGAGTTGAAGTTGCAGTTTCTTGAAAGAGTAGTTATATCACTGCCCTTCTCTCGATGATTTAACGTCTTATATACATCAACAAAATTTGCACCGTCATGAGACTGACGGGTATCAAGTTCAAATCATGCTATGTTTTTGTGTTCAAAGTCCAGTTGACATAGATTTGAATTCAATTCTTTGAGATTAAACTAGAACGCGGTCCGGAAATAGCCACATCCTCAACCGAACATGGAATAAAACACGTACGCGTAGTCGGTTCAAATGGAACTGAATCTCAAATCCAAGTAAGGTCAGTTTTTATCTCAGTTTTCGTATACATTTATATATTTGGGGGAAAAAAGCATTTACTATATTTTACTTTGCGCAGAGAGCAAACACTTAATTTGTAAGGCAATACCAAGTTTATTCATTTTGAAGTAGTATACGAATTAGTGGGACCCTTATTGTTTTCTATCTTCATTTTCAGTGCTATTTGAATAGTACTCAGTGTTATACAGATATAGTGCATATCTGTGAAAACTAACAAAATTTTACAAATTAGTACAAAGTTTTACAAATAGATTCAAGGTCAACTGAGGTATACTGAGGTCTACTGAACTTACTAATTCGTGAAAATGCAATCAATATGCGTGCAATTTCTTGCAAAGGTTTTCGCGGACCTATGGTATGCTATAGTGTTCAGTTTGCACTCTAATTTTGATAAACCTTTTTGATCGTATTTTGAGAAAAATAAATTTATTTTCATTGACCACTTTATGTAATACAAGCATGTTTTTATTTCATGAAGTATTCATTACAGAAATACTGCGAGCTAATCCACGGTTCTGTGTTTATCATATGTCATTTATTTATCTTCCTCCAACTTTGCACAGGTTGTTGTACGGCCAGTCCATGTAGATGTGCTGTGTCGTCAAGGGTCCTGCCGTCTGCAGACATTTTGGCGCGGTTTTTGGGTCGAAGAAATACTATAAAAGAAAACAACGAAAGATGAGGTAAGTCGGGGAAGATAGAGCAAAACGGGTCACCCGTCTTCGAATATTATTATATTAATACCCAGGGTAGGGCCAACTCACAGATTGAACCCTGAAACAACCTCTGGGCTGATCTAAGTCAGGGTACGGCTAACTCACAGATTGAACCCTGAAACAACCTCTGGGCTGATCTAAGTCAGAGAATGGCCAACTCAGAGATCAAACCCAGAAACCTTTGGGCTGATCTAAGTCAGGGTACGGCTAACTCACAGATTGAACCCTGAAGCAATGTGCCGGGTATATATACAAAGATTCACGTCACCCACCCCGAGTTTATCTTTGGTCGGATGCTCGTATCGTTTGCTCTTCAGATCACCGTATGTGTTCCATCCAAAACTGTTGAGTCTCTTCCCGTTGTACATGATGAAGACAGGGTAAAAGTCATTACAGTCCATGTCATTTGAGATGTCGTACCAGTAATGTTGACCTGCATTCATGAGATAATATAAATAATAATGAATAATAAATGAACCAGATGTGAATGCTGATAAGGACAATATGTTGGTGATGATGATGATTCATGATGATTATGATGATTATGATGATGCTTCATGATGATGATGATTCATGATTCATGATGATGACGATGGTGATTCATGATGATGATGATGATTTATGGTGATGATGATGATCCATGATGATGATGATCCATGATGATGATGATCCATGATGATGATGATCCATGATGATGATGATCCATGATGATGGTGGTGATGGTGATGATGATCCATGATGATGATGATCCATGATGATGATGATCCATGATGATGATGATCCATGATGATGATGATCCATGATGATGGTGGTGATGGTGATGATGATTCATGATGGTGATGATGATGATGATGGTGATGGTGGTGGTGATGATGATGATAATCAAAATATGAATGATGGTGATACATGACATGTTAGTCGTCCTACCCATCATTGGGAAGCATTTTCCAGCTACCCATTTTGTTCCAGCCAAATCTTCTTCCTTGAAAGGAATGGCAATGGTGCTGTTGTCGGCTCCATTCCAGATAAGAAGTCTGTCTCCGTAATACTTTCTTTATCTTTTGAGCTGCAAATGGTGCTGGGGTCTGTGAAGTAGGCTGTCATGACGTACATGTTGCCTTCAAGGACCCAGGGTCCTTTCCTGTCACCAACGATTGACTTGTCTATCTGGGGAATGATGACTTAATGAGAAGAGACAAGGACAAGGACAAGGACAAGGACTGAAGGACAAACACGAGAGTCTTCTGTATTTTCTGCTGATATTCACTCACCCCCATCTGTATTCCAGCCAATTGTCCATTTACACCAAACAACAACATCACAGCCGTGTCTCCATCCAACACGTAACGATTTCCCGCGAAGAAATTGTTCGCTAAAGGCGAAGGAGGGAAAAACCTCTCATGAGAATAGAATATCGCCTAGCAAACTCTGGCAATAATGACTAGATAAAGACACAAGAAACAAGATCAACGTAATAGAGGTTTTGAATGATCACTTGTCGGCAGCCATGCTGGATGGCAAAAAATATTGAACCCTTTAACTCTGGTAACTTGGGAGTAAAATGGAAGTATATAACTAAGTATGTAACTATTAAAAGAAAAAAACGGGAATGGAAGCTTGGAATATGGGGTTTTGCCAAAATGGAGGCTGGGAAGTGGGATTTATAGGACCCACCTTCAGGACCCCATATCGTTCATCATGGCTGCAATCAGGTGATCATGCAAAACATAGTCAAGGACTACTTAATAATCTTACCATCACAAGTTTTTGTTAGTCTCCATCCATCGTTCAGTGCGTCATCTTTATCGGTTGGAAGCTTGCTGAACGAGAGGAACGTTACTACAAAAGAATAATGTGTTTATCTTGGAATTAGCTATTCAGAGCAAATATTGCGAGCAAATAATCACAGCGCGAGAAATCATTGGTTGAAAAAGCATTTGACACCATTGATCATCATATTCAATTACAAAAAATTATCCTACTATTAGTTTTGACAGAAATGTCCGAGAATGGTTTAGATCGATCGTACATGACCGATAAAACTCAAATGTGTTCAGTAAATGGAATACTGCGGTATACCACAAGGAACCACCCTGGGACCCTTACTTTTCTAAATATGTACACGGAGTGGGCCATAAAAAGTACGCCTCTCATTAAGACTGGCTTGACATTTTTTTAGAGACATATAGACATTACTATATATATATAGGTTGGATCGTAGTATATTTGGATTGAAACGAGAAGGGGGTAAACAGTTTTTTTGCATCTTGAAAATTTAATATTTATTAACCTCCCTTACTTTCTGACCAGTCCCTTACCAAACTTAATTTCACTTACCGTAAAGGCTGTTCCATTCTGGCTCTACGAGGTAAACAAATTATTTGTTATAGTTGCGCATGTGTAAGATTAAAAAAAATGAAGAATGTTTAAAGTGACGAAGAGAAAGATGAAGGGATAGAAGATTTATGTGGTTGGGTTCACATTACGTCTTTTCGTCATTCGCTTGTGACGTGATCATGGGTCTGATCCCCGGACTCGTCATCACGTGTGAGTATAGAGGGTCGCTAATTAGTTCTCTCCTGTGCTCCAAGGGCTCTCTGGTTTTCTTCCCTTCGTAAAAATAAACTCCCAAATTATATTGGCGCGATCACATTCGTCGAGCGCGCACAACCGTCTGACTCTACCCTGCGTTATGATATGAACTTAAAAAACACTGTAATTCTTTAACTTATTAACTTACTTGTTGGTTTAGAGAGGAACCAGGCACTCGAAGCAGCCACGAATAAGGACAAAACTAGCAGAACTTTCATCTTAAATCGGTAGTTTGCAGTAGAGGAACGTCTTCTACGAAGGATCTTTAAGAAGTGAAACGTCGAACTCTGAACATCAGTTTTAATGAAACAGTTTAAAAGGTAAAGAAAGCTTTAAAAACGGCTGGACAAATAAGTGGATTTTTGCTGTACAAACTTTATACAATATCTATTGTATTAGGGTTAGAAAAGTATATTGTTGGATCAAAAGATAAAATGATTTAAATGTGTGAATATTGGAAGATGAAGAACAAAAAAGGTAATTTAAAAAAATATAACTTTTGAATTATTTGCAAGACATTTCGACAGACCAGTCTCTCATTGGTTGCAGTAGGAATACAGGTGGGAATATATATTTAAGAAAATAATGTCTGAGATGAACATATTGAATTCAAAAGGCTAACGATTGCAATTCGTTTGCTTTCTTTGTAAAGACTGTTTTTCTTATTACAATGGGATTAATTTATCATTTGAAAGGTTAGTTACTTAGCTATGTAAACAGTACAGAAGCATTTTGAAGGGGGAGAATGAAAAAGAAAAAATATTATTCAAAAATGAAAAAGTTCGCTTAGCAAGGGTTCACATATTTTTGAGAAGTGCATGCTCCGTTTTACAAAATGTAACTTATCAGTATTACTTATCTACGCTTTTTTTTTTTACTTTTTTTTTTGGAAAGCCCTTATGGGGAAAGATAATAAAGTATGTCTCTAGAAAATAATAAAGTACTTTGCTAAAGTACGAAATATGGCTCAGAGAGAGAGCTTTTATTTCGTTCGAAAAACACTTATTGCGCATGCAGATGTTACACGAGCAAGTTGCACGGCAATTTGCAACTCAATGTTGTGCGAATAGTTGTACGATTTTGTTCTCTGTATTACGACACCTGGACAACTGAATAACTATTATTTTGTCAATGGGGAATTTACATTAATTTTGTAATTTATTAACACAAATTTGAGTAAATACAGTTCGCAAGTTATTTTTGGCTGATACTGAAAATGAAACGTTTTGAAAGAATATAGATTAGGATTTTCGGGTTCTCATCAGAAGTGGTAAGTGCGCATAATCTAGTTTATGTGTCAGCCTACTCAAGCTCATTACATTTGAATGACAAAAAATATTTAGAATAAGAACAAATTTTTTAATGCATTGAACTAAAAGACCTTATGTTCTAAAAGAAAGTTTGTCCTAACCTCAGTTTCAGGCCCTATCCTCCCCACCCCCCTCCCCTTGGGCCTGAAACTCAGGTTAATTTTGTCCTGACATAGATCTATTCCTGGCTTCACACTCATTGTACATTACATTGTTTTTCTTCATTGTTCTAGTCATGCTAAAATACACATCTCTGACTACTAGCCCCGTTCCTCACAATCATCTTAATTCAGTCCCTGGTGATGCTATAGACCGGAGAAAGCTCATTTTTCTAGTCACGCTACAATACACATATCTGACTCTTAGCCCTGCTCCTCACAATCATCTTATTCAGTCCCTGGTGATGCCGTAGACCAGCGAAAGCTTGGACGAGATCATCCATCATTTTACAGTAGTGTAAGGTCTCACTTGAAATCAATTCAAAGAAAACAAATTTTATTAACAGATTTCTTTTCCAGGAACTATACTTTGAGATCCTCATACCATGCTATGTAAAACAAATTAGATTGCTGTCCCCCCACCCCACTCCCCTCTTTATCATCCTGTCCCCTCCTCCCCTCCCCTCCCCTCCTTATAGAATAACAGCCAAATTACCCAAATTTAAACCAATTGAATATTTTATATCTAGTAGCAGATGCTGAACTTCTTTTCGTGTGCCAGTGATATCAATCGAAAAACTCTTTTAATATTTGAGGTAAATCTTCCTCTTTGTAATCCTTGACAATGAAGTTTGGACTAGAGTGAGCTCCACGAATCATCGCTGATAAGCCTATGACAAGGAAAAAATAAAACATAAGTGTATAAGCACAGCGGATGGTCATGAATCACCAGCATCTTTGTTATGTCCAACTATATCAAGGTAATAACTTACGGCTCTGAGGTTTCGGCCGATACAGGCAAAGTACTTTCTTCTTGTATTCATGTGCCTTGGCAATTTCAAACCCAACTCCAAGGGAAGGTTGAGTCACTTCTGCTACCACAGCTAGAAATTCACAAATTGAAGTAAGTCGCCAAGTTAATTTTCCTTTGTTTGACCATGTGACTTTTCCCAGAGCATTTTTAAAATCAAAATTTCTTTCAAAGATGCGTTATACTAACCTTCAGAAGACATTAACCACTTCATGTCTCGTTCATAAATGTAACAATCATCCCCTGTTAGTTGAAAAACAACACACACTTTGGTGAAAATAATCACACAGACACATCATAACTAGGTGTTTTGCAAGATCCTATCGTTAGGACATAAGTCTAAGTAGATGGCTGTCACAAGAACAATACTGAAACATCAATGATACTGTTCTCGACAAACTCATGTGGATTTTAACTATAAAACCTTGCAAAGCACTATATCTATATACAAAAGTCTTACATTTGCAGTACCTAACTATAGTTGATTGACAGATGTCAGTTACCACACATTTCAATTGAGACATTTCAATAGTATATTCATGATTGAAGACACTTTGTTGGTACTTTGTGTTCAAATTGTTTCAATACTCCTCTTTATCTTGGGGTGTAATGTTTTCCCATTCCAGGCCACATATCATTTATTCCATTAAGTAACAACTTTTTGTTTACCTTTGCACACGAAGAAGGCATAGATACATGGATACAACTCAAATACAAAACATTATTCTCAAGAGAATTACACGCGGTCTGAAATGAGAAAACATTAAATCCAAGGTAGAGAGGTCTATTCTATCAAGTATAATCCGTAAGGAAGGAAGTCAATATAAGGCAAGTCGAGCTTTACCAAGTTCTTCCTCTTGAGCGACAACGTCCCCAACATGTTCTGTCAAGACTTCTCCATAGGCTCTTAACTGGTCAATAATATGTTTGTAAATATGAATATCATCCCTGCCACCTCGAATGCTACCACAAAAATAAATTTTTCTGGCCAAATTCGCGCTCATTTTCGGTTTTAATGTAAACTTTTTGTTCCGCGGTAGAAAACAGTCAGGCGTTTCTTTTAGTCCTATTAGGACTGGGTCTAGGGAAGATCAATACTTCATGTATGATTCATCTTCGATCCCTTTTGAATTCAAAAGACAATATTCTTATGACATGAAGTATTGATGTGTCATTGTTATTTCTTCCAAGATGGCTTCCAGACAGCTGCCTAAGACGTTCAAGAAGCTTGTTGTAACAAAGCTTAGTACAAATTTTCGCGAGGCTGTGCAAGCAGTAACGGTGCCAATGATTGCTCCAGGTCCAGAAGAAGTGCTTGTGAAGACAAGGTGATTTGTAGTGGAAACGCTTCTGCATAAAATTAGATTCGATTAGGAAATGTAAATGTAAACAAGCTTTATAATGTAATGTGCCTTTCTAACTTAGAAAATATTGATGCATTGTAAATTGCGATCTGTATTCAAATTTTCTCTTGCAGTGAGATACAAGTCTTGCCTGCTGGAGTATACATGGAATAATTAATCACTTCCCCAGGGGGAGGGGCTGGGTAAAGGTTATGGGTGGGGGGTGGGGGGCTGAGGATGGGATCAAGTGATTAGCATCCCAGTGCAAAATCTCAATTTACATTTTGCCAAAATTACTTTCCTTGGGTAAATTCCAGGTTGGTGATTCTATTTGGCATTCCCAACTGGTGACATAAATACTGGTCCTATTAATGAGCCTTGGGGAATCCCATGTTTGGGATTTTAAATTCCATTTTCAATGACCTAAATTTGGCCAATTTTCATTTCAAAAATTACTAGGTATTGTTGTAGATCTCTTATATTCATTGATTTCATTTTTTTACGAGTAATTTATTCTTAAACTATTTTATGTGGTAATTATATCATCCAGCAATGCATGTGCTGAGATGCTTTATCAATTAGACTTATTAAACTTTTGTGTTTTATTAAGTTATGCAGGCATCAATGCATCTGACATCAACTTCACAGCTGGCCGTTACACGCCAGGACAAGAACCTCCCTTTGATGTAGGATTAGAGGTAGATTGAACATTTGCTATGTACTGCAGTTTTCAATATTCTGTGAACTCAGACATTAAAAAAAAACGTAAAAGCTAGGGCACAATTTGAAAACTTTGGCAACATGATTGAAATTGATTCTTGATTTATTTTCATTAGGCTATAGGTGAAGTTGTTTCTGTTGGTGATAAAATAAAGAAGCATTTTAACGTTGGTCAAGCAGTCACTTTCATGAAATATGGTGCATTTGCAGAATATATAGTAAGTAATTTTTCTTTTCTTTTCTTTTTTTTTTTTTTTGAGTTTCACTGTCTAGCTGAAGAAGCAAAATTTTAAAATGTTGGAAAGACAAATAGTGTGACTCTGCTTTAAATGAGCGTCCTCTAACCACTGTGGTTACGGGTTAATTAATTTTCTATTCCATGTTTTGTTGGTTCTCTCCTTTGCTTTGAGTGTTTTTTTCCGGGTTCTCCTGTATTCCTTCTATCATGCGAATCAATTTCTAAATTTCAATATTTATCATGGAACAAGAGTCATAGTTTTTTAGCCACTGGGTATTAAATGCTACCCTCGTAAAAAGGATGTAGGAAGATTTCAGATTTTTCAGATTTTTTTCCCCTCTCCTTTGCTACGAGGGTTTTCTCCGGGTTCTCCGGTTTCCTCCCTCCATAAAAATCAACATGTGAGTTGAGCGTTGTGTGCATAGAATATTGAATGAAGTGGTATTGCGTGTGAGCGAAAAGTGTCCCCAATTAGTGCGAAAGTGCTAGAACGACTAGACACTTCAATAAAGATTTTTATTCTATTTTATTTATTTTACTCAAAAATCGTAACAACTTATTTTGTCTTCTATTTTACCTAGCTTCTTTCCAAACGAGATGCCATTCCAGTCCCAAGTGTTCATCCAGATTTTATTTCTCTCCTTATCAGTGGAATGACTGCAGCAATGGCTCTGGATAAGGTTGGTTGGAAAACGAACAAATTTAATTTTAATAATGTTCCTTTTATTTCATACAAATAATAAATTATTGATTATATATAATTTTTCTAAACAGATGGGTGACTTGAAAAGTGGTGAGAAAGTATTAGTAACAGGTAAGATATTATGGCTATCATAATGATGATGATGATATGGAATTGATGATGATGATGATGATGATGTTGATGATAATGATGATGATGGTAATGATGATGATGATGATAATGATGATGATAATGATGATGATAATAATGATAATGATGATGATAGATGATGATAATGATGATGATAATGATGATGATAATGATAATGGTGATGGAAGATGATGATGCATGTTGTCAGAAAATAATAATGATAGATAAAATATGTTTCTGTTTGGTGAAATTCTTACATTTTCTTTTTCAGCTGCGGCAGGAGGAACAGGACAGTTTGCCGTAAGAACATAACCATTTTATTGCAACATTTATTTCATAGATTCATCACAAGCAAAGCATTGAATTTGAAATACTGTTATAACAAGTCAGGGGCTAAATTAACAGAGCCTACCTCTTCTTTGTCCTGCCTGTGTGATACCTAAAATACTCTTCTGGTTACTTCCTTGGGTGACAGAGTAACAGAATGTGCCTTGCTTCAGGGTCCAAAAAGGGTGTGGTACTCAAGGTACTCAATGATGAAGCCTTTAAAGTGAAACACCCTCTGTACCCCAGTATATAGGTTATAAAGTGTTACATTACTGGTATTACCTGTGTCTCCAATATCACATACCATTGGTTAATATCTTGGTTCTTTTTCTATAGGTACAACTAGCTAAACAAGCTGGTTGTCATGTCATAGGAACTTGTTCCTCTCAAGAGAAGGTTGATCTATTAAAGGTAAAGATAAAGAGGTGGTAAAAAGGAGTGTTTATATGATAGAATAAGACAACAGAAACCAATGAGAACAAGGACGTAGGCAAGGAAACGAAAAACAAACAATCAAAAGACAAAAGAAAGGGTTAGTTGAAAGCAAAGTGTTCATTAATCCCGTTGGGACTAAGAGTGCCCAATAAGCCACATTTCTTTGGTCTTGCGACAATCCTTGTTGTGTCCGAAACGTCAGATTTTTCATCTTTACTGTTTCATTAGAAACACCAACGCAGCGCACACTAGTTTTTAGCTAGTTATCTCTTCTAAAGGTAAAGATGTTTAGCCTTGGCAGGGCGGCTAAAGATGTTGGGCTCCCTGTCGTGTCATTTCTGCCTCTTATTAACACAACCTGGGTTTGATTCCCAGACTCAGTGTTGTAAGAGAGTAGAGTTGCTTGTTGGTTGTCTCCTGTGCTGCAAGGGATTCTTCTCCAGTTTTGGATGATTGAGCAATCACTCACCGTGTGATAGATTTAAAATATATATATTAATACACAGATTTAAATTAAAATGAATTTTACTCTTCCTTTTTTTGTTTTTGTTTTCAGAGTCTAGGGTGTGATCGCCCCATCAATTACAAAACAGAAGAACTGAATGACGTTTTGAAAGCTGAATACCCAGTAAGTTGCTTTATGTTACAAGAATTACCAACACTTGAACACACTCAGAGCTAAAAGGAGTTTTTTTTGAATGAAATAGCTCACCACCAAAACTGAGAAGTATTTGATCCCAGATTTTGAAATCAGTAGCTTTATCACAAGTCAAACTTTCTTTTGAGAGAAGCAAAAATTTCTCAAGCACGACAATGGAAGTCACAAGACTAAATAAAGCTATACACTAGGCATTGAACTTTGGGGAAAATCTATGAAATCTGCTCAATTTTTTTCATTAAAAAATATTTGCGACTTAACGTAAGAAAATCTGTAAGTATTTCCTCGCCCAACCAACAATTTTGACAGCCACTAAATAAAATGTGTTGGGTTTTGACATCATCAAAGGATTCTGGATGATGCCTCCAAAAGCTATGTAACGAAAATTAGTGACCTCAGGTTTTGCGTCAATTCTTCACCACCCTGATATAATTACCTTCCTCCTGTTCATTTCCAGGAAGGGGTTGATGTGGTGTATGAATCCATCGGAGGCAACATATTTGATGTCTGTGTCAACAGGTAAAACCATTAATACTTCATTTCCAGTAAGTGTAGTGCAGCCTGTCTTGATCGGGATCCCCACCTTAATGTTGTGAAGCAGTTTGTATGTTCCAATAACCCCTAGATCTATGCCCGCAGGAGTAGTATATTCCTGGTAGGGCCACCCATGCCAGACAGGTAGGGGCCAGGTTCAAGAGTGATTTCTGTGGTCCTCCAGGTTGGGGTTTGGCTGATGACCCACTCTCATTAAAAAAAGTTTATTACAGAAACCAAGAAGGCCCAATGTGCCACAAGGCGTGAGGAGGATAAGTGAAGGTAAAATCTAGTGTAGCAGCAAGGTCTAACTTATATGGTTTTTTTATTCATTAGGTTAGCAACAAAAGGGCGTCTGATTGTAATAGGATTTATAACTGGTTATGAATCAAAACTTGGTTTTAATCCTGTGAAGACTGGCACCTTGATTCCTAAGGTATGGGGTGTGGAGGCATAATATAGGGGTACATATCGAGGTATGTGAGTATTTAAAGGGGTATGGAGTTATATGGAGGTATGAGGCATGGAGGCATAATATAGGGGTATATATTGAGGTATGGGGGTATAAAGGGGTATGAAGTTATATAGGGATATAGATGTATGTAGGGGTATAATATAGGAGTATATATCGGGGTGTGAAGGTATATAAGCTATGGGGGTATAATATTGGGGCATGAGGGTAAATATCAGGGTATGGAGGTATACAGGGGTGTGGTGATGGTGATGAGGATGATGATGACATAACATGTGCAACCCAATGATGGCCTAGTCATCATTAGCCAATCATGATTCACTAATCCTGCCTTCTAAGTCAGCATTACTTTTGTCTTCTTTTTAGCTTTTAACTAAGTCAGCAAGCGTCCGTGGTTTTTTCCTCTTCAATTACGTGTCTGACATCAAGACCTACATGCCAAGATTGATTCAGTTATACCAGTCAGGTCAAATCAAGACTGCAGTAGACATGGGGGAAAATAGTAAAGCTGGTCCATTCAGGGGTCTGACTTCAGTTTATGATGCAGTAGAGGTAAGTAGAAGGCTATTCTTGGAAAGCACGGGAGGAGTAAAAGTGGGAGCACTTGCTTCTCACCTGTGTGACCTTCATTGAATCCAGGACTCACCAATGTGACCTGGGTTCGAGTCCCACCACTCTCATTGTCATATGTGAGTAAAGTGTCTTATTCATTCTTGGTTCTCCCTGGGCTTTCCTCCATCCACGAAAATCAACTTCTAAATTCCGATTGAATTGAGTGGATAAAGAGCTGCTCTGTAGAAATGCTACTGTTAAATCTCATTTATTTATTTTTTATATGTTTTCATTACTAGGCCATGCTATTGTGTAGTGGGTTAGAGAAGGGGAGTGGGGTTACCATATTGTCAGGCTTCATGATGGCAAATCCATCCAAACTTTCAGAATAATTATCATCAAATTATATTTCTTACTTTTTTGGAATGAGCTTTTGAATTTCAATTTGTTTTGGGGAAACAAACGTTATTGGAATTTTAGTTTTTTTTATATAAAAATGTGGAAATACTATGCAGTTTAATTAATGATTAATTTTTTTTTCCAGCACATGTACAAGGGACTAAATAGAGGAAAATTAGTCGTACAAATCTCTAATGACCCAAAGAGTCACCTATAGACATACAATGCATAGATTGCATGTGTTCAATAATACTACACAAAGATCACAAAAAATTCTTAATTATTTTTTTGTGCAAAATTTCAGAATAGAATCACTAGTTATGAATAATAGAATAAAAATCAGAGGAAAAAAACTGCAAATTCGGCCTTAAAAAACGTCTACGATCTATACGATCCAGTCAAGCGAAGTCCAGTCCATTCCATCCATGTACGGTTCCAAATTTTCCAAAATTGAAAAACACTCAAAATTCGGGCATTTAGAAGAGGAAAACAAGTTTTTGAAGTTGGGCATGTTTTTGTTATACATTAAGATCATCTATGGCCTTTCAAAAGGTAAGAATTCAAAAATAACTTTTTTGGGGGATTCAAGTTCCAGTCACTGACTGACGTCCAGTCACTCGCAATCCATTTCAGTCACATCTAATCCATTCCAATGACATTCAAGCAACATCCAATTTATCTCAATAGCATCTTAATGGAGTAAATAAATCGTAAAAATCTGTAACAATTCACAGAGTCACTCATAGACACATGATGTGTACAGTCCTTTGAAAAACCTTTGCCGCTAACCCGCTTCACAGGACTTAAACTAGTGCCGCGATCAAAAATAAGGGAAAAAATTTTTTTTTTCGTAATTTTTTGCAAAAAAAACCACATTTTTTTTTGATGATTCAAGCTCGAGTCACTGACTGAGGCCCAGTCATCTGCAATCCATTTCAGTCACATCTAATCCATTCCAGTGACATTCAAATAACATGCAATTTATACTCAATAGCATCTTAATGGAGAAAACTTAGTTGTAAAAATCTGTAACGATCCAAAGAGTCACCTATAGACATATGATGTATACAGTCCGTTGACAAACCTTTGCCGCTAATCCGCTTCACACGACTTTGTGAGTGCCGCGATCAAAAAAAAATTTTTTTTCGTAATTTTTTTGCAAAATTTCTGAATAGAATCACTAGTTATGAATAATAAAACAAATATCATAGGATAAAAGCTGCAAATTCGACCTTAAAAAGACGTCTACGTTCCGTACGATCCAGCCAACCGAAGTCCATTCCATTCCATCCATGTACGGTTCCAAATTTTCCAAAATTAAAAAACACTCAAAATTCGGGCATTGAGAAGAGGAACACAAGTTTTTGAAGTTGGACATGTTTTTGTTACACATTAAGATTATCCATGGCCTTTCAAAAGGTGAAAATTCAAAAAACTTTTTTTTGATGATTCAAGATCGAGTCACTGACTGAGGCCCAGTCATCTGCAATCCATTTCAGTCACATCTAATCCATTCCAGTGACATTCAAATAACATTCAAATAACATGCAATTTATACTCAATAGCATCTTAATGGAGAAAACTTAGTCGTAAAAATCTGTAACGATCCAAAGAGTCACCTATAGACATATGATGTATACAGTCCGTTGACAACCTTTGCCGCTAATCCGCTTCACACGACTTTGTGAGTGCCGCGATCAAAAAAAAAAAATTTTTTTACCTAATTTTTTGCAAAATTTCTGAATAGAATCACTAGTTATGAATAATAAAACAAATATCATAGGATAAAAGCTGCAAATTCGACCTTAAAAAGACGTCTACGTTCCGTACGATCCAGCCAACCGAAGTCCATTCCATTCCATCCATGTACGGTTCCAAATTTTCCAAAATTAAAAAACACTCAAAATTCGGGCATTGAGAAGAGGAACACAAGTTTTTGAAGTTGGACATGTTTTTGTTACACATTAAGATTATCCATGGCCTTTCAAAAGGTGAAAAATCAAAAAACTTTTTTTTGATGATTCAAGATCGAGTCACTGACTGAGGCCCAGTCATCTGCAATCCATTTCAGTCACATCTAATCCATTCCAGTGACATTCAAATAACATTCAAATAACATGCAATTTATACTCAATAGCATCTTAATGGAGAAAACTTAGTCGTAAAAATCTGTAACGATCCAAAGAGTCACCTATAGACATATGATGTATACAGTCCATTGAAAAACCTTTGCCGCTAATCCGCTTCACACGACTTTGTGAGTGCCGCGATCAAAAAAAAATTTTTTTTCGTAATTTTTTTGCAAAATTTCTGAATAGAATCACTAGTTATGAATAATAAAACAAATATCATAGGATAAAAGCTGCAAATTCGACCTTAAAAAGACGTCTACGTTCCGTACGATCCAGCCAACCGAAGTCCATTCCATTCCATCCATGTACGGTTCCAAATTTTCCAAAATTAAAAAACACTCAAAATTCGGGCATTGAGAAGAGGAACACAAGTTTTTGAAGTTGGGCATGTTTTTGTTACACATTAAGATTATCCATGGCCTTTCAAAAGGTGAAAATTCAAAAAAAAAATTGTTTTGATGATTCAAGATCGATCGAGTCACTGACTGAGGCCCAGTCACTCTCAATCCATTTCAGCCACAACCATGCTACGACAGTTGCGGCCAATCCATCCTAGTCACATCCAATCCATCTCAGTCACATCCAAACCATCGCGTTTTCTGGTAGCGGCCTCATGAGAGAGCTTGCTTTCAGTTGAGCCCCGTTGAGCGGCAACCGCCGTGCTTACGGTGGTGGTAGGTAAAAGATAAAATCTCCTCTGTCACAGCTGTTTTATTTTAGCGCGTTCAAACGAGCAGTTGGCCCAGGACATACGTAACAACGGATAGCACTATAACGTATCAAAAACTACATGCGCAATCATGGGCTAAGCCTCAATATTAAATGCCCGTTATTGTGTGCGTGGGAAGCAATGGGCGAAATAACAGAAGATTTTTGCAATTTCTTGTGTTCACATTCTCGTCTTCAGCCAGCGCCATATCCTGGTGACGGAAGGAGGTTGAAATCAAAGATGGAAAAAAACATTTTGTTTTCTAGCTTAATGACCGGTATAGCCACCTACGGTTATACCAATGTACTATCACTTTAAAATAAGTAAAGACATTATTAACTTAGCTTTTTTGTTCGTTTAATTTTAAGATAAAATATTGTCGTTGTCATATTAATAATAGTGAAAACGATCTGTTTCTGTCTGTCTGTCTGTCTGTCTTCTTTAATTCGTTTCCTTTTTTCCTTTCTTTCTTTCTTTCTTCCTTCCTTCCTTCCTTCCTTGTTTTCTTTCTATCTTCTTTCTTTCTTTCTTTCTTTCTCTCTTTCTCTCTTTCTCTCTTTCTTTCTTTCTTCCTTTCTTCCTTCCTTCCTTCCTTTCTTTTTTTGCTTCCTTCTTTCTTCTCTCCTTTTTGCTTCCTTCCTTCATTTACGTCTTCTTGTCAATTGCCGCGACTTTGCTAAAAAACTCTCAAAAATCTGTTACTCAGTTCCCTTTTTCTCCTCATTCAATATCCCCCCGCCAGCAGTCTCTTCCGTTACTCTCAAGTTCCCCCGCCCATCATACCGCTGATGTACTGCGGGCGCCTCTGCCCAGCCTCGTTTCCATGTGTTTGATGGCGGCTGCCATCTTATTGAGTCTCTTGGCCTGAAATCTAAAGATCACCTCAAAAATCCAACAATTCTGCATCGTTTTCCTCCAAAAACACCTCGAGTACCTACTCCAAGGCTTCTGCTCCAGCACTGATTCAATTTTGAGAGTATTTCGAGGTGTTTAGGGTGTTTTAACAGCGATAATTCCCGTACCAACTGGAACTGAGTACAGATATTCGAGGGGTGGTCTCGTTATAAAGTAACACCCGACAACCAAAATGCCGGCCGTTAAAGGCGAAGGGATGCGAGGACTAGCGGTCTTTATCTCCGACATACGTAACTGTGAGTACAAAAACTATCTATGGATTGAATTTTTAAGTTTTTAGGGCAAAAAACGCGGCCTGACACGTGGAAAGTGTAATCAAATGCATGATTTACGGCCGGCTTCAGGAGTTAACTCGAGTCGAGTGTACGATATTCAACGCGGGTAATTTTTTTATCACATTTTATTTGATTTCATCTACAGGTAAATCGAAGGAAGCTGAGATAAAGCGTATCAACAAAGAACTCGCAAATATCAGGAATAAATTCAAAGGTGAGTTCTGAATATTTTTCCATGCACGCAATTCTAAACCACGATTTTTGAACTTGATAAATTTCATGAAACATACTTACTCGAGTTTGATCAAAGCTTCGATTCATTATTATTGATTTTAAATTTATTTCTTGTATTTTTTAAAGGTGATAAAACGCTGGATGGATACCAGAAGAAAAAATACGTCTGTAAATTACTCTTTATCTTCCTCCTTGGACATGATATTGATTTTGGTCATATGGAAGCCGTGAATTTGTTATCATCCAACAAGTACACCGAAAAAACAAATTGTAAGATTTCTCCAAATGTCAAATATATTCACTTAATATTCCTTTTTGATACCATTCTTATGTCTAGCTTTCTTATTGCTAAGGAAATAGTCATACTCTTTAACTTGCGGATGGATAAGAGACAACATTTTGCTCAATTAATAAATCGAGTTCCACTTTGTGTTTGATTTGCGGGCGTTTTTGATTCAAAAATTCTTTAAAATATCTTTTAAGTAATCCACAAAACTTATAGTCATGTTTACTTTAAGTAATTTATTTCTGCTTTATCTAAAACTTTTACAAATTTGGTGTTAAATGACAAGGTGTTTTTAAGAATATTGTAACCGCAAAGTTACGAAAGGTTATTGCCTGTCTCCAGTCTGCCTTTTTTCAGCTCTTGGTCGCGTATTAAAATTAAAAGTTTGTTATTAAGTTTCTTAAGTCTATATATTCCCAAGCATTTATTAAAATGTTGATTTTCTAGAGTACAAAATGGAATATATTTATGAAGATAGTGAATTATTCTATATTGTTGTGTTTGTTATTATTGTTACATTTTAATGTAGTTATACTTAACACATTTCTTGTATACTCCCTGTCAATTAATGTACTTTATTGAATTCACACTTACATTCTAGGATTATCTAATGTGTAAAAAACTTAAAATATAGTCAGCTAAGATCATTAGTTCAGTAAATCAATTAGTATTTGGATATGGAGAAATCTGATCTGCACGTGAAATGAGAGCATAACTCCATCACCTCTCCATGTCTTCATTGTAATGATAATACTCTTTTGTGCCAGCTTAAAGGGCCACTTGGACGAAAATCGCTCCAAAATTAAAACTCTTTCATTCGAGCTGGAACTTTGCTGAAATAATCTAGAATACATTAAGAACCACCCACTGGAATATCTTTTTGATATTCGAAAGGAAAGGGCCAAAATTTTACGATTTATTTTCGTCCGCCATTAATTTCTTTGAATCACAGAATTCGACTCAAGAAGACTGGCACGAGTACTTATGACGTCATTTACTCAACCCAAACCAAAACATTGGTGGGTAATGTATGTGCCATGTTCGTAAAACTCGGTTTATTTGGTTTATTCAGAAAATATATAATGTTTCATTCGGTTTCCTAACTACTATATGACCAAATAATGTCTAGGCGCTGAAATTTTTCAGTTTCAATAATACTGACGATCATAGTTCGAAAATTTCAATACATCTCGGCACGCCAAGAATCACAACAAAGTAGGACGCATGGACGAGATTCTAGCGGTTCCATCGCGCGAAGTGACTGAGATATTCGGGATTTATTCGAATCATTTTAAGGATAACAATTTTTCAAGGCATATTTACATACGAGGGCAAAGAGCAACCCCACAATTTGTGTCCGCGAGACATCCGACACAATGAAAGAAAAATCTACGAGCTGAGTGACAGACGCCGCTGTCGCGCGAGTAATAAATAAGAAACCTTTGACATGTTCTATTACAAAGATGATATTAGATAATCGTATGTTTGTACCTATTCAATGCATAATAAACATTTTGAAGCAAATAATAACCGTTCTGTAGTAAATCAGCTAGGAGAATTACGAGCTCACATTCTAAATTATTCGGCACGTAGATCTAAGTATATTGTCACAAATCTTTATATCACAACGCAGAATTCAAAAGGCAATCGGTTGTTTTCATAACATCAATCACTATTAGATTACATTGAAACTTCAAATTTAAGATCTTTATATCATGGACAGTACGTAGCAAATACAAATAATGAAATGAACATAAGGAATTTTTATGAAAACCTCTTCCCAAGCATTGCTTCTTCTTCTAGTTCGGCTTCATCTTCATACATTATAACTTATGGTTCTAACTCTTCAGGATTGACAAAGCGAGCGTCCAAAGGAGTTTCCATCATATTTGAAGAGGTATCAAAGGTTTAAAAAAAGTCTGTTTAGAGATTCTTTTCACGATAACGCGTTTAAAACATCAAATAAACTTCAGGTAATCTAACAAGAAATGTATAGTCAAAACGACGCTAACATGACGGTGTTGAGTAAATGACGTCACAGCGTAAAACTGCTGTACATAATGACTCGTTGGCCGTGACACAAAGAAATTAATGGCGGACGAAAATAAATCGTAAAATTTTGGCCCTTCCCTTTCGAATATTAGAAAGATATTTCAGTGAGAGGTTCTTAATGTGTTCAAGATTATTTCAGCAAAGTTCCAGCTCGAATGGAAGAGTTTTAATTTTGGAACGATTTTCGTCCAAGTGGCCCTTTAAGAACTCTGTCTAGTCACTTTCTACTTTTGACATTACTTTAAGACATTTCTTTTAATTTGGCAATGTGTTGATCAAATTATGCTATTCACAGACTCCGAAATATTTATCATGTATATAGAAGAGATAACTAGCCAAAATCTAGTGTGAGCTGCGTCGGTGTTTCTAATGAAACAGTAATGATGAAAAGGTAAATTATACAGCGTGAAAAGATGAAAAAACTTACTGACGTTTCAGACGCTAGTCCTTCGTAGGAGTAAAAGAGTAAGTTTTTTCATCTTTTCATGGTGTATAATTTACCTTTTCATCATTACTGTATCACATATATATATATATATATACATATATAAAGTGTACAAGTATATAGTGTAATTCAGTGCTTTTAGGTAATTTTGATGCATGTTATGATCGCTACAATCAAAATATGACCTTAGTTATGCTTTTCGCGAACAGTAGACCTTGTAAACAACAAAACATAGTCAAAAGATATTCAAGCTGTTCTATCATTTCTTAAAATTCATTTTTGATTATTTTGGCAGGGATACCTTTTCATATCAGTTCTCGTCAGTGCTAACAGTGAATTGATCAAACTGATTGTCCAAAACATCAAGAATGACCTGTCAAGCCGCAACTCCATCTTTGTGTGCCTAGCGCTGCAGTGTATTGCGAACATCGGCAATCAAGAAATGGTTGATCACCTTGGTATCGAGATTCCCAAACTGTTGGTTTCTCCAGATACCACTGATAATGTGAAGCAGTGTGCTGCATTGTGTGTGTTGAAGCTGTTTAGGTTGAAGCAGAGTATTCTACCACCAGGGGAATGGACTTCAAGGATTGTACAGTTATTGAATGATAAGCACTTGGTAAGAATTGTATTATGCATCGTATTGCTTTATGAGTGGGATACCTGTAGTTCTATCATCATCATCATGTATCACCATTATGATGTAACATCACCATCATGTATCACTATCAACATCATGTGTCATTATCATCACAATCATATATCATTACAATCGTGTATTACCATCATCATGCTTCACTATCAACATAAATATATCGTCATCATCAACATCATCATGCATAGTGGTCATCATAATGTATCATCATCAACAACATCATGTATCATTTATTTTTATTTCATTGTTTAATTGTTTTGTATATTCCAGGGAGTAGTGACATCTGCATCCAGCCTTATTCATGGTTTGGTCTACCACTACCCTGATGAATACAAGGGATGCATCCAGCTTGCAGTATCAAGGCTGAGTAGGGTAAGGCATCTTCAGTAAGGCATCAATCCCTGAAACAACCTCTGGGCTGATCTAAGTCAGGGCATGGCTAACTTACAGATCGAACCCTGAAACAACCTCTGGGCTGATCTAAGTCAGGGCATGGCTATCTCTCAGATCGAACCCTGAAACAACCTCTGGGCTGATCTAAGTCAGGGCATGGCTAACTCACAGATTAAACCCTGAAACAACCTCTGGGCTGATCTAAGTCAGGGCATGGTTAACTCACAGATCAAACCCTGAAACAACCTCTAGGCTGATCTAAGTCAGGGCATGGCTAACTCAGATAAAACCCTGAAACAACCTCTGGGCTGATCTAAGTCAGGGCATGGCTAATTCACAGATAGAACCCTGAAACACCCTCTGGGTTGATCTAAGTCAGGGCATGGCTAATTCACAGATAGAACCCTGAAACAACCTCTGTTCTGATCTCTAAGTCAGGGCATGGCTAACTCACAGATTGAACCCTGAAATAACATCTGGGCTGATCTAAGTCAGGGCATGGCTAACTCACAGATCAAACCCTGAAACAACCTCTGGGCTGATCTAAGTCAGGCATGGCTAACTCTTAGTTGGAATTGGAATTTAGAGTGTTGGGTTTCGTAGGAATAATTAAATGAATAAAGGGAGAGAACAAACAAATTATACTTACACATAATGCTGATTCCAGGTATTGATCTGAGACCCCAGAGAACCCCAATACACTGGTAACACTTGATTCCAATAAGATACAATGTCAGTCTAGTTGATAATTACTGCATTCATGATTTCGTTTTTCCTTAGATTGTTACCTCATCATACACAGATCTTCAGGATTATACTTACTACTTTGTTCCAGCCCCATGGCTTTGCATCAAGCTGCTAAAGTTGCTGCAGAGTTACCCACCACCAGGTATAATGCATTATGGGAAAGCTTGGTTGGTTTGTGATGCCAATGTGCTGTCTCACTGCATTTAAATGCTAACTTATGAAAGAGATTAAAGACCTGTATTTAAACAAGTGGGGTTTTATCAAAAACAATGGTGTCAATGAAAGGGAACCCATGTTGGTTGCTGATTATAAATATGAAAAAATAAGAGAGTCGTAAAAAAGGGTAATTTTATACTTGAGTATTCTTTGTTTGCACATGACATCATAGCCACCATCTTGGTTAAAATAACAATAGAAATGATCTCAATGAATTCTTTTGTCATACCATAAACCAACATGGCCGCCATGTCTTTTGTTAGTTCACTCCCTTGTAAATGATTGAAAACCAGCTCGTTTGCATTGGATTCGGTGCATGTGGGGCTTGGTGTAAAGGCTGGGTCTAACTAGGAAAATAAATTTTAATGTATATATATTTTAACATCTTCATATAATTCTTAATTATTTTACCACATATTTTTAGTGTTTAATTGTAATTTGTAAAGTGCCATTGGACAGAAATGGAAATGGTGCTATATAAGAATAAAGTTATTATTATCATTATCATTATTATATTTCAAAAAAATATTATTTTCCCTTGAAAATAAACTTTTTTTTCTATTTAGATGACCCTGCTATTGCAGCAAGGCTTCATGAATGTCTGGAAACAATTCTCAATAAGGCTCAGGTATGATACAGTACATCAGCCAATCAATAGACCTCCTTGGCTTACACATAATATTTTCAGATTTCAAACCACGTGTCATTCCCCAGAGTATCATTTATTTGTTTAATGGTTGCGCATGAGAAAACACATAAAGGAATATAACTCAAAAAAAGAATCTCATTCTCGAGAGAATGACACGTGATCTGAAATGGAAAAACATTACGCCGAAGATAAAGAGATACATTACTGCCAAACAATGTTCTGAAGCCAATTAAGAGTGCTTAATGTATCCTCATACTATCTTAGGAGCCTCCCAAATCCAAGAAGGTGCAACATTCCAATGCTAGGAATGCCGTATTGTTCGAAGCCATCAACCTTATCATCCACATGGACAGGTACTGTAAGCAGTTACTAAGATATCATTTTACGTCGCCAGCCGTCGTGGGTTAGAAAGACATTTGTACACATTTAGGTTTCAATTTTTTAGGATTAGGATATATTTTTTAGATACATTTTTGATATCCAAGTTCTTTAGATTAATTGAATTAATATATTTAATGTAGTTCCAGAAATCATCCATACCCACCCCACAGAGGAATTTGGAATTTCCGAAGAGTAGGGGGGTCAGAGAAAGAACAAAAATTACAGAATTTGTATGGAAAAAAGTTTGAATTTCCAGGGGGTAAATTTGGCCGTGAGGGTGGTGTGGATAATTTTTGGAACTACACATTGTTACTTAGCTATTTGTATTTTAGATTCTATTAATTTGTAAGAGGGCCACAAGTTTGTCAGTTTACACCGTTACATGTTTTACCCTCATGAAATAAAGTTGATTATTATTATATATTTACTTTTATATTATTAAGTCCAAGACTCCTTGATAAAAAATATTTTTGAATTAACTTACAAATTTCGTGCGCACTGATTGGTTATTTTTTATCATCAATAAGAGGACAGACAGATAAAGCTGACGTCAAAGCTGCGGATCCACACTACTTTGACAATGTGATGACGCAATTTGTTTAATTTAAATTCTAATTTAAGTTTTTTGGTCAACAACCTATCTTGTAAAGGAAAGTTACAAGTGACAAGTGCATGTTTCAAAATTTATGTTGCTATGTCAATACAAATGCAATTGTAGTTTTTCTTTTACTTAAAAACTACAAAAGTAATACTTTGAAAGAGTTGAATTATTTATTCATTTTATTTTTTATGTTTAGCGAACAAAGTTTACTCATAAGAGGATGCAACCAACTTGGGCAGTTCTTGACGCACAGAGAGACAAACTTGAGGTAAAATTGAGAGTTTTGTGCTTACAGTAGAACGAATTGAATGTATTGGTAGTAACCAGGAGTGTATCATATAATGGAACATTAGCCTCTGGCCAGGGAGACTGTAACATCTCCCTATTTCCCCACCAAATCCACAGGAACCCCGCACTAATAAATTAATTAAGTTTTGGCGCAGAAAGCAAACTTTTTATGGGGACGATTGCCCCCATTGTTACACCACCAATAGACCTAATCGGCTAACGTGTTGCTATAAACATTTCCACCCAATTCAAACCACATGGGACTAAGTTTCATTGTTCATTATATTTTGGTTTCACAGTTGAATTCGTAGAGACAATTGCTTCTATTCCCAGAAGGTTTGAATTAGGTGGTACCTACATAGCAACACGTTAGCCGATTAGGTCTATTATGACAACGGATATTTATTTTATTGTATAATACTATGATGCATCTAGTCCAGTAATGTCAAGAATGTTTGCTTTGCTTGTCTGTGTTCCAGATATCTTGCTCTAGAAGGTCTTTGTCTGATGTCCAACAGTGAGTTCTCTGTCGATGCTGTGAGAAAACATCAAGAAACAGTCATGGGTGCTTTGAAGGTAACGTTGGACATTAATTTCACAAGGACAATAATGTTTATTATCCATCTACTGTTAATAGTTCTTAAATATCTTTATTTAAGTGCCTAATCGTTCTAGCGCTTTTGCACTAACAGAGGACACTTTTCACTCACACGCACTACCACTACATTCAATATTCTATGCATTATACAACACTCAACTTACATGTTGATTTTTATGGAGGGAGGAAACCGGAGAACCTCGAGAAATCCCTCATAGCATAGGAGAGAACAACACTTCAAACAAACTCAATTCACATGTGGCTACCTTAGAACAACACTTCAAACAAACTCAATTCATTTGTGGCTACCTTAAGCTAGCAACCCAACCCATTGTACTCAAAGTGATGAAAGACATACCACGCATTAGCAGCAAATCCATTGTCAAATCTTTGTCCTACCAGTCATTTTAACCACAACGTTGAACCAGAATTGAGATATGACTGAGCTAAATAGTAATATGACCTGTCATTATGACTGGCAACTGCTCAGCCATTATCTTACGTCCTCTGACGTGCATTTTATCTTGTTAAGTGTGTACCTTTGTTTTTAATAGACTGAAAGAGATGTCAGTGTGCGTCAAAGAGCTGTGGATCTGCTGTATGCAATGTGTGATAAAAACAATGCAGAAGAGATTGTTTCCGAGATGCTCGACTATTTAGAGACAGCTGATTACTCCATCAAGGAAGAAATGGTGAGTGTCATTCTCATTTAAGGAATAGGGCACCTCTGGCAGCTGCTATACAGTCCATGTATGACCCCAGAGCACAGCTCTAACCAGTTTGAATTAGTCAGGGTTGATTTGAGAGGAGGGAGGAAAAACCAGAGGGCGAGAAAAATCCTAGAAGACGGAAAGATTCAAAAGACCTCAAGAGGTGCGAGGCGAGAAATTTTACTACAACACCATCCTGACTCCCCAAATAATCACTCCTTGTAAGGGGCACTCCTATGAGATAAGCTCCACAGATAATACCTCTGTGTTCACTATTTTACATTACACAACACCCAAGTCACATGTCGGTTTTTATATTTGAATATTGGGTGTTGGTTATAAATGGGACTGTACATCCTGTGGAATTCGCAACAAGGTTGATTTTTTTTAAATAGGTCTTAAAAGTAGCAATCCTAGCCGAGAAATATGCCACCAATTACACTTGGTATGTTGACACCATCTTGACGTTAATAAGGATCGCTGGAGATTATGTCAGCGAAGAGGTTTGGTACAGGGTTATTCAGATTGTCATCAACAGAGACGATATTCAAGGTTATGCTGCAAAAACTGTCTTTGAGGCTTTGCAATCTCCTGCCTGTCATGAAAACATGGTCAAAGTTGGTGGATATATCTTGGGAGAATTTGGAAACTTAATCGCTGGTGACCCTCGGTCAAGGTTAGTATAGTATTTAATAATAAAAAAAAAATAATAATAATAATAATAATAATAATAATAATAACAACAACAACAACAGGGTTTGTGCTACTCCTTAAACTCCTTGAAAACTCCTTGAATTTAATTCACGTTTTCAAGGGCACTTGAAAAGCTCTTGAATTTTATGATTTTAGCGAAACTCCTTGAATCTGATGTGTTTTTGTTTTTGTTCATGCAGCCCAATGGTTCAGTTCCAGCTTCTTCATAGCAAGTTTCCTTTGTGTCACAAATCAACAAGAGGGCTGCTCTTGTCAACGTATATCAAGTTTATCAATCTTTTCCCTGAAATCAAGGGCTACATTCAAGAGGTGAAAATACACCACTATCAAGAATGAATAAACAAATAAGCAAATAAATAAAAATATAATGAATGAATGAAAAAATGAATGAATAGTTGAATGAATGAGATAATAAATGAAGTAGTGAATGACTGAATGATTAATTGCGTTAGTGAGTGAAGTAATATTTCAAAGCCGACAATGAGGGCTGGACAGGATTTCATGTCCAAGCCATTAGTTCCAGTCTGAGGCACAGCCAAGGACTGGAACTAATTGTGCGGACTTGAAATCCCATCCAGTCCGATATTGGAGGCTTTGAAATGACTTCTCATGCTCATTAATTATTCTACTTGGAGTAGCTGGAACAAAATTAATTCAGTTCCAATTACAACAGAATCTTCTCTAATCCCAAATACAACAATGGGATTGGCTCCTTTCCTCATGAATAATTTATTAGTATTAGAACTATATATGATTACTAGTGAACAAGTGAATTAATTAGTAAATGAATTATTAAATACATACATGAAAATATCATGTTTTAATGGTTGACCAACTAGGTAGAATGGTGATTAATGAATAAATAATGGCTCAGACTTACAGACAATGATGCCAATAAGGTAATTAAATTTATTAATTTGACTATTTGTGTCTCCTTAGATCCTGAAAAGCGATTCAAACCTTCGCAATGCAGATACTGAGATACAACAGAGAGCTTTGGAATACTTGAGGCTAAGCACTGTAGCCTCACCAGATGTATTGGTAAGATTATTTGATTTGTGAGAGTGTGAGTTAGCCGTGCCCTGACTTTAATCAGCTCAGAGGTTGTTATAGGGTTCAATCTGTCAGGGTAGCTATGCCTTGATTTTAAGATCAGCCCAGAGGTTATTTCAGGGTTCAATCTGTGAGTTAGCTGTGTCCTGACTTAGATCAGCCCAGAGGTTGTTTTATGGTCTATCGATTGAATTTGAAGTTTAAAGGAGCAATATTCTTGATTCCAGGCCACAGTTTTGGAAGAAATGCCCCCTTTCCCTGAGAGGGAGTCATCGATCCTTGCCAAACTCAAGAAGAAGAAACCAAATAGTGTTAAAGAAAAAGATGAAAAACCAGAGGCTGAAAAACCAACCTCAAATGGTCAAGTTTCTACTGTTGAAAAAGTAAGTACGCCTGGAATGGTAGGTGTTTGTGTATTATTTTTGTTGAGAGTGTTGATTTTAATTTTCCAGGTGAGTTGTTTTAATAGTATTAAGATCAAAGACTATTTTGTCAGTGACTGACATTTTACCAAGGTTCTTTGCCAACCATAAGTTATTCTTTTTACTATACACTGTATAACTGAACATCTACAACTCACGCTTCAGATATTATCACTTCCTGCTTTATTACTAAATGAAGCATGAAGAAAGCTGTTCTATTTCTTAAATATGTTTCATAAGTGTTGAAAGAATCTTCTCTTTTTAGCCACAGGTTGCTCCCATCCAGAACGCTGCACCTCAACCAGGTAAATAACTTATGTATAAATGTGGCTGGTCAACAGACAATGTCCTGCCAAAATTTGGCACTTGTTGAAACAAACATTCTTAGACGAGTCAGTCCTCTTGACCAGTCACATGTTACAGTGCAGACACTCTAACCATGAACACGTCGAGGTTTATTTGACATTTTGTATACATTTTTACAACTATCCAATCAGCGATCTCCTTCTTAAAAGGAATGAAACAACTTTTAGGCATCATCCAATCAGAACACACGATATAATTGATGTGATTTAGTTTTTCAGTAGTTCCCATGAGAAAGCTAAAAATAGAACTCCTAACGATCGTCGTGATTGGATAACGCATTAAATAAAGTTTGAAAAATGTTGAAAAAATGTCAAAAAACCTCGAAGTGTTCATGGTTAGAGTATCCGCACTGTAATCTTTCCACTTTCACCATTCATTATGTTGGTCGTTGAGCAGACATTATGTATCTCCCACAAAAATCTCTAAAGTGGTAAAATATCTGTTAAAATTTTTCTCTTGCTGGCATGTTCTTTATACCACATGATTGTTGCTGACCAATCATTTCGTTAAAAAATGAGTACGCGGTATAGATTTGTGGGCTCTATTTACCACTCTACTGATATTGTTTTATACTATCTCTTAGCAAACTAAATAGAAATAAGCCTTGTCGTACACAGATGTTTTTGTTTTTAGATTTAATGGCCATAAGTTCACCAGGTGCTGTCCCTAATGCAGCACCATCAGGTGGTGGGTTGTTGGTTGATGTGTTTGAGACACCTGCAGCAAGTACTATTAGTGGAAGCTCTCCTGCGGTAACTCCTGGTGCAGAAGAAATGCTTAAAAAGTATGTGAAATATTGTGACGTATAGGTTCTACATGTGGCATTTACTTCGTCTTTTATCATAATAAGCTTATTGCTGGCCCATTTGCATCATCATTATCATCTTCATCAATACCACCATTATCATGATCAACATCAGAATCATTATAATCATTGATGTTGTGTCATCATCATCATTACCCAACATCATGATCATCGGCATCAACATCAACATATCATCATCATCATAGCCATCGTCATCTTGGTCACAAGTGATCAGAATCAGCATTATAATTATTGGCATGGTATCATCATTGTCATTTCATAATCATCACCATCTCCTTGTCACCACTACGCAGCATTGCAATCATCATCAATATATTTTTTGTCATCATCATCATCTCCAGCATCATCAGAAGATATCATAAGTATCTACACCATTTGTCCAGTCTGATATATCCCACAAGTCAGTCAGCAATCTGGCCTACTGATGCTAGAACTGTGTTACATTTGTGGTAGATAAACTTGATCTCATTTCTTTGTTTTTTCTACTTGTTTTGAGTCCTAAAAGCAAACCAGAGATGATTTCATGTGTTCTCTAAACACCCAGCAAAAATATACTACATTGTCTTTGCTACAGCCTGAGAACAAACACATCCATTACTCCAATTTCGAGTTATCTGTTGCTCAGGGTTAGCCTTGAGAATTGTGCAGAATATTCATGTGTTCCAGCGAATACCTGTGGAATTTCAAAGTGTTTGTATCGTTGAAGTTGTGCATTATTTACTTTACCATTGGTATTTGTGAATATTTAGATACTGATATGCGAGGTTAACCCTGAGTAAATGAGTCTGTAATCAAGGAGCACAGCAATATTTTGTCTAAGAATAATATTTTCTTTTTAACAATTTCATAACATTATCATTATGATAAATTGTTTCCTTATTGTTTTATAGATTTGTATGTAAGAATACTGGAATTCTTTTCGAAAATGATATAATCCAAATTGGAGTCAAATCTGAATTCAAAGATGTTTTAGGTAGGTATATTTTGAGGTATATATTTTTTGCAACTTATGATTTTCTTTTTATCATTGTGATGTACCGTTACCATTGCAGTTTAATCATTCTCTATCCCAAGAGGTGCCCCACCCAACCCTCCCCCAAGCCACATTTATTTCATAAAATTTTGCAAAACATGTGTCATGTGGGAATGGATGTTGCTCCGATATTTATACTAAAGTGATCTTACTTGGCCCATAAAAATATAATAGGCATAACACAAATTAGTAGACAGGAATTTACAGCACTTCTCAATCGCACAAGTGAAATCGTACAATATTTGCCATCCTGATGAAGTAGGTTTTGGTGGATGTCAATCAATGCATTTCCATGACATTCCATAGGCATGTGCCCTTAAAAGCTTTGTGTTTTCTGACAATGCTGGGAAACACTGATTGATGCCCACCAAAACTCTATTCTGTGTTGAACATTTTTAAAACGATTTCACGCGTGTGATTGAGAAGCGCTGTAATCGTTTTCTTTTGTTTTCGTTGAATATAACTCACTTATATAACTTTATTTCATGGGCCGATTAAAATCAATATATTTCTGATGGTAGCTTTCATCATAGATGCTAAAATGTCAATTTTAGTAAAATTGTACATGTCAAAATTAACAAACGACTCGTACCGTTACTAATAAATTTGTATCATATTTCAGGTCGAATTGGTTTGTTTTATGGTAACAAGACGTCTTCACAGTTTACAAACTTTTCTACATCAATACACATGCCGGGAGATCTTAGTACTCATATCCTTTTACATCCCATGACATATTAGTTCTGGCTAAACCTTATTGGTCAAAATGACCAGTATGGCAAAGATTTGACGGGAAAAGTCCCAGTTCTGGCCAGAATTTGTCCAATGTCCAGCAGTTATTTTGAGCCCTGTAATGTCCACAAGTCAGTCAGCAACCTGGCCTACTTTGATGCTAGAATTGTGTTACATTTGTGGTAGATCAACTTGATCTCATTTATTTGTTTTTACTACTCGTTTTGAGTCCTAAAAGCAAAGCAGAGATGATTTCATGTGTTCTCTAAACACCCAGCAAAAATACGCTTAATTATATTTGCTACAGCCTGAGAACAAACACATATCTCAACAAAAAGTTAAGTTTTTTATGGTTTAAAGGTTTACCTTTGATCTTTTGTTCTCTCCCTTGCCATATAGGGATTTCTACAGACACTCCATCTTTTCTCCCCTCAATGAAATCCACGATATTTTTTGAGATTATATTCTTTGTTTGAGTTGTATAGATTTATGTGTCTTCTCATGTGCAGCCATTAAGCGAAGGAATTATGCTCAAGAGAATGACGTGGTATGAAAATAGAAAACATAACACCCAGACTAAAGGGTTGTATTCTAGTACAGAAGAAGATATTACGACTTATTTTTTAAGAGGGTGGTATGTTAGATAAGCGTAAATGGTTAATGCATAAATTCTCTCTTTATATAAAGATATTGTACATATTTTTCTTAACAAATCTTCACGTCTCCAAGTCGACATTAAGCCTCCTCCACCAGCGGTGGATGGCGGAGCCCAGGTCCAACACTTCATTACTGTAGAATGTCTTCAAGATTTTTACCAGTGCCCGATCTTAAATATGCAATTT
This sequence comes from Actinia equina, assembly GCA_011057435.1. Lineage (NCBI taxonomy): Eukaryota > Metazoa > Cnidaria > Anthozoa > Actiniaria > Actiniidae > Actinia > Actinia equina. The sequence goes on from WHPX01000826.1 coordinate 502,798, forward strand.
TGGTAGGTGATTGTCGTAATGTAAAATTGGTTACCGTGGTGACACTGAGCATTGTTACCCTTAACCATTTATGAGTGCTCTAATTTAATTTAGGCACTAGGTGTTTATTTTATAGTAAGAGTGGTTGCCATGGTGACCTGCTACCGTGCATTGTTAACCTTAAGTTTTCACTAGTCAGGTTGTTGATAGTTTCATTGTTTTCTTCTCTCTCTTCACCAGTGTTAGTGGAATGGTGCAAAGTCTTAATCTCAAGATTCCAGTATTCCTGTCCAAGTTCTGTACTTCTGCAGAGATGAATTCGCAAGATTTCTTCACTCGCTGGAAGCATCTTAGCAAGTACGTTTTTATTGATAAATACCATTACACCAACATCCAATCTGTATCAGTATTAGAATAGTCTTCTAAAAACCCTATGAATTTTACTGATACTTCAATAGCCATGCCCAGGCCTTGATCAGCAATCGATCTGTAAGTTGGTCTTGCTCTGACTTATAACATTCCAGAGTTTGTTTCAGGATTTGATCCATGAGTTAGCCATGCCCTGACTTTGATCAGCCCAGAGGTTATTTCAGGGTTCAATCTGTGAGTTAGCCATACCCTGACTTAGATCAGCCCAGAGGTTGTTTCAGGGTTTGATCTGTGAGTTAGCCATGCCCTGACTTAGATCAGCCCAGAGGTTGTTTCAGGGTTCAATCTGTGAGTTGGCTGTGCCTTGACTTAAATCTGTTCAGAGTTTGTTTCAGAGGTTGCCAGAGGTTATCCATAAAATATGAATTGAATGATTTTTGTTTCATATCTTTGAGCTAGCCATGTCCTGACCTAGTTAAGCCCAGAGGTTGTCTCAAAGTCAACAGGGTTTGGCATCGCCATCCAGAGGGTATGGATAAAATGAATTGAAGATTTTTTTGTTTCTTTTATAGTCCCCAACAAGAAAGCCAAAAAATATTCCAGGCCAAATATCCTATGGATAATGCTGCTATCACTACTAAGGTATGGATCAATAATGCATCATTAATGGTTTATTAAAATTATTATTCTATAGCTAAATTATTAATAATGATAGATGGCAGTCTATAACCAAATTTACTTGTCACAAATTTTTTCTCTAACATAAAGAAAACTTGTTATCGCTATGCGGACTAACTGTTTGGTATCTCTTGTTTCCTTACTCAGTTGACAGGGTTTGGCATTGCCATCCAGAACAACGTTGACCCCAACCCAGAAAACTTCATTTGTGCTGGAATAATAAAAGTTAAGGTAGCACAGATTGGATGTTTATTACGACTGGAGCCGAATCGACAAGCACAGGTAATGAAAAATTTTTTTGTTATTAAATTATTTTGTCCTGACAAGGGTTGTTTTTTTTTTTTTTTTCGATTTGATTCTGAATTTGTACACAAAATTTTGATCCCTGATTCCAAACATTGTGGCCCACTTTGAAAATACAATAATGATGACTTTTTAATCCTTGATTCCTCCATTCAATCAATACATAGTATAGTCTTGTATGATCCTTACCGTATCTTTTCTATCTTCTTTCCTCTGCTGACTAATAGCACAGTTTTTACTATTTAGTCCCACCCTCTATAAATAAAGGATTTATTAGAGTACAAACACTATGAGTGTGCAACATAAATACCACTAAATACTGCTAAATCGTGCTAATCCTATTGTTTTCTATTGTTTAATTAGCACTGTTTACACTAAATAGTGCAAAGTGTTGCACACTTTTAGTGTTTGTACTCTATCATATTATTATTGTTATTATTATTTAGCAATTATTCTTTTAGTATTTGAAATAAAGTTTTTAATTATTATTATTATTATTATTATTATTATTATTAGAGTACAAACACTAAAAGTGTGCAACACTTTGCACTATTTAGTGTAAATAGTGCTAATTAAACAATAGAAAACAATAGGATTAGCATAATTTAGCAGTATTTAGTGGTATTTATGTTACACACTTATATGTATTATTATTTTTACTAATATTCTTGGTTCTGTTTTTTAGATGTATCGCCTTACAATACGTGCATCAAGACCTGAAGTGGCTCCTCACCTGACCGAACTCCTCACCGACCTTTTCTAAACAACGCACTTAATCTATAATTGAGAAACAATCCGACAGAAAGCAGTATTTTTGTTTTTAGTGGGTTATAGAAACCATGGATCCCAAATGGTCTGTATTCATCATTCTATGTTGGTGTAACATTGCTAGAATTCTTTAATTAATGCTAGTAATCCAACATGGCTAAGGTTTCCGATCCTAAGGTTCCTTAGAAAAAGAATGGAGACATGCATGAAATATAGATGTATTGATCTTAGGGATCCTTGAGTATGCAAGTTACATGTAAGTAGCTTATGTTTGTAAGCTGTGAATAAACAAACGACTGAAACAGGAAAAATTCCTTTAGAGCTTATGATTAAAGCAACTTCAAGCTGTGTTCCTTAAAAGCCTAGAGCTTAGAAGCAAGTATATCTTGTCCTGTTACGAACAAGATAGAAATACTGAATTTTCTTGCTCTTTTTTAAGGAAATAAAACAACTTATTCAGGAAAAGACTAACAACAATTGGAAAAGCATGACTAGAAAGTTTGAGGTGTTTAGGGGATACACCATAATTGTAACAATTTGGCGCCCCTGCGCCCCTTACTCAATATCTTCAGTATTGATTCTACATGTAGTGAATAGTTGAATGGTAAAATATTTTTACGTGATTTGAGTGATGCATCCTGGACATATCAAGGTTTATACTTCCAATATGTTAATGAGTGTAGTAACATCATAAATGGAATTTGTGTATATTTTTCATCATTTATAAATTGAATGAGAAAAGAACATTTACAATAACTTTTCTATAAACTCTTAGTAAGACAATGATGTTTTATACAGTCACTGTCAGGATGTTTCACTGACCTAGAAAAGGTTTGTATATTTAGTAATGCCTCCTATAACATCACACTCATTCACATATTGGAAGTATAAACCTTGATATCTTTAAGATGCTTCACACAAGTACACATCAAATATTTTACCATCCAACTATTCACTTCATGTAGAACCAACACTGAAAATATTGAGTTAGGGGTGAGTTGCACTTTAAAGGCATCAAGTGCAGAGCGTTGCAATGAGCCAGTGAGAGGAGAGGGTTGCTTCTAAGTACCCACTTTCTAAACCAATAAAATCAGGTCTTTTGTTAGGCCAACTGTTTTGACCACACCCCTAAGTATTCAAAGTGTTCAAATTGTGTATTAATGATCAGAATTGATCAACTATCATTTGCAAATATCAAGGCCAAAAGGTGCAATGATCAATGATTTTCCTAACTTTTTACGTTTACTGTTTTGATAGCTATCTCTACTATTAGATTTATAAATTCTTGTGTTTCATCTTATTATTTGTCAGACTGTACTTCTGAGACATGAATACGATAGATAGTCTTCTTAATATGCCAAAAAATAAAAGTTCTGCTTTGGTACTGTCCTAAGGCTCAAAAGTATCTCAAGTTTTTTTAAATGTTTTTGGTGGAATAAGTGATGTGCTCTTTATACTTTGGACTCTATAATTATAACGTTACATTTTTAGTTCAAAGTATCCATTGTCATATATTCTCATTAAGGTGGTTTTGTAATAACGATTAATTTGAAATTTTTGTTACGTATTGTGTAGTTTTTAGGATAATCATAATAAAGCTGAAAATAGATTGTATTATTCTTAGAAATGTCAAAAATAAATATCACAGTAAGGTTGTACATGAGTTTGTTTATTTATTCATTTATTTATTCATTCATTTATTTATTCATTCATCCATTCATTCATCCATTCAATCATTCATTTATTCATTCATTCATTTATTAATTTATTCATTCATCTATTCATTCATTTATTCATCCATTCATTTATTTATTTATTCATTCATTTATTTATTCATTCATCCATTCATTCCTCCATTCAATCATCCATTCAATCATTCATTCATTTATTCATCCATTCATTTATTTATTTATTTATTCATTCATTTATTCATTCATTCATTTTGTATTTTTTTTAGAGTAGTTTTCTTAAACACATAAAACAAAGTGTACTAATTATAGTGTAGAGTGCACGCACTGAAACCGTGAACATTAAATAGTACTAATTAGTACTATTTCATACAGAATCCTTTGTTTTCTATATTTTAATTATCACTATTTAGTGCTAAAAATATTTGTTTCACGGATTTAGCGTGAGCACTCTAATAGTTGGATAAACATAATAGAAAACAGCGTATTTCACGGGATTATGAAAACCACTCTGTTTGTTTGTTTATTTATTTATTTATTTATTTATTTATTTGTGGGATTGGGACTCTAGCCTTGGTAGCCTCACCCATTTGCTGCATGGAGACACGGCCCCTTCATTGTTTGCCAAGTTCTGGTTATATATATTTTATTTCAGTGTATTTTTATTTAAACCCTTTCCCGACCTCTTGGCTAGCCCTCAACCCCTCCCCTCCTCCCGTTCTTTCCTACCCCTCAGAAATCCTCTTGTCCCAGTAAGAATTGGGTTCCCTGTGCTATTATTCCCGAGAGTAGCCTGGCTCGAATAGTTTGTTTATTCAATGGCGGACACGAAAGCTTCTGTTCGTCACAAAATGACTTAATATTTTCTACTTATTTTTACAGTTTTTAAGGCTTCTAAACTCCTTAAAACTCTGACCATGAACTACAGGTAGCCTAAGGTCATATATGAAACAAAAAAATGGATGAAGAGGTTCCTATTTTAGGAGCTAAAGACCAGAAAGATTTCGATAAATTCTTGAAGTTTTTGTCATTTAAGGTAATTTAATTTGGGATTTTTACGTATAAAATACCAGCCTTTAATTCTTTATTTGTCGTTTATCGTTATTATTGGCAAATATTTTACCTTTCTGGGTTTAATTTTTGATGGTTCGAAGTCTTTTGAATAATTTTATCTAGCCCATTCTTTATTCGTACACACTTCCTCTTTTGACATTATTTACTAGTATTTCTTTACACAATTTTCAAAATACCAGCCTTTAATTCTTTATATGTCGTTTATCGTTATTATTGGCAAATATTTTACCTTTCTGGGTTTAATATTTGATGGTTCGAAGTCTTTTGAATGATTTTATTTAGCCAATTCTTTGTTCGTACACACTTCTTCTTTTGACATTATTTACTAGTATTTCTTTACACGTCGCTTACAGTAGACTCCTTAACATAAATATGGTATTTTACAACGACTATGTCATGTTTTTTTCCTCTAAAATAGTACCTTAAAGAACACAAATAGAAGATCATCCTGTAGGGTTATCTTATCTTAATTGTTAAAAAGGCCTAGCAAATGTGAATGTTTTCTCTAACTTATTGATTTTCAGGCTGTTCAAGTGATTGTACAATCAAGACTTGGAGACAAGGTTCACACGAGATCAAAACCAAATAACAGGGGTCAAGACTGGGTAGGAATTTAGAGTAATCCATCCATCTACCCATCCATCCATTCATTTATTCATCCATTCATTTCCATTTCAGTTTAACTTGGCCATTGATGACATGCCAGAGATTACCAGTGAAACTAAGAAATCTATGGGAGGTAATCTACCATCCATACAGACACCGATGTGTATAGAGATCTCCCTGCAGACTAGTGAAGGAGAATCCATGGTGCTGGAGACCTGGTGTCTTGGAATAAATAACAGGTTGGTGTAAACCAGTTTTACTGGTCCTACTTTATATATATAACATGTAATTCATAATATGAGTAGCCCTGGAAGTACAGGTGCTGTGTGCTGCCAATATGCCACCTCTCATCAATGTGACCCAGGTTCGATTCCCTGGCTTGGTGTCATTTAAGTAGAGTTGTTTGTTGGTTCTTTCCTGTGCTTCTCCACATTTTCTTCCCTACTGCCTCCACAATTTGTTAATTCTTATTCAATCTTTCAATCTTTCGGCTGCCTTATCAAATGGGCTGCAAAAGCTGTTAGGCATTACGTACGCCATCCACCCAGGAGTGTCAAATGCATTAGAGAACAGTTGTTTGGTGGTCCTTTCCTGATATTTTACTCCGTGTTCTCCAATTTTCCTCCAATTTTCCTCCCTCTGCTAGAATCAACAATGGATATTGTTATCATTTTACTCACTTCTTCATTCTTATCGACATGGCAGAAAAACGGTTTTTAGCCTTTCGGCATGAGGACAGCTTTATGTATTTAAGCTCAATATTTTGTAAACATGTTCTTTTGGAGCCAAATAGCAAAATATCAAATGCAACCAAAATTTATTGATTGCTTATTTGAGAAATAAAGCTGTGTACTTTGGGAGAGGGGATATTTTGATCAGCAGAAAAACTGACATTTACGTGAATACTAATAAGTAGATTTACTCTCATTCGACAAAATTTCGTCACGAGTTTCAAGCAGCAGTGACACAAATAAAATGCTTTTAAAAAAATTTGGAGTATTGAACTCATTTAAATTTTAAAAAATTGTGAAAGTACCGGGCTTGTAGTTTTTCTGACCTGTCTTTCTTATCTCAATTTCTACTGAAAAATTGGGACAATTTTCAATAGCATTGGAAATCAACAGGATAAATCGATTATTATTTCGTATGTTTCTTTCGTAGACAAGACCCTCATGCCAAGATAACATTCACTGTGTATAATCGCATGGGGATGCTACTCAAGTCCCTGATATCTGTTGCTCGGGTAACACCATCATATAGACTGGCCAGGAAACAAATGAGTGGAGACTATGTCATCTGCTACAGGTGAGACAAAAGATCATTATTTATCATTAGAGATCTACCTGAAAGTAGAAGTATAGGGAGGTGTATTTAATTGATAGTTCATTTGCAAAGCACCTCTGGGTTCTTTTTTTATTTATTTATTTATTTATTTTTTTTTTTTAACCTCTGGGGTCTTTGGTTTAAGTTTCTCAACTTGGTATCACATTTTACAAGAGTTTGTTGGATCTCTTCTCTAATTCAAGGGTTCTTCATGTTCTCTGGTTTTCTTCCTCTGCAAAACATAACGAGGAATGATGGATATTTTTATCAACATTCATTTCATGTCATAATTAAGTATCATTCTTCTAGTTAACTTGTCGTTGTTTGCATGTAGGCAAAAGTACCAGACATTAAAACATGTTCTAACTGCCTCCTGAATCTTTGATGTTTGTTGCCTGAAACGTTAGCATAAGATTTGTCAATTTCAAAGGTGGCCTTGTTTGAAATTGACAAATGTTAACGTAACTTTGTTAACTGACAAACCTACAAGTTTTAGGAGCCAGTTAAAGCATTTAGAATATCTTTCTTAGGATTTACTTTGGAGATGTTAGAGTAAAAGAACTTGGAGAAGGTGGGTACAATACTATAATCAATAGAATGGGATAAAATATTATGTTATATTTCTATTATATATTATTCTATACCTGAGTGGCATGCTATATAATTGTAAAATATCATTGAAAGTGGCATCTGTTCATAGATCAATTGTTAATAATATTTTAATACTTATTAGGGTTTCAGACAGTAATGTTAGTACCCCAGTGACATTATTTTGTTACTCTATCAGCAGTTCATAGATCAATTGTTAATAATATCTTAATACTTATTAGGGTTTCAGACAGTAATGTTGGTACCCCAGTGACATTTGTTACTCTATCAGCAGTTCATAGATCAATTGTTAATAATATCTTAATACTTATTAGGGTTTCAGACAGTAAATGTTGGTTCTGTTGGTACCCCAGTGGGATCTGTCACCCTGTCCGCAGCATATAGGACAAGTCTTTCTATGACTGGAAGGTATGTCATAATTATTATTATTTATGAATGTATTATTTTTTGGGTGGAGTATCGTCAGATGTTAATTATGACAAAATAGTGTTCAGAAATCAGCTTCAATAGTTGGCTTACAATGACATAATTTGTTTTGATTGATTGTTATAAAAATTGCAAATCAGAAACCTATTGGACAATCCAGCACAGCAAAGTTTCAATACCTTTTGTTAAAATGGCTGTTACATTAAGATCACAATGACAATGTCTATGTCAAACATTATGTGCACTTATTCCCTTGAATTATTTGTCAGGTGTCCCTCAAGGCTCTAACTTGGGACCCCTGATTCATCACTAATTTTATTAAAATGGCAATATTTATGAACATTATGTACGCCGATTCTCTTGAATTATTGGGTCAGAGGTGTTCCTCAAGGCTTTAACCAAGCAACCCAGATTCATCACTAATTCTATTAATATTATAAATACTTTCCAATGTCTATAAACATTATGTACACCTATATTTGAGCTGTGATGAAATCAATATTTTTCATATCTTCTCATTACTAATTCAAATCAAGGGGTGCAAAATAAGCCTTTGTGTCTCAAGTTATTGATCACTAAGATGATGAAGGTTTATTCTTCATCTTTAAGCATTAATAATAATGTCCATTTATTGTCATTTCATTGTTGTCATTTCCTTAAGATTATTATTATTTGATTTTTTGTTGACATTTGCTGTTTCCTGTTATAGTGTCATTTTTTAGCCTGTTGCTCAAACACCATAAGAAAAAAAATTTATTTCAAAACCTTTTTGAGTTCGATTTAACAAATGCTTGAATAGATTTCATTGCCTTCTCTCCCCCCTCTCTCTCACCTTCCTCTCCTCTCCTCTCCTCTCCTCTCCTCTCCTCTCCTCTCCTCTCCTCTCCTCTCCTCTCCTCTCCTCTCCTCCCCTCTCCTTCACATCCAAAACTACAGCGGAGACCTCTTCAACTACCTATGATTTGTCTGCATGAATAAATAAAGCGTTATCATGATTATCAAAACTAGCTTTCCACACAAATAAGCTTTCTATTTTCTATCAGGAATGACGTCATCTTGAAGGTTGTTTACTACGTGACGTCACACATTTTCAAAATGGTAGCAATTTTTCCCCTCAAGCTTTGATAAACTCTCTTTACTAGACACGAAACAACTTACTTATTGCTTCTTTTTTTTCCTCATTTTATAACAATTTTCAGCGAAGACCAGAAAAAAATATTTATGAGCACTTTTTGCACGGAGAAAAAAAAGGAAAGCAAAAAAGTTCCGCTTGAGTTCTTTTCGAAATCCGTCGAAAATTAATATTATTTTGTCCATATTTCCAATATATTAATATTCCTGTTTCCTCTTATAAACGTCTTAAAACATTCCTCTCCACACGAGTTTCGAGACTGAAATAGGGTTTCATTTTTACGTTTTCATTTTTGGATTAAAGTCAAACGTGGTAGAGTGATGACGTGTGATAATATTTTTATCCTAACGAGGAAAAACACCTGTCATTGTTCAAACTACGCTTATATAAATGAGCAAGAATGTGGTATAGTTTAAATGCTTTAACTCCAACACCGAGTACCTAGAACAGAAACAACAAAACGAGGTATTGTATCTAATAGTTTGATATAATATTTTGTTATAGAAGTTTTCGGAATGTTATTAGTAAGATTTTTAGTCTTGATTGGAATATCTAGATCTGTAAACATATTTAGACAATAAGCGGTATTGAATCTGGCTTTCTTTACATTTTTTTTGGAAGATTATAAATGTAACGGTTTGATCGTTTGACTTTGGCGGTGTTTAAATTTTTTATTTTTTATTTTTTATTTTTTATTTTTTATTTTTTATTTTTTATTTTTTATTTTTATTTTTATTTTTTATTTTTTATTTTTTATTTTTATTTTTTATTTTTTATTTTTTATTTTTTTTATTTTTTTATTATTTTTTTTTTTGGCTTTTACTTTTGTTTCCGGATTAGAACCTATTCGCTTACTGGGAAGATTAGAATACTCCATTTTCCAGTTCCGTTCAGTGACCACGAATAATAGTTCCTGGGAAACGAGGGGGAAACATACGGTACTGACCTACAGCACGTACACGGTACGATATGCCGTAACATTTAAGTGGCTTCCCATAAGAATGGTTATCGTACGAGTGGGAAACGTACGGTACGGTACTGACATCGAAATGGCTTCCCATTGTTTTCCAGTAATTTATCCAATCACAAAACGTATAGTACGAATTTGCTTCATCGTTTCCCACTCGTGCAAAAACCATTTTAGTAAATCGCAGTAGGTCTTTCGTTGTTCCTCCACTTCTTCTTTTTATCTCATCTTCCATTACTTTTATTTCTTTATCCATATTCATTCATTTTTTCATTCATTCCTTTTAACTTCCATCCACAGCCAGCCAGCCATGCCAGTCAAAAGCGACCACTACAGCTCCAACTCATGTCAGCGACAAGCATCATGGGATAGCCCAGTACCCTGTTCATCAGCAGCGCAGGCTCAATTCCACAAAGGAGCAGGCGTCAAGTACGTTGCTTAGCATATATGCAAAGGGACTATATATACATTTCTGCGATTAGACTTAGTTTTGGAGATATTTGAGATATTCTTTCCCTTACACGAGATTTTTTCTCCGGGTTCTCCGGTTTACTTTGTCTTCAGGTTTTACGATATTGAATGTAGTGGTGATGTGTGTGTGTGTGTGTGAGTGAGAGCTGGTCAAATATTCCCTTTCACAGTTCCCTGCGCCATCTTGAAAGGTAGCCGTGCCTTTGCATCGAAGCGAAACGAACGGTGAACTGGCATTGATAGAGACCTTTTTTAACACCTTGGACAATTATTCACATGTCTCTATCATAGCAAGCTCACCGTTCGTCGTGCTTCGATGCAAAAGCACGGCTATCTTTCAAGATGGCGCAGGGAACTGTGAAGAGGACTATTGGAGCCAGTATTTAAACTGAATCTGTTCACTGACTATAGAAAAGAAGTTTGTTCATATTAGCCATTCTGAGGTTGAGGAACAAACTGGATCGAGCTCTTTTAGGAGACAAAATATCGCCCCCTTGGAAATACGTCCCCTAAAACGGTTCCATAGTGCACTGCGATGCTTACTCGCCCCAGTTATTTTCATTAGCCTAGTAGCTCAGGCGACCGCTCCCATCTCAATGAACCATTCTTTCCGTCGTCCCTAGACACGTAGCTGATGAGATAGCCAGCGCTTCAGAGACAGAAGTGACTACATGTGGACGTACCCCAACACACTTCAAAGTGTCCAATCGTCTTTCACCGACATTGTGGAGAAATGCCAGCAACCAAAGGTGTGGTTTGTCGTTCTCTTTGCCCCACCCTCTCCTCCCCCTTACATCTCCCCGCAGCCCTGAAGAAATTCTTTCATTATGTGGGGAGAGGGGAGGGGGAAAGGGAAATGGGGGGGGGGGGGTGGAGTTTAAGGTTTTGTTAAGCATTTGAAAAAAGGTTGGCTTTAGTAACCATTACTAGAAGGTAATTTTTTATTGTACTAAGTGTTTTTATGTCTTGTTGTCACAGGCCTAACAGCATCCCACAATCGATTGATGTTGCTATGGATCATCATGCGAAAGGAGCCTTCGCTACGTCTCCTGTTTCAAACGAGATTGTAAGCAAAAACTAGCAGACAATTATACTATACTAGTGATAGAATGTCGTGCATAGTGGTGGTGGTGACTGATGAGGATAATAAAATTGATGTTGATGATGACGATGATGATGGTGATGATTATGATGCATGATGGTGATGATGATCATGCAAGATGATGATGAAGATACGCGATGATGATGCATGATGACGATGCATGATGAGAACGACGATGATGATGTGTTAAAAATTATGTTGATGATAATGTTGATGATAATGATGGAAGTGATGGTTGTTGTATTGATAGTGGTGAAAATGACTTATGTTGATAAGATGGGTGATAATAATGATATTAAATACCTCTTTAGGCTGTTCATTATGCGATCCTCTTCTTTAATTATCATTACGCTACTTTTCAGCAGCCATTACCAGCTTTATCCTCTACGCCCCCTTTTGCCTCGTTGCTGTCCGACAGGAAGAGCCTGGGCTCCAGGTCAGACACAACTGATGGTATAAGTAGAGTGACGCAAAGAAGAAATTCTACTTCTTCAAACAGAAAGGTAATATTTTTCTCTCTTTTCTGTCCTCTTCCATTGCCTTCTCTCCCCTTACCTTTCCTCTCATCTCTCATCTCTTTCTTCTCTTTTCTTCCCTTCCCTTTCCTTCCCTTCCCTTCCCTTCCCTTCCCTTCCCTTCCCTTCTCTTCTCTTCTCTTCCCTTCCCTTCCCTTCCCTTCCTTTTCTTTTATCTTTTCTTCAATATTTTCTTTTCCCTTCATTTCCTTTTTCTTCCCATTTTTCCTTTTCCTGCTTCTCTTTGTTTGTGTTTTTCTTTGCCTTTCCTTCTTTCCCTGTGTTTGTTTGATCATCCATCTTATCCCACTTTTTATTTCAGGACAGTTCGTCAGAGTCAGTCGACACTCGTCCCCCAGCTAGCAATACTACACCAAGCCTATGGGGAGGCGAAGACGATTTCGTGTTGGTCGAACTTGTAAGTTTGGGTTAATTTTTTCCCCAATAAGATTCTTTGTTTGAGTTGTATCCATATTCATATGTCGTCTCATGCACAACTGTTAAACAAAGAGATAATACTGAAGGGAATGACACGTGGTCTGAATCAGGAAAACATTACGAGGTCTATAATACCTTCATGTGTGTCTTTTCTCCGTAACCGGCTTTATTCTTGTTCTTTTGTGTATACTGCATGCGTTTGTTCTTGGAAAGGTAGTGCTTACGTCTCGTTCATCCATTTGTCATCAGAATTCATTCATTTGTTGTTCTTTTAGAGACCAGCTTTCGCGTCCAGCGCAGACGGTGACCTGGGAATGTTCTATCGCGAATGTCAAACAGCACCACCACTCACTTTGTTCCAAGAAAATAAAGACCAAACTCTTGATACTATAATGGTAAGAAAGAGTAAAGTTCTAATCTTCGATTGCACGTTCTGTCATCGCCCCCTCTCGGGGGAGCGTTGGTACCATTTAACAAAGGATTTCTCATTAGCATCCATTGTTAACGGTACCAAAATGGCCGCCATGTTTTGTCTTTTGACTTTCTTGGGAATACTTGCAACCCATCATTTAGCCCTTTCGACGTTAGGGGGAAAACTGGGTCGATTTGGCATTGCAAGTGCATTGTGGGAATTTTAGGGAAACACATTTCCAAAATGGCGTCTATTTTGTTTCCTCAAACAGTCCCACAATGCACTTGCAATGTCAACTCGACACAGTTTTTAACTCAACCTCGGAATGGCTAATTGACCCATAGATATCTTTCAGTCATGTTTATGCCAATAGGAGCACAGTGGTATTGTCCGACCCAATGAAAGAGACCACAGGGATCCCAATCCTGTTTTATTGCTGTCTTTCTCATTTTATTCCCAGGTTGATCTTGATCAGCAGCTAAGCAGCTATCACGAGTGCCTACCGATGTTTGACGAACTTGTTGCGAATTTACAACATTCACAAACATCGTGACCTCAACACATTTGCACTGTATTGCGTGACACGAAAATGCTGATTGCGTGACAAAATCAAATCAAATTGAATCATTCATTGTAAATAGAAAAAATGTAGATAAATTTGAAAATTCAAGATAAAATGACCATTTGGTGATATGGTAAGTGTCAGTTTTGATATTCAGTCAGATTCGGAGCCCACGTTTCAGTTGAACTGCGACAAAAAAATTGCGCATGCTCAATGAACTTTTCAGTTACCCGGCTTCGAGCCCTGCCTGGCTCAATGTTGTATGTGAGTAGAGTTGTTTGTTGGTTCTCTCCTGTGCTTTGAGGGTTTTTCTCCGGGTTCTCCGGTTTTCCTTCCTCCACGAAAATCAACTCTACTTCCAAATTCTAAATTCGATCTATCCGTTGCCCTGAGTGGAAAAGTTGAATAAACTTTAAAGAGTGGATTATTCAGTTTTCTTTTAATAGTCCTTAACAACAGTTTCTACGTTTTCCTGTGCTGTAAGAATGAGAGACGAGTGTATTATTGCAAATGGTGTCAAATGAATACGTTAACCAATTAAGGCATGCTACGTGTACGTTCAATCAAAACGGAACCAAGGATTTTTCTTGATTTATTTCAGCAGTTAAGATAATTACTAATTTACAACGTCGAAACGTTCATAAACGAAAGATGTGAGGAAAAAAAAATATTATTCTCTCTTCTGTCGGGTCTAAAGGTCTCGCCTTTTGTTAGACCTGAAATCGCATCTATTTCTTGATAATAATGATGATGATAACAATAATAATGGAAACTTTATTATTTTTCATGAATACAGTTGTAAATCTCTCTACGTATAGGCAATTGACAACTGGCTACTTGAAATTGATTGATATATAAATAATATAGATAAAATTATACATATATATATATATAAATTAAAATTTCATTAAGTCTGGGCTTAAAAAGTTTGTTCGCAGAAACTACTCGAATAGGATTTTGGAATTTTACTAAGAATTGCATAATATGGAACAAACGAGGATAAGTAGTCTCGCTTGTCTAAGAACAGCTGCAAAGGAGACTAGGCGAGAAGGAATAATATTCAAACTGATGCAAGATTTCTTTACAGATATAAAAATGACAGAAGTTAGAAAGGAAAAGAGGATTAGCAAAAAAGGACGGTCGGGGAGAGGAAAAGGAAAGAATGCAACAAAAAAAAAGGAATTAAAGAAATAAATGAGGAGTAGAAAATAAGGGGAAAAAGCAATTGGTAGAAAAGAGGAAGAAAAAAAAGAGTAAAGCCACAAAATATTTTTCAATTTCTCGCCCCATTTTACGTTTTATTCTTTTCCACAACACATCAAAGTTACATACGAATCAATAAACTAACTGAAGTAAAACTCTGCCTCACATCTCCATTCTTCTCATCATGAGCCTATTGTACTCCAACACACTTTTGGTCGACTCAAATATCACCGATGAACCAATATACCAAGTCTTCTCGTTCCCTTGATTCTCGATTATTTGCCACAAGATTCCTTCAGCCGTTTTCTCCACCGAAAAACGCGGGAAATAATTCCATGACTTGCTTTTGATTACACTGATGGTATCTACTCCAAGGTGCGTCTTGAAATGCTGCTTGAATGTTTCACAGAGTAGAGAGGTTCCCATAGGAGAGTGATCACCCATTTGATATGCTACAGTAGAAATATTAGATTTCAATCCTTTCGTTGTAGGACAGTGTCCACCCTTGAGGACGTATCTGGAGTTCCTTCGTGCCCAAACACTTTGCTCTCTTTTGTTGTACAAGTTACTAAGCCAGTAATCTATGGGAGTGTAAGAACGACATTGCTCTTTGGAGTCAAACAAGGTTGTAGTGAACCAAGTATTTCTGAGGTGGGAGAATTCTTCTTCTAAGGGTGTAGTGTGTTCCAGAACACGAAGAGCTTCTCGAGTATCAGCAGCCCAGATCAGAAAGTCAAACTTCTCGGTCCTATCTTTGCCGTCGTTGAACTTGATCGTCACACCAGTAGAATCTCGTTTGATGTTTTCAATGGCGATATTAAGGCGGACGTCAGAGAAAGCTGCTAGTTTGTCGGTCATCTGTTGGAAGCCATTGCGAAACATATCAACACCTCCCCCAGAAACACCGAGGCTTCTTGCAAGCATAGCGTAAAGAAATTTAGGCGTATCCCAAAGCATTCCGTAGAGAGCTGGTACTCTATCAAGGTGGCCATACCCTTGCATCGTGTGAGAAGCTGTCAGAACTGGAACCAGAGCGAGAAGACGATTTTTTTCCAAGAAAGCCATGAAAGTGCTATTGAGTTGAGAGAGAACTTGACTGGATGGTTTGTACATCAACTCGCCTTCATATTTACCAAACATTTGACGATGGAGAACAGAGTATCGATAGGTTGCCTTGATAAGGTTACCAACTGCTTCTACAGGGTCCTTAGCGTTGGTAAGGCGTTTGACTTCAAGGATAACGTATCCTCTAAACGTCAACGGGTATGGAAGATTGTCTAGCCATGCCGTGCTCGGAGACAGGGGAACAAAATCGTCGACGCCAAGTTCTTTAGCCAAAGCGTAAACGTTAGTTGTGTAGTCCGGACTTGTGTAACACGCACCTAGTTCGTGTGGAATACCATCATGCCACACACTCATGACTTTACCACCGACGCGGGAATCTTTCTCAAAGACCACAGTGTTGTTGAAGCCTTTCTTCTTGAGCAAATAACCCATATGAAGCCCCGCTAATCCGGCACCAACGATAGCGATGCGTTGAGAAGGATCAGGCTTGGCGCTTAGAGGAGAAAAAGGCGTTCCTTTGGGTTTGTCGTCGTTGTGGACGAGAAGTTGTAGCTTGCGAAACGCTATTTGCATAGCTAGTGGAAGCTTCGAAAGATTAGCATCTGTGAGGATAACACTCGCGGAAAGTAGAAGAATGGCTGCAGCAATGGTTCCCATTTTGACCATGTTGGTTCACTTAAGACAATATTTCACCACACTAGGTATATTTGTTTCATACGTACCCTGACACTCTCAGAAACTGAACTCCTTCAATTGTTAACTAATGAATTAATACTTATAGGTTGCTAACGTCATCAAGATGTCTCGTGGAATATATTTACCAACTGGATGGTAAGTTTTCGATACCATACAAGTCATCAATTTATCTCTCATTGCTTCGTTTCACTTGACATCATTTCGTGTCTAGTGGGGAATGTTCATCAGCTAAATCACATTGTTAAGTTTTCAATAGAATTCTTTCTGGTTGACAACAAATTGTGGTCAATGTTTGAACACCATCTGGAGCAGATAATGAGATTCAAAATCTGATTGAAACCCCGTAAATAGATTGTATTAGTTGTCGTAACGAGAGAAATCCCCCTTCCCCCCTCCCCCCAAAATCACATAACTGTTACTGGATGGCGAAAAGATTAGGTCTATTTTATTTAAATAACTTTTGCTGGGAGAGGAGAGAGCAGAGCAGAGCAGAGCAGAGCAGAGCAGAGCAGAGCAGAGCAGAGCAGAGCAGAGCAGAGCAGAGCAGAGCAGAGCAGAGCAGAGCAGAGCAGAGCAGAGCAGAGCAGAGCAGAGCAGAGCAGAGCAGAGCAGAGCAGAGCAGAGCAGAGCAGACCCGGAGAATTTCGAATCTTTAACAAAACTTTATTCCTTGGAAAGTGTTAAACTTGAGCTAACGGGAAGGGAATTATCTGAGGTCAGTTTAATTAATCAAGTGGGAATATCCACTCCATAGTTCAAAATGGATGTTGGTTATTAGTAGAAATACACAGGTGATTATTAAAAATCTCGCGCGCTGATTGGTCGAGAAACTTTCACATGATAATCACGTAACCTCCAGCGATAATCCAAAATGGCGGCCAGCCGCTTTGTTGCTGCCGGGAAAGAATATCTTTTATCTTTTTTTTTTTTTTTTTTTTTTTTTTTTTTTTTTGAAAGAATCACCTGTGTATTTATACTAAAACAATTATTTGCCTCAGCCTCAGTGAATATCGGGGAATATTTACCGAGACGCGAGTCTAATTGTTAATTGATAACGATGTGTTTTCTGGATTACGCTTAGTGTTGCGATAATCCACCCAATTGTGAATCTATCAATGAAGTTTTTAAGATTACGTTTCCTCTCCTAGAAACCAAGGTTGACTAAAGCTGTTGAGAGCCCAAAATATCGCATCGAAATTAAGCTCTTTCCAAAGAATTGGAATCTTTGCTAAAGTTTCAAGAGTCTCTTCTTTACTCTTCTCTTCTCTTCAATGTCATAACCAGTTTATGTAATACTCCAGTTTACAGTTCCATTCGAGTCACCACGAGTAATGGTTGCAAGTCGAGGCTGCAGTTTCCGCGCATAGCGAAACTATACTTTTTATCATGCGCGGAAACTCCAGCCTCGGCTTGGAACGGTACTGTAAAATGGAGCATTGTCATTCTATATTTTTACGTTTGCTGCGTCCCGGCATTTTACATACGAATATACTAACAGTACATCGTAAGTCAAGACTATTAACTTTAACTTACAATTACACTGCAAGCTATTTGCTGGGTTTCAATCAGATGATTTAAATACCCTGGAATCTCATTACTGCTCCAAATGGGGGTCAAACACTGGTCACCATGTGCTGTCAGTCAGAAAGAATTATATCGACTTGCGATTCAATGACAATGACTGTTTTATTTAGTACCAAAATGATTTACAATACCAACATTTACAACATACACTCAATCGAAGAATCGTTGTCGGGTTCAGAAACATAGGACATAGAAGCTGAGACCGAAATGGCACAAGGGAAGTACGTTAATTAGATGCATGCTGTGACCGGCGACCCGTGGCATCATCCACTGTTTTTAATACGCGTTTGGCATTCTAAACCGACTGCATGGATGGCGCAAATGAATAAATTATAATATAATTATGCAATTTCCCATGTGCCATTTCGGTCTCAGATTCCATGTTCTATGTTTCTGAAGCCGACAACGATGCTTCGATTGAGTGTATATAAGAAGAAACGTCTATTAGGTAGAGTCTGGCTGTATTAACTATAGGAGCCAATCTATACAATCAGAGGAAATATAGTAATGAAATATCAACATTTAGTCATTGAGTAAAATACAAATACAGCTGATGAACATTACAAACCAAACAGGAAGTGACGTCAAGTAACACCAAGAAATGAGAAAAACAAGGGCGCAGCCAGGAGGGGGGGGGGGGGGGGGGGTCCCTACACACCAAATCTTTACTATGACGTCATAGCACTATGGTACGATTTGCTATTTTTTATCGCTTTTGTGGCTTAGAAAGTGGGGACAAGGGCACACTAGAACCCCCTTCCCCCCTAAATACTCCCCTGAAATAAATTGATGAATAGTATCTAAAACTTACCATTTTACCAGCGGTTAATTGTATTCCACAACACATCTTGATGACGTCTGTTCTTAACGACCTATAGAACCTCTTCCACCAAGTCACGAGAGGAATTGTTCTGCGAGTAACAACAATGGAATTTTTTTTCGCATAAGAAAAGATGACCTACTGTTTTCTCCCCCAAGACAATTACTTTACATATTTTGAAAAAATATGCATTATTTATGAAGGATGCAAAATACGTCACTTTGGGCCATTTTTAGGCTAGACGCATAGACTATAGCCCATGGTTTTGAACGATTTTGGGTCATTTTCACACCTTTTCAAAAAATATGCATTATTTATGAAGGAAGCAAAATAGGTCATTTTTGGCAAAATCCATGGACTATAGCCCATGCTTTTGATCGATTTTGGGTCATTTTCACACCTTTATAAAAGATATGCATTATTTAAGAAGAATGTAAAATAGGTCATTTTCCGCCATTTTTAGGCAAAAAGCATGGACTATAGCCCATGCTTTTGATCGATTTTGGGTCATTTTCACACCTTTTAAAAAAAATATGCATTAGTCATGAAGGATGCAAAATAGGTCATTTTGGGTCATCTTTGGGCAAAAAGCATAGACTATAGCCCATGGTTTTGATCGATTTTGGGTCATTTTGACACCTTTTTAAAAAAATATGCATTAGTCATGAAGGATGCAAAATAGGTCATTTTGGGTCATCTTTGGGCAAAAAGCATGGACTATAGCCCATAGTTTTGATCCATTCTGGGTCATTTTCACACCTTTTGAAAAAATATGCATTATTTATGAATAATGAAAAATAGGTCATTTGGGCAAAAAGCATGGACTATAGCCCATGGTTTTGATCGATTTTAGGCCTTTTTCACACCTATTCAAAAAATATACATTATTTATGAAGGATGCAAAATAGGTTATTTTGGGCAAAATGCATGGACTATAGCCCATGGTTTTCATCGATCTTGGGTCATTTTCACA
Organism: Actinia equina; assembly: GCA_011057435.1. NCBI lineage: Eukaryota > Metazoa > Cnidaria > Anthozoa > Actiniaria > Actiniidae > Actinia > Actinia equina. The sequence continues at coordinate 522,561 of WHPX01000826.1, forward strand.
CCTTTTCAAAAAATATGCATCATTTATGAAGCATGCAAAATAGGTCATTTTGGGCAAAAAGCATGGACTATAGACCATGCTTTGATCGATTTTGGGTCATTTTCACACCTTTTCAAAGAATATGCATTATTTATGAAGGATGCAAAATAGGTCATTTTGGGCAAAAACCATGAACTATAGCCCATGGTTTTGATTGATTTTTTGTCATTTTTAGACCTTTTAAAAAAATATGCATTATTTATGCAGGATGAAAAAAAGGTCATTTTGGCCCATTTTTGGGCAAAATACATGGACTATAGCCCATGTTTTTGATCGATTTTTGGTCATTTTCACACCTTTTGAAAAAATACGCATTATTTATGAATAATGAAAAATAGGTCACTTTGGGCAAAAAGCATGGACTATAGCACATGGTTTGATCGATTTTAGGCCTTTTTCACACCTTTTCAAAAAATATGCATTATTTATGAAGGATGCAAAATAGGTCATTTTGGGCAAAAAGCATGGACTATAGCCCATGGTTTTGATCGATTTTAGGCCTTTTTCACACCTTTTCAAAAAATATGCATTATTTATGAAGGATGCAAAATAGGTTATTTTGGGCAAAATGCATGGACTATAGCCCATGGTTTTCATCGATCTTGGGTCATTTTCACACCTTTTCAAAAAATATGCATCATTTATGAAGCATGCAAAATAGGTCATTTTGGGCAAAAAGCATGGACTATAGACCATGCTTTTGATCGATTTTGGGTCATTTTCACACCTTTTCAAAGAATATGCATTATTTATGAAGGATGCAAAATAGGTCATTTTGGGCAAAAACCATGAACTATAGCCCATGGTTTTGATTGATTTTTGGTCATTTTTAGACCTTTTCAAAAAATATGCATTATTTATGCAGGATGAAAAAAAGGTCATTTTGGCCCATTTTTGGGCAAAATACATGGACTATAGCCCATGTTTTTGATCGATTTTTGGTCATTTTCACACCTTTTGAAAAAATACGCATTATTTATGAATAATGAAAAATAGGTCACTTTGGGCAAAAAGCATGGACTATAGCACATGGTTTGATCGATTTTAGGCCTTTTTCACACCTTTTCAAAAAATATGCATTATTTATGAAGGATGCAAAATAGGTCATTTTGGGCAAAAAGCATGGACTATAGCCCATGGTTTTGATCGATTTTAGGCCTTTTTCACACCTTTTCAAAAAATATGCATTATTTATGAAGGATGCAAAATAGGTTATTTTGGGCAAAATGCATGGACTATAGACCATGCTTTTGATCGATTTTGGGTCATTTTCACACCTTTTCAAAGAATATGCATTATTTATGAAGCATGCAAAATAGGTGATTTTGGGCAAAAACCATGGACTATAGCCCATGGTTTTGATTGATTTTTGGTCATTTTTAGACCTTTTCAAAAAATATGCATTATTTATGCAGGATGAAAAATAGGTCATTTTGGCCCATTTTTGGGCAAAATACATGGACTATAGCCCATGTTTTTGATCGATTTTTGGTCATTTTCACACCTTTTGAAAAAATACGCATTATTTATGAATAATGAAAAATAGGTCACTTTGGGCAAAAAGCATGGACTATAGCCCATGGTTTTGATCGATTTTAGGCCTTTTTCACACCTTTTCAAAAAATATACATTATTTATGAAGGATGCAAAATAGGTTATTTTGGGCAAAAAGCATGGACTATAGACCATTGATCGATTTTAGGCCTTTTTTACACCTTTTGAAAAAATATGCATTATTCATGAAGGAGGGAAAATAGGTGATTTTGGGAAAATAGCATGGACTATAGCCCATGGTTTTGATCGATTTTGGGTCATTTTCACACCTTTTCAAAAAATATGCATTATTTATGAAGAATGAAAAATAGGTCATTTGGGCAAAAAGCATGGACTATAGACCATGCTTTTGATCGATTTTGGGTCATTTTCACACCTTTTCAAAGAATATGCATTATTTATGAAGCATGCAAAATAGGTGATTTTGGGCAAAAACCATGGACTATAGCCCATGGTTTTGATTGATTTTTGGTCATTTTTAGACCTTTTCAAAAAATATGCATTATTTATGCAGGATGAAAAATAGGTCATTTTGGCCCATTTTTGGGCAAAATACATGGACTATAGCCCATGTTTTTGATCGATTTTTGGTCATTTTCACACCTTTTGAAAAAATACGCATTATTTATGAATAATGAAAAATAGGTCACTTTGGGCAAAAAGCATGGACTATAGCCCATGGTTTTGATCGATTTTAGGCCTTTTTCACACCTTTTCAAAAAATATACATTATTTATTAAGGATGAAAAATAGGTCATTTTGGGCCATTTTTGATCAAAAAGCATGGACTATAGCCCATGGTTTTGATCGATTTTGGGTCATTTTCACACCTTTTAAAAAAAATATGCATTAGTCATGAAGGATGCAAAAAAGGTCATTTTGGGTCATCTTTGGGCAAAAAGCATGGACTATAGCCCATGGTTTTGATCGATTTTGGGTCATTTTCACACCTTTTAAAAAATATGCATTAGACATGAAGGATGCAAAATAGGTCATTTTGGGTCATCTTTGGGCAAAAAGCATGGACTATAGCCCATAGTTTTGATCCATTCTGGGTCATTTTCACACCTTTTGAAAAAATATGCATTATTTATGAAGAATGAAAAATAGGTCATTTGGGCAAAAAGCATGGACTATAGCCCATGGTTTTGATCGATTTTTGGCCTTTTTCACACCTTTTCAAAAAATATGCATTATTTATTAAGGATGCAAAATAGGTCATTTTGGGTCATTTTTGGGCAAAAAGCATAGACTATAGCCCATGGTTTTGATCGATTTTAGGCCTTTTTCACACCTTTTCAAAAAATATGCATTATTTATGAAGGATGCAAAATAGGTCATTTTGGGCAAAAAGCATGGACTATAGCCCATGGTTTTGATCGATTTTGGGTCATTTTCACACCTTTTGAAAAGATATGCATTATTCATAAAGGATGCAAAATAGGTCATTTTGGGCCATTTTTGGGCAAAAAGCATGGACTATAGCCCAAGGTTTTGATCGATTTTAGGCCTTTTTCACACGTTTTCAAAAATATGCATTATTTATGAAGGATGCAAAATAGGTCATTTTGGGATAAAAGCATGGACTATAGCCCATGGTTTTGATCGATTTTGGGTCTTTTTCACACCTTTTGAAAAGATATGCATTATTCATGAAAGATGCAAAATAGGTCATTTTGGGCCATTTTTGGGCAAAAAGCATAGACTATAGCCCATGGTTTTGATCGATTTTAGCCTTTTTTCACAGTTTTTGAAAAGATATGCATTATTCATGAAAGATGCAAAATAGGTCATTTTGGATCATTTTTGGGCAAAAAGCATGGACTATAGACCATGCTTTTGATTGATTTTGGATCATTTTCACACCTTTTCAAAAAATATGCATCATTTATGAAGGATGCAAAATAGGTCATTTTGGGCCATTTTTGAGCAAAAAGCATGGACTATAGCACATAGTTTTTATCGATTTTAGGCCTTTTTCACACCTTTCAAAAATATGCATTATTTATGAAGGATGCAAAATAGGTTATTTTGGTCAAAGAGCATGGACTGTAGGCTATGGTTTTGATCGATTTTAGGCCTTTTTCACACCTTTTCAAAAAATATGCATAATTTATGAAGAACGCAAAATAGGTTATTTTGGTCAAAGAGCATGGACTATAGCCCATGGTTTTGATCGATTTTGGGTCTTTTTCACACCTTTTGAAAAGATATGCATTATTCATGAAAGATGCAAAATAGGTCATTTTGGGCCATTTTTGGGCAAAAAGCATAGACTATAGCCCATGGTTTTGATCGATTTTAGCCTTTTTTCACAGTTTTTGAAAAGATATGCATTATTCATGAAAGATGCAAAATAGGTCATTTTGGATCATTTTTGGGCAAAAAGCATGGACTATAGACCATGCTTTTGATTGATTTTGGGTCATTTTCACACCTTTTCAAAAAATATGCATCATTTATGAAGGATGCAAAATAGGTCATTTTGGGCCATTTTTGAGCAAAAAGCATGGACTATAGCACATAGTTTTTATCGATTTTAGGCCTTTTTCACACCTTTCAAAAATATGCATTATTTATGAAGGATGCAAAATAGGTTATTTTGGTCAAAGAGCATGGACTGTAGGCTATGGTTTTGATCGATTTTAGGCCTTTTTCACACCTTTTCAAAAATATGCATAATTTATGAAGAACGCAAAATAGGTGATTTTGGGCAAAAAGCATGGACTATTGCACATGGTTTTGATCGATTTTGGGTCATTTTCACACCTTTTCAAAAAATATGCATCATTTATGAAGGATGCAAAATAGGTCATTTTGGGCCATTTTTGAGCAAAAAGCATGGACTATAGCACATAGTTTTTATCGATTTTAGGCCTTTTTCACACCTTTCAAAAATATGCATTATTTATGAAGGATGCAAAATAGGTTATTTTGGTCAAAGAGCATGGATTGTAGGCTATGGTTTTGATCGATTTTAGGCCTTTTTCACACCTTTTCAAAAAATATGCATCATTTATGAAGAACGCAAAATAGGTGATTTTGGGCAAAAAGCATGGACTATTGCACATGGTTTTGATCGATTTTGGGTCATTTTCACACCTTTTCAAAAAATATGCATCATTTATGAAGGATGCAAAATAGGTCATTTTGGGCCATTTTTGAGCAAAAAGCATGGACTATAGCACATAGTTTTTATCGATTTTAGGCCTTTTTCACACCTTTCAAAAATATGCATTATTTATGAAGGATGCAAAATAGGTTATTTTGGGCAAAAAGCATGGACTATAGACCATTGATCGATTTTAGGCCTTTTTCACACCTTTTCAAAAAATATGCATTATTCATGAAGGAAGCAAAATAGGTCATTTTGGGCCATTTTTGGGCAAAAAGCATGGACTATAGCCCATAGTTTTGATCGATTTTAGACCTTTTTCACACTTTTTCAAAAAATATGCATTATTTATAAAGGATGCAAAAAAGATCATTTTGAGCAAAAAGCATGGACTATAGCCCATGGTTTTGACTCATTTTGGTCCATTGGTTTGAAGTATGAAATAAGGAAAATACGCTAATGTTGTATGTAGTTTTTCCTACTTTTTGGGTAGTCCTTTAATAAAATTTCTGGGATATATAAGTTTTAAACTTGTGTCAAAATATAAATACTCTACCTTAGATGATAAGAATTTTCCTTGAATATTAAGTTGTTCGCGAGGAAATTTGGCAACATTATAAAAAGATTATTATTTTCATGTTCATCCAATTGTCTAAATATCAATTAGTTTGATAGTAAAAATCTTTTGAGTATATAAAGAGAATTGAAACAAAATATAAATATCAACTGAAACAAGCAATGAAGAACTGCTTGATTCACTATAGTAAATGAACTTGAACCTTGTAAAGTTTCGCATAGATGCAGTATGGAAGATGATAAACTGCCTTCGGTGCTGGATTGAGAATATGCTGTTCTATTTGAGATGTAGCAGCTTCTAGATGCATATTGAAGTTGGCTTACTACTGACTGTTTGAGCAATGAAGATGTCACGGCATTGCCAAATCCTATTTTGGCTAGTTTCATTATCACAACCAGAAACAATTCTAAAATTTATCTTTTAAGAGTGATAACACAAGGATCACTAAATGGACCAGCCCGCTCCGAAGTATCGACTGCCCTAACAGCAAACTGATATCGACTCCCAGACGAAAACTGTGTCAATGTACAAGCCATTGGTAGCGGCAAAGCTTTGACGACTCCAATTTTCTTCCAAAGAATTGGAGGCAAAGTGGAGTTACTGTCATCCTGACAGGCAAACAATTCGTAGCATTCAATATTATCGATGCTTTCACCTGTAGTGATATTCCACGAAAGGACAATACCGTTCTCTACGATTGCTATTGAAGCGGTTGGTTTTGGCGGTGACTGCTGATGAGGAAGAGAATCTCTTTTACCATTTGCAGGAGATGTTTGGATCTTCTCCGGGGGCGTTTCTCCTTGAGCTCTTCTTTCTTGAATGCGTTGTTGTTCACGCGCTTGTACATATGTTGCTCCCCCCTGACTCGATGGCCTTGGCATTTGCTGCTCTGTCATCGGCCTTGGAATGCCTTGATTGTTAATTTGTGCCTGCCGACCTTGTTGCACATATGCTGGCCTTGGCTGGAATCGGTCGTACCCATGAGGTGGCATCGGTGCTGTTGTTCGGACGGTCGAACCTTCTAGCGCACCTGGTTGATAAACAACATCGGGCAGAGGTTGCCTAGATCGTATGGGTCCTCCGATGGGCACATCCGAATTTCCCGTTGCTCTTTGAGGAGGAATAGAATTAGTGACGAACCCCTGAGGTAGAACCGTTGGCCTTGGTTGATAGCCAGTAGGCAGGTTTGCCCGTGGAGGCACCTGTTGCAACGTTTGTGGTGCATAATATACAGGAGCTTGTGTACGAGGAACATTTTGCTGCTGTGGTAGTGTGGGTCGGTGTTGTAGTTGTTGTGGTTGTTGGTATTGGTAAGTTGCATGTTGGTACTGGTGAGGATGTTGAGGGTTTTGTGCTGGTGGATTTTGGTTGACAATGATGTGCTGTTGTGGTTGTTGTTGGGTCTGATACGGTTGTGGGTGCTGGGTCCTTACGTCCTGTATACCAATAAGAGGCGGACGAGGTCCAATGGCTTTGCTTCCGGCTGTACTGACCGCGTTACCCTGTTGCTGCTGATGTACTCCTAGAGCACCCGGTGGTAAAGCCTGCTGATGAGGAACGGGCTGGCGAGGCTGCATCGAGCCCTCATGAAGTACGAGCCTAGGTGATCGCTCATGCACTAGTTGGGGAGGCCCCTCTTGAATAATGTACCTAGGTGGTTGTTTAGGGTCATACCCAACAGCTGTTGGTGTTTTATCTGTTGGGCGCATTGGCTGTTCTCGAACCATCTGTGGCTGGCCTCGAGCTTCTAATACATATCTCTGAGGCTGTCGAGGATCATTTACCATTTGAACACGTGACCTATCCTCTCGCATTACGTAACGTACATTTTGCTGAGGCTCACAAGAACGTAAAGGAGGAATATAATCGCGAGGGACTGTGTTGACACGTGTAGTTTTATATGTCCGTAATACAGCTTGCTGATTGGATGGTAGCTGTTCATTGACACCATGAGGATTTTGCTGCTGTGAGGTTGTCTTGACTTCACTCCTTTGCCTATAAGGAGGCGGAGGTCCTTCTTTAGGTACTGATTGATTGTCGACTCGATTTATCCGCACTTGAACCTGCTTATCGTTGCTGTTTTGTACACAGGGACCGGAGATCTCGACTTGACTTCCAACTTTGTCATTCCTTAAAATCTTTTTAGTTTGCTCCTTAGGAGATGAAATGGTCGTTTGAGAAACTATTACAATGTCCGGGTCCTCGTTGTTCGCAGATTCTTTTCTCTGGTGACTACTTTCAATTCTTTCAGTTGAGATGTATCGTGACTCGGAAGGTTCTCTAGTCAACGTACTTTGTTGGCTGCTGGGTGATGCCCTGGATACCGACGGCACTGTAGATGTACTCGACGTTTGAGACTTTCCTTCGAGGTCATTAACTCTAGTAGTTTTCGTATTTATCAAAGATGGCGGTGCGGAAAGATTCCTTTTTTCTTGTGGCATTGCTTTGGACAATGGTGATGATCGTGCTGGCACAGTTGCTATACTTGAAGCCTGAGATCTTCTGTCGATGTCATCAACTGTTGGCTTTTTCGTGGCTATGGAGGAAGCCGGTGAAGAAAGATTTCGTTCTTCTCGTGTAACGTCCTGTAAGAAGGACGTCGATGGTGACTGGCTCTTTCTTGAAGTAGAATTAGATGAAACAGCTAAAGGATTTGAAATTGAATTACTCAAAAGGCTTTTGGATATAGGCGAACTTTCAGATATTGCAGTATCCATTTTCTGAGCTCTAGGCGAAGCAGGAGATGGAGAAGGTCTTGTGGCAACCTGCACGTGGGAAGGCTCATTTACCAAACTATTTCCAAGACGCTGGCTTGAGGATCTGTTCTGTGGCTCAAGCCCTGCAGGAGTAATGCGAAAATGTCCCGTCTCGATCGTGTCTTCCTTAGCACTCTGTTGCTGAGCAGTTCGTTTGTATCTTGGACTTAACCTGAAGTGTCCCATTCCAGGCTGTAGCTTTTTGTGAGAGCAAGTGTCTTGTTGTTCTTGTTGTTGGGAATTAGAAACTTTTCTCACCGGTTCCTGATTCTGAGATATTGAAATTACTTCAGATCCTAAAGACGACTTATTTTTACCAGATTGGGAATTGGTGAGACGATTTTCGTCGAGTTTAGACACAGTCGACGAAGAAGTTGAAGAAGTCTTACTAACAATTGTCTCTGAATGGAAAGATTTCCTGGACATGCTCGTTAATGAACGTGAAGTATTTTTTCCTTTCGGGATTACCGAGTTTGATTTCGGTTGCGGTGAGCCAGTTGTATCCTTTGCTTCCTCCAGAACATCTATTTCTACCGTGGATGACTTCGAAGTGGAAGAGGATGTCCGACTCAGGTGCTAAATGAAAAAAAAAAAAAAAGATTTCAGAAATATTTAAAAAAAACACCACCAATTTAGCAAATTTGGTCAGTTGGTCAGTCGGTCGCGGTCTGATCAAGCGGCCAGTCTTGCTGCCGTAAGATTAAAAAACTCTATTAAACCTTTCCCTAGATAGTGAACATGGGGTTTAGTATATGGTTTCAATATGGTGTTGGTTGTACCCAAGCTACACCAGAATGCATCCTGTCAGTTTATGGAACCACACAACATGCCTATGAAAAAGAATTAAAACAACAAACTTACGAGATTCATGTTGACTTGAGTTCCACGAGAAATTAGCGACTGACGTGCCTAAAAAATCATCATAATTGTAAGGAGCGTGGATTTTTCTCCAGGGAAAAAAACTGAGAAACTTTCAAAACTACTCAATACCTGCCAAGTTTAAGCTGATGTTACACGGGACGTTTTAGCAACGACGATTTTTCGCGTTTTTAATACATGTTACACGAATAAACTTTTCGCGCAGCGTTCGTTCGAAACGATTCGAAAGCCGCCATCTTTGTTGTTGACATCGCCTCGTTTCTATGACAGTATTGAACTGCATTTTGGGTATGCGTTGCACGAAAAATCGTTGTTGAAGCTGTTACACGAATCAATCGCCATTCTGCGCTGTAAGTTTTTGAGGCTGAATCAAAAACTACGCGTTGCCAAATCCGAAAATCGTTGTACGTGGCATGTTACACGGCATCAATTTTTTCGCGCAACGGCGTATCGCGAAAAATCGTGGTTGCGAATCGTCCAGTGTAACATCAGCTTTAGACGTCACAGGCTGTTTTTATTTAATTTTTGTTGTTGTTGTTGTTGTTTTTTCACTAACCTCCCGTCTTTTCCGTGTTATTTCTTTTAATGTATAGTCCAAGCGGTAACCGACTCTTTGGAGAAGTGTATTCTGTTTCTCCAGCTGTAAAACTCTCTCCTCGAGCTTCTTATTCTCTCGTAGCAGAGCACTTTCAAAATATTCTGTACGATTTTTGACCACGTCTTTAATAAGCTGAAATCAAAAACGTATTTAGATTATAGCTTTCACACTTCAGAAAATGCCTCATTTTCTTGAGTATTTTTTCTTTCTTTCCCTAAAAGCTAAAAAAAAAAACCTGCCTGACCCTACAATGCTCACTTGTCCTACGACAATGCACATGCGCAGGCCAACCTTTTCTGGTATCTCCTAGAGCATGCGCAGTACGAACTACAACAAAGGCTCTAGGGTAGAGAACCATGCAATAAGACAAAAGCCAAATTCTTAATTCCTGAGGATAAGCAAGAAACATTGTAAGATAGACATGCTAGCTTTATTCTTTGATAGGATAATTCCACTGGGTACCTGGTATATGGCATTTGTCATGTAGTCTTCATCTTCGTCTGTTTCATCTTCACCACTTAGAGTCTCTACTTGCTCACCAAGGTCGTTATTATCCACAGACGTTTCTTGTTCTAAGAAAATAATAATTATAAATGAAAAAACAACACCATCAATAGCCTTTTTGCGCATTACAGAGAGGTCCAAAAACCGAACTCTGAGGCACTCCATAAATGTTTTTTTAAAAATATTTAATTATTTACCAATAATTAATAACAGTTTTTAGTGCCTGTGAGAGTTTGCGTAACGGCACGGACAAGATTAGATATTAATGTTTAAAAAACTTTTAAAGCGCATGCGCCACGTGAAGGTTTTTACATTACGGGCATAAACAAATTCCTCCATTACCACTGATACCTAAATCTCCTGGGTTTCTACTATTTCCTTCCTCCAACACTTCCGTTACTATGACGACCAGTTTATCATCAGTCACAAGTTTATCTTGCTTCGGTTCGGTTTGTGCACCAGATTTTGCATAGTTTTGAGCTGCTTTGATGACCTCATCTCCTTTGCTCTGGGTTGCTTTGGAAACAGAAGGTTCCTTACTGTTTGACACCTCACTTGGTGCCAACTTGCTTTCTTCTTTATCATCGTACTCTCCACTATGTTTTTCAATACTGTGTTCTCCCGACGAAACACAGTCAGCGTCCTTCTTTCCAATAGGCTCACAAATAATTTGCGTTTCCTTGGCAACGGGTTCAGGGTTTACCCTTGCTACCTTGACAACGTATGGCTGTTGTTCTTCCTTCTCGTCATTTTCTCTCTTTCGTTTTTGTTGTCGTTCATCCAATGTATCATCTGATAACGCTTTATTTTCGATGCTTGCACTTTTGTCTTGTTCTGTTTGGCTTTCTTTAGCTTCTTTCTCTGGGGCATGTGAAGTCGGAAGTAAACTGTCCTTCACTTTGTCTTCAGCAAGTTTCTTGATTTTTCGTAGTCTTTCTAGTACATCTTCTTTTAGCTTAATTTTGTTAAGAACAACTCTTGGAGATCGAGAAGGCACCGGCAGAACACCTGAAACATTTTTTAAACATTGGATGAAATATTTCAAATAAATCATTACAAAACAAGACAAAGTAAATTATTCAACATGGCGGCGAATTTTTCGCTATAATTTATTCAAAATGGCGGCTTCTAAAAACAATACATTTAAAATGACTGCTTTTAAAAATGGTGTATTCGAAGAAGCAAGATATATTTTTGTTGCCGTTTATGGCTTCCAAAGAAACGCTAGCACAAGTCCGGTATTTGCCATTTAAGACCAACTGTCTCCTCTTCTTTTGTAACAATTCCTCGTTACCATGGTAATGGTAATGGAACGAAGAGACTTGTTCTCAAGAGAATGACATGTGGTCTGAAATGGAGAATATTTCTTTCAGGAACAGATTAGGTATTTCAAGAATCAAGATTTTACCATCTCCTTTGTCGCCTTCAATTTTCCTGAAAACAAAGAAAAAGATAATTCATTCGATTCAATTCTCCTCGTGTTCTCAACTCGGACAGCTTCAGACAAGGCTTGCACTTTGACTTTCCCCATGCAAACTTAACTAGACTGTCTGTTTTCTAATCACTGAATCTAAAAAACCTAGACTTCTACAAGTTGGTTTCTGATTAGTTCAAATTCAGTTTCTTGACCATGCTTGTAAATAGCCAACTGGTTTGCCTCCTTGCCAGTTAGGATTCTTAAGACACTTTATGTTTCTTTGATTATTTCTCCATTTCAGTTTATTAATTTGTGGACTACACTGTAAATTAGCAGTCAGCTAAGTGTACTTTCCACGTTGAATTTTATTATTTTTTAATCACATTTTGCAGCATTTTACTCGCTCTCTGATTTCAAATTTCAGATCTCCAACCGACAACGTTTTTTGAAATAGATCAGTATGTCGGCTTCATACCTGCGCTTCTCCGGTCTTTCCCTGTCTTCCATGGCATGCTCTAGTAACCTGTAATACCAATAATCAAAGATGTGGTCTTAGAATAAAATTGTCGGCAATTTCGAATGTTGTTCCCTCTAGGTGCTTTGCAGGTGCAATACGTAATATATACGTATATATAACCACTATATAGTGGCCGTGTTGTATATGATATATAAACTCAAAGCGTAGCCGAATGTTTATATATCGCATACAACACAGACACGAATATTGTATATTGCTTATCAAACGTCTAGGTTAGTTCCTTTGTGTTTCACTAAAATTTTCAAGATAAAAGTGAATCTGCCCAAGAAAATCCAAGTTAAAGTTTATGCAAATGAACACGATTCTGAATCTGATTTACAAAACTCTTCACGGTCTCGTGATTTCTATTGTGTTTTCCTCATGAATTATTACTGAGTTTGATAAATATCGTATACAACACAAACACGAATATTGTATATTGCTTAACAAGCGTCTAGGTTAGTTCCTTTATGTTTCACTAAAATTTTCAAAATAAAAGTGAATCTGCCCAAGAAAATCCATCTTAAAGTTTATGCAAATGAACATGATTTTATATCGGAATCTTAAAACTCTTCATTTGTATTCAGTTTTTCTCACGAATTATTAATGAGTTTTTTAATGTAGTTTTTAGTTATCCGTTGCTCGGGGATATCGTCTCTTTTAAATATTCAATTTGGTTGCAGTGAAGGTTGTTTACGTGAATTTATTTATTCTCAAATACAATCAGTATATGAAAGGAAGCACAATTGTGAAATTGAACACAATTGAACACTTATACAAACACTTCGAAATCCAACATGGACCTTCACTGGAACTCATGAATATTCTACTGAAAATCAACGCTAATCCAGAGAGACAGAGAATGCAGAAACCATAGTATTTGTCTCACACAGAAATTCCATACAATGGAGGTCAAATATTACATTGTGTTAGCATCTTTGCCTGTTTAGAAAATAATAATACGAAGCGAACGCCGGGTACATTGTTTCAAATGTTATACTATGGGGTTTATTTGTTTAGTTATTAAGATTCGATGTATAGAATATGGTTGTTTTCTTACTTTGCGATTAAGCACGTTCACTCTCCCACACTACAAGTTTCATTCATTGATCAAGGTTCACCAAAATAGTAAAGCGGAATGATCCCATAAGAAACGAAGTTCATCTTTCTTGAATAAACGTAAGTCTATTTTCAAAAACTTCGTTCGACCACAATAGATAAATATTCAATGGCCATGGTACAATCGCGTATGAAAAATTAATGTACATGTACCAACCACTCTTAAAATCTTAAGTACGACTGACAGCCACCTGTAAAAGATAATTCATTCACGTTCCAATCAATCTAAGATGAATCTCTTTAACGTTACCTTCTTTGTTCGTCGGACGTCACCCGAAAACAATCCTCTATCTTTAATCTTAATTTTTACAGCAATCAATTTCGAACTGCGGGAATTCCGCCCTGGTTTCTATTCACCTTTTCAAAACAAACTTTACATCTGCGCATGCGCCGACCTACATTCCTTATTTGGTCTTGTTTCCTTGACCTTATAAGGTCTAAATTAATTTCCTCTAAAAAGAAGAAAAGATTTCCCGCCTAAAATAATATTGTTGAACAACCGCTTCGCTGAGGATTAATATTGACGTTATTATTAAGTTTGATTTTGAGATATACTAGATTATTATTATTATTATCATTATTATTAATTTATACGCATGAAAATACTCTTAAGATGTAAATTTCAATTGAAGATTCTTGATTAGTGAAGACCTCAGACGAGGAATTCATATGGCAAGAGACGTTTTAAGGATGGCTTTCAAGCACTCTTGAAGTTCTCAGCACACATCTGTTTAAAAAAACTCTTAATGTCCCTGAAACAATAATTTCTGGGCTAAAGTAACTTACAGATCAAATCCTGAAACAACTTCTGGGCTGATCTAAGTCAGGGTCCACGCTAACTCACAGATCAAACCCTGAAACACCCTCTGGGCTGATCTAAGTCAGGGCACGGCTAACTCACAGATCAAACCTTGAAACAACCTCTGGGCTGATCTACGTCAGGGCAAGGCTAACTCACAGATCAAACCCTGAAACAACTTCTGGTCTGATCTAAGTCAGGCATGACTAACTCACAGATCAAACCCTGAAACAACCTCCGTTGTTTAGATTAAATTTATGCTAATTATTGAACATTGATTGTGTGACTTATGTCACGTGGACTTTTATCACGTGTTATGATAACATTGATTTATGTAAATGAGTATCAAGACAGTTTTGTTTTTTTGGTTTTCAAAAATGTATGACACGTATTTTGCTAACCTGGACTATCAAGACGTTATTGCTAACCTGTACTTTACATGATTGGAATTTTATGGAAGTGTAAGAAGTATGTCTTTATATAGTCGCCACAGAAGTAAGTTGTGTGAATTTTATGATTCATTATACACGATTGTAATCGTAAATATTAAGCTATGTGATCTGCATGTTTTAGATCGAATACACTACATTACTACACAATAAACAAGTGCTATACGGTTTGTGGTGACTCTGGTAACTTCTTCGCGGTACATCATTCGATTTCTTTCAAATTCGTCCGTGGAGAAGGGAGAAGTGATGGAAGAAGAACAGCTGAAAACAGCCAAGAACAGTAGAAGATTGGCGAAGTCAACGCTAACACGATGTGGTAATGCTTTAATGACGTTATTAGATAAACAACGGCCTTCTGATGAGGTAAGAAAGTCCTTAGCTAAATTAGAAGAAGCCTTCGAATCACTCGAAGTGAAACACGATGAGTATACGTTACTCATAGATGATGATGATGCGTACGAAAAGGAAGAACAATGGATTGCGGCATGTCAAGATCGTTTTTTGGAATTACAAATCGCAGCCAAAACGTATTTATCCAGTTTAGACAGCCACACGGGATCAGACGACCAGAATTTAATGCCTAATGATACAGAAAATGTGATTCCAGAGAATGGCCCAGGCAGTAGCTCAGGAATGATAGGAATGCAAGCTGAGCAGGGTGCGGCGCAAGCAACTTCCGATAACACCGATGGAATCATCGGAATGCAGGCCAATGATTCTAGCATAAACCACTCTATTGTTGTCACAGAAAACTCTAGCACAAACAATCACGATAACACTGAAAATCTCAACGCAAACAGCCCGACGGTTAATAATTTTCCTGCAAACAATAGCACCATTGATGTTCAGGACGGTGAAATTAAAGGCGGGTTACAACCCGAGAAAACTCTGAGTTTCCAACTAGAAAAACCAAAATTACCAAGCTTTTCTGGTGACGTACGCGAGTACGCTATATTCCGAGCAGATTTCAAGCACGCAATCGAAGCGAATTACAGCAAACGCGATAGCATAATGCTATTAAGAACATGTTTGACAGGAAAGCCTCTTGACCTAATTAAAGGCATCGGCACCGACTATGACGCAGCGTGGAGCTATTTGGATTCTATTTTTGGAGATCCAAGATACGTATCAGACACGATCACACACGACATCACCAAATTCAAGCCATTGCAAGATGGCAAAGATATGCGATTTTGCGACCTAGTTCATCTAGTCAACAGATGCTACAACACGTTAAAGGAAGTTGGACTGCCAAGCGACATGGATAACAGTCATATGCTGTCAATCATCGAACAAAAGATGTGTGCCGACGACAGGAAAGTCTGGTCTAGAGATCTGGAGCGTGAAAAGACAAAGCCGACATTACAAGCGCTTATCCCGTGGATGACAACAGAGATGAAATCAAGAATGAGAGCGGCGGCTCCTTTGAGAGATGCTAGTCATCACAAGGGAAATGTACGTCAAAGTGTACATCACGTTACAAGTACCGGTAACAAAGGCAAAGCGACGAATTGGTACAAGTGCTGGTACTGCAAATCTTCTGATCACTGGGTTGATCAATGTCAGGTTTTCAAAGAAAAGCCTCCAAGTGATCGATTAAAAGCAGTAAAGGACAACCACGCTTGCTTCAGCTGCCTCAAAAAAGCGGGAAGAGATCACAAATCCCAAAACTGCTCAAGAAGACGTCAATGCCCTGAGATGATTAACGGTGTACAATGTACACAATACCATCATCAGCCGTTACACTGTAACTCTGTGCGCGCTAATGTTGCAGCGACTAGCAGTTCAGATGACGCCCTGTTGCCTATTGTCTCGGGTAACATACGCGGAAGAAATGGTTTATGTCAACGTGGGAACATCATGCTTGATTCTGGTGCGCAGTTAAGTATAATTTGCCAACAAACGGCCGACAAACTAGGACTTACAGGAAAACCTGTATCAATAACCCTGAGTAAAGTGGGCGGAGAAGAAGAGGTCATAAAGACGCATGTCTACAAAGTCCCCATCACATCGTTAGTCGACAATAAGAGTTATACCATCAACGCAATCGGGCTAGCACGCATTACTGATGACGTCAGCGGAGCGCCAATTCAGACCATAACAGAACGACTAAACCTGAGGAAAACCGACATCAAAAGAGGAAAAGGTACTGTACACCTGCTAATCGGGGTCGACCACGCCCACATGCACACTGGAGAAACGAGACAAAGTGGAAATCTGGCTGCAAGACACTCTCCCCTGGGATGGGTGGTTTTCGGATCCCCATCTGACGACATTGATAGTACATCAACGAAGTTAGCATTACACGTGAAGTATGCGCAACCAGTAGACCTTACGAGTTTCTGGACAACAGAAGCAATGGGCGTAAGTCCGAAGCAAGGCTCCTTAGATCACCTCAGTACTGTCGAGAAGAAGGAGGCTGAGGTAATAGAGAAATCCTGTGTAAAAGTGGGAAATCAATGGCTAGTACCCTATCCGTGGATAAAAGATCCAAACCGGTTACCCGACAACTAGGCCCAAGCACTGAAAAGCCTTGAGTCTACAGAAAGACGACTCTCAAAACATCCTGAGCAAGCAGCCATCTACGACAAACAAATGACTGACCTGGAAGAGATGGGATTTGCGAGAAAGCTCACGAGAGAAGAGGCTGATAACTACAAAGGGCCTATACACTATATAGCACATCACGCTGTCATCCGGCCAGAAAAAAAGAGTACCCCAGTGCGCATTGTCTTCAATTCTTCATCAGTTTACAAAGGTCATCGCTTGAATGACTACTGGATGAAAGGCCCGGATTTGCTAAACAGTCTATTTGGTGTCCTACTGCGTTTCAGAGAAGATATCGTAGCGTTCGCAGGAGATATTTCCAAGATGTATCATAGAGTCTTGATCACTGAGCAAGATCAACATGTTCACCGCTTTCTGTGGAGAAACCTAGACACGACACGAGAACCAGGTGTTTATGTCAAAACTGTGCTTACTTTCGGCGACAAACCCGCTCCCGCCATGGCTCAGATTGCTATACGCAAAACAGCACATGAAAATCAAGAGAAGTACCCAGAAGCAGCACAGACACTCAGAGAGAACACCTATATGGATGACATCTGTGAATCAGTACACACCAAAGAGAAAGCTGAAAGGATTACCAAAGAATTAGATGAAGTACTAGAGAGTGGAGGTTTCAAGGTAAAGGGATGGATTTCGAACAAAGTCTTAGACGGCTCTTCAAATCAGCAACGACAGGAGGTCGACATTCTACAAAGCGAGGAGAAGATACTCGGAGCTGTGTGGAACAATGAAGAAGACACGATTACCTTTAAAGTTAACCCGAATCACATTAGGTGTAAAGAACAAAGCAAGTTGACAAAGAGAACAGTGCTGAGCCAAGTAGCAAGGATATATGATCCCATAGGATTCGCATCTGCCTTTCTCATCAGAGCAAAAATCGGTCTACAACAGTTATGGCAAAGAGGGCTTGGTTGGGACGACGAGCTTCCAGACGATATCAAGGCAGTATGGGTTGCACTGTTCGAAGAAATGAAGGAACTGAACTCTGTAACATTTGATCGTTCTCTAACTCCTGACGAAAGCGCACATTCTCCTATTCTATGCATTTTCACTGATGCATCGCAAGATGCATTTGGAGCGTGCGCATATATCAGATGGCACGTCAGCAATGGAACATTTGAAGTACGTTTCATAGCAGCCAAGTCTAGAGTAGCACCTATCAAAGCTCTGACGATACCACGATTGGAACTCCAAGGCGCGGTCATAGGATCTAGACTATCCAGAAGCATCCAAGAGGAGACGAGGATTGAGTTTACTAAGGTGATGTTCTTCACCGATAGCGAGATTGTACTAGCTTGGATACGTAGCCAAGCAAGAATCTACAAGCCATTTGTATCAGTCAGGATTGGAGAGATTCAAGACAACTCTGATCCAGCACAGTGGAATCACATTCCTGGCAAGCACAATGTTGCTGATGACCTGTCACGTGGATTGTCCATCAGACAACTTGATGAAAGATGGAAACATGGTCCTGCATTTCTGAAATGCCCCGAAGAAGAGTGGCCCATTACGCACAACGAATGAAACCAGCATTGCAATGATGCTGACAAAGAAATCAAGAAACCAAAGGCAGTATGTACGGCAGTCAAGTCGCCAGACCTTATTGACTACAGCAGGTTCTCCAGCTGGAAGACGCTTATTCGTGTTAAAGCATGGCTTCAAAGATTTGTAAATAATCTACACGCAAGAAAGAGCCCAGCTTATACCAACAAGTCAGGAACGCTCACACCACAAGAGTTGGAACAAGCCAGGAAGACCATCATAAAGGATGCTCAAAGAAGTTTGAAAGCAAGAATCAAGAGCAGTGAGTTAAGTTGCCTAAGCCCGTTTGTGGATAATGAAGGTCTTATACGAGTTGGAGGAAGAGTTGACGAATCTGTTGTTACATACGATACCAAACACCCGTTACTTTTGCCACAGGAAAGCAGAGTTTCCTACCTAATCGCCCTACAGAACCATGAGTCTAGCCATTCCGGCATAGCAAGCACCGTTGCGAAGATCAGGAGACGTTATTGGATACTGAAGATACACCGTATTGTCAAAACGATCAAATTCAGATGCGTCACATGCAAAGCTATGAAGCCACAAACAGAGGAGCAGCTTATGGCCAGCCTGCCAGAATGCCGAGTAACCCCGAGCACTCCACCATTCTACTATACGTCATGTGATTATTTTGGCCCAATTACAGTCAAAATCGGACGTAACAAAACAGCAAAGCATTATGGTGTTCTATTTACCTGCCTGAACACTAGAGCAGTACACTTAGAAATAGCAACTGATGCTTCAACCATGGAATTCATTCAAGTGCTGCGCAGATTTTTTGCTATTAGAGGTTACCCATCGCTCATGATTAGTGACAATGGAACCCAGCTCGTAGGAGCAGAGAAAGAACTAAGACAGATGGTTAAGGGATGGGACCAAGATAAGCTGCGAGATTACTGTGCTGACAAAGGCATGGAATGGAAATTCATAACCCCAGGAGCTCCTCATCAGAATGGGTGCGCTGAAGCCTTGGTAAAGAGCTGCAAATATGCTCTAAAGAAAGCTATTGGCAAACATGTTTTAACTCCGTTTGAGTTATATACATGCCTATTAGAGGTAGCCAACCTCGTAAATCAACGACCAATTGGCAGAGTCCCTAACGACCCAGATGATGGAGCCTACATATGCCCTAACGATATGCTGCTCGGAAGGGCATCCACCCACGTGCCACAAGGTCCCTTTGAGGAGACAGCCAACACTAGACGAAGAGTCGAGTTTGTTCAACAAATAGTTGAATCCTTCTGGAAACGTTGGTCGAGAGATGTATTCCCTCAATTAGTACCACGTCTGAAATGGAAGACCGACAGACGAAACATTCGTGTTGGAGATGTGGTCATGATGAACGACCAAAATGCAGTCCGTGGTAAATGGACCATTGGCAAGATTATTGAAGTGTATCCCGGTCGAGACGGTAAAGTACGAAATGTACAACTCAAGACAGCAACTGGTACGTACTCAAGACCAGTCTCGAAGGTAGCGGTTATTCTCCCTGTTGAAGAAGATGCTAATTGAAGATGAAGACTATGCCCTCATCGGGGTGGAGGATGTTTAGATTAAATTTATGCTAATTATTGAACATTGATTGTGTGACTTATGTCACGTGGACTTTTATCACGTGTTATGATAACATTGATTTATGTAAATGAGTATCAAGACAGTTTTTTTGGTTTTCAAAAATGTATGACACGTATTTTGCTAACCTGGACTATCAAGACGTTATTGCTAACCTGTACTTTACATGATTGGAATTTTATGGAAGTGTAAGAAGTATGTCTTTATATAGTCGCCACAGAAGTAAGTTGTGTGAATTTTATGATTCATTATACACGATTGTAATCGTAAATATTAAGCTATGTGATCTGCATGTTTTAGATCGAATACACTACATTACTACACAATAAACAAGTGCTATACGGTTTGTGGTGACTCTGGTAACTTCTTCGCGGTACATCCGTGTTGGTCCAAGTCAGGGCACGGCTAACTCACATATCAAACCCTCAAACAACCTTTGAAATGTTACAAATCATAGCATATAACCGCTGATATTCTTTATGACATAATCTTGGTAATTAGATCAAGACAGAGTCTCAAAGTTTTTGTTAGTTTTTGAATTGTTTTTTTCAACAAATATATTTACAAAAATTATACAAGGATTATAAGCGTTGTTTGTTAAAAACAAAAAACAAAAAACAAAGTGAAGATTTACAGTTAATCCCAGAAGACCAACTACCATATTCCGGGAATGAATAGAGCTCGGTGAAGCCAGTATCCCTTTGTTCCTTCCTTTATTCTTTCCGACGACTCTTCATATGGCGGCAATAATCTTTCCGTTGCTGTGGTGGCCAGCTGGTGAAGTCGTCGCTTGTTCTTGACAATTCACAAATTTACATATAAATGACAAGCGGATATCGACAAATGGAGTATAACATAAAGCAGCCAAGGCTAATATTAATATAAATTATAGAATATGGTGATTCTGTTGCTTCCTTCTGATACAAGTACGTCCTTATCTAAGACCTTTCAAGAAATGTCCGACCTCCTTCAATGCCATGCCATGATGAATTTGTTTTTTTCTTTTCATCAGTTTGACTCCATTTTTATCATACACTCTTCAAACGTCAAACCCTCAAATTCATATAAATATATTATTAATCTCAAAATCCTTACTTATCAAAATATATCATTCAAAATTATGATGTTCTGAGACATTGCCATTGGATACGAAAAAATGAAGACAGCTTTATGTATGCAAATAGGTGCGCGAACCAATTTCGATTACGAAATGATTGTCTTACAAAATTTGCACTCCAGACAAAGCGAGGTCTTAAATCATTACTGCGTGACACATCAGTTAAGAGCTGTCATCTAACACGTTGGAATTTGTAATTTATCAACAACACTACATATTTCAAATAAGTATGAACACTTGCTCCCTTGAGCTGAATTTTGAATCCAGCATATTTGGCGTAGTTGAGTTTGGAATCAAATTTGCTTCAACGTCGAAGAATGCCATTTCTTTTACACTACCGTGATTTTAAACTGGTACTAAAGGGCAATATCATATCAGCCGACATTAAAAATTCACAACGCTTCTTAATATTTTACATAGATTATACAAAAAAGTCCCGTGTTTACAATGACATCTTTGGTGCCAGAATCTACTTTGCAAGTGCTTGATTACTTTGAAGTGAATCTTTTAAAATTCAACACAAGAGAGAAGCTATTTGGTGCCCATTTTGTAAGGAAACTTTTCTTTGATAGTCACTAAGAAATTTATTCATATCATAAATCAAAACATTATGCGTCTACAGGCGAATTCACACAAAGAATATCGACAGATAGAGACTATATTTCTCTCTCTGTTGACTAACTGTGAATCCGTTTACTACTTACCATGAGAAATGATTCGGAATCTTTGGCCCTCTAGAACACGAGACGAAGAATAAGTTCAATTGAAATGCAATACCTTAGTATTACAATGCACATATGTCTATATTTATGAGGTGAAGTTCGGTTGACAGCGAACAAAAGCTTCTCTACCCACTGAATTGTGGTTGAGGTATATCAAATGCACCTTTCCATACAACTTTCCTCGGCTGTCATGGGTGAGCCAACAAAGGGTTTTCTTGATTATAAATTAGCCAATCATTATGCGAGATTTTTAAGAATTTGACATGCATAGTAATGGTTCTATTGTGTTGATCTCATTTGCATACGACAGTGAATGACGCTGTTATTGCACGTGAAGATTGGAATGTTAAAATCTCTTGCCCGTATCAATCCTTGTAAATAATTTGTACTCGTTTCAAATTACAAATATTCAAAGGATGACAAAACATTACCTGTTATACTATTCCAGGTTTTAAATTAAAGTCGCCGTTTCAAATCCAAGATCAAAAATCATTGCTTCACTTCACACTAGGATTCACAGAACAATGATATAAATTAATTCTTTTACGTGTGATCGAATTGTATTGCTGTCTGTAAGATGTTTTTCTCATAATAAGCTATCGTTCAGGTACGAAATTAAACTATTATACAAGACAGATTAAACCTTCGCTCAGAAAGATGATTCTCGCGAATTAAATAATTATTTTGTGTGAAAATGGTCTTCATGAAAAGCTTGGCAAGTAAAATCCTGGCGCGGTTTTGTAGACATCTTGTAAGTTGTCAGTGAACCGATTCGGCTCTAGTATTCATTCCAATATTCAAGATGGGAAAAACAATAGCTCCATGTGGGCAAAAATTTCCATTGTTATCAGAAAAGAATAAAGATTTATTGCATTCCAACGATGCTATGTAAAACATGTCATGGTTACGACTATACGTAGAACGAAGATCATGTGGTTAATAACAAGTTAATTATAAGCTGTTTGTAATTCAAGAATAATGCAAGATTTCCACGTGCATTCCATTGAGTGCAATGAAAGGAATCCAGGCAAAAATTGATCTAAAAATAGAAGCCTCTTAAGTCGTAAAAATAAGGGGTTTGCAACTTTTGTTTTGAAGCCGGTTAGCCAAATCACGACCGAACGCATTGATTGTTTTTAATATTCTGCGAACTCGGAAATTTCAACGGCTTGTTGTGACTGTCGCCAGCCAAGGATATAAAACGTATCGACTGATTATTTTTGATTGAAGAAGGTGAAAAACAAAATTTCAGCGTGCAGCGACAGCTTGCAAACTACCGAGTTCGCCGAATATCCGCGAAAACCGCAATATTAGATCAATTTTGTATTTGAAGAATCAGCCTCAGAATCAGCCTCAGCGTCATTAAATAATTTAATAAAACCACAGGTGACGCTATTCAGAAGTGTAATTTTCATTTACTGATGTAATAAAAAAGATATAAGATAAGTAGTTTTCTAGAGAGCATCTACTCTGTGGAATGCGATGCCAACCATGCCCGCACCACTTCACGTCCCAGTGCGTCATTGACTGTGCGCCGGCCATGGCATTGATGATATTTTGTCGATGGAAGAAGAGAAGAAGAGAAGAAGAAGAAGAAGAAGAGAAGAAGAAGAAGAAGAAGAAGAGAAGAAGAAGAAGAAGAAAAAGAAGAAGAAGAAAAAGAAGAAGAAGAAAAAGAAGAAGAAGAAAAAGAAGAAGAAAAAGAAGGAGAAGAAGGAGAAGGAGAAGGAGAAGGAGAAGGAGAAGGAGAAGGAGAAGGAGAAGGAGAAGGAGAAGGAGAAGGAGAAGGAGAATCATTTTAATCATTTTTAAAAGAAGATTGGCAAAGAATCGTATTATGGGTCAACGAGCATGTCATGCTTATTTCAATCAAACAAGTACAAAATTATGCCCATATATGGTACCGCCGAGCAAATGTGTGTGTGTATATATATATATATATATATATATATACCCTACATTTCATATTCTGGCTGCGTTACCAGCGTGGTTGGTCCTTGTAGTGTAGTGGTTAACACATCGGACTAGAATGCCGAAGACGTGGGTTCGAATCCTGCCAAGGGCATTTGATATTTTTCTCTTATTCTCTCTACTTCATTATATATACACCGAACGCATAATTTATTACTACTATACTATGTATATATAAATGTGTGTGTGTGTGTGTATATATACATACACCTAATTCAAAAAACGTTGTCATTGCCAAAGGCGATAGGCGATAGGTCATTCCGACATGGAAATAGTTTCGTTGAATACAAAGAACATCGAATCAGTCTCAACACTAAGGTCTATGTTCTTGACGAGAATAAGAAGCAGAAACACAAGATTCCAGCTATTCTTGGATGTTGGAATGACCTATATCCTATCGCTTTTCACCTATCCCCTATTGCCTATTACGTTTTAGTAGGGTTTATTATTTGCTATTTTGTTGAAAGCTTTATTTACCAGAGCTTTTTAATTAAAAAAATAACTTCAATTTCTTTCTTTCAACATCTTTTATGTGTACTTTCGTGTCATTGCACAACAAATGGCAATATCAGTGTGAAGTCTTTGAAATGCCCTTTCTTATACCGCCTCCTTTTCTTAGAAGTTGCCGATGCATGTAGTGAGACGCATAAACAAGCTTACTATTCAAGCTTACTACCATTATCGCTGAAGTGCGACCTGCGGCGAAGTTAGTGATGTGTCGTTCGCCGAATAGCATTTCTAATCAAAGAAACGAAATGAAATTTTAAAAAATATCTGAGGGAGATTTTAGACTAAATCAAAGATTATAATCCTCTAATCCTCTAAAAGATTTCACAATAATGGTAGTAGGACCCAAAGACTAATCGATTGCCGAGTATACGGCTCGATGCTACTGAGACGACTGGTAAAGAACTGTCGGCAAGTACTAAGAAGGGCTGTCTGGAGAAGACCTACTGGAGTATTGAAATTACTGAATCTTGTCATTCAAAAAAGTAGAATCTTACTCTCCTGTGACTGAGCCATAGACCATAAACACTCGTAAACACCACATTCAAAATACAACGTCAATTTAATCGGAGCTGAGGACATATCGATGAATTTTTCTTTCCTGAGAATATGATACTTCGAGTTCACCGCTTGGAATCACTGCAAGGTGTCATAATCATAGAAGTCTAATAATAAATTTTCAATATGATTAATGACAACGATCAAAAAATAAATAAAAATAGAGTTCACCACTGAAGGTCTGTAAATTTAGCGGCTCTGTCGGAGAACTTAATGCAAGAGGTAGATCTAAAGCCTGTGCTGCGGTCCTCTATTTGTTCCTTGCGTATGCATTTCTGTATCGCGGAATGAACTTATGCCTTTGCCTCATGGACGTATCCTTCAAATATCAAAACAAAACCTAAAGAACCTTCTAGATAACCCTCATAAACTTCGATCCCACCCGCCATGCACGTTTATTTTATAAATACTTCAACACAAAGTAAGTGCGAGAAGGAAAAACACAAACTGAGCATGTGTGAAAATTGTTATGAAAAATGAAGAATGGCTATGACTTTCACATATTGCTGTATTATGAAGATATTTTGCCGTATAGGAGAAAAACCGTAGCAACAGATTGGCAGAATGTCTAGCTCAAGCTACCAAAGTTATTGTTCAATATTCCTATTCCAATATCGATAAATATTTTTATTGTCGACTAACTGCTTACTATCCAAAAAATGTTTTATCGCTTACCGGGCAAAAAATAAAACGACGATATGAAAAAGGAACATGGTGATTACGGTAATGATTGGAAAGAGAAAATCCATGGTATTTTGTTGTTGTGGCGTCGTAGAACTAGTTATCATGATATCCCGATACATCTGATACATATATACACCTACTTGCAAGAAAGAAGTCATACGATATTAGAACATTAGTACTTTAGAGAGAAAGGAATACATTAAGAGACAAAAGAAAAAGTTCAGCTTCAGTGATGTTCTTTTGTTTTTTAATATAATTCCTATTCCACTAAATCACTAATGTTCTATTTTCGTATGACAACAACGTTCTTGCAAGTAGGTGTATATATTTGTATACAAGTTGCATTTTTTAATTAGTTATATTGTTATTTCTTTTATTGTTATTGAATTTTATATGTAAATATTAGTATAATTCAGGCTATAGCTGCAAAACTCTTGTACAATAAACTATTTATCTATCTAACCATTCTGTAAATTTACTCATTTCGTCTGTAAAGTTGTGGCGTACTATTTGTAGACTCCAAACCATACCGAGCAATGATGGCAATGAAACTCTCATATGTGGCACACACAATTTGTTTATATGGCATAATTCGATATAAAATATGATATAAGATATAATTCGCTCCAAGATTGAATATCATGAGTTGCCGCGGAGCATCGACAATGGAATTTGTTGGCTTTAAATATACTCACTTGAAAGTCCAGGAATAGATTCTTTTTGCCCTGTGCAAATCACTGATATTCAAAATGATTCACTTTTCTTTGGATATTAGAGTAGTTTGTTAGTTGAATTTTACCGGAATTATTAAGTTAAATATAGCATTGATATTAGTAGTAGTGTCTGTAACAGCAATGTCGTAAATAAAATAAGGTATTTGACAGAGTTATTATAATAAGTATGAACATTAATTATTTACCTTTGATCTTCCAGCAGTTCTTGCAGCTCATAGTAATCGAAGTCTTCGCTTTCCGTTTCTAGTTCTTGAGGGTTCTTTGTTGACTCTTGCACGTGGTGTATCATGGGTATGTCTTAGCTTGCTTGCATGTCTTCTTCGTCAATCATTTCATCTTCTTCTTTTTCGTCAGCTTCTTCTTCTTCTTCTTCTTCTTCTTCTTCTTCTTCTTCTTCTTCTATTTCTTCGCCTTTTTCTTTGTCCTCCTTCTTCTCCTTCTCCTCAGTTCTTCTTCTTCTTTTCCTGCTACTTCGTCTCCCCGTCTTCCTTATTTTCTTACTCAGTTTTTCCAGCACTTTTACTTAGCTTTCATCATAGCGTTTTTCATTTTCTTCTCTAAACATTTCACTGCTTTGACGACATGCTTTCAAAAAAAATAAAATAAAAATCATAATTTAATATCTGTTCCCTAAACCACTGAAATCAATAATTTTTCAAATACATTTCAAAAATAATTACAAATTATTGTGCTGCTCGATCGATCCCAGTTAAAGGTAAGCGTCTCTTTGAATCAGTTATCGTGTAAACATCGTCTACTTTTGCTTTGCGCTCCAGCATTACCATATTAAAATATTCTTAATGCAGCGTCTACGAAACGTTTCACTAATCAGTTCCTTATATGCAGCTTAGAACTTGATTGCTATGGACTACTTTGACTATGCGTCGGCCATCTTGGATCGTAAAGATGCATTATGAGTCGTTCAGGGGCAAATAAAGCTTTCTTATAGTAATGACGTCGATTGATATTAACAGCTCACCACAAGAGAATGCAAAAGAAAAAAAGAATTAAGGCCTCACATAGATCTCCTTCACCCATAAAAGAAAGACAAACACACGAAACTCTATATATTTTCCGTCATTTTTGTTTTGTTTTGCCCCTTGGCAAGATGGCCGCCTTAAGAAGTAGTCCATGGTTTCAAGTAGAGGAATTAAGGCAAGATCCAGGATCTTCACTAGAGAGTTCGGACTGGCGAACCAAACCAAGGAATCGTATAGTAGGACTGCGGTTTGGCAAACCAAAAAAAAAAAAAACAGTGTGTAGCTACTATTTATAGGATTCGTACTCGTTCTTTCGGGCCCGGGGTTTGATAAAATCAAAATTATTCATCATATTCCAATTTAAAAGAAAACTACATTATTCGGTTGTGAATATATTACATTTTGCAGCAGTTAACTCGCTCTCACATTTTAGATCTCCGACAACGTTTTTTGAAATAGGTGTACACAGGGATCCTTTGATCTTGTTCGTCACAGATACCCTACTAGGACATTCATCAAATGTGAGTTCTGGTAAATATTCTATGCTTTTGTTCTCAAAGGATAACTTCGCAGTTTAATAAAAATAAATGATTTACAAAACTATTCCTGGGCAATTATTTTGACGCTGCAGAGAATGAAATTGCAGACGTACAGAACAATTAATTCGAATTTGTATGCAAAATAACATCTTATCTGGTGCAATTTGTTTCCCCGTTTCATCAAACAGGCCACGCGGTTTTCTCTTAAGTGTTGCTTCTTTTTTTACAGAGAAGAAAATAAAATTATTTTGAAAAATATTAGATGGAAATTTCCCCCAATTTTCTATGAAATAACCAATGTATAGTAATGCAAAAGATTTTTAAAGTTATGCGAAAGTTGATCAAGTGTTTCGAGAAACTAATTTGAATCCAAGATTAAGCTAGAAGATAACAGAGAGAACTCAGTGTTACCTAGACCGCCAGAACATTTGCTAATTCTTGGTTTTCACCTACGTCGTTATGAATTTCAAAAAATAATGAAACAAAAATTTCATAAACTTGTAAAGCGGTCAAAAACTTCTTATACTGGTAAAATTTTAAGCTGGTATAGCATTTCGTCGAGGAAATGTAGCGCGTTTTTGGTAGAAATGTATGGAGCGGCCATCTTGGTGTGCCAAGTTGGTACACCAATATGGCGGGCGAAACTTCAAAGGCTTAAGATAAACGTGATCAGTTGCAAGGTCTATCGTGCTGTAGGAGAAGCCTGGGTATTAATTTAAACGAGTAAAACTGGGCACTAAATTAACAAAATGGCTGAGTGAGCCTAGGCGCTAGAGCAAAAGATCCGTAGCTTGTAATCGTAGGCAATTTGGCGCATGAACTTATAAACTTATCAGCCCTGTGTCTACGACAAAATGGCGCTGTAGGAGGAAGACTAGGCTCTAATATGATATGGTCGAGTAAGCTTGGGCACTAAGAACAAAAGATCAACAGCAGGTTAATGTAGTCTTCCGTGTTAGATTCAAAACATGTATATTGACAAATATAAGAAACACCTTGCAAGATTAATGAGGAAGAAACTGGTACTCAACTGGAAGGTTGGAACTCAATAATAAATCCTCTTGGCTCTGAAAATTTTTCGAATTAAAATATTCAAGATTTGAAAAGAAATCTCGATTCTCTAAACACAAAAGCCCTCTAAGGTAAGTTAAGATAAATCAATAAATGTTGTAAGGTTTTGTTAAAGATAAAAGTAATGACTTAACTTGTGATGGTCGACTCGAGGAAAGAGCGGCTTTCAATGTCGCGACTGCGTTCAAAGACGAAGCAAACTCTATAAGTTTTTTAAGTTTACTAGCCAGATTCATGTAGTGAAGCAGTGTGTTTGGAAAATTTTTTTTTGCTTTTAAAATTCAAGTATTTATTCTGATAAGAATTAGTGCTTTTTGTTGATTGATGCCGTTCAGTTTCTTTTCTTTTTTTTTCTTCTTTCTTTTGGGTTTTTTCTTCTTCTCGTTAGGTACATTTAAGTAAAAAAAAAACTCCTTCTTGCCCCCTATAACATAGTTATTTTCCCTATATATAGCGCCGTTAAAGTACTAAATGTCGCGGCGAAACGATACAAATTTTAGACCTCTTTCGCTGAACAATCCTTAAAAGTACTGACTTAATCATATCCATGTCATCGAAATTATTATTAATGTCATCGAAAAAAAAAAAAAACATATACCTTCTAAAAATTATAAATATATCACTTGACTAAGTGACAAACGCCTAACGAAGTTTACGAACGTTATTTAACAAATATAAATTGTACGCATCTAAAATTTTGGATCGAAATAAGTCATAATTATTTGTCCGACGTGGAAATTGTCTGATTCCTCTGAGGTCGAACGAAAACTTCAACGGCATTTCCAGATCTTAAATATAACATTATAGTTTGTGAATTTAAACTTTCTTACGACCAGTTTTCCTTGTCTTTCTGGCGTATTTACTTACCAGTGTCAGGATAAAATCCTTAAATCACAATCAAAAACCTGCCGTAGAGGTACAAGGAAAAATGAAATACCGGTGACTGCTTTTGCCGTAATTGATTTCACCTGGTAAAGCTACTGTAGTAAGATGAGCAATGATCAAAGAGCCCAACAGCGAAGATGATAGTTCGATTTTTGTTTTAAATAAAGCCTAATTTTGCAGATACTAAGTAGCTCCTGTTTAAAGCGGTATCACAGTCCAAATGGAGGCAAATGAAACAAAGAATGTGCTGCGAAAAAACCGACTTAAAAAATCGCCGAAAAAACAACCCTTGGAAAATCCTGCAAATGTGTGTCGTATTTTTGATGGATCTTTTTAACAGCGCTTTTTCGTTGTATTAATGAATCCCATGTATCTCTATTTCAGCATTCGGATTCAGTCTCCATGGCAATGAATATAGATTTGGTTTCCATAACGACGACCTTTCTTGTTTTATACCTTAGTTCGTTGGATACTGGTAAGCTTTTTCTTAAGTGTATAATCTTTGCACTTGATACAGCCGAAAACTGGCAGCCATTTTGAATAATGCAACCACAGGGAACCCGCAAATAATATCCAATTACGTGAAAATTGTCATTTGAAAAGTCTCGCTTCGATTAGTCCCTTTCACAGTTCCCTGCGCCATCTTGAAAGGTAACCATCTCTTTGCTTCGAAGCGAGACGAACGGTGGTGAGCTTGCAATGATAGAGACATATGAATAATTGTCCAAGGTGTTAGAAAAGGTCTTTATCATTGCAAGCTCACCGTTCCTCTCGCTTCGATGCAAGGGCACTATTATTCTATTTATCAGTGCTAGCCTCCATTTTGTGTAGAATATTCTTAATATTTTATGATAACAAGATTATACTGTGATCCAACATAGTCTAAAGTAACAATTGCATTTGTTTAGGAAATGGTGGAGTAATACGTAGAGACGTACCTCCTATAGGTTAGTAATAAATGCTAAATGTAGTAAACTATAACTGCAGTTCATTTAGGTATACACTTTCTAATAACAGTTTAGAAAAATAATAGTAATTAAACTTAAATGTTGCAGCTTTACCTATAATGCTTCAGAAGCCAAAGATAAAGCAAGCCCACAGCACCAACATCACCAACAGCACCAAAAGCACCAACAGCGCCAAAATCACCAACAGCGCCGACAGCGCCAACAGCACCAACAGCATCACCACCACCAACAGCACCAACAGCGCTAACAGTGCCGACAGCACCAACAGCACCAACAGAACCATCACTCATGTCAATGGCAAAATAGCTGACAACGTAAAAGGTATATGATAGAAAAAATCTTTATTTCGGGCCATGACAAACGTCAACCACTTCTAAAAGATGAACAGGTGACTCGCGGTTGCCGTAGAGACAACTCGCTTCTGACCAATGCCAACTGGGCTTGATTTCTGAACTCGAATCGGTGTCGTTTATGAGTAGAGTTGCTCGTTGGTTCTCTCCCGTGCTTCGAGGGTTTTTCTCCGGGTTCTCCCTCCGCAAAAAAATCAACTTCGAAATTCCAATTAGATTTATTTCAGAAGATAAAGAGCTACTCTCTAGAGATGCCACTGCAGAACCATTATTTTATTATGGTTTATATTTAAAGGGTCTACTATTTTCTAAGCGCATTTGATCATATTCATATGTAAATTTGCGCGTTATAAATATTAAACATTATTATCATTGCTCTTTTGGCAGATAAGAACTGTTCCATAGAAGTCGTTGCATTCATCCCATTGAACGGAGACACTAACAAAACAAACGTATATGATACCACAAACACAGAACCCAAGAAAATAGTCCACGACTCTTATCCCAACCCTCCAGTTCCTACACCTCCAAGCCCTACTCTGATTACCACGACGAAGCCGGCGGAAGCGACGTCAGAGCCGGAGACGAACGACGATGGGACCAAGAAATGGGGATTTGATGATAAATACTTAGGTAACAAAATCAGCTTTCCGTCCGAGGCTTCGACCGGTAGTAGACGTCTGAGATTGTGATTATCTAAAATAATATTTCTGTTTTCACCACAGCTTCACAGAACAAGTATGCAACACGACGTAATGTTGTGTTTGATGTCGTAGCTGGTGATGCAATGGGTTAGTAGACGTCTTAAGAGAACAGCCAATAGAGCATGCGCATGTTACGTCATAGCCGTCATCTTGGTTGACGATAACAAAGCATTCCTTCTCTTGTTTGATCAACCAACAAGGCGGTTGTTTCATTGTTGTTTATCATTTCATGCATACCGTTATTTGTGAAGACCACAGACTCATTCGCACAGGCGTGGCCTCGTTTATGAGTCAGCTATTTACAGATACCATTATAGCTCACTTTTGTAAATGATTTGAGAGGCTAAGCCTGTGCAGATGAGTCTTTAGTCATAAAACAAAGCGGTATTTACCAAATAAGAAAAAGGACTATAGAGGCTTTGTACCATAGCAGATAGCAGCCATGACAGGAGGCAGGAACAAATGAACAAGGTTTAATCTGATTTAATTAAATAATTAAGTAAAAAAGAAATTCAGTTTCCCAGGAGAAAACATTGTATAGTCATGCCTTCTGTCATGGCTGCCATCACGTGATGGTGCAAAGCCTCTATTCCAGCACAACTCTTCCTCCTCGGAATGGCCAATAGTATTAATTGTTCTCAATTATTCAACCAAACGTTTCCTTTTTTCTTCGCAGCATTTAGTAACTACAATGTTCTGGGACATCAGGAAGTTACTCTTCAACGTAAAAAGTAAACGGACTCACTAACAACAAGACATGACTTGGAAAAATCCCAATAGTCTCTTTCACAGTTTCCTGCGCCATCTTGAAAGATAGCCGTGTCTTCGCATCGAAGCGAAACGAACGGTGAGCGAGACGAAGGATGAGCGAGACGAAGGATGAGCGAGACGAAGGATGAGCGAGACGAACGGTGAGCGAGACGAACGGTGAGCGAGACGAACGATGAGCGAGACGAACGATGAGCGAGAGGAACGGTGAGCGAGAGGAACGGTGAGCGAGACGAACGATGAGCTTGCAATGATAGAGACCTTTTTAACACCTTGGACAATTATTCACATGTCTCTATTATTGCAAGTTCACCGTTCGCCTTGCTTCGATGCAAAGGCACTGCTACCTTTCAAGATGGCGCAGGGAAAGGTGAAGGGGACTATTTGAGAAGGACCTACGAAATGATCCAAGACAGTGTACATAGTTTATTAATGAAATTATTGAAAGTGGTGAAAGGGAGCAGCTAAAGTAGTCGATTATTGCAGAATGTACTGCGCATACTCAGAAAATTGGCGGCAAAACAACGGCCGGATGCAGTGACCACGCATTACAATAGTTGCAAATCTGTGCTCCTTTTTGGCCATATTAAATTACCTCGTTTAGAGATAAACTCTCGATGATGAGAGTTCGAAATGAACTCTCGAAACCTCATGCATACTTAGCTCATATGATTTTGAAGATGTCATTAATTTCTTTTTTTACGGGGAACCAAAGATGGATCAATTTGGCTGAGATTATTTAAGAAATTATATTGCTAGATATTTTATGGAGTGAACTGTAAGTTTACTAGTTCTAAGGCGTACTTTTGATCTATAGTTACATGCAAATATTTATTTTTCTCGTTTATTGTTGACAAAAATTAAGAATTATAAATGTGCGAAGTTTTTCAATAAAGATGTTGTTTGGAAAGGCTGTGTATTGTTGTACTGAACTAGTGAATCCAGTTGCAAGACAGAACCATTCCCTACTTTCCCATTTCAGACCATGTGCTATTTATTACTAGTTATTACCATGTGTACTATTTCTTAGTTTACGAGATACTCTTTCAGTAGATACTCACAAATTGCCATACATCGCAATTTCCCATTCAAACAAAAAGCACTCAAGCATAGCTTTTCAGGTAGTTTATTCTTCGTTTGCAATAGACGTCATAGCCGCAATGTTGGAAGAATTTGACAAAAGATTTTTCAATGAATTCTTTTGTTATATCTTCCAACATGACGGACATCCCTTTTGTTATTGTGCTCCCTTGGGATTGATTGCAAACCAAGAATTGGGATTATTCAAATTTGAACGCTGCAACCTCGAATTAATGCTTTGTGTTTGACAAGTAAACCAGTGTATAGAAAGTGTTGGAACCGATACAGAAAACCTCGCATTTAGAATTTCATTCTCAAGAGAATACCATGAAGTCTTAGATTGAAAAACGTTACGAACTAATTGATGGTTTTCAGCCATTCCCAAGAGAATTAAATAACAAAAGACACGCCGGCCATATTGGAGGGCATAACAAAAGAATTCATTGACAATTCTTTTGTTAAGTTCATCCAACATGGCCGCCGTGAAAAACATCAATTGATTTGGTCTGCTCTTCAAGAGGAACGGGCTAGGTTATTAGAACTATTTTAAGATTTAAGACAAGAAAACCTACTTTTTAAGTGTCATTTTTTATTTAAAATCCATCAACCTCCACAGAACCTGAGGTTTTATTTTATTTTATTTTATTTTACATTCTTAATCTTTGCATGAGAGTCTGAGGCCTGAAAAAGATTACAAAAACACAGTTCAGCACGATATGAGTCATTTTTTAAAGTTAAAATTTTATAACTAAATGTTATCGGCATAATTTTATGTTCTATTTATTTCTATTTATTTTTATATTTTTAATTCAAGCATTTAATGAATTCTGTGCCGTATAATCAACGTTCTAAAACGATGACCACGAGGAAGCAGGCTCTGATTAACTTCAGAAGCGGTCACGCGTTAATTATTTTAAAAATAGCTCAATCACAACTTACTTCTCTTCTGCTGAGCGTCCATGACGGTGTGGTACTCGAATAGTTTGTCTGCTAACGATTGGGCTTCCTCCTCCTAAAAAAACATTAATCATTATTCATAAATCATTAATTATTATAGTGGATGTGACGTCATGGCCGCCATGTTGGTTGACTTGAACAAATGATTTGGACATGGTATCTTTCGTTATGTTAACCAACATAATAGCTTTTGTTTTGTTGCATGTGACGTCACAGCCGCCATGGTGGTTCTTTAATACTGAAAAGATTTGTTTCTTTTGTTATGACAACCAACACATGGCGGCCTGATCTTTTCCTTTTCTTGACATGGGAAAGGACAGAGTCACACAGCACCCACCAGACAGCATTGATGACGCTTTGTAACATGGCGTCGATGACGTCACATAACATAAATAACTCCCAACCACCCTAAACATTTATTTATACATATTTTCTCTATCAAACAGTGGTAGTTTCAATACCTATTATTATTATTTTTTATTTTAATAAATAGAAATAATATCTCACCATAAGGGTCGCTGCCATAGTTGTCAAGATAGACGTTTCGATGACGAGCTGCGTAGTTTTGTCTCGCTGAAAAAAAGCAGCACAAATTTATCCGATTAACTTTGAGAAGATTTTAACCGTTTATTAAAACAATTCTTCTTACCAATGTGTGCGCGTTTTTCTTCGATATTCATCTGTTTACGAGCAAACATTGGGTTTGGAGCAGCATGGAAATCAGAACCGGCTAAAAATAGAAACAACTGTGTTTAGCTGTATAAGTATAGTATAAGTTTGTTTAGTATAAGTTTGCTTTGAGAAAAAGAAGTAGCTATAGTGAGTACATATATATCGTACCTGGGTATCTGTAGGTCACAGATCGCTTTCCCATGTGTGAGATCATAGGACTGCTTATACCTTGAAAAAAAATGTATTCCAAATATCAGTCATGTCTTATTATCGACTTATCTTTAATCATTAATGTTTTATACCATATGGATCACTTCCAGCTCTGTCGTAGTAAACGTTACGATGTCTTGCTGCGAGATTTAGTTGTTCTGTGGAAATATGTTACAAACAATAGAGTGAAACTGACAATTATAATTCGAATTTCATTTTATATCTAGACATCTAGTCTTTTTTTTCTTTATTTCATCCTATTGTTTCATTTCTTTTACTTATTCTTCCGGCTTTCGTGATTGATTTTAATTATTTTAGTAAGCCTCTTAAAACCGATAGTAAAGGAGTTCCACAGGGTTCCTTCCTGGGACCACTTCGATTATTTAATAATTGTATACACCTTTCTAAAAAAGAGTTTATTTGTTGTGTAGCAAGTTCATATTGAGTGATAACTTTTTATTTATTTATTTATTTCTATTTTTATTCTTTTGTGGATGGTTAGCATTGTAACCCTTTTTAAAAATCATTTGAGTAATGCCTCAACGATTGTCATTGATATCACCAAAAATATTTCTAAAATCTTTCATTTTATGAATTTCCTTTTTTATGTAATAGTCTTTGACTTCACAATTTTCCCTCCAACATTTTGTTACCAATTTAACCAACCATTTAAGGAGTTCCTAAATGCTCATTATTGGGACCAACTCAAATATTTCTAAATTCTACCAATCTATGAATTCTTTCTTTTTTCATGTTTTTTATGTATTGGCGTTTAGCCAAATTCTTTATCACTGATAATTAACTGACGTACCAATAGTGTATCGTTTATCGTCGTTTGGGTGTCTTCCTCCTTCAGGTACTTCCTCGTTGGCTGGAGCAGCACCAAGAACAGGACGGCTGATGGATGCTTGACGTATAACAAACACAATAATTATATATTAGCATCAGTATCATAAATGTACTCTACTAACTCTTACACGCTACGTCATCGCAGCCATGTTGATGGTATCAAACAAAAGATTTCTCATTAGCATCCATTTGTAATACCACCAAGATGGCTGCCATGTTTTTGTCGTTTGACTCTCTTGGAAATATTTCAAATTCTTCAACTGTGTATGAAAATTTGAGGCAATGGCATTGTAGCTGAAGAACGAGGCGCAACGACTCTCATTGGGCCAACGAGTAATCAAGCCATAAATGGACACCAACTACCTTTCTTTCCTTTCTGCCACCATCACCATTGCGCCCTAGTACAAGTATCTATTCACGTATTCTTACCATTTGCAGCAACCAACATCCCACAAAGGCAGAAAAGTCCCACCAACACGTGCATGCTGAACTGAAGTTCAATCTGGTGTGGGAAAAATGGACTTTACTATTAACGCTAACATACAAATTTAGCCGTGCTCTGTCGACTTAGGTCAGCCCAGAGGTAGTTCGGGGTATTGATATTTAGTGTTTGGGTTAGTATGAGTTAATCTTTATTGGCCTCTAAACATTTTCTTTAGACAACAATACTGACAAACACTACACTACGTAACAATCGAAATACAACACACAAAACACATAACATAACCGAAAACTTTTTTTATAAAATCTCAACATATATAAGTAACAAACGACAAAAACTTGGATTAATAGAATCAATACGGAAACCACAATGTGTGAAAATTATTATATATTATTAGGCTCAACAATCAAGTTCGAGCGATTATCTAGAAAATATCTCATATATTTAATCTATTGATCTTTTCATCAGAAAATGATATCAAAACGTTTCAAATTTGAATTGCTTTTCGTCAGGCCGTTTTTCTATTAAAATTTTTCTCCTGAAGATCACTCGAATAATTGAATATCTGACTTTGTATTTGAACTTGAAAGCAGAACAAACGAAATCAAAAGCTCTTTTTTCATCAGTTTTTGAAGTTTAGGTTCCAGAGAGTTCAGAAATATGAAGTAAAATGTTAAGAGAATTACATTTTAGCCCGAATATCAAGATACTTTACTTAGAACTTACCTTTTTGAAGAAGATTATGAACGGATTTTTTTCAGTTTTCTCTGCCACCAAAGGCGCTTAAAAAATAACAGACGGGTGACACACAATTGGCTTCCCGGTACCCGTATGAAAACAGTGAATATGATTGGCTAAAACTATTCTTAGCTATGTTCGATTAACGGGTAAAATCTATGGTAAAACATAACGTTGATTATTTAACCAAAAAATTCCACAAAGTCGTTAATCAACCACTAAGCAAATGAACATTTGGCTTGTGCCAGTGATTGTGATGTAGTAAAAGTACTGTGTAATGGGAAATAATATATTTGTAAGACAGGCGTTAGCAACATGATACCAAGACATCCGGGGACATAGACTCTGCCTTCAGTCCTTTTACATGTGGGTGGGGGTGGGATAGGAAAAGGAAATGAGAGAGTGGGAGGAATGAGAAAACGGGGATTCTGTTGCAAAGCAATATTGTTTTGAAGGAAGGGATAGCGATTGAAAAGTAATGGTTGGAAAATTAAAGGGAAGATATTGTCTAGTTACTGTACAGGAAAGAGAATGGCGAAAAGAAAATGGAAAGAAAACCTAATGGAGAGGACTGACTGAATGAATAGATGAAGAGAAGAGAAAAAAGAAGAGGAGAGGAGAAAAGCAAGACAAAATAAATAGCCATTATTTTAATCCTGATTTTATTACAAACAATTAGAAACCTTTAAAATTTTTATGCGAGAAATCTTTGATTTATAATTACACCAATACTGATAATCAACAGTACGGGTTTTACATATTGTTAATATTACTAGATGATATATTGAAATTGTTTATCTTTGAAATGGTTATCTATAATCAGTCTTTATATATGTAATATAAATCTTTATAAAGATATTGCAATATTCCTTGATTAAGTTTCTCTTCGTGGTCGTATTGTCATCCAGCAATTTCCCCATAATCCTGAATATTTTGATGGTTAAAAAAAGGGGTAGTATTTGATATTAAGAATTTTTTACTAATATTCTCTAATATATTTAGTGTTAAATATTTTAACACAGAACATAATTTTACAAGTTCACGATATTTTTCATAGAGTTAGAGTTTTAACCTAATTTATCTTTAATTTATCTTAAGTTTTATAATATCGCTCAGTATCCTATTCTTAATGAATCTTTTTAGCATTCTCGTTTCCAGATCCCGCATCTATTTCTTCTGTGCTTTACTGGGAACGAGAATGAGTTTATTAAGCCTAGAATCATAATTTAAAATAAAAAAATTGAAATTAAATTTTGTTCTTTTTTAAGAATGATATTGCAATGATTATTGACCCGTGTGCTCTTGAAGTGACACTAGCGCAAATGAAGGCGGAAAGATCAGAATGAGAGGGAGAGAAGGAAAGGAAGAAGGAAAGAAAGAATAGAATAGAACAGAATTGAAGGAAGCAAGGAAGCAAGGAAGCAAGGAAAGGAAGCAAGGAAGCAAGGAAGCAAGGAAGCAAGGAAGCAAGGAAGCAAGGAAGCAAGGAAGCAAGGAAGCAAGGAAGCAAGGAAGCAAGGAAGCAAGGAAGCAAGGAAGCAAGGAAGCAAGCAAGCAAGCAAGCAAGGAAGCAAGCAAGCAAGCAAGCAAGCAAGCAAGGAAGCAAGCAAGCAAGCAAGCAAGCAAGGAAGCAAGCAAGCAAGCAAGCAAGCAAGCAAGGAAGCAAGCAAGCAAGCAAGGAAGCAAGCAAGCAAGCAAGCAAGCAAGCAAGCAAGCAAGGAAGCGAGGAAGTAAGCAAGCAAGCAAGCAAGCAAGCAAGCAAGCAAGCAAGCAAGCAAGCAAGGAAAGAAGGAAGGAAGGAAGCAAGCAAGCAAGCAAACAAGCAAGGAAGGAAGGAAGCAAGCAAGCAAGCAAGCAAGCAAGGAAGTAAGGAAGGAAGCAAGGAAGATGTGATAGCAAGCAAGCAAGGAAGATTGACCATCAGCTTGCCATGCATATTATGGGATACTCCTATACTAATATCATTAACTTAGTCAAGATATTCTCGATTTCTTTATCAACAGCAGATTGCGAATCTCTGATTTTGCTGGTACCTAAGGCATTATTATCCATGCGTTGACGATCTGTTATTAAACAAAACATGCAGACAGAAAGATTATTGATTTAGCAAGACATTCGTGCACCTTATACAACTTGTAACTTGCAGTAAAGCGTTAGACTGTCTCAGTGCGCATGCTCACATCGTCACCTGCATGCGCTTGATTGAAGTTCGATTAGCCAATCAAATTAGTATATCTGAGCTGAGACTTGTAAGTTACAGAAATGGAAAACGTACGGTATTTTAATGCAGTGACATTGAAATGGCTTCCCATAAAAATGGTTCTCGTATTAGTGGAAAACATACGGTAATGAATTATAGAACGTACACGGTACGATATCCCGTAACATTGAAATGGCTTCCCATAACAATAGTTGTCGTATGAGTTGGGAACGTACGGTACTGACTTGCAACATATACACACATAAAGTACAACACAGAGTAACAATGTACTGGCTTTCCATTGTGAGATTCATCCATCACATAATAACGGTTGTGCAGTAAAAAATGAAATACGTTCTAGGAATACGGAATCCGTTCTTAAGACTTTCATACTAGCTAGCAGCATTCTTACAACACTTTTTAATATATTAAAATTGCATTGATATAGAAAAGGAGTACACGGCAATCCATTCAAAGATAAGACCACAATACGTTCACGCAGAAGGTTTAATTTGAAGCCAGTTCTATACACGTACCTCAAAAAAACTTGCTCCCAAAGAGTTCTTGTCATCAAGATTACTCTATGATTGAAAATAAAAATATTTTTTAGCTCGATTTAAAAATCTAAAAAAAAGGTATATATAAAAAGCTTGGAACAATATATTTAATAATTTTGTATTTTTTCATTCTGCAGTTTTATCTTCTCACGGATTGCGACGTACACAGCAAAACAATATTGAAAACTTTTGAGATTTCCTAACTTTATATTTTTATATTTTGATTTACTTTCTCCATTCACAACGGTTCATTGGTTCATTTGAAACAATCACTTGATATCCTTCCGATGGCATGTTTTGAAGATGAAAAGAACTA
The DNA here is from genome assembly GCA_011057435.1 of Actinia equina. Lineage (NCBI taxonomy): Eukaryota > Metazoa > Cnidaria > Anthozoa > Actiniaria > Actiniidae > Actinia > Actinia equina. Next base: position 563,145 of record WHPX01000826.1, read on the forward strand.
TGGGTAGCACCTGACTAACTAGTCTAACAAATCGAATTTCTTTTTCTCACTTTTGAAAAAGTGGCTAATTAGCTACTCTAGCCAATCAAATCTTTTAAGCTCACCTTTGGTAATGACAGCTTTTCGTGATGCGTCAAAATCTAGAGAAAAATAATAATCTGTTTTTAGTTAAGGCTTTTGATTTCTGTATGTTTTAGCTTTGTTGTTGTTGTTGCTGCTGCTGCTGCGGCTGTTTGTATTTGTTCTTGTCGAATAATGTCTTTGCATTTATTGTCGTTGTTGTTGGTTGTCGTTGTTGTTGTTGTTTTGAAGTTGTTGTTCACAGTGAAACCAACCTTTAGATAACTTGGATCTTTTAAACCAATACCTCTTCGTACTCTTCTGTTTAAAAAAGTTTGCAATTGTCTTGGAACTGAAATATAAAGATGAAGATATTATATCATATTATTATTTAGTAATCAATTGAAATGGCCTCAAATATATAACGATTTCTCATTAATTGCTCGATCGCATGTGATTACAACAAATATAATGTGTTTTCATCATCACTCCTATGTTCCTAGCAATAGTTTCCAAATTGGTTGTCATGACAACAACACGTGACCTTTACCCCTTAAAGAAGTAGTTACCTGTACTGGCTTGATTTCTATAACTTGAATAAGGTACTAGGTTCCTGTTGCTAAGCAACCGCGGATATGTAAATGATCGAGGTCTGCTATATCCCCTGTTATATGCTAATGCTTTGCGAAAACAAAAAAGCAAAACTGTTATCCTCATTGTTTGTTATTCTGATGTGAACCTTGACAATTTCTTCCCTACTTACCCCCCGCGGGGATTATATGCTGTCTTGCTATCGCTTGATTTTCCACGAATGGTGTGAAATAACGTTTATCTGGCGGAAAAGAAAAAAAGAAAAAATCAATTATAGACTATTAATTTGGTCTAAAAAAATAATGTAAATTTCATTACGGCCAGCCATAATATTTACCCATTTCAGACCACGTGTCATTCCCTAGAATATCATTCTTTGTTCCACGGTTTTGCATGACAAGACACATAAAGATGGATACGACTTAAAAAAAGAACTTATTCTCAAGAGAATGACATGTGGTCTCAAATACATGGGGGAAAATAACGATCTATCTGGACTTACTATTCATTACTTGGTAGTTGATAGGAAGACGCCACGTCTGTAATCTGTTCGGAGCTCGACTCCGCTGCACTAGATTTGATACAGAATAGAAATACATTGAACATCGTCAATTATCTGAATAGACCCCTTGCAAGTGACGTCAAAGCAGCTCAATTTGGAGGACAAAACAAAAGAATTTCAATTACATTAGACATGGAAACTTATATATGTCATACAAATTTTCCCATTTTTTCTCTCCCCTTTTTTCTCTTCCTTGCCTCTACATACTAAGTTTCATTCCCACCGGTTTTGTTTACCACAGGAAGTCCACACTGGTAAAAACTAAGGTACTGACCTGGTGATGCTACGTTACTTTTCTTACTGGCGCCTGTTGATGGAAAGTGTAACAAATGACTGTTTAAGACTAGAAATTGCTGTAAAAAGGTTTGGTTGTCTTTTTGAAACTCACCTTTTTTAGATTTGGATGCAAAGTAAATCGGGAACTGGGCCCCAAAAGGAATAGTAAAAAATACTGAAAACAGATAAAAAACAAAAGATCTCCAATTTATATTATTGCGATGGTAATATCACTTTCTTCCTTTCCCCTTTCACTATCCCCTTCCCTTCCCTTCCCTCCCTTACTTTCTTCCTTCCTTCCTTCCTCCCTCCCTTACTTCCTTCCTTCCTTAATTCCTCCCTCCTTCCTCCCTCCCTCCCTCCCTCCCTCCCTCCCTCCCTTCCTTCCTCCCTTCCTTCCTCCCTCCCTCCCTTTCTTTCTTCCTTCCTTTCTTCCTTCCTTTCTTCCTTCCTTTCTTCCTTCCTTTCTTCCTTCCTTTCTTCCTTCCTTTCTTCCTTCCTTCCTTCCTCTCTTCCTTCTTTCCTTCCTTTCTTCCTTCCTTCCTTCCTTCCTCCCTCCCTCCCTTCCTCCCTCCGTTCCTTTCTTCCTTTCATTTCGCTTCTAACTCCCTCAAACCTAAACTTGACTACACGCTAAATAACTAAAAAGTGTTTTACCATACTTACTCCTATCTATAATATTCTTCTTTTGAAGTAGTGAAGAATGCCTATCTATATGAATAAGGAAAATCAAAACAAATCAAACATTTAAATTTTAGTGTATATATTCATAAGTTTTAATTTTGGTTTATGGGTTAACTGTGTAATTTCATATCCAAGATGGCGGGGATTCAAGAGTGTTTCTTAATGTTACCAAATGCAATAGAATTTGCTCGTCTTTTTATCTATGATCCTTTTTTTTCCTCAATAGCCATGCTTAAAAATTACTGATTGTTATATTTTCTTACTTGCAGCTCTTCGAGATTGAGTTTTGAAATGTGTTCCGCTCTTCGTTCTCTCTAGCTGAGAGACTGGAACTACAAAGATTTAAAAAAATCAATCAAAAAATTCAAAAATTCTCTCAATACTATTATATTTTTACCTTGGAATCTTTTCCTAAACTTTGAATTTTTTGGAATAGGTACTGCAATAAATAGATAATGAATGGGTTAATACAGCGGTCTTCGTACGAGTGGAAATGGTACGGTTACGGACAATGCATCACGATCTGTTCACGTCACGGTACGACCTGCCCATAATAACACTGATTAAAATTGATACAGCTACAGTACGGCTTGGAAATTGCCCTTATCGTTTCTTACTTATACGAACACCGTCCTAAACGTTGGTTTTGTTTTGTTTTACACCCAGCACCCGACAACATTCCATTGCACATGCTAGCTGTGGCTATGATGAATATTTTTGTGGTTAATAATTTGGGTAATGTGAGAAAGTCTCATCACTAGTACAAGTAGTTTTTGGAACACTACGCCAGGCCTACCTCATTGCTGTGGCGCTGAAAATATTATAAAACATCTTATTCAAGTAGCTAGTATGTAACAACATTTTTTTAGAAATTTCTTACTTTTAGATCTTCTGTAGTAGTCTGCTAAAACATCTTCTCGAGAAGGCTTTGGAATATCTGTAGAAAAGATTAAAAAAGTATAGAGTTCACTATTAGTTGTTCTGTTTAAGGGGATAGGGTCATGTGACCTTTTAGTGCAAGTCCTTAAATGGTAGACCTTGGCTTTCACGTGAAGTTCAACTGAGGTAGAATGTTCAATAGAATATGAGAGTTTTTAACCTCACCGCTTGATCTTGATCTGTAGTTCGTAACAACAGGAATAGGAACTAGAGAAAGAAGAAAATTTTGGAGATTAGATAAGAAATAGACAGACAGACAGAAAGACAGAAAATGATCCTTATTTGTCCGATTAGACGTTACACAGGTAACCCATAGGCACATTTTGATGCTTACCACATGCATACCAATACTACGAAAAGGAACTTACTTCTCGATCGCCTTCTGTAATCGTCGACATCTTTTTGCGAGGGTGTTGGTACATCTGACAAAGAAACATAACATAAAAAAACTCAGTCTTCCATGATGAATAGTAAGTGTGGTCACTGTCCGCCATATTGGAGGACAGATAAGTCTAATAAAAAGAAAGATGATATTGATTATTATTATTATATCATTATTATTAATATTATCCAAATATAAGAAATAACAATTTCCGTACTTGATCTGTCTCTCATTTCTGACGTTTCCCTCCATGAAGGCTTTCCATTGGTACCAACTTTGTACACCTCAACTAAAAGAAGACAAACAAATTCAAACTCTATTAAAGTAACCCCACAAAGAATATGTAATATGAAGAAAAAACAAATACGTATGAATATCTTACCTGCTTCAGAGTAAATAAAAAAGGAAGATAACAAAAAAACGAAGAAAACGTTGTTGGTCTTCATGAGGCCCAAGAGAAGATCCCTGAGGAACAACCTAGTAAATTAGAAAATAGTACACCTGATAAAATATGCAGCGTTATTATTCCTAAGTATTGCTATAAGCTTTAACAACTAATTACTTGTTTTTATGGGGTCCAAGTATTGACCCTTGAGGAACACCCTAGCAAAATAGAATAAAATGTTCTTCATGCAGAATATATGTTTAGGAAGCATAATCAGTGCTAATTTTAGAAAACAATTGTTTATTTACAAAATATCATAGTCATAATAACTAGTTATTCAAGAAAAACTCTCATCTGTAACTGGCAACGATATAAAACCTTAATATTATACGTTAAATTTTATATAGAACAACAATTTTTAAGGCTATTTTTTTGAATTTTACGATAATGAACAAGTTCTATTGGAGAGAATGACATGATTGCGAGAGGGTTGTATGAGCTGTCAAGTGTTATGATTGGCTGCACCAAAACAATAGGAAGCCATTCTAGTGCTCAAAACCTAAAACCGTACAAGCAACGTTATTTTTCTCAAACAGCAGCCAATATAGTTTCTAATGAAAGAAAATGCAAAATAATACTGTACAACTGATGTTACCGAAATATTGTTCACATCGATGGAAATATTAAGGAATGGTGCCTTACGCATGCGCAGAGAGTCACCAGCAGATTACGATGAAAAGTTGTATTTGAAATATTTCTAAGTGTCAATTATCGAATTATTAGAACACTAAATGAAAATATGTTATAATATTATAAATATTTGGTTTAAAAATGATAATTCTATATAATATGGACAAAGAAATATTGTTTTACACTTACGGATTCGTTCTTTACATCAGATATATCAGTGTCGAGAAATAAAAAATATAACAAACTTACCTTAAATTATTTTTCCCCTTTGAAGATAAACTTTGTAGAACTTTAATATGAGTTTCGTAGAATAAATAAAGTCAGATCAGACCATTTTTTCTCGAATACTTTGAGATTTTTCTTCATTTAGCCATGTTGAAGATTTTCAGGTTGATACATGACTGCATTGAAGGAGTGAACGATGTTTATAACGTCACTAATCCACATGTTGTACCACCCGTTCTGGTGTCAAAGACTAGAATACCAAACCACGACATAAAACCGAGAAAAACGAGGCGAGACATAGAACAAAGAAACGAGTCTTAATATCTCTAATAGTAATGTAATTGTGAAAGATTATGATTTTAAAAATCACCTCAAAATGTTCAGGTGTTATCAATTTTCAAATTAAGTGAAAGATTTGCTTTCCAGGGAAAATAAGTGCACCGAAGCGAATCAAGACACATCACATGAAAAGACCAACACAAAACGCCGTTTGTAAACTAGTGAAAAATCATGTAGCTAATCACGGTTTTATTCGTGAACCTAAAAACAAAGGGTAAAAAAAAAAAAAGAAAAAAAAAATCAAGATAAGAAAACTTTCCATGAAGATTTTCAGACATGTGAATTCATATCAAACTTGATTTTAATTAAGTAAAATAAAATCTGTAGAATTGTGTTATACAATAAAGGTAATAAAGTGTTTAAAAACTAATCTGTAGAATTTTTAATGCAAATCTACGTCGTTATATGTTACTTTTTGAAAACAAAAAATATAATCTATAAAGGCTTATTACAAATCTTACTACGTCACATGTACGCAAGTCACGTGGCCATGTCTTTTTAGCTCATTATTGGAAAATAATTCATTGATAAATTTAACTCTTATTTAAACCATGCTGAACACATATGTGTTTTGAACTGTTCACTGAATGTCAGATGTTTAAAAAAAACTTCAATACTAAGTAGTTAATCAACTTTTTATCCTTTGCAATGGTGAGAAATGTGACGGTGTCTTGTGGGAGCATTCTGATTGGTCAAGCGGTGATGTCGTCGTCACAGTTCCGTACAATAGGCCAGTGTGTGACATTATATCAAGGAACGTTTCATGTCCATCAAAAGTTTCGTAATATATCTTCATATATAATTTCTGCCATCCTATCATATCCTTGTGGTTTCATATGCAAACCCTCTTCCCAGTAAAACATCTGTTTCTCGGTTGCTAAGGACGACCTTGGCAACATCCCAGCCAAGTCGCTCAATATAGCTGCACCAGTCTCTCTCGCGTAATGCCTCAATCTCTGGTTCACATACAGTCTTTCCATATGGATTCTTTGGCACTGTGGCTTGTTACTGTGCTCGCAATCAATCTCGGGGATGGTGACAACGATGCTGTTAAAGCCGTGTTTGTGTGCTGTTTGGTGAGCCATGATGATGTCATGGACCACTCGGTCCCAGTTTGCCTCGGTTGGAGGTCGAGTGTCGTGGACAATGTCATTAGTACCCGCTAAGATGATCACCCATTTGTACCAAGTAGAGGCTGTAGGTACGCAATATCATGATAAAAATTCGTTCAATAATAATATTAAAGTGCATGTAAAGGCACCCATAAAGATTGTTAGAGGAATATGTGGTGCATCGTGGACTTGCTTGGGTACAAACATCTTTTGTTCATCATGCTTTAAATGGTGTTGTGAAATAGTGAACATGGTGCATTGTGGACTTGCTTGGGTACAAACGTCTTTTGTTCATCATGCCTCATATGGTGTTGTAAGATAGTGAACATGGTGCATTGTGGACTAGTTTGGGTACAAACATTTTTGTTCATAATGCCTTATATGGTGCTGTTTGTACTCAAGGTAGACCACAATGCATCATGTTTATCAAAGTCAGAAAGGGGGAAATGTTTTCCCATTTCATACCACGTGTCATTCTCTAGAGTATCATTTCTTTGCTTAACGGTCGCACATGAGAAGGCACAAGAATATGGATACAACTCAAACAAAGAATATTATTCTCAAGGGAATGACGCGTGGTATGAAATTTTGCTGTCTTGCTTGATCACAGACTTATATAGGAATAAATGAATATTCAAAGTAATATACCTCTTTGGCTCTAGCATAATATTTTCTTACTTCAGACCACGTGTCATTCTCTTGAGAATAAGATTCTACGGACTATGCTATAAACATCTTTAAAATCATACCTTTTCGCAGATATTGATCGAGTCGTCTCGTCATATCGACAGCCATTTCCTTGTCTTTACCTTGGTTATCAACCACGAAGCATTTATGCGAGTCTGTGTTGAGAAGATACTCGAGTTTCTCTGTGTAGGGATGGTACTCTTTTCCTCCTCCATAGTAACCTCGTGTCAGACTGTCTCCAAACGCTAGAATACGCACCGCTTCCATTCCTGGTCAAAAAATTAAGCGTAATGTTGTGAAAAATTTCAGTACACCAGTTTCGAATTCAATGTATACCGCTGTTTTTGAACACCAAATGCTCATTTACACAGGTTTAGCCTCGTTTATAAATAAGCTATTCACATATACCATAAGAGTCCGTGTTTATATGCTATTGACTGTCTACGCAGAAGCGTTGCCCAGCTAGTCCCCGCCCGTTTATACCAAGTGCTATTAATTGATGTACTTGTGCGCATATTTACCTCTTTTTATTTCGCAGACATAAGACCTCGCTTTATCGCATTTGGTTGCTTTGATATGACCCTTCTCAATCATCCCGCAATTCAAGTCTCCAATCGCCGCGACATCCAGGTCATTGAAGTTTGAAACCATATTGAATGGATTACTGTCCACCCAATTCCACGTATCTTTCTTCCTTTTTAACCCAATATGATATGGCGTGTCCAAAGTCTCTCGATCTCGAAGGTGAGCCGTGATAAACCCGAGTTCTTCTTCGGTCTTTGGCATTGCAAGCATTGCATTATGGGTAGCACATTTTGGCGGGAAAGCCATCCAACGGGTTTTTGGGAAGTCAAAAAAGCCGTAACAGAACTCGACGTGGGATACCCAACCACGTGGACAACTGGAATCTTGAAAAGCTTTTATTAACAAAAAAAAAAAGAACGTTATTCGATATTTCGATCTATTCGATTTTGACTCGTTTTATTCGATATTTTCATCCATTCGATTTTGACCCGTTTTATTCGATATTTTAATCCACTCGATTTTGACTTGCTTTATTCGATATTTTAATCCATTCGTTTTGACCTGCTTTATTCGATATTTTAATCCATTCGATTTTGACCTGTTTTATTCGATATTTCAATCCATTGGATTTTGACCCGTTTTATTCGATATTTTCATCCATTCGATTTTGACCCGTTTTATTCAATATTTTGATCTATTCGATTTTGACCCGTTTTATTCTATACTTGAATTCATTCGATTTTGACCCGTTTTATTCGATATTTTGATCTATTCGATTTTGACCCGTGTTATTCGATAATTGAATCCATTCGATTTTGACCCCTTTTATTCGATACTTTAATCCATTGGATTTCGACCCGTTTTATTCGATACTTGAATCCATTCGATTTTGACCCGTGTTATTCGATAATTGAATCCATTCGATTTTGACCCGTGTTATTCGATATTTTCATCCATTCGATTTTGACCCGTTTTATTCGATAATTGAATCCATTCGATTTTGACCCGTTTTATTCGATAATTGAATCCATTCGATTTTGACCCATTTTATTCGATATTTTAATCCATTCGATTTTGACCTGTTTTATTCGATATTTCAATCCATTCGATTTTGACCCGTTTTATTCGATATTTTCATCCATTCGATTTTGACCCGTTTTATTCAATATTTTGATCTATTCGATTTTGACCCGTTTTATTCGATAATTGAATCCATTCGATTTTGACCCGTTTTATTCGATATTTTGATCTATTCGATTTTGACCCGTGTTATTCGATAATTGAATCCATTCGATTCTGACCCGTTTTATTCGATAATTGAATCCATTCGATTTTGACCCGTGTTATTCGATATTTCAATCCATTGGATTTTGACCCGTTTTATTCGATATTTTCATCCATTCGATTTTGACCCGTTTTATTCAATATTTTGATCTATTCGATTTTGACCCGTTTTATTCATTAATTGAATCCACTCGATTTTGACTTGCTTTATTCGATATTTTAATCCATTCGTTTTGACCTGCTTTATTCGATATTTTAATCCATTCGATTTTTACCAATGTTATCGAATAATACGGGATGAGCTAGGTACACTTGCAAGACCCCAAGGAGGACACCCAGAAGAGAATCTGGAAAAGAAAGAACAAACACGTTTATCCTACCTGTTTTGCCAATAGCTGCGCATTTAGTTTTGGTATCGACATCAATGTTGCCATAGAAACCTAAACATATCAAAGGAAACATGTTACGCAATTTATGATAAGTTGCCAGCCTTGCACAACAAGTTATTATTAGATGACCAACTGGCACCAATTTTGTCCAACCCTCCTCAGCCTTGAGACCACTGATTTAAGTCGAGAAACGTCTAGCAGCAGCACACTGATTGAATCGGAATTTAGTGTGTTCGGCTTTGAGCAGTGTAGAAAACAGGAGGCCCGGGGGGAAACCTCGAATCCAGAAATATACTTTACCGACCACATATTCAATTAGTGAAAACGCTGGATTTGAAAACCAAAACAACGCAAAAATAAATTTTAACCTAATTTCAACATCGCTTGTATCCATTTTTGGACCAATTAGAAACAATTAGTCCTCTCGACCTTGTGGTCTACAAGTCAGTAGCCAATTCGGCCTTCGACCTCATGGGCTATTGACTCGTAGACCTTTTGGGCTGCGGTTCTAATTGTTAATTAGAAATTACAGGATGAAACGAAGGATGAAAGCGAAGTTTACCTAATCTTTCCTTATAGTGCTTGTATGTTGGTCCATGTGTGGGAGATGACCTTGGAGTAGCTTGTATCCCATCATTTAATTCGATAGCGTAATTCATGGCGGACGAAATCGTAGGCTGTACGACCCATACATTTTCTCTCGTCTTTCCAGTGAGACTTACAATTTTCTGTTCAATTCCTTCGTCTGTGTCTTCTAGAAGTTTCTGTAGAGAAGCTGCGGAAAAGTACGAGTCGCCATTTTTTTTGCTTTGTGGGTTATCAAACGATGATTGCAGGGCATTCAACGCTTTGAAATGATCTTTTGGTTCTTCCTTTAAGAACCTCTCAATATTACTCGAAGACTTCGTAGCCCCTAAACCATGTGCCTTAGTTTTCACATTTTCCATTTTGTGCAGATTTGGAATAACTTTCAACAATGAACTCCATTTCCCATTGTTGTAATTATTCTTGATTTCTTCCTGTTCCTTTGAAAAGGTTGTTTCATCCGGATAAGTCCTGTCTTCACTCTGGGCGCCATTTCCATTCAAAGAAGCCACTTTCCCAGTTTTATCTTCATCGGTACCTGAATACTCAGTCCCGTAAGGATTCTTCAAAAGTTTCAAGTATTTGTCATTGACATTGATAACGGGAACAGAAGTCTCCAGTAGAATGTTTTGCGGCCGCGCAACATTGTTTTCGTTGAAAATTTTCAGCTCTATCGGCTCCAAGTCTTTATATTTGTCACTAGACTTTGTCTTTTGAGGAGCAAGGAAAAAATTTTGCTTGGCATGTTGTTTAGATTTAAAAGGTGACTGAGGTTTTGGGGTGCTGTTTTTGTTCACGTAACCGGAACTCGATTTGAGACTTGTTTCCTTGCTTGGGTAATCACTTCCGTCCGTGTTGTCACTCAAAATTCCGCTTGGAAACCACTTTAAGTTTACCTGTGGTGGATTGTTATCCCCAAAGCTTAAAAAGTTGCTGGGATTCTGATAACTTATCTTATTTCCTGGCAACTGTTTTGATTTCATGGGATCCATAAAAAATATGTGGTCATCGCTATTTTCAGCCAAGTCTGCCTCTTGCAAATCCCCTTCGATATTTTGAATATTATGAGGTACTCGAGCAGTTGGTTGAGATTTGAGATATTTCGAGAATAAGCCTTGAACATTGTAATCCTTCAGCTTTTGATCTTGGTTTGAAACCAAATAGTTCCGGTAATCTTGAGGCAGATTATAAGTGTCACCATTTGGATCAAAAAGATCGTCCTCCAAATTTGGGTCCTTTCTTGCGTAATAGTTTTCAGTAGATTTGTATGGACGCTGTCTTTCTATCATTTGTAACTGGGCAGCGGGTACACTACCTTGGTCATGCGCACTTTTAGGACTATTTATATAACTTGCAAGTGCACTAGGGACTATTTTCGTGTCGTGTAGAAGAGACGACTCGTCGGTAGCGTCAGGAGTCAATGGTGTTAATTTAAGGCCCTTTCGTATCGCCATTTGGTCCAGAGCTTTGAGAACATCTTCGATGTTTTCTTCACTGAGCTGCATCAGGTTTCTAATGTCGAAAGGGTTTTGACGAGAAAAACGAGCATCAACCTTGCTTTGATTGTCTTGGATGGTAGCTGCGCTGGGAGCATTCGTTCCTTTTCCATTGTCTTCAATTTGAGTGGCAGTTTCGGTCGCTTTACTTGATGGCTGCTCAGGTCTCACCATGTCTTCGTTACTTGATTGTGGCCTGACAGATTCTGTAAGAGCACTCGTTCCTTTTCCATGGTCTTCATTCTGAGAACCAGTTTCATGAGCTTCACTTGATGGTTGCTGAGTTCCTCTTTGGTTCTTGTTTCGTACCATATTTTCGTAATCAGATCCCGGCCCTTTAGATTTGTCATCCTCAGTTTCCACTTTATGAGAGGGAGTAGAAGCTTGAGGCTCTGAATTCTCATATCCTGATTGATTCGTATTTGACGTTTCAACTATGGATCCTGACTGCGGAGAAATGTTTCCAGTGTCATCATTATCCATCGTCATAGGAACATCTTCCATATTTGACATTGGAGATGCATCATTGTTACTAGAGGATGGTACAATTTCGTAAGTGTTGTAAATGTACATTGTGTGAGCAGGATCCGAGGACTCAAAGCCGGGACTAGATGGACTTGAATCTTGATAGCTATACCCGGCAGGCTGGCTATATCCGGTATTTGCTTGGCTATACCCAGTATACCCGGTATTTGCTTGGTCATACCCGCTACTTGCTTGGCTATACCCAGTATATCCGATATTTGCTTGGTTATACCCGGTACTTGCTTGGCTATACCTGGTAGACCCTTGGCTATTCCCTGTACTTGCTTGGATATACCCGGTAGACCCTTGGGTATACCCAGGAGTATAACTGGTATATGCTGGCTGATATCCGGTTGAAGCTTGACTATACCCGGTAGATGCTGGTTGATATCCCGTAGAACCCTGGTTATACCCAGTAGTGCCGGCTGTACCCGAGAAAACATTTGTCGGAGCGCTACCGTATCCAGATTGTGGATTGCTAGATATTTTGAGAGGAGATCCCATCGATGTTGAAGGCGACCCCATTGGTAGATTTTGGTAACTATATGAAGTTGACATTGGCTGCTGCATCTGATTGGTCTGCGCCTTATTAGGAGTTGAGGCTGACGTAGAAGATGACATCAGCTGAGAAGGATTTGCATTACTTTGCATCTTATTAGGAAGAGTAGTTTGAGTAGCTGGTGGAGCAGGAGGTGACTTATTCTCTTGTGGGGTAGGTTTAGGATTTTTTTGTCCTGCAGAGGGAGATTGACTCTGACCACTTTTCCGAGGATTGGAAGACTTTGATTCTTGATGTTTTACCCCTCCGCTTCCCTTTGCGGAAGTAGACTCTTTAAAATTTTCTTTTGCATTTAAATCCTGTTTCTTTTCTCCAGACAATTTCTTCATCCTCGGTTCCTTTTCGTTTAATTGGGGTTTCTTCCCGCTACCAATTTTTGCATTTTCAGTTAGTTTGAGCGCTTTACCATTGGCATCTCTACTGTTACCTTCCAAAAGATTCTTTAAACGATTAGTATCTTTTAGTTGCCTGTGTTGCTTCGAAGTTTTCATGTTATCTTTAGGCATTTTAATACTCGTTAATTGAATCTGTGTACCTGAAGACGCACTCTTGTCGTCTGCGTTGCCATTCTTTGTACTTATTAGTTTGTCCATCACCTGGTTTGTTTTTTCCTTTTCTTCTCCAAGCGCTTTTACTCGAGCAAGCACTTTTAGCGCCTTTAAAAAATCGAATATTCTTTTTTTTATATCAAGGCGTGAATACCTGAACGTGGGCTTCTTTTGATGTTCTCTTCCTGTGGTTTTCAATGGTGAAACTTCTTTACTCAACTTTAATCCAAAGGAACTCGCTTTCTGTTGCACTGTTCTAAATTTTGGTGATTTATGACTATTCGATTCCAAAGTCTCTTTACGGGGATGAAATTTCGTCTTTGCAGGTCTGCTGTGGTGTCCTTTAGCGAGACCAAGTAAATTTGAGTTTAAACCCTGCTTTGGGAACTTATTTGAACTTGGAAATTTTATTTGTATTTTATCAGGTAGTGGATGTCGCCTGCGTAGTGGAGAGCCTTTGATTTTAGTGGATGATTGCAAAGTCTGATTCCTCTCCTTTAGACGATTACGATTCGACTTAATTTTCCTACCTAAGAAAGAAATTCCAACTTTTAAGTTCGATGTTGCATTTTCGTTTGTTACCTTTACTTTCTCGGATGTGTTTTTTAGGGGCATCGTTTTATTCGCAGCTTGGAATTCGTTTCCTAATTGAGATTCGTTTCTTAAAGGTTTTCTGTTCTCGTTTTTATCTTCGTTGATTTTTTCCTTTGTGTCATTTATCTCCTTTGGCAAAGATGCTATTTGACTGACAAGCGTTTTTGGGTTGTCTGTTCTAAATCTAGTTTGGGTTGCTATCTTCATAACCTTGTTGCTCTCATCCTGCGTGCTGTGATTCATTTCCTTTTTCCTTGGCACTTTCCTTACCTTAGTTTTCATGTGGTCATTTCTGAAAATCCCCTCTTCAATTTGTCCTAGTTCTGATGCGTCGAAAGGTTTAAGCTCGCCAGGTGGAGAGGTTTCCGCATTGTCATGTTTTTCCTGACTTGAGATATTTTGATGAGAAGACACATTTGGACTCGTTCTATTGTTTAACAAAAAATTAGGCGTCGAATAAGATTCGTTCTGGGCCTTGCCTTCCGATGGTTCTGGTTCATTTTGCTTTCTTCTAACAGCCCAAAACTCATAAACTGATTTAGATTTCCCATCCTTTTTATGTTTCCATTTGTTGTCTTTCAGACTTTCGTTATTCTTGTGCGTTCCATTTGACCTTTGTTTATTACGCTGTAAAAAACCATAGGACTTTCGAAACTTCGGAAGACTTTGCGATTTCAATTCGGTATTAGAAGTATCGGTGACACTCATTACACTCTCGTTCGTCTTTGTTGTAATATTGATTCCTGCTTTGTTGTTTTTAAAACTGGAAAAGCTTCCATTACCTAACCCTTCACGAGACAAAGAAACGGTATTTGAACCTTTGGAATTTTTTGTCTCCTTTTTGTTACTGACATTAATCTTTGTGGCGTTTTTGGATAATTCAAAGAGTGTACTTGCTGAAATGTTTGTATTGCTATCAATGCCACTGCCGTTAAACACTTTGTTATATTCTATTTCGTTTTCACTCTTTGCACCTAGAATTTTTGAACCATTCTCGTCCGCCCTACCACTAGAAAAATTTCCTTTACCAAAGTCAGTTTTTTGACCGCTGCCCAGCTCCTGGCCTGGTTCCTTTTCTACATCTTTATTTCCGTTAGTTTTGCTGATATCTTGACCATTATGAGGATAATTTCCCGAAGCAGGTATATCTTCAGGTGTTCCTTCGCCAACAGTTTTTTCTTTCTCTATGTCCTTTACCTCAATTCCTCCACTTTCTTCGCCTTCATTATCCTCCTCCTCATCATTATCCTTAATTTTATAGATAACTGCATTCGCACCACTATCAGGCAATTTACGGTTAGTTGCTACAAATTTTGTGTTGTTGGAACTCCACTGGTCTGTAAAGTTATTGGTGTTGCTAATATTAGTATTTCCCTTAGACTCTTCGCTTCCTTTTTTGTCACCACGGTTGTTGATGTCAAAAACCAAGTTATCACCACTTGCCTCCTCTGTCAGGCCACTTCCTTCTTCGTAACCATGGTTACTGACGTCACTGACCTGGTGACTACCACTTGCCGCTTCTGTCAGGCCACTTCCTTCATCGTAACCATGGTTACTGACGTCACTGACCTGGTCACTACCACTTGCCCCCTCTGTCAGGCCACTTCCTTCGTAACCATGGTTACTGACGTCACTGACCTGGTCACTACCACTTGCTTCCTCTGTCAGGCCACTTGTTTCGTCGTAACCATGGTTACTGACGTCACTGACCTGGTCACCACCACTTGCCTCATCTGTCAGACCACTTGTTTGTTCGTTACTATGGTTATTGACGTCACTGACCTGGTCACTACCACTTGCTTCCTCTGTCAGGCCACTTCCTTCTTCGTGACCATGGTTACTAACGTCATTGACCTGGTCACTACCACTTGCCTCATCTATAATGGCACTTGTTTCTTCAGTACCATGGTTACCGGTGTCGCTGACGTTCTCACCACCACGTACTTCATCTGTCATGTCTCTATCTTCGTTACCAATGTTACTTATGGCAATGACTTGGTCGCCACCGCTTGCTTCGATTGTTAGCTTACTTGCTTCTTGTTTACGATGGTTTATGCTGTCAATAACCTGGTTATCAGCACTACTTTCATCTGTCAGGCCACTTGTTTCCTCGTTACCATCGTTACTAATGTCACTGTTCTGGTCCTCATCATCACTTGCTTTATCTGTCAGGCCATTTGGTTCTTCGCTGCCATTGTTATCGGTGTCACTCTCTTGGTCACCAATAACTGCCTCCTCTATGAGGCCACTTGCTTCTTCGTTGATATTATTTTCGATGTTACTGCTTGGGCTACCACTAATTACTTGCTCTGTGAGGCCACTTGCTTCTTCGTTGCCATGGTTATCTATGTCATTGGCCTGGTCACCACTAATTGCCTCCTCTGTCAGGCCACTTGCTTCTTCGTTACCATTGTTATCGATGTCACTGACCTGGTCACCACCACTTATTGCTTCATCTGTCATACCACTTGCTTCTTTGTTGCCATTGTTATCGATGTCACTGACCTGGTCACCACTTATTGCTTCATCTGTCAGGCCACTTGTTTGTTCTTTACCATGGCTTCTGACCTCACTGACCTGGCCACTACCACTTGTCTCACCTGTCAGGCCACTAGCTTCTTCGTTGCTATTGTTATCGATGTCACTGACCTGGTCACCAATTATTGCTTCATCTGTCAGGCCACTTGTTTGTTCTTTACCATGGCTTCTGACCTCACTGACCTGGCCACTACCACTTGTCTCCTCCGTCAAGCCACTTGCTTCTTCGTTGCCATTGTTATCGATGTCACTGACCTGGTCACCAATTATTGCTTCATCTGTCATTCCACTTGTTTGTTCTTTACCATGGCTTCTGACCTCACTGACCTGGCCACTACCACTTATTGCTTCATCTGTCAGGCCACTTGCTTCTTCGTTACCATTGTTATCGATGTCACTGACCTTATCACCACTTATTGCTTCATCTGTCAGGCCACTTGTTTGTTCTTTACCATGGCTTCTGGCCTCACTGACCTGGCCACTACCACTTGTCTCCTCCGTCAGGCCACTTGCTTCTTCGTTGCCATTGTTATCGATGTCACTGACCTGGTCACCACTTATTGCTTCATCTGTCAGGCCACTTATTTGTTCTTTACCATGGCTTCTGACCTCACTGACCTGGCCACTACCACTTGTCCCCTCTGTCAGGCCACTTGCTTCTTCGTTACCATGGTTATCGATGTCACTGACCTGGTCACCACTTATTGCTTCATCTGTCAGGCCACTTGTTTGTTCTTTACCTTGGCTTCTGACCTCACTGACCTGGCCACTACCACTTGTCTCCTCCGTCAGGCCACTTGCTTCTTCGTTGCCATTATTATCGATGTCACTGACCTGGGCACCACCACTTGCTTCATTTTCATCACCACTTGCTGTCAGGACGCTTGCTCCTTCGTTACCATGGTTACTGAGGCCACTGACCTGGTCACCACCTGCTGTAAGGCCACTTCCTTCTTCGTTACCATTGTTATCGATGTCACTGACTCGGTCACTACCATTTTCTTCTTTTTCATCACCACTTGCTGTAAGGCCACTTCCTTCTTCGTTACCATTGTTATCGATGTCACTGACTCGGTCACTACCATTTTCTTCTTTTTCATCACCACTTGCTGTCAGGTCGCTTGCTTCTTCATTACCATTGTTATCGATGTCACTGACTCGGTCACTACCAGTTTCTTCTTTTTCATCACCACTTGCTGTAAGGCCACTTCCTTCTTCGTTACCATTGTTATCGATGTCACTGACCCGGTCACTTCCATTTTCTTCCTTTTCATCACCACTTACTGTCAGGTCGCTTGCTCCTTCGTTATGGTGACTGTTTATGTCACCACTTGTTTCGCCTATCACACCACTTGCTTCCATATCTTTTCTTTCTTCCGCAGACATTTTGCTATACTCTTTCTTGCCTGCCAAATTTGTTGCTGTTCTTTGAATGTCGCCTTCCTCTTGCTTCAAGGAACTTCCTGTATTGCCATTACTATAGCTGAAGTTACTTGATAGCTCAGATGTTTTGAAATCTTTGCTGTAAATCTGGGAAGATATATTCAGTGTATTATCTGGGTACCCAGAGTTTCCACTGATATTCAAAGTAGTCTTTGTATTGGGCTTTAGATCTAAGATTCTCGCCTCCGTGTTGTAAGTTTCTCCGTATGCTGATTCTGAATCTTTGTCAGAATTTTTGTCGATATTTGCCATCAAAGTCTCTTCTTGTCCAGAGACGCCCATTCCTGATGAATCTTGATTTGTCTTTTCATCAAAAGAACTGCCTTCTCCTTCCATACTTTCAGGAAAGTCGTCTTTAAGGCTGCTTGCTTGATTGTCTTGGGGGTGATCTTCGGTTTTGTAAGAATCATTACCACTTGAGCCCTCTTTTCGTGTGTCATTTTGTTGAGCAAGACTCCCATTTTTAGAATCTAATAATAGCTTTTCATGGAGTATGTCAAGATTTATTCTGGAAAAGCTACCGGACTCGTTTTCTGAATTATTCAAGGAATAACTCTCGCCAGTTTTGTCTGTTGTCTTCAAAGCCTCGCTGTATCCAGCTTCTCCACTTCCCGATGACTCTTGATCTAGTTTTTCTGCAGAAATTTCGTATTTTCTGATAAGATCATTAAAAGAACTTCCTTCTACGCTTTCAGGAAATTCGTTTTTAACATTGCTAGCTTCATTTTCTTGGAAGCCTTTGTCTTTTCCACTTGTAGTGGCTTGCTGTGTGTAATTTCCTCGCGCAATACTAACATTAGGAGCCAACTGCATCTTATGATTCAATGTATCAAGATTTATTCTGGAAATGGTTTCTGAGTTGTTGTCAGTATTGATATTTGATATGTTATTGCCAGTCTTGTCGAGGACATCGCTGGTAGATGTCCATTCAGTATAGTTATCACGTTTTGTGGTGAAATTGTTATCCATCACTTGAGTGCCATAATCCTTGTAAAGGTTACTTTTCCTAGGATATTTGTCTGAGTTAGTAGTATCAGTATTATCTTCGTCATGAGCTATTTCATGCGTCGTCTTGGCTCCAAGAAAGAGGCCACTTGATTCTTTATTAGAATCATCAACATCTTGTGATCCACTAACGTTTACTTTCTCTTTGAATTGATGCTTGATGCTTTCATCATCGTTTTTATTATCCCTCATAGCATCACTACTTCCATCACCACTAGCAAATTTATCCTTGTCATAAGAAACATCTTCACCGAAATCTTCATCTTCGCCACTAGAAAGTGTATTGTCATCAAAGCCGTTGGTAACCAACTGATCGTTACCTAACGACCGGTACTTAAGACTATCGTCCCATTTCCTTTTATATTCATTAGGACCAGAAAATGTCACTTTTTTGGAGTTTAAATCTGTGTTTAAGACATAACGCCCATCTACAAAAGCATTCTCTGTTGGTCTTTCAAAATAACGTCTTGCATCTGTTTCTTTATTATCAGGTTTCCATTGCGTTTGCTGGTCAAAGATTACTGGCTTGTAATCATAGTCATTTGTACCTGAAAAATTGGATCGCAAATTGTAGTCAATTATCTTATATACAGTTTGGTTTACTTAAAAAATCAGACAAGAATAATCTTATTTATGACACTTCTCTGTGTGTTGAATCAGATTTGGCCATATTCTACAATTTTCGCGTAAGAGCAAAAGCAATTCTAAGTTTTCGGTTAGAAAAGTCAAAGATAGTCAAAACAATGACGAGATTTAATAAAATAACTTAGTAAATCACTAAGTATACTTACCCAAACAAACTTTGTAGAGAGGAACCAGCGATCCAAAGAGTAACGTCAAAAATACACAAGTTTTCGCCATTGAGACTCAAACACAACAGACACAAGGCGTTTAGCAACAAGACAAAAGAAAATCTTCCTTTCTTTTCAAAAGGTCGTCACAGCCAATGATTTTTATTTAGGTCGTTGACATCATTTTTCTTCTCTTTTTTTATGTCGATTTTTTTCCCTTCCACTAGAGATAATGTTTTCGTGCAGTCCTCATTCTCTAATTTTCGTAGTGATAATTATAGAACATTTTCTAATTTCACACAACAAGAGTCATTGATGTGAAATGTCAAAAATGACAAAATTCAAGATAAATCATTTTTCTACTCAAGCACAACGACATGTACGCCTACTAAACCATCTCAACCGAAATATCAAACTAAGACCTGTCAATGGATAGTCTATCGACAGGTATTCTGCCAATCTGTGCAAGAGTTTCTCGTGTGCCCCAGAAATGACACAGGTTTAGTTTAATGGACATATATATCACGTCATTAGTTTATTTTAAACCTTGTTTTATCCATTTCTCATCTTTTATTTTCTTTCTTGAAGAAATGCCAAAATTTGAAAAATATTATTCGATCAACGAGGCCCTTAAAAAGTAGATGAACTATGGCTGGAAGACAGGTCAAGAAGATTAGTTGTATTTAACAAAGGTTATTAGTGGCTTTGATTATGTTGGTTAACTGTGTTTGTCTTGAGTGCTCAGAAAAACTCACAAATCGATATAAATAATTGATGCTAATGGTGAGAAATTTTGGGGCAACACCGATGACCAATGTCATCATGGGCTCCTCTCTTAAAGCACTCCTTTATGATCCGGTCTTGCGTTCCTGAAATTCGTACCATGCAAGATTTCGAGTTAGCTTTTGTAAGCTCCACATCTTTCGATTTATATCATCTTTTAGAAATACCGTCTTCAAATATGGAATTTAAAAAATATTTTGCTGGATTGCATGACATGGAAGGGCGTGTCACACTCTGCTTTATTGATAAATCAAAGGCTCATTTTCAATTTTGGTGGAATTTATTTACACCATATTTACATTGGATATTTAACCTCACAAACTTAGGCAGATCTCCAAATCCACCGACCTAGTATTTAACAATGATATATCTATATCAAAAATATTATTCACTATATACCAAAACAAACCATATTATGACACACTTCCCTATCAATCAAAATATTAAAATGACATACAATTATAGAGTACAACTCTTGCTATTTATATATATACACTTAGTGTATCAGTTCCCAAGCTAAAACCTATGCAGCTTATAGAGACCTTTGCAGCACTTTGGAATCTAGGTCAACTTGGAGGGCAAGAACACGTGACAACAGCCATGTTAGATGGCAGGAACAATACAATCGCTTTACATGAGAAGGATTTAAATTCCCGAGAGCACAGGGAATTTATTGCTCTGCCATCTAACCACAGGCAGCCCAAGCCGTATAATGGCCACCGGCACGTGATGGTGCAAAGCCTTTATAGGTTTCCAATTCTCATGAGATGTAAATTTTTTTTTTTTGTCCTCTAAATTGAGCTCCTTTGACGTCACATGCAAGGGGTCTATTGACAAGACTTTTTTCACGTCTCTTCTGTATGTGTATATATTACATAAGCGTATCCAGGGGGAGGAGGGGGTACTTGCCACTAACCTAAAAATTTACCTTCCTCTCACTAGTCCCTCACAACGAACAGTGAGAAAAGGGACTACAGACCTTCGTACCTACTGGATACTTCTTGAATTCAAAATAACAGTAGTCGCACATTAAAAGAGTAATTTATCAGTGTCCCCGGTGTTTAAGACCTTCAGTCCTTAGTTCTTCATAATCAAGAATTTGCATTTTCCATTAGCAAGGCAGCTTGCATTTTGACGCTTATGAAAATGTTCATCGTTGACTTTTCTTCATCCATTAACCGGGCGTAAAATACCCGTTTTGATTAATACATTAAACTGAATAATCTTTGACGAATGTTTTTAATGACTTCCTAATAATTTCCCCTATAAGTAGTTCATCTGGAATGATGATGAAGATGACGATGATGACGATGATTTGCATGTCGTTGATGGCGATGATGCGCACTGTGAATATTCCTTTTTCTTCGATCCTTTTCCCTCTCATCTTTCACACGTTGATGGTCCTTAATTAACTGTGTTAGAATCTTAGACTGCATGTCGTACAAATCATCCATCCTTTGCAACAGCTTCCTCATCAATATAATACCAATCTTAGGCTTCTTGACTGGCTTCTCTTTACTTGGTTCAGAAGCGCGCGCTGTAGAATTTGCTGGAGAATCAATTTTAGATTTCTTGGCCACCCTTGTCGAGAATCTTGCAATCGCAAGCTTTGGAATCGAGGGAGAACCAAAGACTTTATAATTTTTCTTGTGGTCTTCATTTTCTTTCCGTTTCCCTTCTAAAAAGTGGCTCGTATTGATGCTATTTCGCGACCCTTTCAACCAAATGTTGATCTCATTTCTTCTGTGCAAGTGATTTGCCTCAGATTTTTTCAAATCGTTTTCTAGAGTTTCCAAATCGCGTTTCCTAATTTGTGGATCTTTTTCTGTTTTGAGTTTCATTAAGTGCGCCTTTGCTCGCTCAAGAGCGGAGTATTTTGCGGTTTCAATGATGGTCAGAATTTTCTCAATTTTCTCAATCGTTGCTAGTTTCGTTTTCGCAACCTCGTCTCTCTTTTTATCTTCGTCCAATTTCTTTTTCTTCTCTTCTATTTTCTTCTGCAAATCTTCTTTATTTGTGCTTTCGTCATTATTAATGAGGTTTTTATCTTTCTGAATTTCGTCTTCATCATTTTTAACATCCTGATCAAACCGCATTTTCTCCTTCTTGGTTTCAGACTCCACGTCATCAATAATGTGATTGACAGTTGGCGGTGACAGACCAATGGTATTTTCGATCTTTTGGACGACCGACGCTGCTTTCTTTGTATCGTGAACCTTGTTTAGAGCTTCAGTAATAATCGGTTCAACTGAAAATAATATCAACAACATCTATGTGTTAATAATAATGTTATAACAAAACAGATATTTTTACAGTTAGAAAAATACAGGAAATTCGTAGGTAACTTTACTGAAAAAAAGGTAATAATAATAATAATAATAACAACTTTATTTAATGAGGGTGGCACTAAATAGTGTACTACACTAATAAACTTGTGGCCCTCAACATAAAACTACTAATATTTACAAATTTAAAAATATAAAATATATGTAATAACAACTATCAACACGAACTTATTAGAAAAATTGACTATAGTATGATAAAAGATTACATCAAGATTAAAATGAACTATATACAAATTTAACTGTGAAGCTCAGCGACACCACGCTCACGCGGACGACGCAGCTGAACGTAAATAATATACTTCAGCAACGTCGAAACGCCGCCCCATGAACACGACGCCGCCAAGGTAGGAATATCCCAACAAGAAACTTACAAAAAAAAAAGAATTTAAGTATGGTTAAAAGAGGTTTTGTACCACCACGTGACGGCAGCCATGTTTGATAGCAGGAACAATACAATCGTTTTACATGTGAAAGAATTCAATTCCCGAGAACAAGAGGGATTTTATTGCTCCGTCTAACCACAGGCAGCCCAAGCTGTATTATGGGCGCCGGCTCGTGATGGTGCAAAGCGACTATTTCTACATAGTAGTCTTTCATCCATCGAATTCAAGATACTTACCAACTTGTTCATAATTTGTTTCAGGCTGATATCCATATGCTTGAGGATTGGGGTTCTGTGGCCAAGATAAACTATCCATATTCCCGTTTATTCCAGGGTTTGTCCATGAGTTGTACCCGTTGTACGCTTGTGGCATTGGCTGTTGTTGTTGGGGGTATACCGCTTGACCTTGGTACTGCAGGCCTGGTTGTTGTGGATTTGGGTTATCGTTAAATTGTTGATCCATTGGATTGACATCTTCATCTTCATCTTCGTCCGCGTCATTGTTCTTCTGCTCGTTAGAGTACTGCATTGCTGGATCATGATATTGAATGGGTAATGGTGCTGGCATAGGAAGCTGTGGGCTCACAAAGGGCATTTGAGGGACTTGAGGTTGGTAGTATTGTTGGTTCGGTGGTGCGAACTGAGTGGCAGGCTGCTGTACTGGTATTGCGGGCTCAGGTTGCCCTGGGAAATCAAACTGAGAATACATTGGTGGAGTCTTTAGTGCTGGAGGACTGGGCTCGTGTAGCTGCTGAGGCTCTGGAACTTGAACTGGAGGCACGGGTCTGAAATGGTGCGCTGTGATTGGACGAGAATGATACCGGGCCAAATCTTTCAACATTTTTGCAAGATCCGGAGGATGAGGACGCTGCCCTGCTTTTACAGGAGGCTTTGAACTAACAGGCTTGAATGTTGCCGCTGCTTTTTGGTAATGCGGATTCAGATGAGACAAACTATCAGAGAATCGATTAACCTGTGGAGGTGGGGATGTCCAGGAGGACTGTGGGTAGAACGTTTGGGTGTTGGGCTGTGGTGGAGGAGGAGCGAACGCGTCAGAGTACGGGTGGGAGGAAGACGCTGCAAAAGGAGTTTGAGTGTACGACGAAAATGGCGCCTTCTGCAACTGCATTTCGTTGCTATAGCTTGGTAGTTGCTGCTGGACTGAACTGAGAGATTGCAGAGGTTGAAGATCACTGAATGGAGACGACTGTGGCAAATACTTCGCCTGCTGATTCTGTGGCTGAGGAGACTGTATGTGGGGTCTATTATCTTGGCGTTGAGCTGGTTTCTGAGGTTTCTTCTCAGTAATCTTGTGCTTTGGAGCAACCTTCACTATTTTATGAGCAGGTTTATTCATTGGAGGATTATTAATCAAACTTGGCTGTCGCTGTGGTTGAGGATTTGGTTGGGACATACCATTAGCTGGAGCAAAACTCATTGGGTTTGCCACATATGGATTATATTCCTGGGGTGTCTGTGGTACTGGTGCAAAAGATGCAACCTGTGGACCCCATCTTGGTGGTGGTAAAGTACTATCCTGGTATTGACTCTGAAGAGGATTTTGTACTGCAGGTGTGTTAAACGCCTGATACGGTCCCGATGGAAGCGGGGCTGGCTGGAAGGAAGCTGGTGGCATTGAAAAAGGTTGGAAAGCGGCCTGAGGAGCAGAGGGGAAAGACATTGCTGGAGCTTGCTGAGCCGGTTGTTGTGGTTCGTCCGCATAAGAAGCGTACGGATTTGGAGCATTAAAACTCTGTTCTTTAGGCATAAAGTCTGCCATTCCTGCTTGATTCTGATAATGTCCCATACCACCAAACCAGGGTACTACAGGAGCAGCAGGTTCGGGAGGTGACGGAGGGGTAGTAATCTTATTCCTCAAAGCAAGTTCAAGCTTCTTGCGAGCACGATTCTTAGCAAAGAATTTAGCAACCTCCAGCTCAACGATGAGTTTCATTACATCGTTCGCTCCTTTGACATCCTCTTCAGCGAGTTTCTCGAGTTTTTGAAACTTGGATTTTTTGACTTCATCATTTTGTGACGAAATGATGTCTTTGAATTTTTGCATTTCGCTATGAAGTGCCGAGGTCAGATTTTTTGTTTTATCAGGAGCAACTGAGGGGTCTAGACCCATCTCCTTTTCTATGCTTGTCAGGGCTTCAGAAGCTTCTTGAGCATTTTTTAGCTTTTCTTTAGCTTTCATAACTTGGTCCTCTGAAATTAAGGGTAAAAATAAATGTTTAGCTTTATTTGATATAATTTTTGTATAGAAGGAATTGGACCAATCTTGTTTATAGAGCCATTATTTCTTACTGCGCATGATCATTTTCTCGACGAGCATGCGCAGTAAGAGATTGGAAAACGAGATTGGAAACGTATGATCCTGAGATAAATGGCTTGCATTCTGGACCAATAAAAATACTAGGAACTTAAAGGCCACCCAATCACAGTAAAGTATTGTATACTTGGCGCGCGTCCGTATGAAAGTAAGAGGACAAGATGGCTGCCATATTGGTTGACATAACAAAAGAAAGCAAGACAAAATATTTTTTTACAGTCAACCAACATCGCGTTCATGTTACCACATGCACACACGGGGTAATAACACAAACATGACATGTACGCAGTGTTTTATTTTACCTGTTTGGAAAGCTTGTCGTCTTTCTCTCTCGGCTCCAGAAGACTCTTCGTCCCCACTAGCCTCGTTTCCACTCCCAACACTTCCTTCCCCTGAACTCGACCCAGAAACAGAGCTATCTTTTTCCTCTTTACTCTTGGATTCCTCAACTTTATTCACGGAGTCTTTTGCTTCCACTTTTTTAGTGTTCTTTTTTTCAACTGTTGACCTTTTTCTCGCCTTTTCTTCGTCGCGCGAGGTTTTTACTTTATGATTTTTATGAATTGATTCGAGTTTCTTGGGTTTCTTTGAAGTGTCGGCATTTTTTTCAAACTTTTCTAACTCTGATCGTTTCTTTGCATTTTCATCAATCTCCCTCTCTTCATCGTTATAGGGAGCTTTGCCATCTTCTTCATCGACGTCTTCGTCTTCTTCATTAAACGCAGGAGCCTCTTGCGAAAACATTCGGTCTACATTTCCATCTATTGAATTTTCTGTGAAAATATTTTTACTATAGATTAATAAAACTGATACGAGCCTAATGAGAGGTGACCGTCTATTTCAACAGAGTGTTTTGAATCCCTAAGATCTATTGAAGCTAATAACTTCATGAACTGATGACTTGCTTACCTGCTCGTCTCCCTGCATCCTCGTCTTCTTGCTCTTGCTCTTCTACAGGTTCTGGTTCTTCGTCTCTTGCAGAGGTATTCGGTGGGCCGTTATACTCCAAATAAGGCTCTTCTGTATCATCCTCGTCAATGTTGGATAGAAGACTCGTGTCTAATTCTGGTGTAAGAGTCTCTCGTTTCACAGCATCTTCGAAAAATTCTTAGAAAACAAAATACGGTTTTAGTGAAAACATTTCCAAAGGAGATCAAGTATAATTTTAATGGAAAACAATGAAAAGCCAAATCCACGGGTGGCATAGTGCACACTTCTAATGCGCAGCCTCTTATAACCACTTGGGTCATGTGCTCAATCCTCTGAACTACCATCATGAGTAGAGTTGTTTGTTGGTTCTCTCCTGTGCGGCTTCAAGGGTTTTTCTCCGGGTTCTCCGCTTTTCCTCCCTACGCAAAAATCAACCTAACGCGGTAACATCTAGATTTTAATTCAATCATGGAACGAGGGCCACAGGTTTGTTCATGTGGGCTTGTTAGCCAATGGCTATTAAGTGCTACCCTCGTAAATCAAGGACGATTTATCTAACCTTGTTGGCTTGAGTGATTGACCAGAATGAATGACACGACCAAGAACAGCGTCCTAACAGGCGCTATCGAGATCATCTGTACTCCTGCGAATAAAAAAGAAATTGTTTGGACAATTGAGCAATTAGGATGTACATGTTTATGTGAAGTTTTGTGTATGAAGGACAGCGAGCAGTGTTAGAGTATTTTGGCGCCAAAATGGGCGCGCAAGCGAAAACTTCATATAACATGCAACAATAGATGGGTCTTTTTAGTCATCAGGTCTAAAGTTGGACAACATTGACCATGCAATTTAAGCCGAGGTAAACAATACTCAAGGGATGGTGATGTAGTGTGTTAATTGGGGCAAGATTGAATTCAAAAGGATGGACCAATTGGGTTTTGTTTTCTAAAATGAAATCATCGCTAATTTTTTGATGCGGTAGTTTCCAACCCTACGAAAATCATTCGCTTCCTTGTGAAATTTTATAGTCAGTCTCCCAAACACTACATTCGCCTTGTTTATAATACACTAAAAATTACGCTATTCGCGATGAAAACTAGTCGTCCAGAGTTTGACATGAAATTATGACAGCAAAATTAAACAATGTTTTTCAAGTTCTAAGGATTTTCATAAGAGTTTATTTAATAAGATTTGGCATATCTAAAACAGATCGTCAGTGTAGGGACATGTTATCAGTTAATGGGATGAGTCATTTTTTAGGAAACAAATGTTAATAATATTCAGGAAGCAAGAATATAAAACCATAAACGACTGAAGCAAAGTGTATTTGATGTAATAGTTTCAATATTTAGCGGTTCCATACCTGCTTCTTTAGTTTATTCTCCAAAAGACCTGAACATTTCATCTTCAAAATGACATTTTCATGTACTACTCTGATCTCATTTTCTTAATCGGTCAGTAAAGGTCGCAAAAATCACCATCTTATCTCTCCGTTTCCCTCGACAAAGCGGTGTGAACGTTTTCTATATGATTTCATCGGTCGTTTTGTTGTGTGAGTCAGTTTTGATTTGCTCATAACACGGATCGTTTTGCTTCAATACCTTGAAAAAGTATACATTGGAATTATGACAGAAAGAAAGAATGTCACACGGAAACCTACATCCGCCATGTTTGTTATCACAATCACTTCTTCTTCGACCGTAGGGATAGTTCATCAAATTGAAAAGAAAAAAAAATAAATAAAGCAAAAAGCTCAGACAGTAGCATAAACTTTTTCGTGATTTTTAGCGTTAGAATAAACCTCGTTAAAAAGGACCAAGACGTTTGAGTTAACCATGCATTTGTATTAGTTCGACGGAATTTGTCGGTACCTTGGCACTGAGTAAATGCGATACTGTTAACTTCTGCTAATTTTTTTATAAAATCCATATTAAGGATTTACATAACAAAGACTCTTTTTCTATTTCTTCAACGAATGACTGCCGAACGACTGACTGTGCCGGGTTTTCGCCCAGCCGATCACACACACAATGTATCCTCGTTATGTTTTCGACGGTGAACGGACTCTACCGGACATTCCTCTATGATATCCGTTTCGGAGGCTTTTGACTTGAAAATGAACGAAGAGAGATAAAACAGAGAGCCTTTTTTCGCTTGAATAGAAAAATAAATGGAAATTTTACAAAATCAATGAACTTTTCTCTACCGTGTGAATCGCTTCACAAGGTAGGACACTCCTGGGGCAATCGGTTCATTGACCTCGTAAAACACACTTAAAGAACAAAATCTTACCTGTAAAAGACTCCCTTAAAAGTACAACATGTCTTCTGCGATTCTAAAGTCTCTTGGTAGAAATATCTCAAGAAAAATGCTAGATTTTGTGGTAAATTTTAGTGTTTTTTTTCTGTGATGTTACGCCATATTGGAATTTTCTTCGACCCGACGAAACAGGGAAGTTTGGCGATAAGATCATCGATCGTCATCGACCAATCAGAGCGAGGGAAAAAATTCTACAAAAGTCGGTCAGCGATTATTTATATTTGTACAAGTCAATGACCCGTTACGAGAAAAGTCACAACTTGGAAGATCAACCAACTATACCTGCCGTCCAAAACACTTCGTAAATCGTCTGTCAAAAAAAAAATCTTTAAGGAATTCTTTACGCCATTTTCAGAAACGTTGCTGACCAAAACTACCACAGGCTCAAAAGGAAAGTTTAAAATCCGAGGTTCAAAAATATTGTCAATTATATTTTAAGCCTTTTGTAAATTAATTTTAATCACATAAAAGAAGAACAAACGTGTTTTGGGTTCGAGGTTAATTTGATTACAGCGTGTACCAGTGAGTTGAGGTAATTCAAACAAACAAGCTTGTATATTTCTTGTTGTTCATTCGAACGGATAATATTCCCTGTTATCTCGAAAGAAAACGAAAATAATTCGACAAATCGATATTATGTTGTGAGAAAATTCGCCACCGAAAGCGACAGTGTTAAGTTCGAGTCAACAATCGGAAAATCACCCTTCCTTCTTCTAGTCCAGACGAAAGTATTTTATCACTCCAGACAATTCTTGTTTGACAGATGCAAAAACAAAACAAAACAAAAAGATAGAAACATGTGTCGAACGCATTCACAAAATTTGCGACGCGGAAACATTTCCATATTTTCATCTTTGGCCCTACACATTGTGGTGGTACATCAATCTTCCTTTCATTTCCAAATGTCAAAAATTCTAGTCCCTTATATATATGCCATAGACGTAGAAAGAATGAAAATTTACGTTGTCTTTCGCGGAGAACCCGTTCATAAGAACCTGTTTCAATTAGGGTAGGGTGGTCCTACTGCTATGGCTATGGTGTTCCCAGGGGAGCGGTATATGGGCCTTAGAAACAACATTACAAAGACACCGTGGAAACATGGCAAGATTTTACAACAATCAAAATTTATTAAAATATTTTGAAATAATACAAACACTTATCTATTTTCTATAACATTTGTTCCTTTTAATTTTCCTTTTTTTCTGTTATGGAGCGATTTTTGTATGAATTGGAAACATACTGTACTGTATTACAGTACGTATATGGTATAGACCTCTTGCATTGAATTCCTAGAGGAATTGTTCTGGGAACAAAACATACAATGGGCGTCTTTCAGTTTTTATGCAAAAATAATCCATTGTTCTGTTCCCCAGAACAATTCCTCTAGGGACTCAGTGCAAGGGGTCTATTGCTGGGTTTCACTCAGCTGATAAAAGTTTTTGAATATCAATATCTACTCCAAATGGTGGTCAAACACTGACCACCATGTGCTGTCAACCAGAAAGAATTCTATTGAAATACTTGTGATTCAGCTGATGAACATCCCCTCCCCCAGTAGACAGGAAATGATGTCTAGTGAAACCCAGCAATACAACGGCTTCGGCATGTGACTAAATTTGGCCTATATCGTTTTCCACTTCTATAAAACAGCTTTAATCAAATTTTTGTCACGTGATTAATTCAACATACTATCACGTGACTGTAACCTTCTGATTTGGAATAACAGGACTAATTGAGTACTCGTTGAGAGTGTTCAGCGGTATCTTTGGTCCGTAAGGTTGCGTTGCCTTCTGGGAGTTGGGCTTCATTCCAGGTATTAGGCCAGAGTTCATGACTTTAGGGAGAAGGGTTCGCAACGCTGTCTCTCCTGCTTTTTGGAATACCTTCCCGGCATCCTTTATGATCTGCATTAGGTCACGTGACGTGCGATCTTTGATTGGCGCGGCTATAGAGAAAATAAAGAGAAATGAATTATAGAAAATTAAAAACTACATTTATTTGCATTTTGAAGTTTATCACGTTTTTCTCGCTGAGATCTAGATTCGTAAAGTAGCTTCGGTAAAAAACCTAGCTTCTTGGTATAATAAAGAACCACAATTCATCACTACCATGTTCAAGTTGTCCATTATTCCTCATTGCAGAGAGTTAACAATTTGACTTTCACGTAGTAAGATTGTTGACAGGGTAGTTCTTCTTAATCCAGTGATTTTATAACAGGATTTTTTGAACAACCCTCGGGGGGCCTAAGAAAAGGTTAAACCTCTGACAATAACAACACTTAATTGGCTTCCTAGTGTCTTCTTAGCCAATCACAGGACTTCTCTTTTATATACTCGTATTGCCAAATTTCATCTATTATTTCTAATTTGAAATCGTTCTGTTGTCGAATAAAGTCACTCTCAATTGACAGTGAGAAGTTGTAAAGATCATTACCTCTCGTCTGCCGTGGTGAAGAAACAAGAACAACGATGATAATAACAGCTCCAACGAACTTGTCCTTGTCGTAAGGGCTCCACATCTTGTCACAATACAAAACAGAAACTAAACAGACCATTCAGTAGTGGGAATCTGATTTCTCTTATGACCAACAATGAAAGGATATTTGATACAAAGTCATTTGGTTTGAAAGATTTGCTTGGTAAACCGCCAAAAAAGATTGATTTTTGACTCAAGAAATAATATAAATAAAAAGAGGTAAACATGAAGTGTTTGGGTCACGTGGTTGCGCATTAATGATTCTCGCGTAACGAGGACCTGTTGGTTGATGTTGTGATTGTAACAAATATAGGTACACTGTTAAAGGGACTGGGCAACGGTAAAGAATGATTGTGATAGACTGGTTTGGTTACTAACGGGGAAAAGGTAAATGTAAATTACTTTGAAAGAAGTATTTTGTAAAATGCTTTTTCAACGAGAAAGAAAATAGAAAAAAAAAAAAACTTTCACATCTTATGGACATCCTGAAACGACCTCTGAGCTGATCTAAGTCAGGGCATGGCTAAGTCACAGATCAAACCCTGAAACAACCTCTGGGCTGATCTAAGTCAGGGCATAGCTAACTCACAGATCAAACCCTGAAACAACCTCTGGGCTGATCTAAGTCAGGGCATGGCTAACTCACAGATTGAACCCTGAAACAACCTCAGGGCTGATCTAAGTCAGGGCATGGCTTACTCACAGATCAAACCCTGAAACAACCTCTGAGCTGATCTAAGCCAGGGCACGGATAACTCACAGATCAAACCCTGAAACAACCTCTGGGCTGAACTAATTCAGGGCACGGCTAATTCGCTGATTGAATTGGAATTGAGCATGCTCGAATCAAGGGAGCGACCTAACAATCTCTAATAAGTGCACTAGCTACTGCCACACCACCTTTTTTACTATCGAGATACAACATGACGGAAATATATTTCCGTCACTTCGTCACCGCTCCGTTGAACTTCAAGCAGGGAAATGAAAACTAATCTCCTTGAATATTGTCTTGACAACCTGCCTCTTTCCCTCTCCCCATTCCCCCTCGTCCCCTCCTCTACAGGCCCCCCACCCCCAATTTTGGCCGCTACGCAGGCTGTTGTACCCATAACCTCCTCATAACGAAAATCGATGGCTAGTGAGTAGTGTCTTGGAACGAGAATCCTTGTCTTGACACTTCATCAGCACTTGAAGTCATTATTTTTATTATGAAAATATATATCTTGATTATTTACAATGTTGGATCTTACACTTTGTGAAATAAGTATTAAGATATTATCAAAATCAATAACTGTTATGACACATGGGAATATAAAATATTAGAACAAGAAATAAATTATTTTGGTCACGTGAGCGTGTCACCCAATTACTTGCATCGATTATATTCTTTAATTTAAAAAATCACCAATCGCTATCCAAGATGGCGAATATAATCACGTGATTAAATGCTAAGATAAAAAACAAACATTTATGTATATTCAAAGTATTTACATTTTGAAAATTCTGACAATTGTCAACACACAACATCATTGGTTCACTAGTAAATGACGTCATAGTCTTTTAACTTATGTACAAAGAACATTAGTCCAATAAAACAGATTACTTTACGTTGGGCACGTTTTCCCATTTCAGACACTTGTCATTCTGTTAAGAATAAAACTCTTTGCCTGAGTTATATCCATATTTTGGTGTCTTCTCATGCGCAACCATTAAACAAAAAATAATACTCAAGAGACTTACATTTGGTCTGAAATGGGAAAACATTGCGACCAAGGTAAGGAGATCTATTGATAACAATGACTTAGAAAATCTTATTGAGAAACTCCTGAACCGCTTCCTCTGTGTGTTTGGTCGTAAGTTTATCTAGGTCCGATTTGTTGATTCCAAACTTTTTCCCAATAGCCTTTGCGAGTTGGGAAGCCTCCTTTAAAGACGCATTTACATTATCGAAAACTTTCTTCAGTTTGTTTTGCGTCTCGCAATGTTCCAGTAGTGCTTTTGCGACTTTGAACTTCAAGGTATTTGTCTTCTTGATCTTGTCTTTTAATTCGGCGAGTTTTTGGTGTCCAATATTGGAATGGATTTTTGCTTTACTCTTTTTGACTGCAAAACTTTGCTCTTGGAATCGGCGTGCTCTTCTTTCTTCTTCGTTTTGCGTAGCTTGGTATTCGTCGCTCGTTTGTCTGCAAGCTTCTTTGCTTTTTTGCTTGGAAAACTCGATTTCTTTTCGCCTTTTCGTGATGGCTTCTTCGCTTTAACTGCTTTTATTTTCGGAATCTTTTCTTCTTCTTCAGCAGAATTTTCCATGGCACTTCCAGACCCTTTTTCGTCGCGATATTTTCCTTCAACTTTCTTCAAAACTGTTTTCTTTGCAACACTTTTTTACTTGTTTTACCAGCTTTGGATTTGTGAATACTCTGTTTAGTCTTTTCCTTTCCTTTTCGCCAGAAATGTAAGTATCAATATTGAAAAATTTATTCAGTCCTATATTCTCGATAAGTTTCTGGAGGACAGGCTTAGGAATGCGGTTAAAAAATTTCAAGCTTTTTTGATCTAAAGGGATATCATTTTTTCCTTTCGTGACGACGATCTTCTTAGATGGGTCAGCGGATATAACTTTAAGAAGATTTGCCAAGCCACCAGATCTTTTTACTCCTTTAATGACATGCGCTGAAGAGGATTTCTTCTTCCTTGGAATCTTTGATTTCTTCGAGTGTGAAACAGGTTTGACGTGTTTTTGAATCCTGTTTTTCTTGTTTCCTTTTTTGGAGCTCCTTTTGTAGTCGCATGTTTAGCTTTCTTGTTTAATTTTCTTTTAAAACTTTTCTTTGTTTTCTTGTTCTCCGTTTTCTTTTTATGACGTTTTCCCTTGGAATGTGGGGCACTCATCAAATCTAGCATCACATCTTGAATAGATTCACCATCGAGTACATTGCCATTATTGCTTCGTTTCACAATTGATCTCCTTGACCTCAAATGATCACGTGTAATATCACGTGACTTGCCACGTGACTTGCCACGTGACAGGAAGCCCCTTCCATGCTTGTTTATCCAAGCATATATTTCATTGGCGAGGTGATCGCTTTCGCCTTTAATCGTCTTAATCAATTTCTCTACATTTTGTCTCTTGTGTGTATTGGGCAGGCCTAGTTTTCTTAGGCGATCACTTGATTGATGACGTGCATGGTCATGTGACTGAAATCCTTTACTGTGTTTGTCTATCCATGCGTAGATTTCATTGGCTACTTTATCGCTCTCCTCCTTTGAGGTCTCCAATGAGGTGTTCGAGTTTCTGTTCTTTTTTACCTGTTTTGTGATCAAATAGCTGTTATTATTGTGTGACACTAAATGTAGCAGCAGAATGAAAGATTTCACTTGCGTGACAAATATAGCCAAACTCATCAAAACTGAAATGCAAGTCGAGCGACCTATAAAACGTCTTCACGTGACGTCACAGTGGCCATGTTGTTGTACCAAAAAAATTGAACTCTATTTTTATAAAAAACTGTGCAGAAAGTTTCTATTGTTTGGTACACTAATATGGATGCCTTGTCACGTGAGTGAAAACGTTCCATTGTAAGGGCCGTGAAGTCACGCATATGTGCCTGAGTGACCATTAGCGTTATTAGCACTTCAGAACTAACTGATTTTAGCTTCTAAATTTTTTTAAAGCCCATAGTTCTTTTTCCCAATTTGCATAAAGACTACAAGCACGCGCAAACGTTTTGTCCCTTAGCGGCTATGAACGAGTTGGTCAGCCGTCAAGAGTTTGTACTTACAATCACAAACAGTAATAAAGAAAAATGAAGTAAAGATGAGAAGGAACAGCTTCCCTTTTTTCATTTCACCAGTCAGTGCCATTAGACATTCTATAAAGAAAAACAGACTTGGATTATATGAGCGTTCAGAGATAAGATTCTGTCTTATTTTATTTTACTTATAGCCAACTCTTAGGTTATCAATAGCTAGCGGGTTAAAGAAAAGAGACTACAAAATGTATCGCTGAATAATAAGAGATCAAATAAGAGAGGCTAGGAACCTACTACAGGTTTTCCCCAATTACAATAGATCCTATCAACTAAACGGCATGAACAAATGATTTAAACTAAACTGACCTAAGCTAAGCGCTCTAAGCTATCTGTACGTATTTGAAGGGCGTTCATAGGTACTCTAGTACTACTGACATAATTAAGGGCGTGGTGGAATCACTATGTATCCTGAGTTTTCGTAATAAAACGATTGGTATTTTGGCAAACACACGCTAAAACATACCGTAGCACCTCTACCTTACCTAGTATTCGCTTTTAAAAGAGGTTTGAATTGTTTTACAGTAAAGATAACAAAAAAATTTCGGGGTCGTGCAAAAAGCTGTCCGCGCGTCTGTCCGGTCACTTAATACAGGAATCGCTGTTTTAAAGAACTACTGAAACGACTTATAAAATAAGACTTGAAACTATGGTCAATCGAAGCAATTGCGATTATTGATCCTTCCACACTAACTTGAAATCCGATCCTAGTAACATCATCTCCTTAACGTGATGCTTGACATGGGTTAACGCCTTCTATCACTGCTCCCCGTATACAACGAAATTATTTTCTTTATTTCAACTCAAAATTCAAAAATACCTTATAGTAAGGGTTTTCAAATGCATAAGAGAATATGAATTGTTTTAAATATTGAAGGCTTCTGATCGTGGCTCTCGTTTTATAAACATTTTTCTACTGCTTTCTATGAAGTTCCCAATGTGTTTGCGAATGGGAGGGTAATTAGAAATTCCCAGAAATTTTTATATTCGAAAAACACTAAAACCTAAACCGAGTATTGTTAAGTATTTTAACTGACAAATAGCAAAAAAGAAAATGAAGATTTAGTATTTTCAAATTCAATGTCACGATTGCCCCACCCATTGGAGCCAATCCTTTTTCAGTTCCATAAAATACAAACGAAAGAAAAAATATCTAGAATTCGAAAAGCATAATCTGAACGAATTACAAAAATATAATAATAAAAATAATAATAAAATAGCGTAATACATTTGCGAGTGGAAATTCTTGTTCTTTTGAAGGCAGTAAACTAGTTTACTCTACATAGTTCTTACAGTAAACAGAGATTTAAAAAACGCTCCCAACACAACGAAAAAAATAAAATGAAATAAAGTGTACAGATGTTTAAAAAAATCAAATAAACAGAAATGCTAATTGTTTTTATTTATTTTTTAACATATTGGCAGACGGTAAATATTTAACATGCAAGTCGTGGATGTGACAAACAACGCCCAAAATAAAAAATAAAAAAGTCTTACCTATCTCTGCGGTGTTTTGTTAGCGTAAAAGTGGACCAAGAACCGATCTTTGAGGAACACCAAAGTCTACAACCGTAAAAGCCTCAGTAAACAAAATTGGAGTAATTTTGTGTTAATTCAGGTTACACGAAGCCAATGTAGTTGGTTCGCGGTGGTGTTGTCTGTTTGGTTCCAGTTGAGTGAAACAACCTGCTTTCTGTCAAACATCGACGTGACGAGAATTGAGCGTGACGCCACTGTGCGCTCGGGTGATCAGATCTTCATAATATAATCCGATACGAACCAACGATACGTAGGCAAATACGAGATCCTACTACAAGGAAGTAAAAAAAAAAAAACGTTTGTTGCCGAATTGTCCAATCTTCCTTTTTTTGTTTTTTTGTTTTTGTTTTTTTGTTTTTTGTTTTGAATGGAACACTTGTATAAAAGTCAAACACTCGGTTCGAGAAAATTAACAAATATTCTAAAAAGAGATAGTTTTAGTACGAGAATGGCTGGAATGCTGCCGTTCGGAGTGTCAGAAAGCTGGACACGTTGCAGGGTGCAAATTGTCGTGAATCCGAGTTGTCTATAGCACACAAGCTTCAACTTAAAGCTATTCCGGAATTTTTATTGGGCTGCGAAAATCAATGCATAACTAGTTCCAGATTTTTTCATTGATAACGGCTGTAGAAAAGCGGTTTTTGCACTTCTATGTACACGATACATGCCAACACTGAATTTCAAATAACAGTAATTCAACGAATCCTAACGCGTAGTTAAGGGTAAGGTTTGGGTACAGTACGGGTACACATGTCGTAAAACAATAAGTAACGTATACAATGACAATGGGCTTATATTTTTGCTCCACATTTTATTTCAATGACTGAATATTAACAAATAAAAACTATGTAAAAACATATCTTTATTGTCAATAAAAGGTGAATTCCTCTGGCAAAAAGAGCGAAATAATATTTATACCATGGTAATAATTTTATTAATAATTGATTATCTTCTTGATAAATTCTTGTCCTTGTTTCGCATTAATTTTATTTGAAACTTCGATCACTTAAGTCCATACCAGTCGTACTTTTTCCTTATTACACAAGTCAATTTGATTGATATACGACTGTTTTATCTGGCAAAACATTATGGTTTATCTTACAACTCTCTTTTTTTTATCATGGTAAGCTACTAATGCTGATAAAGAATTTTCTAATATCATTAGGTACAAAGGAGGACTGGAAACGAGCTCATATTGGTAGGCGCGACGGGCATTAGTCACGTGTCTTTTTCCCGCCAAAATTGCAAATAAGCACTTTTTCAAGAAATAACATTCAAGTTACGAGGATTTTAATGGCAGTCAAAAATCAAGATTCCAAAATTTCTGGTTATTAAGTGTTTCACAGTTATTGAATGAGTGCAAGAAAAGCCATTATCCGCTAGCATACAGCAACACAAAAATCAGTGCTTTTGCCCAAGAATCCCCAAGAATTCCATGCGAGATGAGCTAGTTACCAGTCTTTCTATGAGCTCCTAGTGGTAATGTTTGTTAAAATGCGTCTACGAATGTTATATTATTCTTATACGTTCCAATATTCACATATTTTTTACTTCAATCCAGTCAAAAATCACTAAAAAAACATGAAGCGATTCGCTGTTTTTTTTGTTTCTGTCTTAGTTGGACTGAAGTAAAAGTTTCACTCGATTTATACTCATAACATGAAAAATGAATCCTATATTAAAAACACTACACTAAAACTGCTTGTGAACTGTCTTGCTAATCGTGTTAAACCATCTTGAGGAATCTTCGCTTCCATAGAAACCATCACCATAGTAACCAATCCAAGACATCAGATCGAGGCTTTAAGGAAGCGCCGTGCCTCGACGCCACGTCCTTTCTTCTGAGTGATCGAAGTAGATTAAAAAACAAATGTAAAGAAAAGAATACTTTTTAAAAAAATCCGTGTACTGTGTGTCTAAAGCGGATTAAGCCAGAGGGGAACTTTCCATAGTTTATTACGGTAGCAGCTGCGGCAGCGGAACGTCTTCTATGCCAAATGTACATCTTTGGACTGAAGATGAAACGTCTTTCCCTTCCTTCGAGAAAGTCCTCGTTTCGATTTTAAAAACTAAAACCCAAAGAGCATTTATTCTTTGCTTTTTAAGTTAAAATAAGCCATCATCGTGATCATCTTGGCCGCACGAGCACATTACGACCAGCGTCGGTAGGACCCGAGTTAAGCCCGAACCTCAACGAAGCATTATCGATTTCCTTTGCGACGTCGTAACTCAAATTCCGAGCAGAACTATTTCTTGTAAACTGACATCGAAAAGAAAAATTCTACAGCAATCAACCCTGACAACACTGTGTGCAGTCGAATTCATATTGGTTGTACGATATCCACTCGATTCAATATTGATTGGTAACGGTTCATTTACGAACTATTATTGATTAATTAATCCACCTCTATACGTTCATGCTTTGGAGTTTCTCGATCCATTGAAGGCAGGATTCTTTGTCTTCTGCCAGTAGATTATACAGACGCTTTGTGGTTCGAAGCTGAAAAATAGTACAGGAATTCATTAGTAAGGCCCTTTGCAGCTCAGTAATCACGTGCTGATTAATTCACTGAGAGCAAATGAATGAACATCTTGATCCCCATGGGCGAAATTTACTGGTGAGCAAACACACTTTCTACAACCTGTTTTG
Source organism: Actinia equina (assembly GCA_011057435.1). NCBI lineage: Eukaryota > Metazoa > Cnidaria > Anthozoa > Actiniaria > Actiniidae > Actinia > Actinia equina. The sequence goes on from WHPX01000826.1 coordinate 601,923, forward strand.
AGAGGTCGTAATAAGACTGTGATTCGTAACACACCGGTTGAACATATTTTCATCCAGTTCTTTACAAGTAGTTAAAAAGAATCACCAAATTAAAATAACAAAAATTTTGCTCTCCAGTACAGACACGAGACCGTTAGCCGCAAAGGGCCTATTTATAGGTACGAGTGATGTTTTGAAAGTCAAAATTGGATGAGCCTTTAGGTGACTTCAATTTGAGAACTTTCAAAACATCACGAGTATCTATAAATTCCGAATTGTACGAGAAGATTGTGCAATTTGTTGTTCATAATACACTCAAAAAAATTGAGCAAAAATTTGGACTCAACAGAGTACAATTTAGGATTTTATTGTACTCCTCTTGTCCAATGAGAATCGAGTAATTTGTAGAGTGTATTATAAGTAGTTGAATCAAGTATCAGACATAGTATCAGTATTGTAGTCAAAGAGGAGCACTTAATATTTTTCCCCCTTAACTCAAGGACACATCAAGGCATGATGAACAATAGATGTTCGTGCCCAAGCTAGACCACAATGCATCATGTTTATCAAGGTCCTATTAGCTATACTTACATCGAAGAAAGCATTCTTGTCTGCTCCTTTGGGTGCTCCTAGAGGAAGTATAAAATTACTGGTTAGAAAGTTCCACAGAAAGGAATAGAGGAAATATTTTTTGTGCATGAAAGAATTAGTGCATGACACGACACGGAGACAATACGACGTGTTATGTACCTGGTGAATAACTGCCTTGTACAACAGCTGTCATCTCTCCAAGGTCAATATAACCTGCGCAATGTGTTTCTTCTTTCGACTCGTAGTAGCGCAGCTGAAACATAAAATATTGAAAACATTAAGCCACTGAGTTATAAAATACATCTCAATCTTTCATTGTTTGGGGTGCCTGTGGTAAAAGGGTGGGGCCATACCACAGGGAGTACAGTTACTAACCTGGTTTCTTTGTGCATCCAGCACGAACCATCTGGATTTCCACTGCTTGAACAGATGTCCCCTCTTGTGTAAGTAGCCACAATGCATTTGCTTGTTGGGCACTTCGAACTACAATGGAATACAAAGTCACGTGACCTAAACAAGTGGAAATCTCAAGGCTGGTCACATCTAGTAACACAACCGTATGAAGTGTCATCCCGTGACATTAGTTAGATTTTGACGTTACAGTATCTAAGGGTGACGTCATCTTAGCATGTCACCTCAAAAATAAACTGAGAAGTGTTATCGAGCGACATTTGCCACCTTAACCTTGTGTCACGTCATCTTTGAATGTAACGTAGTGTTATCACGCGACATTAGTTAATTAGTCTGACATCATTATGGCAAGTGACAATCAGTTTTATAATGTAAGTTGTCACGTGATTAGTTAAATTGTGACGCTACATTTCTGAGCGTGATATCAACTTGGCACGTGAGATAGTGTAATCACGTGCTTGCTGAATGTCACATGATTAGTTAAATTTTAACGTCACATTACGGTGCGTGACGTTATCTTGGCACGTGACGTAGTGTAATCACGTGATGGTTGAATATCTCACCTCTAGACTGATAGTACTCTTAGCAAGAGAGGTTCCCGGTTGATCTGATAGGTCTCGTTTCTTACACTGCCATGGTACTTGTGATTGACACTTCTCGTGTACGTTGTAACCACATTCTGTACACTTCAGACCTATCAAGATAACGAGTAATGACATCATTAGTTGAAACAAACTAAAATCCCCATCCCTTTTCCTTCCTCCTTATGCTGGTGACATAGATCATACTTCGTATGAACATAAAAACCGTGCAGTTCCATGATCGTGATGGTACCGTGTTCAAGGATGGCGCGCTGTGATTTTTCCCCAATTGTTTCTAAACAGTGTTGGACGGTTTGGCAAGACTTACCCTTACTAACAAAACCGATAATCAACTGTAAGCAGTAGTCACAATTTGTTGGAGTCAAGAACATATGCTTCTGGAAATTATGAGGCTGAGAAAATCCTTGAGCACTCTTGTCTTCTACCTGGAGTTTACCCTGAAAAATATCAACAAGAAATGTGAACACTTGGTAAGGAAATTGGTGGTTTGTTCACCATACCAACCACAGAGTTAACTGTTGCTAGGTAACGAATAGTTACTATGGTAACGAACCTACGGTCCCAACGCATATCAACATTAAGATTACTATGTAATGTTTTCCCATTTCAGACCACATGTCATTCCCTAGAGTATCACTTTTTTGTTTAACGGTTGTACATGAGAAGACACATGAATATGGATACAACTCAAACAAAGAATCTTATTCTCGAGGGAATGACACGTGTTCTGGAATAGGAAAACATTACGCCCAAGGTACAGAGGGGTATTAGCGGGCCTGTCTTCATGCCACCCAAACAGACTAACTGTTGCTAGGTAACTACTGGTTACTATGGTAACCTACATACCCTTAAGATGACTTCCATGGTGTTCCGTTTATGCTGCATCAGAGATTGTTGTTTGACCCACAGTCGATTACCTTGATAAGACTGAAACAAGAGATACAAGACCATGTTAGGTTATTATAAGCCCCAAGATAATAGACCTATATCATAGGGGTATAGTGGAAAACCATACAACGTGTTTTACTCCAGGAAAGAATTTAGCTTCAAGACCTGGCCTTTGACAAAGGAAGCCCACAACGTTTAACACCACAGGGATCGAGAATGTAAGTTTGATATGAAGTGTTGAGGTAATGCATCCCCTCTCACTGGCCCCTCAACACAAATGAATAGAAATTGTTAGGTCTCTCTCTTCATGCCAGGGTGTATCTTCAACTTCCCTGGTTTTCCTTCCAATGATAAATTCCAATGTGAACTATGAGATACCCCTGCCCTGTTTCAGACTTGGATAAAAAATTCAAGAAACTTTCAGTAAAGTTTCTTTGTAACCTTTTTGTAGTCAATTTTTTAAAAAGTTTCTTTACAATTTCAATAGAAGAACCACACTGTACGTGAAAAGTCACTGCTAAATTCCTTTTTCATCACCCAAACTTGGATTACCCTCATTTTCAAGTGCCTGGGGATAAAGTGTACGAAAAATACGTTAATACTTACAGCCTTTGTGGGAGGTGGATATTCTAAGCCTTTCCACGTCTGTTCCCAGCCACCCGGTACACAATCCGCTTCTTCCTCCAACCTACTGACTTCCTGTAACAACCACGTGCACTCGTCACGCGGGAATTGCGTGACATCTCCATAGCAACCTGTCATGCAGCGCCTGACGTCGTGTTTGTGCTGTGGAGATTGTTGGTCTTCAACTGTTGATTCTACTTCATTAACAAGTTCAGCGTCGTATAATGGACCGGTTGAAAGGTTCTCTGTCACGTAGTATTTCCATACCTTGAGATTAGAGATCTTACAGAATGGACGTAGAACCTAACAAAGTAAAATATTCATAAATTGTAAATTGTGAGTTATCCATGCCCTGACTTAGATCAGCCCAGAGGTTGTTTCAGGGTTTGATCTGTGAGTTAGGCATGCCCTGACTCAGATCAGCCCAGAGGTTGTTTCAGGGTTCTATCTGTGAGTTAGCCATGCCCTGACTTAGATCAGCCCAGAGGTTGTTTCAGGGTTCTATCTGTGAGTTAGCCATGCCCTGACTTAGATCAGCCCAGAGGTTGTTTCAGGGTTCTATCTGTGAGTTAGCCATGCCCTGACTTAGATCAGCCCAGAGGTTGTTTCAGGGTTCTATCTGTGAGTTAGCCATGCCCTGATCTATTCAATTATTAGTAATTTTGTTGTTGTTTGAATTGTTCATCCAAGAGTGACATATACAATGGAACTCTTGTCGGGAACACTCTACGTCTGCTATTCCTCCTGATATTACACTCTTGTCAAAAGATGCAACAAAAATGCCTTTGAAAGGAGGGTCAAACATGGGATGATGATGATGCATGATGATGAAGATGATATGATCATAATATCACGTGATGATGATGATACATGTTGATGATACATGATGATGATGATACATGATGATACGTGATGATTATGATGATATATGATGACGATACATGATGATGATACATGATGATGATACGTGATGATGATGATGATACATGGTGATGATACATGATGATATTTGTTGATGATGAATGATAGAGATGATATGATACATGATGATGGTGGTGATACATGATGATGGAGCCTAGCTCTGTTGTGATAAGCTAAAGATTAATAGGTTTTAGATTAAGTATGTTCCATTAACTATGGTTCAACCTACTTTTTGATGTCCCAAAGCATACAGAAAGTTGTGAAAAGCAGGCGACTTCTGGTTCTGTTCGTCAATATAATCCCACAATGATTTACCAGTTTTCTTGCCATCGTCTTCAGTCATCCATCCAGCTTCATACCGCTCGTGTTCTGAGTCCAGTAGGAAAGTTCTAAAGCGCATTGACACGTGATGGTACGCAATGGTACAGAGAAAATTCTCGTTGAATTCAAACGACAGTGGAAACTGTCGCATAATCTACAGAGGAGAGATAAATGATAGATTATGCATCAGGATTTTTCTTCCCATAAACAAGATCTTTAGCAAACTTTTCTGAACAAGACAAGTAATCATTTAGTTGTCTACTACTTGACCATTTTTTTCTTTTCTAATTCTGTAGAATTTTTTTATTGTCAAATGTTTCATGTTTGCCATAAACGGGATGCTTAAACTCTTTAATATAAACAGAAGTTACGGCAAACATCTGGATAAATTATGAATCAGAATCAAATGTCTCATTACTCTTTTTAAAACTGTCTAATTTATACAAATTTTCATAACTATTTTATTTTTTTCTTGAACTGGGTTGGTCACGTAATCATAAAAATGAGTGTAATGGCGTTGCGTGACATCACGCAATATGTTCCGTGACCTTGACTCCATTTATTCGCTTCTTACCTGATGTACAGCATCAAGAAACTGCAAGAATATTGGGGTGAATGAATTCTGTCTCTGTGCAGATGCCACCTGGTTACCTCGATGTAGGAAGCGATGCCCAAAGCCAAGCCATTCCTTCTCGATTAGTAGAATAAATCCATTGATGGTTCGATAGTATGGATCGAGACATAGTTCTGCTAAGGACACAACCTGAGCGGATAACGCGAGAGAAACAGGTTACATACTACTACAACTACCAGAATCCTTTGCGCACTTTATGCCTTAATCTCAAGAGGCAATAAAAACTTGACGAAAATTTGGCAAGCATTACTACCAGAAATTATTTCTGGTAGTACTGTTAAAGTGGTGCCATCATAATGGCCTATTCTTCAGGTAATACCAGTGGCGAGCTTGCATAACGAAGGAACTTGGTGACGAGAACCTCATTTTCATCAAGGTAATTGATGAAAAATGGTGAATTGTGGTTTAGCTTGAGTACATATGACACTACATAGGCCACTTGCAACACTCAATGCAGCTCAATTTAGTAGATGACATTACAGCATTTTAATCTCATGCGAACTAATTAAGCGAAAAACGGAAAGTGGTAGCCAGGCTAGACCAGAAATAAATTAATATGTTGGAGCCATCTCACGAGTGGAACACAGTAACCAATGGTCGACTTTCAGAGACTCTCCGCATCACCTATTCCTCCTGATATTACACTTTTGTTAAAAGATACAACAAAAATGCCTTTGAAAGGAGGGTAAAACATGGAATGATGATGATGATGATATGATGATGATGATACATGATGATACATGATGATGATACATGATGATGATACATGATGATGATACATGATGATGATGCATGATGATGATACATGACAATGACATGATGATTGTTGGACAGTGAAATACCTGTGCTGTAACGTCCCAGCCATCTTCGAAGCACACCATGACAGATGAGCCTTGAATGTCAATAAGATCTACCAGAGCGTTCGATACATTGAGGACTGCGCTGAGCTAAAACAGAAGAATAAAGACAGACAAGGTTAGTAAAGAAAGATTACATTACCGCCATTATCATTAATAGCAGCACCAGCAAAACCAGCATTGTAAACCATTATCATCAGCATTCTAATTATCATACAATATTACCATCATTGTTATCATAATAATGTCCATTCATCAGTCATCGCCATCATCATAGATCATCATCATATTCATCAATAACAACAGCAACAATCATCATCATCATCGACATTATCATTCATCATCATCAATATCTTCATGCAAAATCAATATAATCATCATCATAATCATCTTCAATACTGACATAAACTTCATCATCATCGACATTATTATTCATCATCATCGCTATCATAATGTAACGTCACTTTAGTCATCATCATCATCATCTTCAATATACTAACAGAAAGATAAATCATCATCATCATCATGTAACACCAATATCATCATCCTTATCATCAGCATCTTCAGCATCATTAATTATTGTCATCATCATAACCGTGCGGACATTATTCTCTGAATAATACACAGTACTACCTGATGTAGCCATTCAGATTCGTTAATCTGCTTATAAAAACTCTCAGTAGCATCTTGACTCGGGCAGCATGCTCTCTGGAACTTCTTGAAACATGCACGTACTGCGCGCACATCTGGTAGCTAAAAGGACATTGAAATAAATAAAGTTTTCACAACTGGTTTTGTTTATGCTTTACAAGCCTGCTCTGACCAAGGGACTTTAAGGTATGAAAAATATACATTGGGAACGTAATAACTGGGAAACCATAACCAGAAGTCTAAATAACTTTGGGGTTTCACACCTTCTGTCTTCCCTGTGGATGAACTAAGTTTATTAATGCAATGTTCTGAATGAAATTTCCAATGAACAGAACCTCAAAGAGAAATTATTCATGCTTCCAGTTGACATTGCAGATGGATTTTGGAAAACTTAAAGCCCCTTTTAGTTAAAATTGTAGCTCTCATCGTGAAAAAAAAAACAAAAAAACAAAAAAACAAAAAAGAAAAAGGAAAAAGAGAAAAAGGAAAAAGGAAAAAGGAAAAAAAAAAAAAAAAAAAAAGAAAAAAAAGAAAGCAAACTCAACTGAACTACATACATACCTCAACGGGGACAAATTCCACTTTAGAATAAGCTTCTTGCTTTACATTCTGAGAGGATAGAAACAGAATTACTCCATAAAATGCAAACAATCCTGTCTTACGAGAGTTAACACAATACTGAATTGATGACATGCATTGCATTACCAAGTGCCCCATCATGGGGCATTACATTCACCTCCCCTAGAGGGCCTTTCGTGGTGTAGCAAGCTTTGTTGTATTGTGGTAAGGGTTTTTGTTTTGGAGGGTATTGTTAAAATCCAAATTCTTTATCCTTGGCTATTGCTTTATTGTGCCTTGCAACACCAAGAAAGAGCGCACTGCATTAAGAAGCTGTTCTTACCCGTAGGTGTTGTTTGTCTCCAAGAACATATAAAGCAGCTGGCTCCCATCCTTTTCTCTTTAGTGTATGGTCAACTAACTGACCAGCATCGACCTCTTCTGTCAGTTTACTGGAGATGAGTGGATTAAGAATCACCCCATGATGGAGTGAGTTTGCTCTTGCTACAGCCTTGTTCTTGGACAGGGGAGTTGCAGTAACTATGAGGAGAAACCTTATCAATACCCTGGAAGCTCTGGGCTGATCTAAGTCAGGGCACGGATAACTCACAGATTGAACCCTGAAACAACCTCTGGGCTGATCTAAGTCAGGGCATGGCTAACTCACAGATGGAACCCTGAAACAACCTCTGGGCTGATCTAAGTCAGAAACATCATTCTACCCCATTTCCCCATGAACTCCATACTCACCAACAGCTCCAAATAGCTTTTCTTGCTCCAGCGATGAGGAAGGTATAGACTGCCCCCCTGAGCTACCAATCCCTGAGCGAATGAGAGATGCCATACTGCTCCTCTCAATTCCTCCAGCACGTAGTAAAGTAGCCTTATTCTTATGGTGCTTCCAGATAGCTACAGGAAAACGTCCCTGCCGATGGTTTTTGGCCACTCTGAGAAGAGTGTCGTCTGAGATTGATTGTGGTATGACAAGAACTGCAGGGTAACTGAAAGTAAAGCACAATTCAGTTTATGAGTATGACCACGTTCTTGCAAGTAGGTGTATATATATATTTTTCTTGTTAGTTTTTTAAAATAATATCTTATATTTATCATAAGTATTGTAAGTATATGTATCATATTTTATTAATTCATTCATGTAAAGCGCTTTTGATCATTTTAATGTTAAAAGGCGCTATAGTAAGTTAATAAATTATTATTACTATTATTATTAAGTGAGCCTTCATAAGGGACCTTGCAGAATGTAGAGGTAGTGCATGTCAAGTGAACCTCACGGAAGAGCCCTGTATGTGGAGTGGTGGTTGTGTAACATTTTTGATTGATTTCCGTAAATCAAAGACCTTATCTGTGCAAGGGCCCTCAGTGTAGGTAGAAGGGTAAGGGTAACGTGGGGGTGGAGGAGTGAGTGCTGCCAAGCAATATATTGATGGTTACAAGAGTAGTCCTCAGTGTAGGTAGGATAAGGGTAACATGGGGGTGGAGGAGTGAGTGTGCTCAAGCAATATATTGAAGGCTATAAGAGGAGTACCAAGGTTCTTACCTTCTGCAAACAGTATAGGTATAGTTCACCATAGTAATTCTCCAGGGTCCACCGCCAGGTCCTTTAGAAACATTTCCAAATCCTAACCGCGAGTAATCCTGGCAACATGGCATTCTATTTAACCGATCAACACCCTGTACAATATGGTCTACTTTAACAGGGATATCACTAATATCAACTACAGAATCATCATCTGTCATAGATCCACTGGGAGAACCAGGTCCATCCCTAGGGTTGCTCCCTGCACTATACTTTTTCCGTCTTGCTGATACCTTAAGGTTTGGTAAACTACCTCTCTTAGACGAGGATGTTAGGTCATGGAATTTTTTTCTTGTTTTTCGTAATGTTCCTTGGCGTTCCATTTGCTTTTTGATTACAAATGTTGGCGTTCTACCGAGTCCTTTGCCAACGAAAGCAAACGAGCTGAATACAGTTTGCGGAGCTTGTACGGTGTGGAGCCGCTTACGGAAAATCTCTACCATCTCTGTGCCTACTTCTTCGTCATAAGCAAGCTTCATTAACTGAAATAGTTAAACGGAAAGAAATTAAATGTTGTTAAAAGAATAATTGGATTGACAATGCCAATGGTATGGGAAGATAAGAAAGTTACTTGTGACAAAAAGAATCGTTCTGAATTTATTACGAATCATTAACTGACTTCAAACGCAAAGAAATAATTTTTCGTAAAAAGGGATGATTATTTTTTGTGGGAAATGTCAGACAGCAGCTGAATACCGTCATATAACCACTGCCTACCTGGAACGTGCTAGACCGCAGTTGAATACAGTCATGTAGCCACTGTCCCAGATGTTCCATAAAAGTGACGCCAATTTTCTTCTCCCGTATCGTAGAGCCAACAGGAAAACTTCTGGTCACTATCATCTCCGAGGCTGAAAAGTATAATAATTTGTTAAAAATGTAAATTTGTGTAAGACCCAACAATAGCACCTGCGTATCCAAATAGGTAACGTTAGGACTGTTTAAAGCTCAAAATAGACAGAAAAATTGATGCTACATGAGCAAAAAACGACATAACATTGCTCCTTATCCATAGAGGTGTTTCCTATTGATGAAATAATGTAACAAATAACTGTAGAGCTTAATCAGGACTGCCCACAGACCTTACAAATTGTGTAGTTGGAGGTGGGGTGATGCCACGCCCTGATTCCTTCCCCTTCCCCTTCCCCTTTTTTCATAAACCACTAAACCACAATTTTAACTATTTTACCAAACTGATCAACTGGAGTTCCCCTGAAGATGACTCAGTGAATGGTAAGAAACACTGCCCCTCCCATCAGAATAAATTTGACCACGCCCTGACCCCCTCCGCTCCCCTTGGCTAGAGAGCAATAAATCCTAAATAACTTACCAAACTGATCAATAGGCGTCCCCTTGAAGATGGCTCAGTGAATGGTAAGAAATACTACCCCTTCCATCAGAATAAATTTGACCACGGTCTGACCCCCTCCCCCACCTGGCTAGAGAGCAGTACATCCTAAATAACTTACCAAACTGATCAATAGGTGTCCCCTTGAAGATGACTCGATAGTTAGTAAGAAACACAGCTCCTTCAGCAGGAATCAAACATGGTCCCCCAGCTTCCCCTCCCCTTCCTAATTCTCGGCCATCAGCCAATAAGTAGCATCTCAAACCATCACATAACATTTCTTCTCCTGTCAACAAAGTTGGCCGCATGATCTTGATCTGGTGGCAAACAACGGATGGACAGTCAAGAGCTGTCAATTTCCAGTGTTGGGTGGGGGATGGTTGTGGTTGGTTGGATGGATTGATTGATGGATGGATGGTTGGACACATAAACGTTCAGCACCCCTGACCAATAAAATCAACGAAAAACCTGTCAATCAAATTGACAGGACTAAACAGGGAAGAAAAGAAAGAAAGGGAAACTCTTCTGCTCATTGCTACGCTCTTATCAAGACAAAACTGTCAACCAGTTAATCAGACATATACTACTGTCAGTCAAATTAATTGTAGTAGTATGTACAGGTACGTTGGAACAATTTATTTGATGACCTCTTTAGCTTAGATGTAATGTTCTCTCGTTCCACATCATGTGTCATTCTCTAGAGTATTTTTTCTTTGTTTAACAGTAGCTCATGAGAAGACACACAAATATGGATACAACTCAAAAAAATAATCTTATTCTCAAGGGAATAACGTGGTCTGAAATGGAAAGACATTACGTCCAAGGTAATGTAGTCTACTGCCCATAAACCTGTCACATTTTTTGTCCCCATCAGCGCATAGCAATGAAAACAATATTATGGTAACGCAAAAGAAAGGAAGACTATATGAGAATTAAAAGGCCATATTTTTTTTAAAGATTTTACTGCGATTCCCAGTCACACGCGACCAACTAGACCTTCATCACAAGCGAAAAGTTGAATTTGGGTGGACGTCAATCAAAAGGGTTTCTATCGTTTCTATTGGTTTCTACACCAGGACTGATGTGAATACTCACGTGAACATGTGCAAAATCGTTGTCTTTATCTCATGCTTCTTGTCGCGTGAATTTCTCACTCTGGATATATTTTCTCAAAAATGTCACAGGATTCCGGCTCCGAATCTTAACGCTTGATTGCAAAGCTATCGCTATGGCTATGATTTGAGTTTCTTCAAGATAGGATAAGTCAATACTGATAGTTTGCAGTTAAACGTTTGAAATTCGGAGTCGGAATCCTTAGACATGTTTAAGAAACCCTTTTGATTAATGTCCACCAAAACTCAAATTTTCGTTTGTGATTTTGGTCTCACTTGGTCGCGTGTGACTGGGAATCGCAGTAAAGCTCAGGAAAGTCTAAGAATTTTGGGGTAATTTTTTTCATTTATTTTCTACACGCCAAAAATGTTAGGTGTTTATAACAGTGTTAGTAGAACGGCGTTATCAAACACTTTTATTGGTCAGTTGTGTTAGGTAAGTTCTTACGCAATCAGTATCAGATGGATTGTTAGTAACGATGTTATGGCAACCTGTTGCCATGGTAATCAGAGCAGAGGAATCACAAAAGATTAAATACAGAAATAACTCAATTACTGTTGTTCTATGAACACTCGAGTTTGTCAACCAATCAGATTACGAAAACAATAGAATTCGAGTTAAACTTAGGCCAAACAAAAAATAAGTGTGTTTCCTGTTACATGACCGACCCTAATTTTCTTGCCGATTTTTGCCCACCCTAATATTTTTTTCATTCTCAAATGCACCACAGGGTTCCCAGTAAGCTCATTTCCACTGTTGTATCAGTAAAAAAAATCTGACCTATTGACCTCAATTATTTTTCTCATGCAACAGGAAATACACTTATTTTTTTGTTTGGCCTTATCTGTTTATTCATCTCCTTGAATAGCTTTCATAGACTCTCAATAATTGTAATTGAATTCTATTGTTTTTGATTCGTAATTTGATTGGTTCACAAACGTGAGGGTTAACACTTAGAGTAGAATGACAGTAACTCATGCAAAATCAGAAATTCAAGACACACCTTTCTTTGGGGTGCTAAACGCCTGTACTGTGCCCACACTGGCTCTAGTGATTCGATATGCATGGCTACGACACCTAGGAAAGAAAGAATATGTTTCCAAATCAAACAGCTTGAGAGACGCAAAGAGAAAACAGAAAATGAGAGACTGCGAGGGAGAGAGAGAGAGAGAGAGAGAGAGAGAGAGAGAGAGAGAATATTCATGTATTCCAGTGGAATTTTGAAGTGTTGGTATTGCTGAAGTTGTGCAAAATTTACTATAACATCAATAATGGTATTTGTGAATATTTTAAGGCAGAAATGAGGCTAACCATGTTAAACCTGTTAAACCCTGAGAAAATGTAACCTGTTAAACCTGTTAAACCCTGAGAAAATGTAACCTGTTAAACCTGTTAAACCCTGAGAAAATGTAACCTGTTAAACTCTGAGAAAATGTAACCTGTTAAACCCTGAGAAAATGTTACCTGTTAAACCCGTTAAACCCTAAGAAAAGTCTGTACTCAAGGAACACAGTGGTATTTTAAGGTCAAAAAGTCTATTGATTGAAGTAATACCTGGAATCATTGCATAAAGTGACTTCATGTGTTCTGTCCTAATCCCAGCTTCTGTCCCAACCCGATCAACGAATCGTAACACAAATTTTGTTACAGTGTCTGCGATGGTTTCCTCTTCGTCATCAAGATAGCTATCCCAGCCACTATCTGTCACACTATTGGCTGAATCCCCTGCGACTTCTGTAATATTAGAGGCAATGGAATGTGAGTGACAGCTTCTAATCAATATTAATATCTGCCATTACCTAAAAGGCATATCCATGATCTAAAATATATGAGGAACAAGAGTTCATTGACATGAAATTTGAAGTTCCATACACATAACCATATAATTACAATCAAAACAAAACAGTGAGCGAGAGCTGTCAATCAAACAGATCTATGACCATTACCTCCATTAGTGACGGCACCATCAGCAGTATACACACCACTGACTGACCCCTCACGACCAGCTATAGACCCTATAAGAATGCAAAAAATAGCAAATATCAACAATTTTATGAAACTGCCCCTGGGCTGAACTAAGTCAGGGCATGGCTAACTCACAGATCAAACAATGACAAAACCTCTGTGCTGATCTAAGTCGGGACATGGCTAACTCACAGATCAAACAATGAAACAACCTCTGGGCTGATCTAAGTCGGGAGGTAGCTACATGTAACTCACAGATCGAACCCTCAAACAACTTCTAATAGATCTTATTGGCTGCGGCGTAATGTTTTCCCATTTTAGACAAAGTGGCATTCTCTTGAGAATATGATTTTCAAGATAAGAGTTGTATCCATATTTATTTGTCTTTTCATCTGCAATTGGAAAACATTGCACAACTACAAATAAAGTATTTCTTTACCTGTGGCACCTGCAGCGTGTGGGGCCTGATTACGCGTTCTTGATGGCATTAATTCACATGCATTCAGTGGTATTCTCATATATACCATACGGTTAGCATAGTGTATGGCTTGGCTATATACAATACTCTCTTCGCTAGACATTAAATTGGTCCTCTCTTTCTGGGCCATATTTGGCCAGCGCTTGAGCTAAGGAAGAAGAAACAATGGGGTAAGTTGATAATTATCAAATGCACTTCAGTGGTTACCACCAACAAAAACAACATCATCATCATCAATCCTTGACATCATCAATAGCACCAACATTATCATCAGTGTTATCATTATCACCGCCATCACCATCATCATCTCCATTATGAACATTGTCATCCTACATGTACCTGTTCTGCAGCAATGTCCAGAGCACTGGGCTGCGGTTTATTTGGTGGTGATCTATTCACAGGTTTCAGGGCAACTTTAGAATCTTCTGTTGAATCCCCGGAATCTCTCCCTGATGAATCCTTGGTGGATAAACTTCTGTGTTTCATTGAGGGTGTAAGACTGCTTCTTGAAGATCTGTTCTCTGGTTTTTCTAGAGTGTCTTCTTCGTTAGCTTTGGGAGGTTCGTCTATGATATATAACTGTTTGATTTGTGTCTGTACGTCCATGTAGAACGCTTCTTCCCAGAACTGTTGCTTCTCCCAGATAGCATGGTCTTGGACACCGGTGTAAGCAAACTGAATGCACCCAGTTGCAAGTTTCTATAAGCACAATAAAATTGTTAAGAAATTATTGATCATTTCTGTAGACCATTTTACTTAATTCCACAATGCCTTGTTTTCGGTATTTGACGTTAAATTTATTCTTTTCAATTTCATTTTAAAAATATACAGATGAATCTAGACATATAAATGACAAACGAATAAATTTGGCATCAAATGGGTAAAAGGTATATAACACTTTCCTAGTTCATAATCAAATTTATCACACAATTAATTAATTTAGAAAATTAAGGAGATGTTGATGAGCTTTTGAAATGCTTTAGGCTTTGATCATACTAGTAGTGAAATCATAACATAATGGAATGAAAATGAAGAAATGAAATGAAAAAAAAAAAAGTGGTTGGTATTTTCTAATGATGATGATTGGTGATGACAATGATGATGATGATAGTAGTGGTAATGACGATGAAGATGGTCATGATCCTTACTCGGCAGAAAGTAGTGGTGAGAGGGAGTAATGCAGCGGCAACTGCGGTGTTATCCATACTAGCGTCCGACTGAAAAAAAAGAAAGCAAAAATAAATGAGAATGAGAAAGAATTTAAAAAAAATCTTTGCTAACCAAAAAATGAAAAATGAAAAAATGAAGAAACAAAAAACAAGCAAGCAAGCAAAAAACAAACAAACAAACAAACAAACAAACAAACAAACAAGCAAACAAACAAGCAAACAAACAAACAAGCAAACAAGCAAACAAACAAACAAGCAAGCAAACAAACAAACAAGCAAACAAACAAACAAGCAAACAAGCAAGCAAGCAAACAAGCAAGCAAGCAAACAAGCAAACAAACAAGCAAACAAACAACAAGCTAGCAAAAAACAAACAAACAAGCAAACAAACAAGCAAACAAACAAGCAAACAAACAAGCAAACAAACAAGCAAACAAACAAGCAAATAAACAAATAAACAAACAAACAAGCAAAAACAAAAAAACAAACAAATAAACAAAAAACAAGAAAAACAAACAAGCAAGCAAGCAAAAAACAAACAAACAAGCAAGCAAGCAAACAAAATATTTACCTGTAGAGCACTGTTCATCAGTCGAACTACCAAGTCAAACTGGTCATGCTCAAGTACAGATCTATTCTGCTTGGCTCGTAGTGATAGTTCATGACACAGAGCTAGTTGTGCACCTTTGGATTTCAGAGATCGAAGCACTGATGGTAGAGCCTGTGAAGAAAACAGAAGTTGACAATCATGGTAGTTAAAAGCCAGAGAATTTTGCTCAGTTATTGGAGATTTATCTGGAGCACAGAGCATTATCTCCAATCCTTTTTAACAAGAACCCAGGATATATAACATGCTCTCTTACCATTCTAGCCTCTGATATCTTGTTATCAAAGATATATGTCACACAGTCCTTCAGCACTTCCAGTTTCCTACTATGAATATAATGCTGCTGTCGGCTGTATGAACCAGTACTGCACGGCACGATTTTTGGTTCACTGTTGATGACTTGAAAATGTTCCACATGGGATGCTTCTTCTTTGATGAACCGGTTGATTATGTCTTGATCAAGATGAGGAAAGAGGGTCTTCTTACTGACCTCAGTATCAATACCATCAAGAGTATTCTGGATTTGGTTTTCTGAATTATCACATGCTGGTTCCTGTAATGCCAGAATGAAATGTTCATTAGTGTTCCAGTTTCATGTTCTCTGATGCATTCCAATTCGATCTGTGAGTAAGCTATGCCCTGACGTAGATCAGCCCTGAAGGTTGTTTCAGGGGTTGATCTGTGAGTTAGCTATGCCCTGGCGTAGATCAGCCCAGAGGTTGTTTCAGGGTTTGATCTGTGAGTTAGCTATGCCCTGACTTAGATCAGCCCAGAGGTTGTTACAGGGTTTGATCTGTGAGTTAGCTATGCCCTGACGTAGATCAGCCCAGAGGTTGTTTCAGGGTTCCATCTGAGTTAGCTATGCCCTGATTTAGATCAGCCCAAATGTTGTTTCACGGTTCAATCTGTAAGTTACCCATGCCCTGACTTGGATCAGCCCAGAGGTTGTTTCAGGGTTCCATCTGTGTGTTAGCTATGCCCTGACTTAGATCAGCCTAAAGGTTGTTTCAGGGGTTGATCTGTAATTCAGCTGTGCCCTGACTTCAGGGTACTGTTAAATTTGAAGGATGAAGGACTATGCCGTGAGTACAAGAGACTCTTACATTTTCAAACAGTTTTCTGGCGATGTGTTGTATGTTGGCCAGGATGTCAGCGTCGACATCATTCTCACTCTGAATGATTTCTTCTATCTCAGCACAAAGCTAGAAAAAAAAGAATTAATAGTGAAAACACTACCACTACATTGCATATTTACAATATACAACACTCAACTAACATGTTGATTTTTATTCCGACGAAGGACTAGCGTCCGAAACGTCAGTAAGTTTTTTCATCTTTTCACGGTGTATAATTTACCTTTTCATCATTACTGTTTCATTAGAAACACCTACGCAGCTCACACTAGTTTTTAGCTAGTTATATCTTTATGTTGAATTTTATGGAAGTTTGAAAAACAGGAGAACCCAGAGAAAAAAACCAGGACCACAGCTGAGTGAGAGGCAAGAGGTAGACCACTACACCACAAAGTAATTTCATACTGTAGTGTCTAATAATCAATAATATTTATCAATAATGTTACCTCATCAAACAGATCACAAGAGCGGTAAGGTGGTCCTCTGTTGACCACAAGCGTTGAGAAGGCAATGCTATCTAGGACCTGAAATAACAGCAGTCCACTGCATTTAGAACCAGTAATAATGATTATAACATACCAATAATAAAAGATCTGATGTCTGCTGCAACAGCATGAAATCTTACCCTTGTAAGAAATTCGTCTCCAATCATGACTCTTTGCTCCAGGAATCTTACCTGTAAAAGTAAAAATAAAATAATATGGTTAAGACATAAAGTCCTCCACTGTGAAAATTCATATTATTAATGCTACCAAAATGATCCACAAGAACAGGTTTGCTCATTAATACGGCAATACTATTGTGTCCTCCTTACCTTATTAAAGGTAATAACTGGCTTGGGATGGATTCTTATCAGTGTTAAACAAGACCTGTAACCAGTTAATGTTCTGGCAAGTAAACGAATGAAGATAGCTCTGATCTCCTTGTCCTACGAGACACAATTGAGACAGTTTTAATTATGAATAATGTTGATTTGATGATGGTTATGGTGCTGATGATGATTGATGATACATGATTAGGGTGATGATGATACATGATGATGGTACATGATGGAGATAATTGATGATGATAATGATACATGAAAATGAATATGACGAAAATAATAACAGTTGTAATGAATAATGTTGGTGACGATAATAGTGATACTGGTGATGAAGACAGATGCATGATGCTGACAATGAAAATGACTTTTGAGGACTTTTGATTACGATAACAGCGATGGAGATGATAAAGGCATGAAACATGATGATGATGATTGTTGATGATAATGATGATGAAGATGAAGATGGAGATGATGATGATTATGAAGACATTCAAGATGCATGATGATGATGATGATTGTTGATGATGAAGATGAAGATGGAGATGATGATGATTATGAAGACATTCAAGATGCATGATGGTGATGATGATTGTTGATGATGAAGATGAAGATGATGATGATTATGAAGACATTCAAGATGCATGATGATGATGATGATTGTTGATGATGAAGATGAAGATGGAGATGATGATGATTATGAAGACATTCAAGATGCATGATGATGATGATTGTTGATGATGAAGATGAAGATGGAGAAGATGATGATTATGAAGACATTCAAGATGCATGATGGTGATGATATATAACCTAATCATTTACCTGTAACAGTAAAGGTGACGGCGATACAGGAGTTTGAAAGACGTAATCAGCATTAACCAGCTGAGGATTCATAACCTACAACATTCATTAATATTACACGAACAGTTACATAAACAGTTATCAATCACATACAACGCAGGAAGTTCAACAATCGCATTGGAAATGCCAGGCAATCACTGGACAAAGGGTAACCATACAATTTATACTGTGGTTCCGACCACGACAATAACAAACCAGTCAATGTTGCAGCAGTTTTCCCAGTGGAATAGGCCATTTGTAGTACATAATCACATGACTGTTACTGGATGGCAAAAAAACCCTTCCTTTATTTAAATAACTTTCGCTGTATTACTAATGTCGCATCCAAAACCTTTTTGAAAATACTTATTTTTTTAATAAGATACTTTCGATTTCAAGAAGCATTTTAAAGATAGTTTGCCATCCAGTAGAGTCTTCTCTAAGGAACCTTTGCCTGAATTGATTCGTTATCAAAGTGATATATCAGCATGTGACTGTTTGTTGCAAATAGCCTATTAAAATCTTGTCCCACAAACAAATAATGAATAAGTACTACAAGGATTATGAGGCTATACTGTTTTATTTTCACAGTGCAGTAAACAATAATCATTGAAATCTGAAGCGAGATATTCTAGCTAATTTGTTGAGCTTTGGGACATAGCAACGGTAACTAAAGGGGAATCAGAACCATGAATTCATGACTTACTAGGTTTAATTCTCTTCTTGTTCTGCCGAGGAATGGTTCAGGTAATGTCGCCAGATGTACACTATCAGGTATATGTACATGACCACCATCAATGTCAACCAGTATCACATCAGACTGAAAAGTAATATTTTTAAAATCTTATTATTTCATAATTTATTCAAGATCCACAGGGAAAAAACTGGATTCACAAATTGGGAATTCTAACAAAATTCCCAACAAACTAACATTGGGAATCAGTGCCACGTTCCCAATTTTGTTCTCTCTGGGAATTGTATGGGAATTTGTTGGGAATTCAAGGAAATTCCCATCAAATTCCCAATTTGGGAATCCGTTTTTTTTCATGTGATCTTTATGGTAGCATTAAGGTGGCTCAAAATTCCAGTAAGCTTTAAGAATTTCACAGGGATTAGAAGGAACAGACATTTCAAATTCAGCAAGAATGTCATAAAGGAATAAAAATCTGTTTCTCACCAGGTCAGGAATATTGTCCTTGTAGTGCTCGTGTACTCCCATGATGAATGGAGTCGGTGCATTTAGAAAGTCAAGCAGATCCGATGGAAGAATTGGAATATATACATAGCTGAATCAATAAACAAGCAAAGTTAAATTAAGAAATATTTCATTATTATATACAACATATGTTTTTATGCTGCATTTATATTCAAAGATTATCAGTGCCCTGAAACAACCTCTGGGCTGATCTAAGTCAGGGCATGGCTAGCTCACAGATCAAATCCTGAAACAACCTCAGGGCTGATCTAAGTCAGGGCATGGCTAACTCACAGATCAAATCCTGAAACAACCTCAGGGCTGATCTAAGTCAGGGCATGGCTAACTCACAGATCAACCCTTAAACAACCTCTGGGCTGATCTAAGTCAGGGCATGGCTAACTCACAGATTGAACCCTGAAACAGCCTCTGGGCTGATCTAAGTCAGGGCATGGCTAACTAACAGATCAACCCTTACACAACCTCTGAGCTGATTTTGATATTCTGAAAACTCTGTCATTTTAATGGCTTATTTTAAAATTGGTTTTTTACTGCCACCAGTCAAGAACATAAAAGGTACAGACTGATCACTTTTGATTGACAGCAGCAAAAAATCAAATTTCAGCCTGTAGCTCGCAACTACTGAGTTTGCAGCAACTTGGCTTCCTTAATAACTGAAACATGGGAACATTTTCTTATTGAGTTACTGTACCTTACCTGAATTTTAGTGGATACATTAGTGCTAGCATGGCTCTTGTTGCATTGGTAAGCAAAACATAACTGCTAGACATGAAAAGAATTTTGTTCTCTGTGACGGCGGCACAGAACAATGACATCATGTTATGAATCCCTGAAAAATGAATAATGGGATAAGAAAATTTACTAGTAAAAACTACTACCGCTATTTTCAGAGTTGGCCGCTGGCCGTTTTTGATTGGATCGAATAAAGTTTGAAGTTGACTGTTACACGCCTCCAAACATTGTTTTGAGACTCATGAAGTTATGAATTGTCACTGCCTAAAAGCATTCCATTTTGCACACGAACTTCTGAATAAATCAAAGTGGAATATTTGTGCGACTACTTTGTGAAATGCGAAATTTATCCGCTATCTTTGTTATGGAACCTGGAAAATATCCAGTTGTGATATTTCCTCCACATTTAACAATTTCGTCAATGATTGTCTTTCTCAAATCATTTTTTAGAGCTTTTCCATGCTTGTAAGTTCTCCCGTTCTTGCTTAAAATCATGATAACAAGGCAAGTTCGCACGTCAAGAAAAACAAGTTCACACGCCAAGTCTAACAAGTTCATGTGGCGAAAGAACAAACTTACAAGTCACCTATGAAAACAATGTTTAGGGGTGCCTGATTTAATGACTTCGAACTTGTCTCGATCAGGTAAAATTCGGCCAGCGGCCAGCTTGACTGGAAATAGCAGTATCTGTGAATAATATCTTTTAAAATTTATCTATTTATTTTTATCTGTGAATAAGATATTCCTGACAAATAAACTCTTCTCAAAATTATCTAGAATCTGAGGCTATAGCGATACTTCATGTCATGTTAGCTTTTGTTACTTATAAGCTAACCAGAGATTGATTGGCTGGTGACACAAAGCAACTTGTGAAGAGCGTTTGTGAATCAAAATGGTTGGTACATTAACATCATTATGGTTAGGTTAGTAAACATAAAGTTTCTCTATAACATGGAAGTACAACAGAAATGCCACAATTCCATCAGAAGATTAAGTCTAACTTAAACAGTTGAAATATATACTAACCTATCTGCTGAAACAGAACAGCGACACTTTTTTCAGTGACTGGGATTGTCTCTGAAACAGGCGGGCACAGAGTCTGCCGGTCACCAGCACCAATTGAAAATGTCAACTTAGGCCCTCCTGGTGGAGGTACTTTGACAAATCCTAGGATAGATCCAATAAGTTTTTCTAGCAATGTATTGTTGCCCGATAGAAAGGAAAGATAGACTGTTGTGAGGCAATTCTGAAAAACAAACCAAATATCTTCTATTAATCATTGGAGATTGAAATAAAGAGTTCTTTTTTTCTTGTAAAATGATCCCATCTTTCTGAAGTGTCAAATGAAAAATAAGATGACTATCAAAATTTGGCCTTGTGTGTCTTTATCGCATCAAGCATTTTCATATTATCATAATACGATATTACAAAAAAAAAAAATGTCCTTTTTTCACTAGGGTAGCACTTAATAGCCAGTAGCTAACAAACCTGTGGCCCTCATTCCGTGATCGAATTGGAGTTTAGGAGTTGTTGCGGGGGGAGGAAAACTGAAGAACCCGGAAAACCTTCGAAGCACAGGAGAGAACCAACAAACAACTCTACTCATATGCAACATCGAGCCAGGCGGGACTCGAACTTGGGTTGCATTGATGAGAGGCAAGCACTCACACCACTACGCCACCCATGCTTCCCAATCCGTGTGGTAGACACTGTACCATTCATTTCCCCAGTGAATATGCAACAAGATGATTATTTATACCTTGAGAATATGACCTATAGCTCAGCTGGTAGAGCATCGGTAGTACAATTCCGAAGGTTTAGGGTTTGATTCCCAGTGAGGTCGGAAATTAATTTTTCCGAATTTATTTCCAAGGGTCTTTCGCCCGGAATAACCTCGTTCCCAAGCACTATAATTTATCTATATTTCTGTATCTTGTATCTCAAAAGTGCTACGTGGTCCACATACTGTATTCTCATCTTTGCATCATAATTACCGCGACCTAACATCTATTTCACCCCGGCCTGCTCTCAGTCTGACCTCTAGCTCAGCTCGTGGGTTCGATTCCCAGCGAGGTTGGAAATTAATTTTTCTGAATTTATTTCCAAGGGTCTTTCGCCCGGAATAACCTCGTTCCCAAGCACTATAACTTATCTATATTTGTATATCTTGTATTTATTACCTTGAGAACTTCGAAGTATGTCACCCTCGACACCAAGCACAAACATTTTGGAACATAAGCATCTAGAGATAAATCTTCATTATTGAATGATATCCCAGGATTGCTGTCTGGTATTGTTCTTACAGAAGAGGTATCCGACATGCTTTCATTCTTAGAGCTTTTGGTATATTTTTGGTTTGGAGTATATGGTTCGTAGAAGGTAAAACAGGCGCAATAACTGTGTAATCCATCCATGTCTGTGAGGACGGAAACAAAGAAGGTGTGTGGCTTGATGAAATAGGATGTTTTCCATCCACTTGGCTGACAGAACTAAATGAAAAACGGGGAAAAGGAAATATGAGCAAAAGCATTTAACAAAAAGCCTATTATAACTACAATGTAAATCAACAACTCGGCAGCAAAGAATGTTTGGAGCCTTGACTGACAGAACTTAATGAAAAATTGAGAGAAGTGAAAAAATGAAAGAAAAATAATTAAAAACATTCAAAAACAATTAGATTCTGATTCAATTGCTTTCTTTCAATCATTCATCATTGGCTATCATATATTCTTGTAAGGTTAAATGCAATGACTCTAGTATGTTTGTGCAAGCAAAAAACAATACATCTGTAATCCATACAAATACTAAAGATCTAAAGTAAGACAATAAAAGACAAATATATAAAGATATATATTTAATGACTGACTTCTAAATTTGATGTGTTTATTGAGGTATGTAAATAAATGGTTTTATTATTGGTAATTGATAAATTTATGTAAATGATTAGTGAAAAATATTCCTGATCAACAGCTACATATTAAACGTCTCTAGACTTTCTAGGAGTTTATCAGTTTCCGACATCATTCGACTTCTCAAACGTACTTTAACTAGTCAAAAGTTGGATTTTGATAGTTTTTTAGTGTAACGATGAGATTTAAATGAGTGTGAATAGCAAAAGTCAAAGAGAATTGCAACTACGATTTAACGCCCAGGGCTTCCAAGATCACCTTGCAAATCATTCGACCTCCAGCACTATCGATATATTAAAGATATACCCTTAAAATAATCCAAAAAAACATATAATATCGAAACACTCAAAAGCCATGTTGATAAAGAATAGATAGTCTACCAAGGATGAATAAATATAAAGAGAATTCCGTTCAAAACACGAGGATCAAAAGCAATAAAATTAAAGGCATTAGAAGGACAGACATAATACCTAAGCACGACTTTTGATCTGGGAATTTTATAAAACAACAGCTTAGAATAAAGCCGAGTCGAAAGGCTTCTTACCAGTTCAATCCCTTCTGGAAAAGGTACATCTTTTCGGTCTTGAGCTGGGAATCTTTGCAGCACTTTTCCTTTTATCTCGTCACCTACAACACCAAACACCAGCATTCATCAGTCAGAACATCACGTTCAACTCAAGTGCAGCAATATTTCCAACTCAATAAACAATAATTATTCAACGGTTATGGCTGTAGTATAGTTCTCACCTAAACTTGAGTCCTTGTCGATGCCAACAACGGCAAAGTAGTCGGCAAGACGAGACATTTCTCGACCGACTTTTCATGTAGGAAGCATTCACGGCTGTTTCCACTCAATAAAAAATGGACATTAGGTTTCAGTCTTCGGAATGTGCAGAAAAACGCGGCCAAACTGTTTTGAATCGAGGCTGTAGTTTCTGTCATCGAGGGTTTGAGAGTCGGAAGTTCGTAGATCCTTAAAAAAAATGATTTTTTCCCCTCAAGATCTTTAAATACAACAAAGTCATTTAGCAGGATTGGTAGGATGCTTGTAAAATTGAGTGCTCCCAAGTTTGGAAGTAGATTTTTCCCTAAATAAAACTTGACTTCGTTGAGTTCTTAATCTGGACAACGTACGAGCAAAATGGCGGTTATGGTCCACATGGTTCAGAAGGTTGAGATGTTCAGCGTAATTGCTTCAGGAATGGAAGTTTTCCAAGTCTCAGGTGAGTCCAAAACGCAAAGATATGCTGTCAATGTAATTAAATATGAGAAATATTATTTATGTCCATTTTTTTTATCGAGACATTTTCGATTTTTTTAAATAAGCGTATTGAATTCGAAGCTAATAATAAGCTTAAGCTTAATTTTAATATGGTCAGTGAAACTGAACTTATTTAGCTTACGATCAATTCTGAATCACCTTTTAATAGCTTCGAATACAGTAAACGATTGAGGTCTTGATTTTTAACGCAGTTTAGTGCTGTTCATACAGCTGTAAATTGTAGATAATATTATGCCAAGCTTGTGATCTACAGATGATGTATTACATCATGTATGTAAAATAAGATAAACAAAGTAGTTCATTGCACATTTCCCAAATTATGTTTTCGGACAAAAAAACGATTATTTGAGATTTTTTGGATTGGTGGCAATATGATTTTCTAATTAAATTTTCATGACTCTATTTATAAAAAAGTCATCTACAGTAGTGTCTACTAGTGTCTATATGCGTGCCACTTAATTGATAAGCTTACTCACATTTCTAAAGTGAAGCATTGCCAAGTTTCATTCTTCTTTTTTCTTTCTTCTTTTGATTTCTGGAATTAGATCTCGATTAACAGGGTTGCATCTTCTGTTATGCTCTTCTATCATACATTTCAGCTTTTCTTCTTTGTTCCTAATGCATGAATATGTTCTGGAAAGTTCATGAAATTCGTGATGAATGGATTCTGCACCTTGTTCCCCAAGCAGTCCAAGACCTGTGTTGAATCTTCTTACCCATTCAAGGGCATGATCTTCCAAAAAATGCATTTTGGGTAGGACTGATGCATGCGGAAAAAATGCTCTATACAGCTTCATGAACAATGACACATTTTGTTCTGTAAAAACATAAATTAAATTTATGAATGAATTTTTTACATCTTATTTTTATTCCAACATATAAGTTCAAGTTTAAGATATAATTACCTAACTCAGCTATTTCATTTTCTTCAAGCTTTCGCGAGCTATTTAGAGTTCTGTGTACTTTGCCAAAGGTTTGAAGAACTTGTCCGAACTTGTCAGAAATTAGTTCAGCTTCTATCACATCTTTTTTCAGCAATTGACTGCATACCAGGATAGGTATTTGTTTCAGTTGATCTATACTAGTAACCTAAAATTAAGAGTTTGAGTTAGTGTATTTTCTTAATACTGTCATTCTGAATTTAGTTTCAATTTTACTGGTTCAGATTTTAGCTGTTTTTTTTTCTAAACTAACAATAAACTACACAATTTGATAGGGCCACTAGATTTACACAGAGTAATTTTCATCCAGGCCATTTCTAGATCAAATTATAATTTTTTATGAGTTGATTTTTATTACTTTTTATTACTGTTAATTACCTTCAGACATTTATTTGTGTGATTTCCATTGAAACTACCTCCATGGTAGGCTTGTCTTTCAGCCCCTATTTTCTTGAGTACTCTTGCTAGTTCTTGCACACAGGGACCATCCTCATTGGGTAGTACTGGAACAGAGACCGAGGCCATACGTAGTGTCTGAAATGTGTTTCACAATATGATTTATGCAAATTCACCTCTAATTAAAAGAATATCAGTAGTATACTATGGATTGAAATAATAAGAGTTTTGTTTTACATTGAAGTTTTCAAAGTACAGTATGAGAGAATACCATGTTGGCCTCATATTACAGATAATTTTATCTACTCACTAAGTCATTAGCTTGACTGCGTAGGCTATCTGCCCTGTCTAACAGAAATTCCACCTGTTCTTCATTGTTGAATCGCATTGCATTATAGGATGCCATTGATTCCAACTCTTGTGCTTCTTCCAAAAGGTTGGACTCTTGGTTTTTTAAATTTTGATGGACTTTGATTCCTTCAATATAGTTTTGGAATTCATGATTTCCAATCTGTATTGTTTTGCATTAAACTGGATGAGTGTTTTACCATGAAATTAATTTTGATGAATGATTGTTGAATCTCACCTCTCCATCTCTAATTTCATTTGCAATGTGGATGTCTAAAGTATGAAGTTCTTGCACAAGTAGGTCATAGAGTCTATTAAAAATTCCAATGCTGATATGAAGTCCAGGCAAGCAAACCTTAAAAAGACATTCATCAAATCCCATTGATTAAAATTAATTGTTTTTCGAGTGCTCATATGGATTGGTTGTTCTTTATCTCTGCTGGTGCAGTATTTAAACCTTAGCATTAGTTTTTCTCCTCATCTATTTAGGTTAAATACCTATTTTCATTACAAACAACAGTGTTCAAAACTTCATATAATTTTATATTTGAATTTTTGCTATTAGTTGCTATGGAAACTGTTTTAAAATTAGTCTGCCTACCTGTTCGATTGGGATATCAAATAGAGGTGGTCGGATTGCATTGTTAAACATTTTAGCCTTCTTGATATTTGACCCTGCCTCTATGAACCTTTTGTTGTCCTCTTTCAGAGTTTCTATAGTTCTGCTTGGTTTCTTTCCTCTCTCATCAAGTGACTCTTGCATTTCAGTTTGAGTTATCAAACACCACAAACAACAGTATTTGCCTACAATATTATAATGCATGTGTTTTACATTGTTAACAATAATCAAATGCTAATTTATACTTTTATATATAGATTGCCTATTCATGTAACTACTGGAAATTCTTCATTGGTTTCCTTTTTTGGCACTTGCATTATGGTAAGTAATGTACAACTGGTAATAATTGATTTTCCCTAATTTTATACTCACCACTGGCACCAGATATTCCAAAGACTGTGCATAGGAAAGCGTAATCTCCATAAAAAAACAATTTAAAGGACAAGTCTCTGTAAAGCCAAAAAATTGATTTTCATTGTAAAATTATAAATTGGTCAAAGATACGCACAACATTTTCTTAATTTATTTACTAGCAGAAAAGAGAACTTATTAACGGGGGAGGAGGGGGGGGTTGGTACATGGACTGGGTCATGATAGGGGATCGGAGCCCCAATAACCCTCACCCTATCTAAGACGCAGTGATATCTTAGAACTCCATGCCCTATTCAAGACAGATTGAGACTCAAGCAGAAATTCTATACCTTTAGGTCAAAATTTATTACCCTATCTAAGACACACTAAAGTGAAAAATTATGATCCTTGCCAGGACAATAGTCCCTATTCAAGACAATTTAAAATTAAACATATAAATGTATATATAAAGTTAAATGTGTATCAAAGACAAGAAGCTCAATTACCATACCCATATAGCAAATACATAGGGCTTATTTACCTCCATGTCTCTTGCTGTAAACTGGTCACATCATCCTGGTACTGTTTCAAAGCAATTTCAAGATTGTGAATAGAGTCTGGAGCTTCAAACATTGAAAAAACCACTGTATTTTTGATGGAATTTGGGCTAGCAACATTAGCCAGTTCAAAGCCCATCTTAACACTTCCTCCTCCTTTGTCACCTCCTACTTTTACCCGGATTTCATCACTTGGCACTAGCCCATCATGCCAGGTCAGGCTGTTGTGTCTAGGTTGCAAAAAATGTTTTGAAGAGGTACATTAACTATATTTACAAAATGTGTTTTAACTTGTGGCTAGTACATTGACTTTTTGGTGTTAAAATTAGTTGCCATAGTCAATGTGTTTATTTTCCTTTTGACTACCTATCAATAATATTATAGTACAACAACTTACTTGCTGTGCTCTTCAAGATAACCAAGAACAAGGCCATGTAAATTTTGAATCATAGCACACTCAGTCATCCGTATCTCCGTCCCCCCACCTGATTTGGTAAAAAGAAATGGCATTCCCTCACAGTAAACATCCTTAATTTTTTGTTTTTTCGATAACACTCTTTGCTCCTTCTCACTAGCCATTTGGACACCCCAGCTGTCTAACCACCTAAAAGAGTTTCAAGAATAGTCAGGATTAATTGAAAAGTTTTAGCCAACATGTTATACCTAAGAAAAATTAGTTTCATACATGTAGGATATTCAAACCTTCTAATGTGCCGCATTTTATTCCAGGGAATCCCAAGCTCAGTTTTAATGGCCAACCCCTGTCCTGGTGGCACTGACAGCTTCACTCCAGACAACTTGATTAACTCTTCTCTATGAGATCTTTTCATTATTTGAATATCACGGATATGTTGAGCCTTCATGTCCTCGTCAGACCCACCACTGATGTTTTTTCGAACATTGTAAAGCACCAGTGCTCTCCGTTGTAAAGTTTTTTTGTTAGCAGTAGAACTGCCAACACGGGCTTGCTTGGCAACTGAGAGTTGAAGGGGCTGTTAACAGGATTGAGTTATATATTATTTGTGGTATGTTGATGGTGGATATATTTTCATATGAGCATTAATTTGGATTTTGTCATCCAAGTTAGACATCATTGCACAATATTGAACATGTAAATAGGATAGTTATTTTTCTAGGGTGTGAGATTAGTGAAACAAAACCAAAGGCGTATTGTCTAATTGCTATTGGATATTACTGGAGTAGAACATTGAGAACTGAAGCAAATACCTCTTAAGTGCCTTTCTTTGGTTCATGCATGAGTGAATCCTTAGTTATTAAGTAGCAGATAACTGATATTTTTAAGCACTACGTAGCTAGTTATTCTTTTACGCATATATGACCTGCCCTCTATTGAACTGGGCTTTCTAATTTGGCCTCGATTATTTTTAAAATCATATTCTGATGCCATATTTTTTCAGTCATTATTAATAAAATAAGTAGCAAAGAACTTTGTAATGGGAACAACATTATGCCCAAATGAGGAAGATGTAAGCTGGGGGTACTCCCATGTAAAAAGGGCGGGATGATCATTAAAAAAATAAATTTAAACCCTAAAAGATACTTTACAGTTAGGGCGTGGTCCTGGTTTAATTTTAGCCCTAAAAATACCACTTTGAAACAGGAGATAAATCATATACAACAAAAATCATGAGAAAACCCACAGGTTTTCCTTTTTGAGCCCTAAAATAGGGAATGACTTATGATCTCAACCTCAATCCTCTCAGCCCTTTGTTATGTGGGAGTAATTACCCCCGGAGGTTTAAGGTACTTACAGTGCCCCCTGTTTTTAAAATTATCTGTGATGAAGTAGAGTTGTTCATTTTTCTTTTCATCAAGTGAGTTGCCAGAATTTCCTCGGAAGATGATAGAGGAGCACTACAAGGGGTTTTCAATACTTCTGATACCGTGGTACTACATGGTTGAGCCAGGTACTTTGTACAGCTTTCCTCGTGTTTTTCAAGACAGTCAAGACGTACAGGGGTTTTACAAGAAGAACAAGACACCAGAAGGGAGCACAAAAGGTTTAAAACTAAACGGGGAACTTTAGAAAGGGTCTCAACACTGACAGGGTTTTTACAAAGGGGGCAACTTGAGGAGTTTCCAGTGTTATATATCCATTCGGCTATACATTCATAGCAGAAGTGATGTTCACAAGGGCATTCTAAAGGCCTGTCAAGAACTTCTTTACAGACGGAACAGACAAGTTCTTCTGGTGGTAAGACAAATCGCTCAAGAGCTGGCATTTTACTAGTAGTGGCAACGGGAATTATTTCCTTCGGTATAGCGTTTGTTATTTCTTCTAAAGAGTCGAAAGAGGTTTTAGTAATTTGTTTTTTCTTGGCCGGGCGTCCCCTTGATTTCATATTTTTTCTTTTTCTTCCTCCATTCTGAAATGTCTTAAATACTTTGCAGATATCACATGAGTTATCTTGATGAGGAAACCACTTAAATATAAATACATCTTTGGAGACTTTCAAGTTGTGATGTACTTCCCGTTTGAAACACTTAATGTAACATTTATTGCACATTTTAGTCGGATAAATGTCTGAAATATCATTTTCGACGTCCACACCGAACGTAACTAAAATTTTCTCTGCGAACTTATGGCATTCTCTGAAATATTGTTTTACTTTGCTTCCGCTATACTCCCCACAAATACGACAACAACGCTGCAGGTTTTCGTGATGGTACTTCTGCGAACCTGTGAATCCACATATTTACGATACCAAATATAAGATGAAAAAAAATGGACATTAAATAATTTGAAAAGAAACACAAAGTAAAAGAAGTATAGGTAAGAATTGTTGCTTACCTGGTCCTGTAAAAACTTCCATTAAGCTCCCATTAGACTTCAAAAATCACTTAATTTATTGTCTTTAAAAGGACGACTACGATCGTACTTCGTAGTTACAAAGATTTGAAAATGATATTTTTTCGTTAAAACAAAATTTCAAAATACAAAATCGAGAAAGAAGGCTTGCAGGTACCTCTGAAATATATTTGCTTTCAAAAATAGTTTGTGTTTAGTGAAAAAATAAAGGTTTTTTTCTCATGGCGAACAATTTTAAATTCGGCGCCATTTTGGTTGCTAGCGAAAGACGTGCATAGCAACATGGATTGGCCGAGTAGTGGCCTGAAACCTAATGTCCACAACGAAACAGCCGTGCATTACACCCTCAGTCTCCGACGCCATGTTGGATGCTCTCTTGCGCATGCTCACCGCACGTACTCGAGCCCATCCCTCGATACTCGAAACTCACGGGAAATCACGGGTTGTTCTCGAAGGAATTTGAAGCGATGGAGAAAAATGCCTTTAGGATTAAAATATATGAAATTTATATACGAAACTCCTTTCAAACCTGAAGAATAATCCCATTATTAATATACTTTTTGTGCATTTTTCTTTTTTTTAAATTTTTTATTGCTAAGGGCTCGTGGGAAGTGAAATAATGCAAGTAAGAATGAGAAAAATTCACATAGAAGGGAAATAGAAGGTACTCTAGCTCTTGAAGAGATTCCTATTTTATAGGTATCAAGATCAAACCTGTTTTTAATGGAAGTAATGGAACTAAGTGAAGAAATCCTGGAAACATGTCCATTGGGTCTCCTGTGTTCTCACCACAGGAGTCCCATGAACATTACTTGACCCAATCCGACAGTGGCCCAATAACAATGAAAATGATCAGAGCTTGATCATTCAAACATCACGCGATGCATTACAAGCTTGAGCATAATGTTTTTCTATTTCAGACCATGTCATTCCATTTATTATTATTTCTTTCTTTCAACCAGCAACTGACTTGCAAAGATTTCATGATTCGAAAGAGGATGAAACAAAGTTTTACCTTGTATAAAGGTGATGATTTGAAGGGTTCCCATCCCCTTCTCAAAAGAATAAATTGAAAAATACTGCAGCAGTTTTTTGTATATTCAATGAATAAGGAGAGTTGTTGTTAATCTAGGTCATTACTCCCATTATAAATTGTGCATTCAAGCTGTCAAAATGAACACCAAAAGCAAAGAGCCCCTTGATATCAGTAAGGAGGCAAAGTTCCAGCTCATAGAGTACAAACATTATAAGTGTGCAACATAATTACCACTGCATACTGCTAAATTATGCTAATCCTATTGTTTTCTATTGTTTAATTAGAACTATTTACTACTAAATAGCGCCAAGTGTCACACGCTTTTAGTGTTTGTAATCTAACGTGTGACAAAGGTTTGCTAGCCTGTGTAGCAGAGCTTTGGGGAGGGGGACTGGGGAGTAGGTAAGAGAAGTCAGTCAGTCAGTCACTCACTTCCCCAAAGCACTCCTACACAGGCTAAAGGTTTGTCATCCAACACATTTTCCCAAACAAATCTTTGATTTTATATTTATATCCAATCATTATTATTCTCCTATAGTAATGTTCCCTGGGGTGGTATATTGATAGGTATAGTTTTTTTCAGACGCTACACAAGAAAAGTACCAGATTACCAGTTCCTTTTATTTCATGATAAAAATAGCAAATAATCTCTAAAATTTAAGGACAATTTACTAGGACAATTTTGACAGTATCAGGCATCCCAGCCACTTTTTAGACAAATTTGATAGGAAATATAGGCTGTGCAAGTTCTAAATATAGGAAAATATGGGATTTTTTCCCAAAAATATATGCACTTTATAGGAGCTAAGATAGCTTTTCGGTGGCGTAACCAGGGATCGGGAGGGTGCACAGGCAATGATTTGCAGAACTAAAAGGCCATTAAAAAAACAGAACCAAAAAAAAGGGGGGGGCCATTTTATTTCCTTCGCCAAATATGCTAAACAGTGTAAAATATAAATGAATCACTCAGCAGTTGTCCTATTTATAGGAAATATAGGAGGTTTTCTTTAAATATAGGCTCTTTATAGGATCCTATACAAATTATAGGAAATATAGGATATATAGGAGGTCTGGGATGCCTGCAGTATCTTTACTGCACTATTTTTCAAGCAGTCAGGATTTTCCCTGTGGCATGACTTCCCTCTTGAATGCATCTTCCAGCACCATCAAGGCTTGTATTGCAGTTCTCTTGACATCAGCATTATCATCTCTCTCCATCAAATCTTTCAACCAGTTGTGTACCTCAAACAATTCTGCTCCACGCTCGCTGAATAGTAAATTTATTGGAACACTCGTAAAGACCATGACGAGAGCAAAGACGAGTACTTGTCGTACAACAGGCTCTTGGTGGTATCGCAGAGCCCAGGTAAACTCAATCATGGCTGAGCCCATAGTACAAACCATTGGAGTACCTCTAGCAGAATGGATGATAACACCAAGAGTGTAAATAAGTCTGCCGAGAACAAAACAGTCATCCCCTAGCAAGTCTAAAGTGCTTTGTTTGTGATCATAATTTGTCATCAAAGGGAATAAAAAGTGACCTGCAACTTGAGAAAATCTATTTGCAACTGGCTTTGGTTGTTCTTTTGAAGGCCCTTTGGTAAATCGTTTTGTTTTCTTTTCAATTCTCTCTTGAACAACTCTTTGCCATTCTGGAATACTTTCAACATTCATTTGATTGTTATATCCTGGAGGCAAGAACTTCTTCGAACCTGGTTTATCTTGTTTAAGTTCCACTGGTTGGGAGAGCTCTTGTGCACTAGCAGTAAGAACATCCAGGATGTCCAAACGCTGAATTATGCTATAGTTAGCAGCGTAAAATTCATCAGTCAGGAATTTAGCTACTGGAACTGGACATCGCACTGTAATTGCTGTCATTGCCTTGAATCTCATCTCCTGAAAATTATCCGTAGAGAAATGATCTTGAAGATGAAGAAGAATCTTCATCAGTTCAACACAAACTTCGTCCAGATCTCCAGGTAGAGCACAGACAATCTTTTCTAAACTTTTCAAAGCAGATTCAAACTTCTCCATGTTGTCACTGTTGTTATCAAGCAATGCTTCCATGCAATCTCTTAGGTGTCTAAGAGGTCGTTGGGTTTCAGTGTCTTCTTCATCAATGTTATAAGGCTTAAGATCATCATCCTCATCATCATCATTTTCTTTTCCAACTCTGCCTTTTATCACATCAGCAAGCTCAGACTCTTGAGATTTCTCCAGCGACACCTTGCTCTCAAACATCTTCGTCTTTCTAGACTTTAAACCATCTGTCTTTTGCATTACCTCAGCTTTTAACCCCTTGGATAAATCCTTAAGAAGTTTACTCTCATCATCTTCTTCATACTCAAAGGATAATCTTTCTGTATTAGGTTCCAATGCTGCAGTAGCACACTCAGCAACAATCATTCCAAGTCTTCGTACTTTGTGTTCAGGGCTTTCAAGATGGTTTTGAACCCCAATAAGAAGCTTCTTCAGTAGCTCATGTTTATGAGTTTGCCGCTCGTCGTTGCTGAGGTAACCAGTTATATGAAGTATACAACAACTGATATAGACATGTTGATTATAGGGAGTATGTGTGATAGCACTGTTACTACTCCAACTATCGAACAAAGCACACAGTGCTGCAATTAACAAATGTCTTCTCTTGCAGCCTGAGAGGTACCCTATAATATTAATTAAGACTTTGACATTAGAGTAATATCTCAACAACAAGAACTTTGTAGTGAACAGGAATTCAAGTCTTGAATTTGTCAAGATACTGTCACCAAGAAGTTTTCCAACAATGCCAGGGTTTTTGGCCTCCTTGAGGAGATTCTCTATGACAGGCTCAATAACATGATCTGGAATTTCTGCGATTAATTTTTGACAAATGTGGGACCACAGAGGGCTCGTCATGGTCCATTTTTCAAAGGATGGCAGAAGAACACCCACAATGCTCTTCCCATAGCCAGACATGCACAGTCTACCAACAACTTCACTCAGAAATAAGAACGAAACTTCCTTGACGTTACTGGCCAACCTTGAATGAAGATTTTCCATTGCCTCTAAGATCTGTTCAGCTACCTTTACAAAATATTTGTCTGGATAGAAGATCGAGTTCATTTTGGACCTGAGTTTGTTGGCAACTCTCTCTGGCAATGAAACAATAAGTGTCACTAATTGTTTTTCACTAAAATTCCTTTGCTTCAAAGTAAAATCTGTGTCAACCTGGTTCAAATTCATGGATTTCTGAACAAATATATCCACAAATCTTTTCTCTTCGACGAATTTCTCAAGCAGAGAAATGATAGTTTTAATGTTATTTGTCTTTGAAGACTGTGACATGGCGCCAACAAGAACTGGAAAGCATTCCGAAGCAGGACCTTGTAGGAAGAAAGAATCCAACTTATTCTTATGTTCTTCATCAAGATTTGGAAGAAAATTGATCACAGGCTCACGGAGTAAAATATCTGCGAATCCTACGTAATGCTTCCTGGAGAATTCTTCTTTCAAAAACTTCTTTTCGTCTTGAGCACTAAAAGAAGGCAAAGAACCTTGAGAGAAGACTTCGTGTATTACAGCCAGTGTTTCTTGGATATCTTCGACATTTGTCGCACTTGAAACTCTCTTTTGTTGATCATGAACAAAGCACTGCAGCTCAATGGATAAAGAAAAGTTGTCTTCCATTTTATAAGGACAGAAATTTTTAAATGAGAAATTTAGCTGAAACGTGCTTCGTCCGCCATTTTCTTTTTTATTTAAGTGAGAAGAATGGGTACCAGTTCCTAGGCTCCTCGGTTTCAGAACCAAAGGGCGTGGCTCTTTTCTTTCTATAATTTCAACAGACTCGTACCCAGTCGTCATTTGTTTCAGGCTTTTTTGCGCGCGGTGGCTTTTGGGAAGGAGAGAGAAAAAGTGACCTTTCTCTTCCGTCCTTCCCCTGATGCACCGGGAACTAACTAAATCCTTCCCATCAACCACAGCGTGAGATCAATAAGACAAGAGAAGCGACTGGGTACGAGTCTGTAATTTCAATGAAATCTGCTATAAATCTTGCATTCTGATTGGTTGAAAGCGCGTGCTTTATGAGAGCACTCAGCACGCACGCACCCTTTCTTTTATTCTTTTTTCATTCCTTTTCTCAAAATACCTTTAAGAAATGCTGTATCCATATTCATGCGTCTTCTCATGCCATAAGGGCGGATCCAGAGGGGGTGGGCAAAGGGGGCTGAGCCCTCCCCCCCCCCCCCCCCCCCCCCACTTCAGCAGAAAAAAAACAAAAACAAAACTGAAGAATTAGATGCTTTTTTTATTGTTTTCTGTTGTGTTGACGGACGAAACTCAATTAGCCCCCCCTAAAATTTTGGCTGGATCCGCCCTGATTTATAATGTCTAGGGAATGACGCATTTGTGACAACAAATTTAATTTTTCAGCTTTTATTGCGTTTATGCAGACTTATAGATACATGCTATACTTAAATTAATTACTATCAATCAACTATAAATATTCTTCCATTCTCAGTGCTCTGATATTGATACTCTAGTAATACTGAATTTTACTAATTTTTTATCATGCTATAAGAAGTGTTATAAGATACAAAAATTTTTACTTTAGTAGCTAATTTTAGTGTTGCTTTCATTCAGAATTCAGAATAAAATTACTAAAATTTGTACTTGGACTAAAGTATCTCAAAATAATTTTTAGTTAACTCACACAAATATAATTATGGTACTCTCATTTACTAGCTTCCTACCAGTCTTAGGAAACAATGCTTACTATCACACATCCTGGGGAATCCGAGGGTAAAATTCTGTCACTTGTTTCCAGAATTTTACTCATGGTTTCCTAAGGATGGCTATCACAGGCCAGAACAAGTTGTTCATTCTCTCATAATTGTTAAATAGAAATAGAAATCTCTCTTTTTTAGGAATCTTTGATATAATATTTTGAATAACAGATGATCGATTGATTATACATCTTGTTGCTGTATAAAGTAGCTTTACATTAGGGGAGGATCCAGGGATGGTGAAGGGGATGGCATTATCTTTTAGTAAGCCAACCTCCTTTTCCCTGCATTCCAGGTAAAACTGTTGTAATAGTCAGCCCCTTCTTAAATCCCTGGAACCACCATTGTATATAATGATTGTGGAAACATTTAAAACTCGACTGAAAAGACAGTCCTGGAATAAATAACAAAGGCTTAGTATCAAAATTTGTGAGTAATATTGAGATTAAATGACTCCGATCCTATAGTATGCAGAACTTTTCTTCTTACAAACTGTCCAGTTAGGTCTAGCATTGTCAAGATGTAGTTCGCTATTCCATAACACAGCTAGGCATCAAGGGCAGTTTTTGATACACACTCCTCATATTTGCCCCTATAAACAAGTCCTTGAGTCTATCCTTCCAACAATATGGTGCTGTCAAGTTGTGTTTTCCCTTGGTGCAGTTTGAGAAACAATGGAAAAATGGAAATCTTCAAAACTCTGTTGGTGGTGTAGATCCTAGTGTATCTTTAGTATTCACACTAGTTTTATCTATTTATCTCTTCTTATCTTTAGTACTGTACATTGCAAGCAATTTTCACAAAAGCATTGCAGTTTGTCATTATTTTTGTGAAACAGTTCATCTTGGGTGAAGAGAACTATTAGAATACTGGCGATACATCGTTAATGGAGTAACTCCAGGTGTGACTCTATTAGGTTGATTGATCTGATATCTTCTCTTGTGCTCCCTCCGATGGTACCACATGAACGGACACAGCATGAACATCATCTCTGTCTTGTAGTCTTCACAGCAATTTGCAAGAAGCAGCGCCAGCGATGCTCCAAAACAGTAGGTCAGGATCTCTGTCACACCATCAGCGGCTTCATGAATGCTGCCATACTGGCTGTTATCAAGCAATAGGAAGATACATCTTGGGATCCAGAAGATAATAAAGCTGAATAGCACCTTCATAACCACCCGTGCCCATGTTGCTTCTTGCGTCAGTGTTGGGGCCTCTGAATAATCCAGATTTTTGACTTTCCGTCCACTGATGTCAACAGATCTAAAATGATTCATCCTTGCTTTGGTGATTCGG
This sequence comes from Actinia equina, assembly GCA_011057435.1. NCBI lineage: Eukaryota > Metazoa > Cnidaria > Anthozoa > Actiniaria > Actiniidae > Actinia > Actinia equina. The sequence goes on from WHPX01000826.1 coordinate 639,306, forward strand.
CAGTGAATAACAAGCATCAGGATGACTGGCACCAGGACTTCAATAACTACAAAGCAATAGACATAGGGACGGCTGTAGATCTGATTAAGCTTGCAATCCCAAGTGGGCCTCGGTGATTCTGAGGAATGGAAATTGGCTGGTGGGAAAGAAACTATTACAGCTATCACCCAGAGAAATGCAATCAAAGTAAAGACACGGCAAGAGGACAGCATTTTCTGGTATCTTGCAGATCTTGGGATCGAAAAGTAGCGATCAACGCTCATTGCAGCCATAGAAAGCACTGTAATTGTGCAACAGAAGACAAACATCACGCTGTAAATCTGACAGAGTTCAGCACGTTCAATCCAGCCAGGTTTGTCCAAGAAGCTCATTACTCGTATGGGCATGACAATAATTGCCATCAAGAGATTCCCAAAAGCTAAGCTCATGATGTAACAATGATTCGTATAGCGAAGTTTGGTAGTCTTATTTCTTATGATAGACAGAACGATCAACAAGCTGCCAAAGACTGTAAACAAGATCACTATCACAAAAGCAATTGCTGTGATGGCATCACCTGAATTCGAAATAAAGCCATGGAATTTCGATGTACCATTAGAACGAAGATCTGATGAAGAAGGGCTTGAATCCATCGCCTTCAAAGGGCTCATCTTCCTTGAGGTCTTGAAGTTTTGATTTCTTGAAAATCAGTCAAAAATCAAACTTTACAGGTTGGGCTCAGGCTTCAAAATGTCGACTCTTTTGACAAAAAACGATGTTAAAATAGAAGTAAATTATTACCAAAGGCTTTCTTAATTCTTCCTTGGTTTGTTATAGATGTTGTTACGGTGTTTCAAGCCACAAGGATCGATATTTTTTGGATTATTTTGTACATGAAGATCAACTGTAATACGACGCGGAGTTAATCCCTCTAAGGCATTCAGTTACTATGGTGATCATCACCAAACAAAAGAGGTATTTCCGGCTTGTATTTTTGAGGACTTTTGTACTTTTTCCGTCATTTATTCCTCCTTTTGTCGCTTTTGAACCTGTAGAGGTGATAAAACTTTTTGATAAACGAATTTTTTTGGCCTAAAAAAATTAGCGACAAAAACTCTTGAAACCACAGGAACCCCAACGGATGATTTTATTTATTTATTTTATTTATATTTTATAAAAAATATTGTCAGTCAAAGCTGGTACCTCTAGCGCCTTCGTGATCGTTTATTTAACAAGTTTGTATTAGTTAGCAAGCCAACTCAGCTTATTAAAACTACGGGTTTTTTTTACTTTATGTTTTTAATCAAGTGGGTTTCCTGTGTCGCAAACCACCTGTCAATGTGTTGACGGTAAGTGTGGAAATAATTTGAAAATCCTATTTGGAAGTTAGAAGAAAGCATTAAAAATGTATGTTTACATACTTAACGATAAAAATGCAAATCTTTAAGTGAAGAGATTTTTTTAAATTTTATCGAGAAAACTATTTGTGTAGCACAAAAAATAAATGGCGTGGCAGAATATTAAGGCGTGGCAGGAAGCAAGTTGAAACTGTATCAAACCGAGCTTCGATTTTTCATTGGTTTGTTGATCAAAAGATCTTTGCTTCACCGTGTGACCCGTAAAGTATTGAATGCGCTTCAACGCACAAAGCAACCAGCGGAAAAACCATAAATAATACACGAGTACAAATAAGCTTAACTACTGATCCATCGCTGTCTAGTTAACTCATTCTGTAAGAATTTTGCTTTCATTCGTGGTGATTTTGACAGTGTTTTGCCATCTGTTTTCAATATTTCTAGTGACAAGATTGAAGGTTAGACTACACAATGTTTAAAAATTCAAATCATCTAGTTTGTAAGATCTTATTTGTCGTGGCATTCATTTTCATAAAGGATTCCATCGCCAGAAGCAAAGGTAATTAGCATAATTGTTGAAAACGTCATCCCATCAACTAAAATTTTAACTTCATTTTATGATATTTTCAATCAAGATTTTACTACAAGATGTATGCCCTTGTTTTACGAACTTGATAGCCATTGATAACCATAGTAGCTAGCTACCAAACCTGTTGCCCTCGTCACTGGAAATAGATTTCTTTCGAAATGGAGTACAGAAGTGGACAATCGCCTATCGTCTTTGGTTCTGGCAACTTTTTGAAATAGGTTATGCACAGCATTTGCGCAATGCCTGGTGACGGTTAATGAGTTCCCAGCAAAGCGGTGAACGTGGCGCGCAAAGCATGTAGACACGCGCGCATATTATATTTTAGTCAAAAGAAAACATAAAAATAAGCAAAAGTTGGGTTACATTAGTCTGGGAATATGGACCGGAGTCAAAACAGCTAAACGCGTTTTGATTCCCTGAAACATAATATACCGCTCAGCTGCTCTGGTACTGATCTAGCTATTTCTTTTTTCAGAGAGCGCACCGAGGGACGTTCGTTACGACGATCAACTCAAACGAGACAATACTGGAGTTATATCAGATAAAGAGGTCTGGAGTTCCTCTGGGTCCGGTTTTGGGACCACTCCAAGAGAAAATAAAGATACCGCGCAGGTAGCCAGCGCCACAGTTCCTATTCTTCCAGCTATGCCGAGATTCAAAACAATATCAGATGAACTCAAATGGAAATTCAACAAAGCCAGAGAAAGTTTGAAGAAAGCAAAGCAATATGTCGCTCTGGCTGAACTAACCGCTGCCAAGAAACATCGCGGTACAAAAAACGAAAAGGAAGTCAAGAAGATTATTACTAATACCGAAGTTGCTTTGGTTCACGCCGGGGATAAAATGGGCCTTGATTACGTGCATTATAAGAGAAGTATCGATGATGACGACGAATAGTTATTGATTGGTACTACTGATGCCGACTATATCTATCGATTGGAATCACGAAAAGAATACATAAACAATATACAAATAATAAGAATAAGAATCTGGACAAAAGGCACAGTCGATTCATGAGTCGCGGAAAAAATTTGCGAATAAAAAAGAAATCGGCAGGATTGGCAAGAGAAAATTGGTAGGATTTGGGGTGTTTGATACTACAAGTGCAAGGGCGGATCCAGCCCAAATTGTTTTGGGGGGGGGGGCTAATGGAGTTTAGGGGGGGACGGAAAACAATGAAAAAAGCATCTAATTCTTCAGTTTTGTTTTTTTTGTTTTTTTTCTGTTGAAGGGGAGCCCCCCCTGGATGCGCCCTTGAAGTGAATAATATGAGGACACTAACACACCGTATGCGTTTTAGCATGCAGGACAAATGTTGCCCAGATAGTACTCACTACTGGCTTAGAGTAATTTCACTTGAACCACAAAACATTTGCAAACGATTCCAAGTCAAATGTTCGAGAGAAAGCAAGAAAATTCAGTATCTATTTTTCTGTCAAATGAAAACGCCCTATTCGTTTCAATATTTGTTTAAATAATCTGATGGAATAAATCAGTACTTTATGATAAAACGTGCAAAACATCAAAGCATTGTTCTTGATGATTATATCTTTATTTTGTACTTCAATATATATTTTTTCACCCTGTAATGGGGTACTCCTATAATACCTGGAAAGCTGCGTCCGTCGCGCTTATAACTTTGCGATTTTTCCGCGAACTCCTGCGCTAGCTTTTCATGTTTTGGCGACTTTTTGGCGTCGGAGTTTTTGGCTTTCGTCAATTAAATCTTTACTCAGTTCCTTATAAATTCGATAGACTAAAGCCAATATCGATGAGAAAACGAACCGCAAAGGCTGGAGTTGTCCGAGTCGCAGAAGCATGAAAAGCGCGCAAAAGCTCAGCCATTGTAGCTTGTCATTTGGCTTAAATTACTGTTGGTCAACTCCTTTTTCTCAATGGAATATCCTACTAGACGGTTTGTTGATTTGATTTCGTGAATTAATGGATCTAACGCTCGAAACTCACAAAAAGTACAGACAATCTTTTCCTTTACATAGGTATTAACTATAGTTAAGAATATCTATAAAAACTGGATGGTTACAGCCATTTTCAATCACACGCGCCCGATTTTTTCTGTCGCGACGAAGAATGTTTTGGTGGATGTCAATCACAAGGCGTTTCCATATGTGTCATTAGAATGTCATGGAAACGCCTTGATTGACGTCCACAAAAAGCTTCTTCGTCGCGAAAGAAACGGCGCGTGTGATTGAGAATGGCTGTAACGTGCAAAATAAAGATTTTGTTCGCCGCGCAGTAAAAATTTAACTGATTAAACGGCCATATGGGTCGCGACAATATACAGACACGCATGGATAGGTCTTGCGCTACTTTAAACTTAAACTTTAAACGCAAACAACTAAAACTCTACAACTCTCAGTGGTTGTAGCATAGAGCAGAAACTCTCGCGCAAAAAATAAAATTTACAAGATACTTTTACAATTTTGTGAGTCTCGAGCGAATTTATGGTGTAATTACAGAAGGACGTATTAGTAACGCCTGCGCTTACACTTAACTAAAAGATTCTGATTTTTATTCCCTTTTCAAATCCAAATCCTTGTGCCTTAGTGCGAGCGCAACCTAACCTGGTCCTTACTGGTGAGATGTGCAAGCATAATGAATAGCAACAATGACTTAGCATCTTTATTCAGTACAGTAGGGTGCATACCAAATATCTGTAAAAACATTGGTAAGAAACTGCACAAATCAATAAGTCCAGTAGACCTCAGTAGACCATAGACCTACAAAACTTTGTACTAATTTGTACTATTAACTTTTTCAGAAATATAAAGTATGTACTCTAGCTTGGGATTGCAACGAGTAGAACACTTGTAATGCTTCTACGATCTCCACATCCTCCAGACGTCTCGGTTTTCGGCTTCCGTCACTTCAAAAATTAACTAAATTATAACAGTGGGAATTTTCTTCGAACGGAATCTAAAACACGAGAAAACGTGCTCCGTTGCTGCTTATGGAGTTGTTTTGGTCGTTGAAACATGAAAAGCGTTCTACAAAAGATATGTGTGTGCGCGCGCTCAACACTTTGTCAAAGATCAGAGTAAGCCACTGCATGTTTATAAAGGCCAATGGTTGAGCAAGAAATATTCAAGACTAAAGTTGGCCTCTCGATTGACAGGCGCTTTTAATCATCTTTAAAGTGAGTGACCCGCAAATTCTGGCCATGTTGCTCGTACTTATGCTTAAATCGCTAGTAAGGAATGCGCTTTCATCTACGGTGAATAATATTGTGAACATCTAACTACTACAATAAAGAAAAAAATAAAACTTTTTAACGTTATATACAACCATCAGTCTAACCATATATACCACTCACCATAACTTAAATATTACATCAGAAAACTATAATATAATATAACAACACTATACTTTGTCAGAAGCATGTTCTCAATGAAGTAGAGGCCATGATGAAAATCCCAGGCTTCCTAAAGACACGCGCCATCAATAGTAGGCCTGGGTGTTAATCTCATTTCCCGCTAAAATTTTGACACGCGCCATCAATAGCAGGCCTGGGTGTTAATCTCATTTCCCGCCAAAATTTAGACACGCGCCATCAATAGCAGGCCTGGGTGGTAATCTCATTTCCCGCCAAAATTTTGACACGCGCCATCAATAGCAGGCCTGGTTGGTAATCTCATTTCCCGCCAAAATTTTGAGAATAAACTTCTGACAACACACAGGTTGTTCTTAATAAAATATCTTCTCGTGACCGTAACAATTCATGCGTCGCGATGACGTCATCTTGTCATACAAAGTGACGTCATACAAATAAATTGTGTTGAACACAAATAAATACAAGTTAACTAACTCCTGTTTTCTAGAGAAGCCTTGTTCTCTGTTTTTATAACTATTATGATTCCAATATATATGTGATAAACGAAATATAGGTATCTTTGTGGTATCATTGCATGATATAATAATGAATTTCTTGTTGTAAATATACAAATATATTCCCAGATTGAGGGAGACTGTGAGCGAAAACCGCAGTCACGTGCCAAGTTCTATCATTCTGATTGGCTGAGTGGTTTTCTTGTGCTGTAATATTTAGTGTCAGCGGTTACCCCTCATAATCTCCTTACTAATATTCTATCATTCTCGACCCTAAGCCAGCAATCCTTCTGGTCTGCGGTACTTTATTGCCCCAGGTCCTTCTCTTCTTAGTGCAGACCAAAAAGATCGCAGGGTCTTGGGACGGAATAGTTCTATTTTTTAAAGAATACCGCATTCCTAGAGATTGCTAACTAATGGCAGGCTCCTACCATGGCTTCTCTACCCGAACCAAAGGGCCTTCATAACCACTGTAAGTCCTCAAATATTATAGAAAAAAAATTCGCAAACATTTCCACCAAATTGTCTTGGATAGAAACTTAATTATTATCTACATAATTTGAATAATTATTTGCCTCCTCCCCAAGCAAGGAAACCCATGAAATGTACAATGATTGGAATTAAAATACATCTTGTGTTGTTAGGAATTGAATACGATATATAAATTGTGAAGTAAGAAGTGAATGGTATTCAATGGCTCTATATTGTAGCTCTCAAATATTTTGCACATTAGAAAAATGATGGGATTCCTTTGGTAAAAAAAGGACGGGAAAGCCTAGTGAAGAACATTGAATGAGGGACTGATAAGGAGTTACTATGTATGTGTTCACAAGATGACGTCATTATTACCATTTCTAGGATCTGGAGCTTTTGGTCCAAAATGTTAGTCACTAGGCCCTTTTTCTTCTCATACCAAAGGGATCCCAACAGTTCCCTGCTGTTCAAAATAAGTTTGAACAGCATGGCAAGATATAAAAACTCATTCAAATAAAATACCACAGTTGAATCCCACGGCCAGCATGGGATTGGAGAAAAGGCATACACCAACAGGAGCCTGCAGTTCTGCTGGTCAGCAATTGTTCGGTGCTGACAAGGAGAAACGTAGACTTGGCAAATGCCAACTGCGCAAGACCGGAAATTAACGCAAGCGCTATCTTTGTTTAATTTTTGCCCGCGTCCCTTGTGGTCTCCGCAAAATTCGAGGAAATCCCGGAAACCAAAATATCTGCTGGCTCAGAAAGCATCAATGCGCATGCTCCAGGGAAAGAGTACTTGAGCAACTTTTTTCTCGTTTCTAAGACAGCTTAGTCAGAACAGAAAACTGTCAGAGATCGCAAATTTTGCTTTTTATGTACAAAAACGATGCTTGGAAAAAAAAGGAGAGGTTCAGAAAAGCGCTAAGGCAGAAAACATCAAATTTGACGAAAATGAATTGCAATAATAATATGCCAGAGAGAACAAACAACAGCAATTCAAATGCATATACAAATAAATATTATAAATATGCTGTAATATTCGTATTCAAAATAGTGACATCCATAAGAATTTTCAATTCAATCAGAAGAGGCCTGTTGTCCTCTCATGACGTCATTGCATCTTTGTTAAGAAGGCCGCGTTATGCTAAAGTGGTTTTTTTTTGTACGTAAAGGAACCTCAGAAAAAGACATAAGTGACTCTCAAATCAGCTCTGCTCAAGTGTTGTTAATTTTGTTTAGGTTTTACTCAGAGCAGATTCATTTGAGAGGCACTGTACCACAGGTATCCCTTTCCTACAAAATTTCTTTAAAGCTTTTTGCACTCAAACCTTGTTTTAACAGGAAATTTAATTTGGCTTCTTTTGGCTGTTTTAATGATAGACTGCTGAGATAGGTTGTCATGTTCATGCAGTATGCCGTCAGACGGGCCAGGTTGTAGCTTACAAGAAGCTGAACGAAACAAGAAATACAGGATCCTTACTTGTCTTCAAACATGGCCTCCAATACACCGTCGCTTGTCTCACGTCCTCGACCACTGTGTAGCTGTCTCCAGTGATGGTGAAGAGTGCGGTAAACAAACTCGTACTGGGAATCAGTTTCTACCATTCCACCCCTGGAAGACAATGAACGAATCGATAAGACTTGATTGAACAACCGAGTGGCTAACCGACCGAATGACTGGCTGACCGACAGAACGACCGACTGACCGACAGAACGACCAAGTGACTAATAGACCAATTTTCAAATTACCGCTGTGTTCCTTGATTTATGACTCATTTACTCAGGCTTAACTGTGTAACCGTGCTTATCAGTGTCTAAATAGCAACAGTAACGTAACAAATGCGCAACTTCAACAATACAAATACTTTCAAATTCCACGGACCTTCACTGGAACACATGAATATTCTACACAAAACCGAAGTCAACCCTGAGCAACAGAGAACTCGAACCTGAAGCATTGATCAACCCACCGTTGAACCAACTGGCTGAGGGACTGACCGACTGACGCATTGCCATTGGACAAAACAATATGCACTTACCTCTCTATTCTCATCAAACAAACAATTTTCAAAATATCTATACAATTTTCGTTCTGAAAAAATGAAGAAGAAAAAATCAGTAAAAAATCAAAGTAAATTAAATGAATTTTCAACTGTAAAAAAAAAATATTATAACGATAGTAAAAAGAATATATAATATAAAATACTGGGGAAATTTGCGATTTGTGTTTATTTGCTTTCATGGTAGAGTGCATACAATATATACGTGAAAAAGTTGACTAACAAAATTGTACAAATTAGTGCAAAGTTTTGTAGGTCTACTTAGGTCGACTGAGCTTACTAACTTGTGCAAATGTGTGCTATTTCTTGCAAAGTTTTTCGTGGATATACGTGTAAGGTATGTAGTCTAGCATGCATAAACAATTTTTTAGATAGCAACAGAGTGAATTGTTGGTCTTGCTTTGGTACAAAGATGTTATCCACAATATACATTGCACCTTTGTAATTAAACCTTGAAGTCAACTGCGCGCACGGAAAAAGCGTCTCGTCTAGCGGGCGCGTTATCTTTACTTAATCTGTCTTGGTAGAGGCATGCTTGTAGAGTCTGTACACTAACCTGGATTTGTTTCATTCCTATACTAGTGGCAGTAAAACATCCAGTTCGACCGATACCAGCACTAGAAAAATGATAAGAAAACAGATGTTATTCACTTTCTTGATATATAAAGCATGATGTAAAAGATTTTAAAAGTCAGACGCTATTGTCATTGACTGGCAGGGCTGTGGGTTAATTTTAAACTTTATTGACCCCTGGAAAAAACTCTTGCCTAATCGAAGAACCCTGAAATAACCTCTGGGTTGATCTAAGTCAGGGCATGGCTAACTCACAGATTGAACCCTGAAACAACCTCTGGGCTGATCTAAGTCAGGGCATGGCTAACTCACAGATTGAACCCTGAAACAACCTCTGGGCTGATCTAAGTCAGGGCATGGCTAACTCACAGATTAAACCCTGAAACAACCTCTGGGCTTATCTAAGTCAGGGCATGGCTAACTCACAGATTGAACCCTGAAACAACCTCTGGGCTGATCTAAGTCAGGGCATGGCTAACTCACAGATTGAACCCTGAAACAACCTCTGGGCTGATCTAAGTCAGGGCATGGCTAACTCACAGATTAAACCCTGAAACAACCTCTGGGCTTATCTAAGTCAGGGCATGGCTAACTCACAGATTGAACCCTGAAACAACCTCTGGGCTGATTTAAGTCAGGGCATGGCTAACACGATCACATAATATTTCTGCGCATGAGCTCTAACCTGCAATGAACAACCGCTGGTCCAGTTTTTCCTCCTTCTCTCTCCTGCGCCAGGTGAACTTCATTCACTAATTGTAATAATTTTCTAGGTGATTCTGGTACACCATGATCAGGCCACGCTGTGTACCAATAGTGATAGACTCGACGGGGAGCCTCTAACGACTATAGAACAACACATGATTGGTTAGATTCCGCTAGTCACATTAGAACAACACATATGATTGGTTAGATTCCGCTAGTCACATTAGAACAGCACACATGATTGGTTAGATTCCGCTAGTCACTATGTAACGACACATATGATTGGTTAGCCACTAGTTAGTGTAACAACAGATATGATTGGTTAGATTCAGCTAACCAGGAAAAGTTCAAATACCTGAGAATGACTGATATATAAAGAAGTTATTTGATAACCATCTCGGCCCAGAGCAGAGTCAAACGTCACTACGACATCGCCATATTTTTCTTGCATTTTGAACGTAGGGTCTGGCCAATACCTTTCACATTTTGTCTGGGACGGGGAAAAAAGAATGTTGAGCACTGTTGGATACTTGGATAGGTTTACCCCTAAATTCTGTATGGATTCTGTATGTTTTTTCTAATGTGTGTCTAAGTTTAAAAGATAGTTAGAAAGACAGACAGACAGACAGACAGACAAGTTTACCTCGTTTCTTTCTTTGAGTTTAGTGATCATAACAATTATAGGGCAGTGATGATACCAAATCATTCTCCAGAAATCATTTATTGTACATGATAAAGGACCTAGAAAAAAGTAGTAAATATCAGCAGCAGCAGCAACAACAGCAGTAGCAACAACAGCAGCAGCAACAACAGCAACAGCAACAGCAGCAACAATAGAAGCATGAGCAACGGCAGCAGCAACAACGACACCACCACCACCAACAACAACAACAGCACAACAGCAGCAGCAACAACAACAACACACAAGCAAACCACGATAGAAGTAGCCACAACAGCAGATGAGAAGCAGCAACAACAGTAGCAGCAGCTAAAGCAATAGCAACAGCAGCTACAGCAATAGGAACAACAGCAGCAGCAACAACAACCATAACATATGATAACAACAACATTATTAACGGTACCTTGGGTAGCTATAAAAGCATTAGGTTCACCATTATAACCCTAAATAAAATAGATGAAAATAATGATATCATTAATACTAGAGGACATAAGTGTAGTTCCACAATGTATGTAGTCAACACAAAAACAGGTCACAGGCTTTTATTTTTCATTTGTTTTGTTTAAGGAATCTAGGAGTTTGTGTATGTTGAATAAGCCATTAGCATGCAGCAAACAGTCACTGCTAATATATCACTTTGACAACAAATCGATTCAGCTCAAGGTCCCTTGGGGAAGGCTCTGTTGAATGGCAAACAAACTTTAAATTGCTTCGTATCTTGAAATTTAAGGCAAAAAATATTTTGGAAAAGGTGTTGGATATGACATTAGTAATCCAGCAAAAGTTATTTGAATAAAGGAAGTTTTCCCTTTCTTTCTTTCTTTCTTTTTTTTTTTTTTTTTTTGCCATCCAGTAACAGTCGTGTGATTATCTCCTGCAAATGGACTGTGAAAAACACAAGTCATAAAAAATTTCATGATTTCAAGTATTCTGGGATCATAATTTCGTTGTATCCTTACCTTAATTACGTTAGCATTGATATACGTAGAAAGTGGATTGCCGGGAATTTCTGGAAGAATTACTCTTGTTCTGGAATCTAGAAGTGAAGAAACAGAAAATGACACAGGTTTAGCATCAAATTGCGGAATGTATTTGCCTTTCAACTTTGGGGTCTCTACCTAAAACAGTAGATCAGCCCAGAGGTTGCTTCTGAGTTCGTCTGTGAGTTAGCTGTGCCCTGACTTAGATCAGCCCGGAGGTTGCTTCTGAGTTCGTCTGTGAGTTAGCTGTGCCCTGACTTAGATCAGCCCAGAGGTTGCTTCTGAGTTCGTCTGTGAGTTAGCTGTGCCCTGACTTAGATCAGCCCAGAGGTTGCTTCTGAGTTCGTCTGTGAGTTAGCTGTGCCCTGACTTAGATCAGCCAAGAGGTTGCTTCAGAGTTCGTCTGTGAGTTAGCTGTGCCCTGACTTAGATCAGCCCAGAGGTTGCTTCAGAGTTCGTCTGTGAGTAAGCTGTGCCCTGACTTAGATCAGCCCAGAGGTTGCTTCTGAGTTCGTCTGTGAGTTAGCTGTGCCCTGACTTAGATCAGCCCAGAGGTTGCTTCAGAGTTCGTCTGTGAGTTAGCTGTGCCCTGACTTAGATAAGCCCAGAGGTTGTTTCAGGGTTCAATCTGTGAATTAGCCATGCCTTGACTTAGATCAGCCCAGAGGTTGTTTCAGGGTTTGATCTGTGAGTTAGCCATGCCCTGACTTAGATAAGCCCAGACTTACTTACTTGGTAAAATAAACGGATATCTGTTACGGTAACTAGAACCTGGTATTCTGTCTTCAGGTGCAGGATGGTTCATGGGGATTTCCTGGAAAAATAAACGTAATAAATTAATGATGAGACAGCTATTTCTTATTATTATCATCAAAACCATAATCATCACCATCAGTCTTCCACAACATCATCTTCACCATCCTGTCTTCATCATCGTCACAACCATAATCATCTTCAGCATCATCATCATAACTTTTTCATCATCATCACTACCACCATGATAATCATCGTTACCATTGCACCAACAACATAATCACCATCATGATCACTATCATCTGATTTCAAAACTACCATCTTTAGCAACATGACCATCAATATCATGACCATCACCGTCATTATTGATATCATCACACCACCATCATAATCATCATCATCATCATCACACCATCACCACCATCAAAATCATAATTATCATCACCATCACCATCATAATCATCATCACCATCACCATCATCATGTTTATCATCACACCACCATCATAATCATAATCATCATCACCATCATCATCATCTTTGTCATCACACCACTTTCATCATCATCACATCAACTCCAGGTGTCACACTTTGCTTTTAACCACAACATGTTTTCCCTCAGTTCTTTTATCTCCTTTATCATCACACCACCATCATAATCATCACCATTATCACCATCATCACCATTATAATCATCATCACCACCAACATTATCACCATTACAATCATCATCACTATCACCATCATCATCACCAACATCAACTCCAGATGTCACACTTTGCTTTTAACTACACCATGTTTTCCCCCAGTTCTTTTATCTCCATCTATCCCGTCCATAGGCTAGAGAAAGCTAGTCATCGTACCCAGAATTCTGCATACAGCTGCTTAGTGTTGTCAACAGCCTCTTCCAGCTTCTCGTAGCTCAAGGGTTTAGACTTTGATTGAAGCTTTTCTTCAACAGGACTGAAATTAGAAGAAAAATATTACTGCATGGTTCGATATTTTGGTCTTTATAACACACACAAAATTACTAGATTCTGATTGGACAAAAGGAGTATAATTAAATCCCAAATTGTACTCTGTAGAGTCCCAACTAAGTTGCTCAATTTTTTTGAGTGTATCATAGAGAAAAAATTGCACAATCTTCTCGTACAATTTGGAATTTATAGATACTCATGATGTTTTGAAAGTTATCGAATTGAACACTTTCAAAACATCATTCATGCCGATAAATTTTGGGATCGTGCGATTTCCTATACTAATAATTTAGAATATCATGCAAAGCTAATAATTATTAATTATCAATAATATTATATTGCATCTATGATTGTTGGATGATTTGGGAAGCAGAGATGACCTAGCCATGAGAGCCCTTGCCTCTCACCCATGCAACCCAGGTTTGGGCCCCGCCAGTATCAGTGTCGTGTGATGTGAGTAGAGTTGCTTGTTGGTTCTCTCCTGTGCTTTGAGGGTTTTTCTCTTGGTTCTCCTCCTTCTTAGAGAACAATTTCTAAATTCCAATTCAATAATACTAATCATGACAATCCATAGCTGCTTTATACCTTTCTTTAATGCTTAACGAAGTGGGTGATCCTGGCCTAAGGTCAGTTGAGGAGGAAGTCAAGTCCAGAACAAGAGAATGTGTCGATCCTCGCCTGGAATATCATCAAAAGCATTATAATCAGTATATTTCTTCAACATATTTACTGTAACACCTCTGCAAGATACCCAGCTACATTATAAATTATGTTATCATATTATATAAACAATCAATAAATAAAAGAAAAGTAGAAATTAGTGAGAAATGAGAAATGTCTGTAAATCAGATACAGAATTGTGCTCATTTCCATTAACTTTTTTAACTTTAACATGGATTTTCTTGTTCAACGTCACTTATACAAATTATACTCCCAGCAATACTGTATACAATATCTGCGTCGCATGTGTATGGCCCTTCATGTGATAGACAGTAGTTACCTGTCTAGTAGTGATTTCGAAGATCCAGTCCATTTCCTTGGCTTTAGTGGTTTACCAGATATTGTATACACCCGGCCTGCTTCTGGTTGGATCATATTTGCCGTCATTGTCTGTATTGGGTGGACTGGCGGGTAGAGCAGCTTCTCTGGGTCATTTTGCTTGGGTTTTTGTTCTTCTTCATCTGTGGCTGCCATACGTTTGCGGCATACAAGCTGTCAATCAAAAGCATGTGACCAAAATAATGAGTATTAAATCGAAACCTAAACCCCAAGAAGTTGGACAAAAAAGAGAGAGCTTTATATTATCATTTCCTTGGTATTCAGATAATAATCTTAGGGCGATTTTCAAGTTGAACTGACCGGTCCGAGCAGCCAGTTCTCAAATGGTATGCGTCAATTCTATAGAACTGGTTGACTAAGTTCTAAAAATCAATAAGAACTGACATGTACTGGGCTCTGTAGCATCCAGATGTTGTTAATGGCCTATGCCCCACAAGGGGTGTACAGTTTTAGGGGGATGTACCATTTGAGAACTGGCCCCTCAGACTGGTAAGTAGACTTAATGGAAAGAAATAAGATAAGAAATAAGATTGAAAATCATTGGAAATTTCTTATTGATTAATTCTAAAGCGATGTTATAATTATATATGAAAGAAAAGGATAAAATTGCAGATATTGGGGGTACGCTCCACCCCCAGTCTTAACAGAGCTAAAAATAAAGCTTGGTGGGTCGCTGGTTATTAGGGCTGGTCAAATTAATTTAAGCTTGGGCAACCTCGTTTTTGAAAACGTTACTGGTCAGAAGAATGACAAGCTAAGATTTCACTGCAGGAAAAGTTTTAATTCAGGTGAGTCATTGTTTGATGACTGGCAGCTATTTTTAGCTCTGTTTTGATCATTCTTAAAATACCATTCTTACCAAGCAAGCGATTGCTAGCACCATCAACAACATGCTGACACCAGCAACTACAGCGACAGGAAACCACATCTCTTGATAAACTTCTAAATTCATTTCTGGAGTGTTCTGTTGATGGAACAAAAGAAATATATTTATATATATCTAGCATCTTACTGTAATAATTGGGATTACAGTAGAATGGAAAGTTTGTTAACATTTGCACCAAGTATTTGGATCATCTGTAGCAACTGATGATGATGATGACAATAATTGTAATGATGAGGAATGAAGATACATGAAGATTATGATGTTGATAACTGTAATGATGATACATGATGGATGATGATGATGATGATAATGATGAATGAAGATGAAGGATTGTAATGAGGATGGTGCTGATGCAGATGACATCAATGAATGATATTTAAGATGATGGTGATGATGACATTGATGATGATGATGGCATTGATGGTGATGATGATGATGATGATAATACCTGATAACACTGATGATGATGATGATTTTAATGGGGTAATACCTATCCATTCTTACCTTAGTTCCATATGCAGTAACATTGAAATGACTCAAAAATGGCTTCATCTCTGGGGTGTCAAGAGACTTTGCCAGGGAAGGTGCTGGGATAAAGGAATGCTGTTGCAATGTCTTGGTACCTTTACAATAAACTTCGAGCTGGACTTTTGTTCTACTAATCTATATAAATAAAGAATGTAAAATACATCATAAAAGACTCTTTACTCATCACGTCATACTGTCTCATGGTTCCTCTCCTTAGTTACCGTTGCTATGTCCCACAAGCTCAATAAATGAACTAGAATTTCTCAGAATTCAAAATTCTGATTGCAAAAATTTAATTATTTAATTGTTCCTTTGTTTACTGTTGCCTCGTAATCCTTGTAGCACTCTTTAAAACAGATACTGTGTAGTTTTTTGTGGGACAAGATTTTGATTCCATTGGGAAAACTACTGCAACGGTGATTGGTTTGCTATTGTCTGACTCAGAATCTTGAATCACAGCCCCTGACATAATTCCCTGTATTTACCACACCCCTCCTCCCTAAGTTTCACTCCAGTGTCTACCAACCCCACCTCCCCCCCCCCAACCACATCAAACCATATGATCACATTATACTTACTGGAGTATTGTGAAGAATAGCACATTTAGTTCCTGGGTATTCATGCTTGTTGAGGTTGTGAGTGAGAAGGCTACTGAATGATCTTTCTTCTTTGGATGTGAAGGATTTGGGTGGGATCCTGACATTCTAAAAATTTAAAAATAATGAAGAAATTGGAATAAATATTTGATGTTCTGCTTGCACTGAATGGGTGAATGGATGGGAGGAAGGTGAGTGGATGGATGGATGAATGGATTGATGGATAGATGGGAGGGTGGATGCATGGATGAGTGGATGTATGGATGGATTAATGGATGGATGGAAGGATGGGAGGGTGGATGGATGGATGAATGGGTGAATGGAGGGGAGGATGGATGGATGGATGGATGGGAGGGAGGGTGGATGGATGGGAGGGTGGATGGATGGATGAATAGATGGATGGATGGATGGGAAGGTGGATGGATGGGAGGGTGGATGGATGGGAGGGTGGATGGATGGGAGGGTGGATGGATGGGATGGATGGATGGATGGATGGGATGGATGGATGGGTGAATGGATGGGAGGATGGATGGTAAGGTGGATGGATGGTAAGGTGGATGGATGGGATGGATGGATGGGTGAGGATGGGATGGGATGGGATAGAGGGATGGATGGATAAATGAAATAAATTAGTGAGTGAGCAAATGAATGGATAATTAATATTGCATGACTGATAAAAAATACAAGTGCTTAATATAGAATATTCCCCATTTTTCCACTCAAAACCATTATCAGTATAACTTAGTAGTATATCATGCTACAGACTTGTCTTTGCTAAAGAGACTTCAAGTGACTGAAAATCCAACATAACTGACAAATAAACGACACCTGTAACAACACTGATAACCAAAACTAAACAAAACTAAGAGCACAATGTCTGATAACCCAAGTACACACAGACCAAGATAAACAAGAGCCGCAAGACACTAAATATCCACAATTAAGACTATTTTGTCAGCTTTTCTTAAACAAATAAGATAAAACATTAGTCACTTTTGAGATCCAATTCTGAATGGCATCAGAAAAATGACGAGACCAGTTGAGTATACAGGTTTTTTTTAAATGTCAAAATTTGAAGAAGAAAGAAGTCTTTTGAACATACATATGATGGGTGCAACAGATGTCCTGCGATCGATACATATTCAAAATCACAAAAGTATTCCTCTCCTAACAATAACTTGTTTATGATTTATCAGTTGTTCTAGACCTAGGTCAAGGTTGAATCATGTGAGAAAAAACCCAAATGATTAGACGTCGCAATGTTTACTTCCAGTCTATGTCTAATGTAAACATTACCCATCAATATTAGATTTTTAATATTCAAGGGTAGAATATTCTCCAATACTCTCACACTCTACTTTCTATTGAAAGGGAACAAACACGGCAGCAATATCGATCTTCCACATAATTTTTATTTTCTTAGTTTGAAGGGCCAAAGGTGAAAAACATCTCATTTCATAATTTCGCACGACAGTCAGATGTGAAAGGTAACATACTCCTACTAATTACCTATTTATATCCATGACTAGCCTAATTTGTCTGAACAGGAAAAACAATCAGGAATATGGCTTAAGACAAAGATAACAAACCAGACATTGGATAGTTCTCTCAAAAAAATGTTGCCATGGAAACAGACATTATCCATTTGGGCAGCCGGTTTTTCTCATCTCAAAATAGTATTGAATAAGATTCAGTGTTTTAGCTAGATATTTCTGTCCCTAGTTCAGCAAATCCCTACAAGGAAGAATACTCAATGATAAATGGGAGAATAAAGTTTGAATTAATGTCTTTGAGTAAGCAAAGTTTTAATAAGATGAAAAGCAGGAGGAAAGTAGAGGAAATATCTGAAACAAAGTCAGACAAAACGTCATAAAATAAAGTGATAAAACACAAGAAAATTAATTAAAAAGGTCAAGCCTGTTCTCTGTTAGATCTTATGTTCTCTACACATGTACCCAGAGAATGCAATGATGTTAAACCTTTTAGCTGTTAAACCAAAAGGTTAAGCCTGTTCTCTGTTAGACCTTATATTCTCTACACATGTACCCAGAGAATGCAATGATGTTAAACCTTTTAGCTGTTAAACCAAAAGGTCAAGCCTGTTCTCTGTTAGACCTTATGTTCTCTACACATGTACCCAGAGAATGCAACGATGTTAAACCTTTTAGCTGTTAAACCAAAAGGTCAAGCCTGCTCTCTATTAGACCTTATACGTTCTCTACACATGTACCCAGAGAATGCAATGATGTTAAACCTTTTAGCTGAGCTGTTAAACCAAAAGGTCAAGCCGGTTCTCTGTTAGACCTTATGTTCTCTACACATGTACCCAGAGAATGCAATGATGTTAAACCTTTTAGCTGTTAAACCAAAAGGTCAAGCCTGTTCTCTGTTAGACCTTATGTTCTCTACACATGTACCCAGAGAATGCAATGATGTTAAACCTTTTCCCTTCTTTTTGTGCTTCATCATATCTAGGTCTTATGTTAATGCAGGTTTCTTTTTTTTTTGTAACTAATGATTGCCTCAATGTAGTACTCGTCTTTTAGACATTAAAAAAACACAACAAAAATGGATATATTTAATGTGTATTTTCGTGAACCACATAGGGGATGATTGGCAGTCCTCTAAGCCAGCAAAAAGCTTATTGCTATTTAGAGTATAATAATATGGAATTTATAAGTTATTTTTAAGAAAAAAGTGAATTTTTTTAATCTGCGAAACATATTTTAGCAGCAAAACATATTTTGCTGTGGAAAATTGGAAATTCATAAGTTGATTTTTGTGGAGGGATGAGATTCAACTGGAGAAGCTAAAAAATCTCCTTGAAGCACCAACAAGCAACTCTACTCATGCTATACCAGAATCGTGAGTGGCGGCATATCAGAAGCGCAGCTATCTCTCAATATCAATGAATATATGCCCTATATATAATTATAATATAAGATAATCTAATGATAATAACACAAGTGCAAAGGTCAAGAGTATATAATTTTAAAATGCTGCTTCAATATGAGATTAAAGAATTTGCCATAAACAGAACTAATAATTGTATTAAATTTTACATCTATTTAGACAGATATTGATATGTATATATATTTGTGTAATAGTTAGGTCATCTAGGAAGATCATGTGATAAAACGAAAAGAAAGTGTTCTAAAAAAAATAAAGTTATTTTGGATTTACTTTATATTTTTACTTTTCTCTTTTAAATTACCTTCAATAACAAAACTATCAATTTGACTAATTTATTCAATAAATACGATCTTCACACTCATAGGAATAAAAGAAAAAAATATGAAAAATAAATATGAAAAACAGGCAATGCTACTTAAATTATTGATTAATGAAATTTAAAAGAAAAATGAGAAGAAATGAAAGGGAATAAATGGGGAAAATGGAAATAAAAATAAAACAACTGAGAAGAAATTAAAGATCTTGTTTGACAAATCGTTCATAATTAGTTTACCAACTTCACTTTACACATCAGAAGAAAAATAACTTTTCTTAATTCGAAAACCCAAAAAAATTCTACCTAAACCACGAAGAATTCAACAACGCATAGCTAACAATGAAAAAATAACAAAAAAGATACAATTATACATTTGTTTTGTTTTTAACATTTAAATCATGATGGATATTGAGAGGGAAAGGATTGAAGAAATCCTTAGCAGTAGTTCTATGGGAAATCGAAAACTGAACAATACTAAAAGATAAACAAGAAGTAATCATTGGAGTTCTATAAAAAAACACTGTCAAATTTTGAGTGATTTATTCGCTGACATACAAAAAAATACTGCTTCTAACTGACCAAAATATGTCGAAAATTGAACACTTCCAACGTTGAAAAATCGTAAGTGGGATACGAATTAGTCTTACGCGACAAAATAATCTACTTAAATCTATGTATCCGTGAAAACTTTTCTTTCCGTGGCAGTGAGATCGCAGACAGATGACTTTGTAGGTTTAAAGATCACGCTAAAATAACCTTGTTCAAAAACAATAGAAAAAAGAATAGGATTCGAAAGACACCAGCTTCCATCATTTGCAGATTCTTTCTTTATTTTTTTCTCCCTCACGCTATCCTCACTAGGTATAGATTTTTAACAACGTATCAAATCTTCACAAAAACACTTGTCTTAAATTCAAAAGCCGATCAAATTGTTGGTGTTATCTGTGTTTTTTTTTGGCCGAAAAAAGATTGCGTCGTGATCAAACGGCTTGAATATTCGACGGGGCGCGAAACGAGAGCCGTAAACTCTACGCTCTTTGATCCCAAAATAAAAATCAGATGTTGAACATATAATCAAAATACGATCCCCCGGAAATCAAAAATATAAATACCAAATATTTAAGAAATCAGAACTTATATTTCTGATATATTTTCTATAAAGGACGAAAAATGAAGTTATTTTTAAGATTTTACGAGCGATCAAAGATTCGATTTTCAATGTTTGAATAAATTAAGCGACGATTTGATTCAAGTTTTTTTCATCAAAACATTGCACCAAAACGCCGGATATAACTACACAGAACAACGCCATAAAAAACGAATATTATTCTACTTACCAGAATTAAAAGGAATTTCTGGTCGACATCTTCTGGTCTTTTTTCCAAAGGTTTAGAAAAACTGTCTCGTCCTCTTGAAGAAGAACTGGATTTATAGCTTGGAAGATCGCGCTCTTTTGGATTCAAAATTCTCTTTACAGGACGATTTGAAGATTTTTTTCTGACATATAAATGTTGTTTTTGATGCTTGTAGTCTTGGGTTTGAGTGTGTAGTTGGTGAAAAGGATAAAATAAACGTCTTTTTACATCATCTTGGCCATACGAACCAGCGTAAGCCAGATTTCCTACTGCCGAATGAGAGACAAACAAACACAACCATGGTTAAGAAAAACGCTGTAAAAAATACTTAAAAAGAAAGCTATAATTCCAAAAATATTACTGAACGGTACCTTGATAATTACTCTCTTGGGTTGTAGCAATAATATAAGGGATTATTACCGATAAAAGGCATAAAAAATTGAACAAACCGGCAAACATCTTCCCTCCATCACAAACTTTTATCGCCACGACTCTCAACCAGAGTGAAAATATTGGAAACGCGCATGCGTTGAGTAGGCACAGGTGTCACGTGACTGTAGGGAATTTCTCAGTAAAAACCGGTAACTTTTTCTTTTCTTTTCTTTTCTTTTCTTTTCTTTTCTTTTCTTTTCTTTTCTTTTCTTTTCTTTTCTTTTCTTTTCTTTTCTTTTCTTTTCTTCTTTCTATTCATTCCGTCTTCCTTCCGTTCATTCTTTATACTTTTGATTCCCTCATTATTTGAGTCTTTTCTCTTTTCGTCTTTTGTTCTTTCTCAGTTTTTTCGCTCGTTTTTGTCATTCAAATAGGAATGAAATGACGAGAAGATATCTCAGTTCGAATGAAATTTTACAATTTAGCTGAAGATTTCGTTCAAGATTTCTTCCTTCCTTTCTCCCATAATCATTATCTTTTATGAAGGAAGTAATACTCAAGAGAATTAAAAAAAGGTATACGTAATGACACGAAGAAAATGGTGTGTGTTGGTAAAAAATAATAAAAAAACGCATACATTACGCAACCGTTCATGCCTGAAAAAAAAAAAATTATATAAACATAAAAAGAGTAATAAAAATAATAGAAAAGCGCACATCCCCGCCAGGAAATACAGAGAAACGGGCAGCCGGTTTGGGAGTCTGTGCGTGACATGAGCGAAAATACAACTTGAAGTCGACTCGAACACAGGAAGTATTTCAAGTAGATTGCTTAAGGCATGCGTATTTGTACGTCGTAAACAACGTCGGTGCTTGCCTTCAAAACGTTGACAACACAAGTCAAGCACCTCTATACCGAAAGAGGCCAACTCATAATCTTTTCATATCACAAGTACTCGTTCCTTTCTCTTAATATTTGAAAAGCAATTTCAACGATAATAGTTCTTCAGGTCTAATAGTCCCGGCCAAGCTGATCCTCTTTCTATAGAAAGAGTTTTTCGTTCGCGTTCCTGTTATTCCCTGAGGCAGGCAATAACGATATAATAAGGATGTATACATGAGTAATGATGTGTAGATTTTTTTTAGCTTATTTATGAATGAATAAAGTAGTTGGGTAGAAATTTTAATAGTCAAACGAAACCCACGAGATAAACAGACATATTTTACTCTATGGTGGATCATCAGTAAGTTGAGTAGAAATGTTGACTAGAGATTTTCATAGTCAAACATCAGTAACGTAAAAGAGCCCTAAGCAACGTCGCTGTTTTACGACTTCTACTCCCACGGGTACATTGAACAAGCTAGAAGATCATAAGACAGATAATGCTTAGGAAGTCAAAACTTGTCATGACATTTAAACCGAGTTGTCATTGAATTAAAAACGCCTTGCAATTCCAAGTGTGCAAATGTCGCAACCTTTTTATATGTTTTAACTATTAGTGTAGGATTTTGTGGGCGTTCTCCGTGTTTTTTTCTCCCTTCGCAAAACCCAACCCTCTCAAATTTCAATTCGTTCTGTTAGTAGGGGAGTTAGCCCTGTGGCCATTAAGCATTTTTTTTCCTACGTGGTGATCGTTTTCTACCCATACCAGGAAGGACATGTAGCAAGTAAGACGAGTGGGTGCAAATAAGCTAAGAAACGAGTTGCTGCATGCATTTTGGAGACAGAGGTACTGCCGTCAGAAACGAATTGCCGGCTGCATGTCATAAACGACGGCACTGCTGCGCGAGAGTTTTAGCTCAGTTTAAATGTCGACGTTTTTAATTCTGAACTAAGCGAATTCTAATCGCGATTTTAACTATCCTATTTTCTTGGAGAAATTTGAAGCGATTCTTCTCAGCCTCGGAAAAATAATTATTGCTCGTTTGCAATTATTTCCAAGACAACGAAATAACAAAAGGCACGGCGGCCATGTTGGATAATATATAACGAAAGAGACTAATGACGAATCTTTTTTCATCCAACATGGCGGCTGTGTGAAAACTATCAATACGAACGACTCTCTTCGTGGCTCTTCATAGAAATTTTTTTTTTTTTTTAATCTGTTTATTTGGTAAAAATTGGTTAAATGCTCGGCATGAGCATGCGCAGCTTTTAATGTTAGATGATTTCTCAAATGAACTCGATTGAAAATTACGAGAGAAAAAAATCAGTAGGCATACGTTTCAGCTCACCCATCCAGGTACTAACTTCGCTCAACCGGACTTGATTTAGAGCCATAATATGAAAGCCCACGTTTTTTCCACTGGACCACGGTTCCATGTAAATCAGCATAACAATAGCCATGAAAACAATGCACCGAATAGACTAGACTTTTTAACATTATTTTTTCAACCGATTCCGTGCGTGGCAGAGATGCAAGGGATTAGCCAATATGGTCTGGGGGCCGGCTGTTCTCTCCCCTGATGCTTCGGCTAGAACATTTTCTTGCGTAATTCGTGCACCCAAGGGCAGAAGGATTTAATCGCCGTCAGGTCCGAAGTCCATACGACGCCTCAGCTCTGCGGATGTCTCGGGGGTATGGCAAATTGAATCGATTTTTATTTTATTTTGTAATTTCTGTTTATGGTTCGAACCCTATCGTACCCAGAAAAGCTTTTCTTTTCTTTTCTTTTCTTTTCTTTTCTTTTCTTTCCTTTTTTCTTTTTTCTTTTTTCTTTTTCTTTTTCTTTTTCTTTTTTTTTTTTTCTTTTTTTTTTTTTTAAAGCATGTATGATGATCAATTTGTCATTTTTTTAGAAACAGTGCCTACTCAATTCCTTTTATGCTTATATTTAGAAATAACAGTTAAGTAAGCAATCTCGATAGGAAAAATCAAGTGTAACTTTTTTTTGATTTTTGAAATGCCTCCTGGGAATAGTTTACTGACAAGAGCTTTTAGGAGACAATTTCGTTTTGATTCTCGGTATATTTGGGACTGCGACTACCGCATGCCTACCCAAAGGGGCCAGCATTACCCGGTCCACGTGACTGAAACAAATGTATTCGAAGACTAAAGAAATACCATTCTCGTACTGAATTGTTTTTGGTGAGAAGGGTCTGGGTAAAAAGAATAAAGAAATTTAAGCTATACTTTTGAGGATGACGACCATCGTTCACAAGTTCAATTGTTTTTCCAGTAACTCAGAACTATGCGATAACGAAAGCACACGTGCACTGCGGTCCGGGCCTATAACGAACTTGACTGTATGGTGAATAAATAGTACCTTTCACAGTTCCCTGCCTTTGCATCGGCTACCTTAAAGATGGCGCAGGATCACTGTGAAAAGGACTATTGTACATAAACTGTTATCGTTGTCTCGATCAACTTATGCGCAGAATGGGGAGCATGCGCACATAAGGTGTATTTCTAGCCTTTTGATTGGTCGTTTTTCATTTCAGTGGTTCGAACCCACGGCTGCTCGGATATGACCACATAAAATGGTCGTTAGGTGTCCTTATCGAGAGGTGTGCGTTCAACAAGAAACACAATCAAATCACTTGATCGCTCTCTATATATCAGCCGACAAATGGCCGGTGTAGTATGATGCAAAGAATGAGTAAATGAAAAATGTTAAAGCTTTTATGATCGACAACAAGTTTGACGCAAGCGATTCCTGTTAAGGTCTTTATGCGGGGCCGTTTTTCGTAATTCCTATTTCGTACTTTATATTTCCTATTACATCTTTCCTTTCTTTGTTTTAACTTTTGTAGCATTGAAAATTAAAAGTCCTTGTGTTCAGTGGACTCCTCTGCAATTATAAATCAGTCGGTATTCTTCCAATTACTGGTAATTTTTCCTGATCTATCCGGAAATAAATAACCGTTTCATTACGCATTATTTAAAAGCACAATAAACAGTTTCGTTGCCCATCCTTCTTCCAACCCACTACAAGACACTCTCTTGCCCACTAGTATTAAGTTAGCTAAGCGCGCAATGAATTTTGGTTCAAAAAGGTGCTTCTTCTAATTAGTTGTATTTTCATTGGACGAATGAATGATCCCGCGCGCGCTGATTGGATCGACGCGGATTCCTCATTTACACGACATTACTCACATTTTTAGTGGCCAGGATCGATCCTAGTGACATGTATGTTGGATTACTGACTCGCACCAGGACTGTAAATACAGAAACGATATGCGATGAACTCTGACTTACCTTTGAAGAAAGTGACGAATAGACAGAAGACATGCAACCATGTGTAGACTAATCCCATCAAACTCTACCGAATAATAAGAATGATATGATAACGATCAAACTCCCAAATACCAACCACAGGGTACCCGCTCTTGTCCTTGGACATTCTCGTACCGAGACTTACTGGATTCCAGAGGCTCTCTCGCTCCAGTGCTTCTCGGTCGTAAGTTTCAAATTACCGCTGTGTTTCTGGATTACAGACTCATTTGCTCAGGATTAGCCTCGATTTTGTGAAGAATATTCACGTGTTCCAGCCGGTCCATTCAAGTTTCCAAGCGCTCGTATTGTTGAAGTTGTGCATTCTTCACTTTACCGTTGTATTTGCGAGTAATTAGACACTGATTCGAGGCCTGAGTAAATGAGTATGTAATCAAGAAAAACAGCGGTAATTTGGAACTCGAAACTGGACTGTTTTCCGGCTTTTTGGTCAGGCGATGAAGACAAGGTAGAAGGCGTTGGAAGACTCTGGGTGAGAGATTGTTATTTCCACTGACGAGAGAAAGGCACTGGATAGAGAGCCTCTGGAACCCAGTGTAACCAAGACCCGGTCTTTGGTTAATGAGTAGGGTCTGTGTACGAAGATGTTTGGGTATTTCAAAACGCAAGTCCAGCTAGTCTCAGTCCCTTCTCCTGTCCTGTGGAACAGGTACTGTAAATACCAATGAATGTTAGTTATAAGCACGTGACTAATCACACTCGATTCAGATCATCCACAAAAATGACTGGATCGGCTAGAAGATTTTGGAATTCAAAATTCTGTGGCTGCTTCAATCTCGTACCCATAACCTGCGTTTCATTTTGGCGTAAGGGAACGCGGGCTCTGGGTACGAGATTGCTATTGCTCAAACGGAAATATTGATCTCATGCGCAGAAGCCACTTTACTTCTTCAAACTGAGATTTTTTTCTTTTAGCCTTTTTTGGAAATGATCTGAGAAGCAATCATTACTGGTGTAGTTTACATGAATATTTTCATTGGTTGCTGCTGCTGCTATTCTCGTGTGATGTTGCTAGCTGCTGTTGCTAGCTAGGTTTCTGCTGATGTTGTTGTTGTTATTGCTCTGTACTTAGTTATTTATAGAAATAGTCAACGCATCTAAATTACCATGGCAACGAAGGAATATATCCGCTTAAAGGTGCTAAAACGAGCTACAACGGTACACTGATCTTTAATCTTTGAAAGTAAATCCAATTCTTAAATTAAACGAAGAAAATGCGAGAAAACGTTTCCTTGTTTTTGACTTTTGCTAGAAAGTTTTACTTTTTTTACTACGAAAATAGACTAGTATTTAATAAAAAATAGAATATTGCTGAAGAGCTGTTTTCAAGAGCGTTAGATCTAGAGGTGTGTTGAGAGCATTCTATTATCTATAGCACTAGAATACGAATACATTTGCTGCATGTTGCTGAATTAAAAACCCATAAGAAAAACTGTGGTGCAATCTGGTATGGTTTTGAATTGGGAATATCGTTGATCTGTAAAAATAACGACTCGCAATTAGGCTAAAATTATCAAGTCAACTAATACGACCGAAGAACAACAAAACTGTAACAATTGAATGGGAAATTTTAGATTTTTAAATCCACGAGGCCTTATTAAATGTTAATCTAAAAAAATAATCATTATGAAATTAAAAAAAAAAAAATCATGATTGCGAGCGACTATACCTTTTTATATTAAGTCTCTTATATGAAATGAAGTTTGAGTCATATATGCAGACATCATCCTAACGTGATGCAACGTGTCTTTGAATTAAGTAGACGACTAGACCATTGTATTTTTATTGAACTAGACTGGATATCACCCTTGGAGACCACTTGTGTGCGTACTATATATAAAAGTCGTCCGTCCTCTAGTCTGGCTTAGATCATTTGAAAACAAGGGTTGACGAAGAGAAAAGAAGACGGAAAAATGCCAACTGTCAGTTCAATACTCACAGAAGTTTAAAATAAATATCAAGGAAGACCACCTACAGAAGGATTATAAAAATAGAATAATAAGAATATGATGATATTTACAAACATCTTTTTATACACTAATAAATGCAATTTAATGTAATTTAAAATTGGGGGTAAAATGCTAATAAAGATTGACACGAAACGAAACCTCAAGCACTCAGCTAGTTGATAATGTGGGTCTTGTGGCTACATGTAGGATATGTGGTTTAAAGTGAACATAGCGCACTATATGTTACCAAAAGTTTCAGTCATTTTCAGATAATTTCTCACAGAGATATTCTTAATTTGGTGATTTAACTTTTTACAAGGATCACGCGGTACGACATGCCGTAACATTGAAATGGCTTCCTCTATGAATGGTATTCATACGAGTGCCCGCAACATTGAAATGGCTTTCCAAGTCCTTTGCAGGACTTGGTCACGTCGTTTCAGTCATTTTGAGCTAATTCTCATAGAGATATTCTTTATTTGGTGATTTGACTTTTTACAAGGATCACGCGGTACGACATGCCGTAACATTGAAATGGCTTCCTCTATGAATGGTTTTCATATGAGTGCCCGCAACATTGAAATGGCTTTCCAAGCCCTTTGCAGGACTTGGTCACGTCGTTTCAGTCATTTTGAGCTAATTCTCAAAGAGATATTCACTATTTGATAATTTAACTTTTTACGAAAATCCTGGGTTGACGTCATCAATTCGTGATTTCTATATTGAATGTCGGCAACGTAAAGAGATATCATAGAAAAAATAATCCTTATTCGTTTGATAAGGGCTTCCAAACATGAAGAGATCTTGTAGGTTGATAGGCACTTTAAATGTTCCTGTAATTTCTCACTTTTGTTCGCGTTTTGACTTTGAAGTTATGACTTACTTTCACCTTTTATTTACTTTTCATTTTAGTTGTAAGTCAAAGACCATTAGACTAGGATATTCAATTAGTGGTCAACGTGTAGATGGCATATCAATACATCGGTCTGTCATGTAGTGCACCGTCTGCAATGCTATTAAATAAACGTATGACGACTAGGTTATAGCACGTACACGGTACGACATGCCGTAACATTGAAATGGCTTCCTCTAGAAGTGGTTATCGTATGAGTGGGAAACATGTCGTACTGCCTTATACAGCACGTACATGGTACGACATGCCGTAACATTGAAATGGCTTCCTCTAGAAGTGGTTATCGTATGAGTGGAAAACATGTCGTACTGCCTTATACAGCACGTACATGGTACGACACGACGGGCATTGAAATGGCTTCCTCTATGAATGGTTTTCATACGAGTGCCCGCAACATTGAAATGGCTTTCCAGGCCCTTTCTAGGACTTGGCCCCGTCGTAGCACGTAACCAATTCCAAGGCTTCGGTAAGATATACTGCTTATATGCGGCTACATAGCTACGTATTTCCCATATCGTTTCCCACTCATACTAAAACCCCTCCATGAATCTTTCTCACGCGTCAGTCATGTTGACTAGAAATATGCATTTCCACCGCCGGCATGGCTGGGCATTCAAACGCTTCAGGAAGAGGTCAATCAGTCGGGTTGTATGAGTTGTTCGGAAGTTCAAGAAAAACTGGATTGAGTTGTCATTACAGTGCATTTTGGGACTATTTTAGAGGACTATATAGGCGCCATCTTGGAAATATTTTTCCTGGAACAGTACCACAATGCACTGCAATGCCAACTCGACCTAGTTTTTTCCTCAACCTCGGAACGGCCAATACAAACAAAAGTTTTTATTCTTTTTGCTGAACCCCAGCTACGTCCAACGCCCCCTCCCCCCCCCAAAAAAAAGAAAAAGAAAAAGAAAAGAAAAAAAAAAAAACCCATTCCGAACGAATGATTGAAAGTTCATTAAGGCCACTTCTACTTCCTGTTCCGAGTAAATACCAACGGCGAAGATTGGATTTAGTTTGTGGGGGACGATGTTCAGTATTCTTATATCCGCCGTAAATAATCGATTCATTTGATAATGAACTCGCTAATGAACGATGAAGCCCCTTGCAGAGCCAGCCTGCCGAAACCAGCTGTTTGTTTCAGGCTTTAATTTATCAAATGCGAAATAATCTTTCGCCAAAATAAATTTTTGCGGTTTTGAAAATAAAAATCGTGAATATATGTCATTACTGTGGGTTTAAAAAATTTTTTTTTACGATTGCCGTTATTTCTATAAATCTATTATATAACAGCTTCTATAATCCAACCGTCGACCCCATCATAGCCACATGTGTTTGCGCCAAAAAGAATGTGTAGCTTCGCCTTATACGAATCGCTGTTTCTCGCCAATAAGTTATTAGAGACAACAAAACACGGGGATAAAAAAAAAAAAAAAAGTTAGAATTTGTGTAGCTAATGCCTTATTCTAGTAATTTTTAAATCATATATTAAATTTGTGTTGTTTTTTTTTTCATTTCATACTATTAAATTAGAAAAATAAGAGACTTATAAGATATTGTAAAAAAAACTGATCAAGCTTACCTTTGGAATAAGTTTTTTTTGTGAAAATCGCTCGCTATTTGTTCACTAACTTCGGAAATACTGGAATTGGATAGAAAACCAAGACTATTGTTACTTAATAGAATATCATTTCTTTCAATTAGATACCTTATCGGGAAATGACAGAGCATAAAAGACGCCGAAGTCAAACAGAAAGTAAATATTTCGACTGCCAAACAGTAAATCGAGAGATTTGTAGTGTCGACGCGTGGTTTAAAATAATCGCAAATTCTATTCAAAAAAGAAAAGAAAGAAATCTACTTGAAAACTTGATTTTAATCTCAAATATTTCCCCCAGCAACACCTTTCAATGTGAAATTGTGAAACTACGGAACTAAAAAATAAAACACATGAATTAATAAAAGGCCAGACATGTTGGCGACGAGAGCGCGCGTCTATCCGCGCCCCCAAAGCCAAAAACGTTTTGGCGGGAAAATACCATCACAATCTCAGCTAAAAAAAAGCGTGTTGAAATGAATTTTTGTTGACTTATTTATCATTATTATTATCATTTATTATTATTATTATTATTTTTTGAATTTTAATCATGGTATTCTCTACGAAAAAGTTTTGCGCTTAATTTGTTTTGAAAGTAAATTTTCTTTTCAATATTCATTTCTTCACCGGCAGACGATTTCGCATGATCTAAAAGTAAATATCTATTCAGCTAAATAATCAGAATATGTCAGGCGACATTTCAAAAACCAACACAAATCCTCTCCAGAGGAGAGAACAAAACAGACACCGTAAAAGAGATTCATTTGGTCGGTCGGGACCTTCAAAGGAGAGCTCGATACACGCTTTTTCCAGCTGTGGTGTCTGTCTTGTTCAAATAGTTATTTACGCAGATAAACTGAAATCTCAGGAATCCTTTATACAGAACTACTTCTTTTTCAACTCCTTCAAATAAACTTATCCCTGTATTTTCTTCTTAAAATAACTGATCTTTATACTGAATAGAAGCGGGGGGAAACAGCCTCGCTGTCATTGAGCTTTTAATGGCCGCAAAAGTACAAACTTTAGTCAAAACCTAAACTCTATTCAAAGTACGGTCTGCGTCTATCATCTCCTTGAAAGAAAACTTAACTTGCGCAAGCAAGGTCGCTTCCTTAAGTCTTCATCTACCACCCAACGCAATCAGCCTAGTTTTTCCGGATAATAAAGTTCAGATCCCTTTTAAGGAGGCATCCTTATCCCATCTTTCTTTTCTCTTCATTCCCGCAAAGTTGAGGGCGTGCGA
The DNA here is from genome assembly GCA_011057435.1 of Actinia equina. NCBI lineage: Eukaryota > Metazoa > Cnidaria > Anthozoa > Actiniaria > Actiniidae > Actinia > Actinia equina. The sequence continues at coordinate 670,235 of WHPX01000826.1, forward strand.
TTTTTGCTTACATAATCTATCTTTTATCCAATACTTAGCATTAATCTCGTCCTCCTAAGTATAGAAATCCTACCCGCGCATGAACCTGAAACATTATCTCGATTTTCCATTAACTTCACTTCTATTTTACGAGAGAATATTCTATTATTGAGTCAGCTGAATCAACAGGTCTGGCCTGTCATGAAGTTCGCTCCAATGGGATGAGATATGCTACAGTTACATTTAATAATTCAAACCACACGTTGGTTCATCGCGGGAGGTAAAAAGAGGACGTCAACGCTAATTTAAGAATGTATGACAATAGGCCGTTTTCTCAAGGTTGCGTGCGCATCCAAATTTAAGGAACTTGACGGGCCGCGATAGCAGAACACGAGTATTATCATGTATTGCTATGAACTTTTTTCGATAAGAATTCATAAAATCGATTATTCTTCTCTTTAAATATAAAACTGGTTTATCAATTGTACTGAATTTGCGTTTTTCAGTTTTGTGGCCCGTTAAGTTGGATGCGCACGCAACCTTGAGAAAAAGGTCTATTGAGTTTTGATTATATTCAAAAGAAATCAAGAATTTGGTCAGCTAAAAAATGAGTTAGGCCTAGGGCAAACGTCGAACTTTCCATGCACCGAACTCATTAAAAACAATGGATATCAGGTGATAATGAGGCGGCATTCTTTGATGTAATTAAGTTCGGTGCATGGAAAGTTCGCATTTGCCCTAGGCCTTAGATTGTTATATTACAAGAGAAATACTATAAGGGACCGTTCATTATCTATAACCGGGAAGATAAGGGTGGGGGGGGGGGGGGGGGGGGGGTGGGGGGTTGGTGAAACTGAAGGAGGATCAGGTATATATTGGTAGCTATCACTGGGGGGGAGAGGGTATGGATGCCACACAAAGATGAGAAGGTAGCAACCACTATGGAGGGGTGAACATAAAAAGGATGGTGCTGTTGGTGGATGAGTTCATTTTTCTCATGTTGCAATAAAAATCCTCCAACTCCCTTCCCCAGGCCAGGCGATAAATAACGAATGGTCCCCAAGCTGATTTATATTATTCATTTATTGATGTAAATATGTGTGGAAATAATAAAAAACGTCTAAAGTCCAGCAGTGTTCAAGTTGAAATATCAGTGAAAGAAAGTGTCACGTTTTAGCACAAATATGTTCAGAACTGAAACAAACCACCTTTAGAAAATAGCAAGTCACCAAGAAGGTGTAATTCTCTTATGTTGACCACCGAGTCAAAATCACACATTACCATTTCCAGGAAGACCTAAAGTATTTTCTTACCACAGGGTAAAACTCTCTAGAGTAAAACAAAGAATGGAGATTGATTTTGACTGTTACTTAGTTCTTACGAGTATATTAGATATGCCGAGTCTGCCGAGTACTCATTATTTGGTATCCAAAATAGTTTTTATACACTACAGGGTGCCGAAAAATGCTTTCTCTCACTGTATACCATGATATAGGCTCTTGAGTGTTCAAGCCATCCATACAGCTCTAGTACAGAATACCCAAATCATGTTCTGGAATCTTATAGCACAGGGTACCCATACCTATCCATACAGCTCTAGTACAGAACACCCAAATCATGTTCTGGAATCTTATAGCACAGGATAACCATATCTTGTATCAGACTCAAAATAGACTCTACCACAGGGTACCCAAACACCTCAACTTCTTTTCCACAGGGAGCCCAAATTACCATACAACTGAATACCTCAATGGTAGCAGGTATCATCTATCTGTGTAGTAATTGTTTTTTATATCTTATGCTCGGCACTAAACCTTTCTTCTTCATTCTTCTTACAGCTTCTCTCAGATGTTTGGGTTGCAGTGGCCCTTTATTTCCCCATTGTTCCTTTGTGTCACAAGCTAAAAATAGATCAAGGGTCAAAGGAAAAATTACAATAATGTTTGATTCCAAGTTAAATCTTGCAGGTTTAGAGATAATGAAATTACTAGTATGATCAACTTCAAGACTACCACACAAATTGGTGAATTCTGTATAATTAGTGTACTGGGTGACATAGAGGTTGTTTCAGGGTTTGATCTGTGAGTTAGCCATGCCCTGACTTAGATCAGCCCAGAGGTTGTTTCAGGGTTTGATCTGTGAGTTATCCATGTCCTGACTTAGATCAGCCCAGAGGTTGTTTCAGGGTTTGATCTGTGAGTTAGCCGTGCCTCACTTAGATCAGCCAAAGAGGTTGTTTCAGGATTTGATCTAGGAGTTAGCCATGCCCTGACTTTGAACATCCCAGAGGTCGTTAAGGGTTCAATCTGTGAGTTAGCTGTGCCCTGACTTAAATGAGCCCAGAGGTTGTTTCAGGGTTCAATCTGTGAGTTAGCTGTGCCCTGACTTAGATCAGCCCAGAGGTTGTTTCAGGGTTCAATCTGTGAGTTAGCCATGCCCTGACTTAGATCAGCCCAGAGGTTGTTTCAAGGTTCAATCTGTGAGTTATACCCATCAGCCCAAAAGGTAACTTTCTATATACTTTTACTTGCCTTCTTCAACAACTTCTCCAACAAATACTTTAGCAATTCCAGCCATAGCAATAACAACATTGGGAGGAATGGATGAACCTCCAGTAACACTCTGCATCAACTTGTCAGAAACAAAAATGCAAATTATTCATAAAAGCTACAGTTCATTCATCTGTCCATTTATTTACATATCTATTCATCAACTCTCTTACAAGAGGTCAACAATTTTGGCAAGACCTTGTGCATTGTATAGCTGTTATTTTGAACACTGCTATCTGCCATCACCCCTTCTATCTATTCCTTTTTCGTTCCTTTCTCTCTCCCACACACACTCTATCTCTCCCTCCCTTGCTTCATATGACAATCCATCTATCCATCCGTCTTACCTATCATATGTCCTCCATCCATATCTCCTTACCTTCTACCTCCCTCCCTCTATTCCTCCCTTCCTTATTCCATTTGCAATTCATCTATTCATCCTTCAATCCATCTCACCCATCCATCTTTCTTCTTTTTGTCTCTAGCTGTCTCTTCATCTTTTAGGTCTTCTTATATACTAAGCATTAGATTAATAATTCTCCCTAGATCTTTACATACCCTCTTAATAGCAGCTTTAGGAAAGGCAGCTCTCCTGTACATCTCATATCTGTTAAGTTGTTCCTCTGAGAAGGACGACACTAACAGTCTGAATATCAAAAACCAAAGTCAAGCATAAATTCTAACACTAGGTAAGGTTAGGACTTATATTAAACTTAAAACTCTTAAAGATCATCTCAATACATACTGCATTTTTTCTACTCCACCATCTTTTTCATTCCCTTGTCCATCCGTCTCTTGTTTCTGTGGTGGGTTTTCACTTGTGCTCGGGGTAGATAATTCAGTACCTTTGCTCTTGTTATCACTGCTCGTTCTTCTTTCTGTTGTAATTTGTGCAGAACTCGAAATATCAGCGGTTTTAGCTGCAATTTTCGCCGGCGGAGACTCCATTCCTTCTAGCTCCTTCTTAATCGAAGGAGTTTCACCCTCTTGGTCCGGCTCTCGTTTTCTCTTAAGTGAATTTTCTGCATCTTTTGAAGCAAAATCTTTTTCTTTACTTGACAAAGAGTCAGCCATATTAGTTTTCCGGGTAAGTAACGAAAGCTTTCGGTTACACTCGGTGAGCTCCGGGTTTCCGAACATCTTACGAGGATTCGCCGAGTTTACCAAAACACGTTTTGTTTGTAAAGATGGAAGGAAGAAATCCTTCGCCTCCAAGATTTTCTGCAGAAGAAAAAGAGTTGATCGAAAGTGATAATATTGGTGGTACTGTCTTCAGCAAGAAATGGGTCCTTAAAACACTAATGAAGCTGGTTGAGAAGATAAACGATGACAAACCCGAGCAAGAAGGCGAAGAAGCTAATGGTGGTGAAAGATCTGCTGAAGTTGACCAAGAAAACGCAAATATTGATGAAGAATTTGACAGCGAATTGTGCGAGTTATGGGATATGTCTATGAATAGGGTAAATAGATTTTCATCTTTCTTCTATAATTGTGCATTTTATTGATGAATAGCCTTTACGATCACTTGCCACTAAGTTTACGTTAATTCTGACCATGTGTAATGTGTAATGTATATGATGTGCATGAAGATCGATATTGATTACACGCTTGTCTGACATTCTTTCATGATTCAAACAAATGCTTACGCTTCTTTTTCTAAAATTAACATTAAATATTTTTATATTTTGACTGATTAGTACAGAAATGGTCAGAAGTATGCAAATGATTGATCAGTAAATCAATAACTAGTCGATATTTGATTAATGTTGACCTTTACATTTATTTTGAATTGATGCTGATGAAATAAGTGAGATTGTGTAAAGCTGCTTTGGTTATATTTACTGCCATCATTGATCATTGTTGTCATGTTAGTAACACCATCATTATAATCAATGTCATAATCAATAGAGGTTATTGGTGGGCTAAGCATCTGATACGGCTGTGTATTTTTACGAGTCATGGTGTATTTTTACGAGTCATGGTGTATTTTAGCGAGCCTTTAGTGATGGAAGAGCTAATATTAACGATTGTTAACAAAAAAATCTTGCAAAGTCAAGAGTATTAAGGGATTCTAGCATTCAGTAATGCTCTACCATGCACTGCACAGGGGTGTGAAGTGGTATAATCTTCACTACCCTTTCAGGGAGGAAGAATAAATACACTCTTCCTTGTTCCAGGATGTGGCTGCATTCTTGAAAGACGTAGATGCCATAGATGTTTTGCTGAATGCTATTTTAAAATCAAGAAGGAACAGACTAACAGTATGTTACATGTATACAGTACTTTTATATCACAAGTCCAAAATGTTATTTTACATCTCAATGCATGAAACCCATTAATGCTTATTTTTATTATGGCACAATTCAATAATGTTCCAATTTTAAATCCTCTATTTAGAAGAGATGGATAATTATTATTAAGAATGTTATTATAAATTTGCCTGAAATCTTATTATTTTCAATCTTTAAGGAAATTTGTATTGGTATTCTGGGAAATATGGCTTGCAATGATGATGTCTGTATAGAAATGATGAAAAACAATGACCTAGTGTAAGTACTGTATTACTGCAATGTTCATAAACATGCAAACTCTGTGTCTGCAAGCAGCACGCTGAAATTTGTTTTTTGCTGCCGCCAGTTAAAAATATGAAAGGTACCAGTACTGATTGTACTGATTAGGTTCGATTGATAGCAGTGAACCATATTTCAGCGTGCAGCATGCAGACACAGAGTTTGCATATTTACGAAAATTGCAGTAACGAAAATAAAAAAAAAAGCTTTTAACTCCCTTTGATCTTAACTTTGATAATTATTGTACCTTTTCAAAACAACCGTTTTTTTTTTCCGATTTGGTATATATCATATTATTTTACTGTATATGGGTAGTACGTTCATGTTCTAGAAACAATAGAGGGACAATAGAAGAGAATACATTGCATGCAATATAAAACAATACACTACTATACAATATATGCATCATATTCATCTAGAACATGAGCTTATTACCTACATATGGGCCTAATTGTTTAGCAGTCTTTTTACCATTATCTAATGGTGATAGATGACGTTCATGAGCTAATTTCTATAGGTTCCTTTATTTCTTTCTTTAGTAATATGATTATAGCATTCTTGGATGACCCAGACACTCCAATACTAGTGGAAACAACAAGGTTTGAAAACTAGAAAATATTATATGACAAAATAACTACTAGAACTTTTATTAAGTGGCCACCCATGGGGAAATAGTCAAGTAAATAAATGAATAAATCTTCCTTGTTCACATTCTTTTTACGATAGTGGCACTTACCGTAATAGCCAGTGGCTAACAAACCTGTGGCCCTTGTTTTATTTATCATTGGAATTAATTTAAGGCTTGATTACACAGAGGAATTTTCTCTGCAATTTGTCTCACAACAGTGTTGTGACACAAGTTGCAAGAGTGTCAACACAGTGCAAAGGATACGCAATTATTGCCAAAAGTAGAAAGGAATTCTACTTTTCACAACGATTGCTGGAACTTGTCTTGCAACATTTTTCAAATCGTGCTGTTGGTTGCATGCTGCAATGCTTTATGCATTGCAACACAAGTTGCAGAGAAAATTGCTCCATGTCTTCGTGCCTTTAGGAGTTGATTAATTTATCTTTTAGTTTATTATGTTATAAAGATATTGTAGTTGTGCTCAGTAAAAGTGCAGATTTGAAGGCCATCATTTCTATAGTAATAGATCTTTGTTGTCTCAAGGTTAATGCATGTGTGTGTAAGCAATGATCAAGCAAAACAACAGTGGATTGATGCAATACAGAAATTATCATCTTTCAAGAACTTCAACTTCATACTAGAGAACTCTCTAAATGGTATGCCTTTTTATGTTTTATCCAAAAAGATTTTCTTTTTGCATTATGGATTTGGACCACAAAATTGCAGCATCTATCCAGAATGATAAACATTCAGAATGGTTCATAATGTATCTTCCAGAAGTCAACTTCCTACGTGCTAACATAGTAGAGGGAGACAACTCCTCTTTACTAACTATTGTGCTAAGTAGTGGTGGAAATAGTTAGGAAAAATTGAACCTGGTTAATTGTGAAACTTGGTTTTCAGTTGATTTGTTGACAAACTGTTCTCATTTGGTGGATAAAGTCTTGGATTCTAGTGATGACATATTACAGGTCTGGGCTGATATTGATCTGGTAAAAGCTGTGTGTGAAGCATTGAAGCAAATCAAGTAAGTACTCTGGAAAACGATTTAACAATCAGATAAATATGACTGTGGGACTAGAGGTTGTTTTAGGGTTTGATCTGCGAGTAATATCTGTGGCATGATAGATCAACAGGTACTTCCCTATCCAGTGGTAGATCTAGGGATGTTTTTTTGGGGTTGCAACTCCCCTATGAGAGCCATCGTGATTTATTTTTATTATTATTTTTTCATGACAACACCAACAGCAGAGTTCTATTAAAACAGGGGTGCTGAACCAATTTGCTTGCTTTCTTTTCAATACGTCGTGTGTGGGACCTGAAACAACCATGCTCGCCTGCAGCAAATAAGCATTATCATAAGACCTACTTCCGTTTGGGAACCCTGTGCTACTTTCCTGCCAAACAAGTACCTTGGCGGGAAATTTCCCCGCCAAACAAGGACCTCCACCACCCCAATCAATGCTACAACCCCCCCTTTGAAAAAATCCTGGATCTGCCCCTGCCTATATCACCTATTTACATTTAAATAATATATTTTTTGTGTGTTTCAGGTTTGTTGATATTAAAGTCGTTGAAGCACTGCTTCACATTCTTCAGCTTGTTTCAACTCTTGAAGACGGAGTGCAAGCTTTAGGTATCATAAGAGTACATCAATAAATAACTGCACAAACTTTCATTTACAACCAGAAAACAGGTTTTAAAATAATGGCCAGACATCAGACAATGTCCAACCAGAACTTGTTCTGTTAAATCTTTGCCTTGCTGGTCATTTTGACCAGTAATGTTGAACCAGAAGTGAGGCTAAAACTAATTTGGCTGGTCATAATGACCAGCAACTGACTGGCAATGATCTTACAGGGTTCGTGCTACTCCTTAAACTCCTTGAAAACTCCTTGAATTTAATTCACGTTTTAAAGGGCATTTGAAAAGCTCTTGAATTTTACGATTTTAGCGAAACTCCTTGAAAACTCCTTGAATTTTTGCTTCGATCATTACTTGCATGGTTAGAAAATCTGAAAGTCGACTGTGTAAAACCTTGGCATAGTTAGCAGAACATACTCCTTGAAAATTCATTTTTGGGTCCTTGTGTACTCCTTGAATAGTCCTTGAATTTTAAGTGGTTACCTCAGCACGAACCCTGATCTTAATCCCTGTTAAAGTATCTTAGTATTTTTCATTTGATTGTTTTTCTAGTATCGTGTTCTGCTGTCGTACCACTACTCTGTCACTTTATTGGTGAATGTGGCCATGATGAAGGAGGCATTATTGTTGGGAGAGAAATGTCATTAATAGCTTCATTTTCAGTTCTCAATGTTATTTTGCTGGCGGAGCCATTGAATGTTCTGACAGCCATGGAGAAAGGTTAGCTTTTGTACACTTGTAACATGCTTTTCAATCACCATACTGCATCAGTAAGCACAGAGTTTTTTTTCATTGTTCGATCTTTGAGTTAGACATGCCCAGACTTATATCACCCCAGAGATATTTTCAGGATTCAATCTGTGAGTTAGCCATGCCCTGACTTTGATCAGTCCAGAGGTCATTTCAGGATACAATCTATGAGTTAGCCTTTCCTTGACTTACATCAGCCAGAGGTTCAGGGTTCAATGAAAACAATTTTTGGTTAAAAACTTTTTCCCCATCTCTGGTTATTATGAGGTTAGGTTTTACTTAGGTTAGTATGCTTGATTAATACTAATTTGTGTATATTTTTTGGTTAAATGTTCAACCTAGATCCTCACATCATGAAGATTTTAATGGGTCTTTTGGGCTACTCATGTAAGATTCATCGCAAGAGATCAAGAGTTTCATTTTCCGAAGACAAAAATTCCAGTCACCATCCCTCTGAAAATACTTCTTCTAGTGAAGAGAAGATGTCAAAGCCAAGTGATGGTGATAATGCTGGAGATCTTGAATCAAGTTCTTCATTAGACTCAAACAATCATGAACTGCCAAAAGCTGAAAAAAATCAAAAACAGAATTATCATGGTGAGAATGCTGCTGATAGAGCCAGACGATATCATTTTGTTTCTTGACTGAGGTGGCTAGCAACTTAAGTTTTTAATAAACAGTACAAAAAGCTATTAATGTAATAATTACTATCTAACACCATTCACTATTGATTCGTAGACCTTTTACTCTGAGGGTGTAATTGTTAATAACCTGTGGCAATAGTCTCCTTCACAGTTCCCTGCACCATCTTGAAAGGTAGCCATGCCTTTGCATCGAAGTGAGACGAACAGTGAGCTTGAAGTGATACAGACCTGTGAATATTTGTCCAAGGTGTTAAAAAAGGTCTCTATCATTGCAAGCTCACCGTTCGTCTCATTTCGATTCAAAGGCACAGCTACCTTTTGAGATGGCGCAGGGAACCATGAAGGGGACTATTGTCTCTATCAGTGCATAACAATGCAAACAGCAGTAAATGTTTTACATTGAATTTGGTTTCAGGTTCACGACATCAATCTCAGGATGAAGAGAGCAATGTACAACAAAATGTAGAAACCAACATACACCATCAGTATTTCACTGTAGCAATAGGATTCCTCAAAGACATTATTTCCCTAGCTTCTGAGGTATGCACGTGTTCCTGGAAATAGCATCTTGTTTTTAAGTTAAAGGGGTCTCGTGATGAAATGTATAAATATTTTCGATGTTTATACAATTGTTATGGGTAGTATAAGTAGTGTACAGCTGCCAAGGTGTTATCCTCTAACCAATGCAGGGCTTATGGCCCATGTTTGAGTCCTGTCCATTAGTATGTGAGTTGAGTTTGTTTGATGTGGTGTTCTTCTGTGCTATGAGGCGTTTTCTGCAGGTTCTCTGTTTATCCTCCCCCTGTAAAAACAACTGGGTTGAGAATCGTATGTATAGAATATTCAAGTGTAGTAAGGATTGTATATAGACCCCTTGCATGTGACATCAAAGCAACTCAATTTGGAGAAAACAAAAGAATTTCAATCTTCTGAGAATTACTATATGACTATTGTTATGTCCTCCAAATTGAGTGCAAGGGGACTATAGAGGAATCATGGCCCCACAAGCTTCTAGTTTTAGTCTACAAGTTGTATAAATAATAATCTTATGCTTATTGATTTTTCTGTTTACAGGCACCCCAGTGTGTTTCCAGTATGCTGGCTCCTCATCATAAAATGCTGCAGAAGATTGTTCATTACTCTAAGAGAATCAATACCTACCATGATGCAGTAAGGAATTAGTTTCCATAATAACAGAGTATTGATATGCCATGCTCTGTTGTTTTATTGTGCTGTGCTGTGCTGTGCTGTGCTGTGCTGTGCTGTGCTGTGCTGTGCTGTGCTGTGCTGTGCTGTGCTGTGCAATTCAGAGTTGTGGTTTGGCGTCAAGCTGTACTTCCAGTGCCATGCCATGCTCTCCTGTGCCGTGCTCTCCTGTGCCATACTCTCCTGTGCTATGGTGCTGTATGTTGTGTTGTCTCTGTGTTGTGAGACAACATGCTGTCCTGTGCCACATATTGCTGTCCTGTGCCATGCAATGCTGTCCAGTGCTATGTTGTGCCATCCCTATCTATCTTGCTGCATGCTGTGCTCGAATCTGTGTTGTGAGACATGCTGTCCTGTGTTGTACAGGCGCAGTGCTATGCTTATAGTGCCATTGTAATGTGCCATCCAATTTTATAACAATGTTGTCTGTAACCCAGTTGTCATGACATTAGTTTGCTTGCTATCTTCCTTTACTATTCTCGGATCCACCCAATAGCTTACCAGAATTTTTTGTTCTCAACATGGAAATTGTTTCATTTTCAGGTTGTGGATTTAGTACAAGCCACACTAAGCACGCAAGAACTATCATCCCTTCATGAAACCCTCACTCAAGTCCCTCAAACACAGGTATGATAAACGTGCAAGTGCAAAAACCAGCATTGCCTGAGACTAACTTGAATTTTCCTCATATTGTGTTGTTCACAGAAATAGGATTGAGTGAAGACACACCTCCTCAATATTTAGTACCAAAACAATTTTTTTGAGGGAAATGATTGACAGGTGCCAATTTACAGATAGACCAACCAAACCAGACAGACTGGTCAGACTGGTCAGACTAGCCATAGACAGATTAGCCATAAACAGACAGACCAACCAAACCAGACAGACCAACCAGACAGACCAAGCAAACCAGACAGACAACTAGCCATAGACTGACAGACAGACAGACCAAACCAGACAGACAACTAGCCATAGACTGACAGACATACCAATCAGACTAGCCATTAACAAACAGACCAAACGAACAAACCAGACAGACAACTAGCCATAGACTGACAGACAGACAGACAGACCACCCAAACCAGACAGACAACTAGCCATAGACTGACAGACATACCAATCAAACCAGACAAACTGGTCAGACTAGCCATTAACAAACAGACCAAGCAAACAAACCAGACAGACAACTAGCCATAGACTGACAGACAGACAGACCACCCAAACCAGACAAACTGGTCAGACTAGCCATAAACAAACAGACCAAACAAACAAACCAGACAGACAACTAGCCATAGACTGACAGACAGACAGACCAATCAAACTGGTCAGACTAGCCATAAACAAGTAGACCAAGCAAACAAACTAGACGGACCAACCAAACCAGAGAGACTGGCCAAACTTGAGAATTCTAGTTCTCAAGCGAAGCATGACTGCATGTACTTGCACATTTTTTAATCTTATATTATTTTCAATAAAAACCATCAAAACTCAAAATCTGTTACTTCTTGATTTATTATAAAATAACTCTATATGATGACATCGAGGTATACCAATACTTCTTATATACAATTTAAATCATTCTGTTTACTTTTCATCCCTTCTTCAAAAATTTATGCATTCATTTTTTCACTCCCATATTCCACATCATATTTCTCATCATACTTTTAATAGTTTGTGTGGAACCTTTTTAAATCACTGCAGATCACTGAAATACGTTTCAGAATAGAAACTCTTCTAGAATAAGAATAAGTAATGATAAAATGGTAAATTTTACACCGTGAAAAGATGAAGGAATGAGAATTTTCATTTTTTCATCTTTTCACGATGTAAAATTTACCCTTTTATCATTACTGTTTCATTAGAAACACTGACGCAGCTCACACTAGTTTTTAACTAGTTATCTCTTCTTAGAATAAAAATAGATTCTTTGCCTCAAAATTTGATGTTTTATAGCAGTTTTCAATATTACAGGAACTTGGTAGTTGTGAGGAGAATGCTGTAATTTGTTTTTTCAATGAACTGTCTGTACTGACAGAGCAGAAAAACGACAAGGCTGCTACTTTCACAATTTTTTCTTTATCTCTCATTCATGCTAACAAACCCCAAATTTTGGTATTTTGTTAATCAGCCCCAAAAGAGCCTGCTTATGAAATATAAAGCTTATTAACGCATAAACGTCAAAAGTATAACTCGTTTTTCTGCCCTGTCGTCTGTACCTTTTACATTGTTGACTTGTAACAGTGAAAACCCAAATTCCTACAAGGCAATTTGCAGCTGTCAAGTTCGCATAATATTGAAAATTGCTGTAACTTTTGCAAAAGAGTGCACATCGCTCTTTTGTATTTGGTATTTTGATACATGATAGGATATTCGATTCAAGGTATGACTTTGATATTGTAATATTATTTTGGAAAAATCTTTACAAAACTCTCACTTTATGATGATGATTCTGGTAATATTTGCAAATATTGCTTTTGTCATGATAATATGGGCTGTTGTCTTACTTCGAGAATATCTAAAAAAAAGTAAAATAAAACTTATAAGAAAATTCCCTAATTTAGACGTTTAGTAAATTCTATTGAGACCCTGAAACAACCTCAGGGATGATCTAAGTCTTGAATTATTTTTGGAGTGAAAAGAAATTCTGATGATTTCCTAAATTCTCATCAAAGAAACATGATAATGATTAAGATCATCTAGGGAGAAATTGCATGTTGATCTTGTATTCTTACCTGTCATTATCTTATGCCAAGGCAGAGTAACATATGTAAGATATGCACACAGACTTGATGATCCGACAGATTTTCTCCTTTAAAACAAATCAAGAGTCATGTCAGCATCTAAAAACATACATGTTTTATGAGGGTAGCAAACTCAAAAGTGGAGCCTGTGAATTGGAATTTAGACGTTGATTTTGCAGAGGGAGGAAAGCCAAAGAACCTAGAGAAGAAGGCGCCATTTTATGGGTAAAAATTGACAAGCCACATGCCCTTGAAATGCAACAAGAGACACAAACTAGCGACGAATGACAGACTAATGAATTACTGACAGTGAGATTATTTTAGGAGTAAAATTCCAACAGCAATAAAAGAACCTTTCAAAATTGCAACATAGGTAGGTCCTCAAAGAAAAACCCTCAAATTACAGGAGACAACAAACAACTCTACTCAAATATGACACAGAATGCAGTAAATGAACCCATGCTGCATTGGTGAGAGGTGTGTGTTTTCCATACTATGTTGCCAAGGGCGGACCCAGCCAAAATTTTGGGGGGGGGGGGGGGGGGGGGGGGGGGGGCTAATTGAGTTTTGTCCGTGAACACAACAGAAAACAATAAAAAAAGCATCTAAAACATCATATGGAAACCTTCACAATAAAAAATTCTTTTGTTTTTGTTTTTTTCTTGCTGAAGGTGGGGGGGGGGGGGGGGGGGGGGGGGGGCTTTAACCCCCTTTTTGCCCCCCTGGATCCACCTTTGGTTGACCATGTTTGTCTAAAGTTCTATGAATTCAATCTCACCTAAATTTCATCCATTGTGCCGAGGTAGGTGTCGGTGAAGGAGATGACCCTGAAAATAAATAATCACAAGTGAGGTAAGGGACCACTTTAAAAAGTGAAAAAGCAGGGCCGTTGCAACTAAAGCCAGTGGATTACAGATTGTAAGATTGTGTTGTTCCAGAAAATATCCATAACCCTACCATGGAGGAAATCAAAGATTCCCAGGTGGAGGGAGGACAGAGGAAAAACAAAATTACAATGTCTGTATGAAAGAAAATTGGAAACTTTAGAAGGGTGGGGGAGCTTTCTTCAAATTTCTCCAGGATGGGGTGTGGGAATTTTCTGAAACCATAAGTTAGTTACCTTTCTTTCCTTTGCTCGTTCCTTGGGATGAAGAACTGGAAGATTCAGCTATACTTTCATGACCACCTTCACATTCACACAGATAATCACCTGGAGCACTGGTTAAAGTATCCCTATCCCTCCCCCCACAGTCTGGACACAGTGAACTGAAACAAAATATAGAAGTATCAACTGTCCATTATTATCTCTGGATACTGTAGAATGATTTTGAATTGCAACAGACCTTTTGACCTTGAGCATATTGTTTTCCTATTTCAGACAAAATGTAAATCTTGTGAAATATTGATTCTTTGTTTGACTTGAATCAATATTGATGTGTCTTCTCATGTGCAACTGTTAAACAAAGAAATGATACTCTAGGGAATGACACATGGTCTTGAGAATAAGATTCTTTGTTTGAGTTGAATCAATATTCATGTGCCTTCTCATGTGCAACCGTTAAACAAAGAAATGATACTCTAGGGAATGACACATGGTCTTGAGAATAAGATTCTTTGCTTGAATTTGTCCATATTCATGTGTCTTCTCATGTGCAACCTTCAAACAAAGAAATGATACTCTAGGGAATGACACATGGTCTTGAGAATGAGATTCTTTGTTTGAGTTGTATTATTCATGTGTCTTCTCATGTGCAACTGTTAAACAAAGAAATGATACTCTAGGGAATGAAACATGGTCTTGAGAATGAGATTCTTTGTTTGAGTTGTATTATTCATGTGTCTTCTCATGTGCAACCGTTAAACAAAGAAATGATACTCTAGGGAATGACATATGGTCTGAAATGGGAAGATATTATGCCCAAGGTAAAGATTGAGGTCTATTTACTTTAAGGTAACCAGCTTCCTTACCTGTCCTGGAATGCACCATCTTTTGGTCGACATATTGCCATCTCAGCATGCCCTTTTCCCCCTGGTCCTTTCATCTTGATGAATTCTACCGTTGACTGCCCTTTCCACCATCCCATGGAAACCTTTTGAGCCATCTTAGTAGCTACACTTGCCTGAGTATGACAAAAAAAGTTGGTGGATGGTGGGGTAGAGTGGGGAGGGGGATGAACAAGAGCTTACCCTTCCCTCGTAGACTTTCTTCAGTGCCTCGAATCTGATTGAACCAAGGAATATCACTCCTTTGATGGAATCTGTCTGTTGATTGCCACATAGGAATTCACTTTAAAATATTACACTTTTACTAAACCATGAAACAATGTCTGCTAAAGAAAAGAAAAATGTCTGGTTACCTTATCATGGGCCACTAATTCAACACACACCATTTCATTATCTTTGATTGAAAAATCTTTAAAGACCTATCAATGAAAAGAATTTGATCATTTAAGAATTAATAAGACTAAGATGGTATCATTGTACTGACTTTTACAGGTTGTTCTTACCTCTTCAAAATTATCAATTATAAAAAACATATTTGGATAAGACATTTCTGTTCCTTCGCCCTTGCTATCCATCCTGTAAGGACAATTGATCCAAACAATTCCTGATGACGACGATTTGATAATAATAAACATAGTAACAACAACAACAACAGCAATGATAATGACAGCAGAAACAACTGCAATGACAGTAGCATTAGCAATGAAAGCAAAAAAAAACAGCAGCAATAACAATGGCAGCAGAAATAACTGCAATGACAGCATTAGCAACGAAAGCAAAAAAAAAACCAAAAAAGACAGCAGCAATAACAATGACAGCAGAAACAACTGCAATGACAGTAGCATTAGCAGCGAATAGCAAAAACAAAAACAAAAAAGACAGCAGCAATAACAATGGCAGCAGCAATAACTGCAATGACATTAGCATTAGCAACGAAAGCAAAAAAAAAACAACATAAGCAATAACAATAACAGCAGCAGCAATGACAGCAGCAACAACAGAAACTACACTGCTGCATGAGCAGCAATATCAACAAAGGTAACTATCAAATGATAAGTATATTAATTTTTTACTAACCTTCTTCTATTTGGAGATGCATAAACTTTCTGATGTTAAGAAAAGAAAGAAAGAAAACAATATTTTTCAGCATTTTTATAATTATGCAACCTGAGATCCTAAATAAATGGACCAAGACCTATGGCCTTGGAAGGTTGAAGAACAATTGTTTACCTGTGATATTCTTCGTAGTATTCTTAATTCTTTCTCTAGTGGTTTTGTACAGACTGCACATGTCAGGGTATATTCAAACTGAAACAAGGAAGTGATATCAATTTAGACAATAAAAAATCCCAGAATTTAGTGATGAAGATACTCGTAATGATGACTTTTGAGATATTCCGAAATTGAGATAAAAACTGGTTTGAGTTGGCATCGCATTTTTGATTTAGGGGACCAATTTATTTCCAAGATAGTGTCTCTTTCATCCCCTAAAACTGAACTGTCCCAAATGCACTGCAATGCCATCTCAACCCAGCTTTTCCCCTCAGCCTCAGAATGGCTAATAGAAAAATATGATAATGGTGACTGGTACTGTCTTATATACCTGATGTAACACAAGATTAAGACAAACTGTTTCTTCCCAGTTGATGTCAGGATCTCCTAAGCTAAATTCAAAAAAATCATAATTAACTGCTATTAATTAACTCATTGGCGATGACGAGGTAGGGGTTAGGTGCTCTCATGCCACCACAAGGGATGCGCCAGTCCTAGTGACAAAGGAGGTAACCATGGCAACCATCCATGGTCCACCACCTGGCATCAGTCAAAGTCCATTTTCTCTCTCTTCTCATTGGCCAAAAGGGTGTCATGCAACAGTCATGAAATGTTACTGTTTTCTGGCAACAGTCTTTATCGTCCAATAGTACATTTATTCAATGGGGAACAATAAAACACAGACTCCTCCACAGTCTGTCGTTTTCACCGCCATCTTGAAAATATTGAAACGAGAGAGACTGTGGACGAGTATTTTGGTTTCCAAAGCACGCTGGGTCCAAGTTTTCGGGACCCATAAGTCCTTTTGGTCATTGTACCGTTACAGTCTCTAAGCATGGAGATGGAACGGACAAGCGAGAGACTGTGGAAGGGTCTACAATAAATCAATAATTGCTTTCCAATTCAAATTATCCCACCCCTACCCCCCTCCTACCCCAACCAACGCCAAACTCTTTTCCCACTCATGCCATACTACAACATAATACCTGGGAAGGTTTTTCGCATCTTTTCTGAAGACTGCAATTCTGGCCTACAAAAAATAGAATTTTGAAAATTTTAGTAAACATTGCAAGATGGAGAAAAATATAATTGTGAATATGATGATACAACAGCAGCTCAAAATAAACGATCATCACATAATTAAAATAATACTGCCTCAAGTATCTTCCGCTGAAGATAATAAAACAGTCAATTTAGTACTAATTACATACTTTTAATTAAGCGTAAAAATATGTTTCGCAATTTTATTAAATCAAATTAAAAAATATTTCACCTAATATTTATAACATCGAATATAACCTTTAATTCTGAACAATTTTCATACAATTAATGTCTGAAATTCATCAAAAGTAATAAGATATTCAATAAAAAATGTCAATAAATTTGACACTCGCAAAATGAAACCTTACGTCAAGTTTAGGGTTGATCCCTTGTTTAACTTTACCTCAGCCGTTCTTGAGCTACTTTCACTTTTACTTCCAGTATTCCCCTTGACGTAGAACAACAGGTCGTCTCTACTTTCGTCGTTGTTGTTGATAAAATACTGTGAAAACAGCCTCGTCCAAAACGATTCGATTGCCAACACTACAAACCCTCCTGTTAAAAACACGACCAAAAATCTTAAAATATCTCGAGTTAAAATACGAAAAACCTTCAGATAATTGCAAGGACGATTGACATACCGTCGCTGACTTTGTCTATATTTTTTCGTCGTCTTTCTCGGCATATGTTCTCGAGAATTGTACTGAAATTCCGACCAACTTGAGCTTCTTGTTTCTTGTTGGCCGCCATCTTGAATGGACTGTCCATCACGTGACCTGCGGGGAGCGATCTGGACGAGAGGGACTGGGTATAGACACCGAGACGAGGCTAGACAACAAACAAGATGGCGGACGATACGTGGAAAATTTTCCTTTGATTTGATCTTTATTGTCACCCCTTTCGAAAACCAGTGCTTTGATTTCTAAGATACCTCTGGTACTATATAATTCAGATATCTAGTAGCTCTCTGGACAGGTTTATTTTAGTCTGCAGCTGTCTTTTGGTCTGGATTTTTGGACTCACTTTTGCTTATAATTCTGCTTGAGATGAGGTCATATTTGGATATGGTTTGAACAACCATGGAAAGAAAATCAAGATCTGAACTAATAAGGATTATCGAGGAAAAGAGTGAAAAGTTGAGCCGTTATGAGACAAAGTTGCGAGGTGATCTTTAGATATTTATTGTAACGTTTAAGAAATTGATGTTTGTGCTTTTGTGTCTGATATCTTGTTTAAGTTGAATTGCGTGTCCAAACTGTAAGGTCGTCGTAAAAGGTAAGGTGTTATTTTTCTTAAAGAAAGCTGCCAGTTTGGTTCAAAGTTGAATTTAATAAGTGGTGTTGCTGATAATAATGATATTGATGACGGTGATGATGACATTGAGGCATGATGATGATTACAGATGGAGGAGATGGTGATGGTAGTTGATGTGTCATTAAAGAGAATTAGAATAGTGATGGTGATTATGTTAATGATGAGAATTTTGATGATAGTTGATAAAATTATTGCTGACGTGATAATAGACCAATTTTGATGATAACAATATGATAACGATGATGATGGTATAAATGATTGTGATGATACTGAATGATGGTAATGATGAGAGTACATGATGATGATAGTTTTGGTGATTTTGATGGTATGATGATGATGATAATGGTGGTATGATAATGATGGTGATAATGATAGGTTGATCTATGATGATAGAGATGCTGACATATCTATGACAATGGTTATGGTAGTGATCCTGATGATGATCCTGATGAGAAAATAATTTATTGTAGATGTTGTCAGTGCATACAAAAATTTGGTGAAAGAAAAAGAAGCTCTGGATGCAAGCATCAAGGTTTTAACATCAACACAACAAGCTTCTCCAAAACCTACAAGAACAAACCGGAAAAGAACTGAGGGTACTTCAACAGATGGCCTCAACCAAGATCAGAAAAATAAAGAAAAAACACCAGCTTCTTCTCCGTTGACAGAGGAAAATCAAGAGACATTTAATGATGGCAAATTTGTATCTGTCAATGATCATCCTTTGAGGGAGAATTCAAACGAAGATACAAAAAACGAGAATGAAAAAGACAAAAAAAAGACAACAGAGCTGGAGGAAGAGAAAAATAGTGATGGAAATGATGTCGATGATGATGACAATGATGATGAAACAAAATTGTTAAGAGAAAAAATAACAACTTTGACATCAACTCTTAAGACTGTAATGGAACAAAAATCAATCATGGAATCGAATTACCAAGCAGACAAGAAGAAAATGATGGTAGGTGTTGCAACCAAACAGATAACAAACTACAAATTCCCTACCTCCTATATTTCCTATCCATCCTTTTCCCATCTATTCATTTCTCATCCATGCATTTCCCATCCTTCCATTTCCCATCCATCCATTTCCCATCTTCAATACCCAATGCATTAATATTATCCAAGTATGACAACTTTTTTCTCTGCTCTATTTCTTTTTTCTTCCCTAAAAATGTTGCACTTTTTTGCCCCTTGATCCCTCTTGCTGCTCATCAAACAATTTCTTAGTAACTTTGGTGCAACTTTTGTGTTTTCTATTGGTATCTTGCAGCAAGATTTTGGAGCAAGGCAAGAAGAATTATTGAAAGAAAATGAGGCACTGTCAAAGAAGGTGATAGAGGTTGAGAATCAACTGAAAGAGGTGAACTGTCGCACAAGTTTTTCATAGTTATGATTAGTTTAATTTCATTTGAGTACCACGTTCTGCAAAGACACTGCCAAGTCCAGGAATCAAACCTGAGACTTCAGATGTGAGGCGAGTGCTGTCACTAACACTATGCCACCCTTGGTTCACATATTAAGTAAATTGCTTTGGTCTACTTAGGCTAAACATAGAATGAGACAAGAACAGCAGTCACGAGAAGAAGAAGAGAACAACAACATCCTCATGCTACGAGAACTACAAGTTCTGCTTTCAAAGGAACGTACAGCAAGAGAAGAACTAGAGCAACAACTCGATGAAGCAAAAGAAAAACTCTCAAATACAAAATCAATTCCAGAAAGCAAAGCTTTGGAATATGAACACCAAATCCAGAGCTTGAAAGAAGAACTTGAAGAGATACAAACAAGACTGATGAAAGCTGAAGAAACTGCTACAAAGCCTTCCCCATTATTGTTAAGGCTACAGGAAGAAATGAAGGAAATTAAAAGAGAAAATGCTGAGGCACTATTAAGGGAGCAAAAACGTGCAAACGAAGCTGAAGAGAAGCTTGAGATGATTACCAGTGTGGAAGAAAGTAGAGTTTCGGATTTAGGTTCGTATTCTGTGTCGATATTTTGAAAGTACAGCTAAGAAAATCAGGAAGGATAGATTTTAAATGTTGATGCAGAATAAAATAAAAATCGTCCTTGTTTTACGAGGGTAGCACTTATGGCAGCCAGTGGCTAACAAACATGTGGCTCTTGTTCCATAATGGAGTTATAATTTAGAAGTTGATTTTTGCGGAGGGAGAAAAACTGGAGAACCCGGAGAAAAACCCTCGAAGCAGCACAGGAGAGAACCAACAAACAACTCTACTCACATCTGATGGTGACTCTGGGTATTGAACCTGCCAAGACAACAGTGGTGACAGGCAGCACATTGCGTCATTGATTCACTATGTACCAAGTTTAATGCTAATGCCCGTGCTTTTATGCTTTCAGAGACCAAACTTTCCGAACTTTCAGAAGTGGTTGGTAATTATGAGAAACTAAAGTTCCAAGACCAGATGGTTATCCAGAAACTTAAAGAACGTTTACAACAGTTGGATGTTGAAAACACAGCATTATCACAGAACAGTCCAACAACAGAAATACCTGATAATAATAGACAAACAGTGAATGAATTAGAGTCACTGAGAGAACAGATGCGTAAACTGAAAGTAGCATTGAAGTATGCAGTGGAGAATTCGTCCCTTCTTAAAGAAGGAGGTGAGTGTAGACATGCACCGGGGGGTGGGGGCTGAAGTTGGGAGGCAAGGATGGGTGGATGGATGGATGCATGGATGAAAGAAAGAAAAAAGGGAAAATGGATGTATGGATGAAAAGTTGAAGGAAGGAAAAAGGGATTTGCAGGGATGGATGTATGGATGTATGGATGTGGACAAATGATCATAGTAGAAGTGATGGATGGATAGAAGGAGGGTGGGAGATGAGATGGATCGATAGTTCTTGAAATGATTCTGAAAATGATTGTCCAACTCTGTTTTTATTTTTACAGATCTCGAAGAATTAAGTAAATCAGAACTTGATTCTATCCTTAATTCAGATCCTACTCACAAACTTTGTCAGGAAGAACTGAAGCAGTTGAAGGACGAGTTTGAATTGTACAAAGCGAAAACGAACCCACTGCACAAAGGCAAGTCGTTCAAAGACCTCACTTCTCAGCTGGAAAACCTTGAGAAAATAAAAACTAGAAACACAAAACTAGAGAAAATAATCCATGAAATGCAAGAAAGTGCTAAACAGAAAGAAACAGAGTTAAAGAAAATCATTTCAGATTTAAAATCCGAGCTTCAAAATGTCGAAAATTCTTTAACAAGTGAAAAAGAAGAATGTGAACTCATCTACAATCAAAAACTTGCTGAACTGGAAAAACAGGTTTTGAAGCAAAGAGAACGAACTTTAGAGCTTTTAGCTGAAAAGGATGCAGAGATCAACTCACTCAGAACTCGAAGTCCCAGTGCAAGCCCCTCACGGGTAGGGACAGTATCGTTTTCGTATCCACGTCGGTATTTGGATCCTCAGTTGATGGTACCGAGCGAGAGTTTGGAACTAGGTGGTGGTGAGTCAAGTGAAGATACCAATGAAGCTGTGTGTCAACTCATTACTAGGCAGACTGGCGTAAGTATTGGTAAACTGGGGGGGGAGGGGGGAGATGTAAAATTTTGTCACCATGGGGGTAGGGGTGGAGAAGAAGAAGGTTCCATTTTTAAACCTTCAAATTTCTTGTAGATAATTTTTTACTCTGATATTTTTAATCAGTTTCTGCAAAAACAATCAGCATATGCAAAAAATTGCATTGTTCACTATTCTACGACATGGCTGCCCTAAAACCACTGTATTATTGTACAATGATTCTTATCTCTTTTCACTAGTTGTCCTCTGGGGAGGGTGTTCTGATTCACTACGCTCAGCAACAAGCGAGAAGAGAAGCTGAAAGTACTGCTCTAAGAAGACAGAAAATAGAACTAGAAGATGAACTACGAGAGATGGCATTAAGGTGAGGGATGGAGAGAGCTCAATATATCCCTAAAACAAAACCATTGTAATCTATAAAAAAAATAATTTTTTTTCAAAATGTCAGCAAAAAATTGCTAGTTACGAATAATGAAATAAAAATCATAGGATAAAAGCTGCAAATTCGGCCTAAAAAAACGTCTATGATCCGTACAATCCAGCCAGCCGAAGTCCAGTCCATTCCATCTACGTCCGGTTCCAAATTTTCCAAAACTAAAAAACACCCAAAATTCGGGCATCTGTAAAAGGAAAACAAGTTTTTGAAGTTAGGCATGTTTTTGCTATACATAAAGATTATCCATGGCCTTTCAAAATGTGAAAATTCAAAAATATTTTTTTTGGTAATTTAAGATTCAGTAATGACTGAGGCCCACTCACTTGCAATCCATTTCAGTCACATCTAATCCATTCCCATCAAATCCAAGTAACATCCAATTTATCTTAATAGCATCTTAATGAAGAAAAATTAGTTGTGAAAATCTGTAACGATCCACAGTCACTTATAGACACATGGTGTGTACAGTCCTTTAAAAAACCTTTGCAGATGACCGGCTTCACAGGAGTTTAAAAAAATTTAAAAATTGTTTGCATTATTTTTTTGCACGATTTCGGACTAAAATCATTAGTTATGAATAATAAAATAAAAATCATAGGATAAAAGTTGCAAATTCGGCCTAAAAAAAACGTCTACGATCCGTACAATCCAGCCAACCGAAGTCCAGTCCATTCCATCTACGTCCGGTTCCAAGTTTTCCAAAACTAAAAAACACCCAAAATTCGGGCATCTAGAAGAGGAAAACAAGTTTTAGGAGTTGGGCATGTTTTTGCTATACATAAAGATTATCCATGGCCTTTTAAAATGTGAAAATTCGATTAAAAAATTTTGGTCGATCTTTACGATCCCGAAGTCCAGTTCATTCCATCAGGAAATTTCAGGAATCTAGAAGCGCAAAAAAAGCTATAAGTACGACTCACTAAACTTACCGATTCATATGTGGCTTTATATAATTAATGCAATAGGACCACATGCTTTTTTGCAATTTGGGAATTTCTATAACTAAGTCAGTCTCCCGCAATTATTTTTTTTCCGAATTGCGCAGCACGTGGTCCTATTTCATATTAAGAATATTAAAAATACTCAAAATTTTACGCTTTTTTCTTTACAGGGAAGCAAGACAAGGGGATCAGTGCAAAACACTGAAAGAGGAAATCAGAAAACTTGAACGAGATCGGTGAGCAACCCCCACCCCCCACCCCCCCGACCCCAACCCTCCAAACAACAAAAAAATTATCAGCCTTTGACGTCTTGCATAGCTTCATCGGAATGCGCGATGGGATTTATATTTTATCTAGAGGTATGCCATGCCGCACTAGTACTACAGTCCTTGAAAATGGGGCAATTGGAGACACAAATCTAGCTGATGCAAAGATAGAGACAGACAGACAGACAGACATAGACGGACAGACAGACAGACAAACAGTCAGGTACACAGACAGACAGACAGACAAACAAACAGGCATAGACAGGCATTTATAAACAGAGAGACAGACAGAAAGACAGACAGACAGGCAGCCAGGCATTTATAAACAGACAGACAGACAAACAAACAGGCATTTATAAACAGAGAGACAGAAAGACAAACAGACAGACAGTATCTTCCAAGTCTTTTCGCCGCAAACCATTTTTTTTAAATCTTTTCGCCGCAGGTCAAGGGAAAGTGCCAACCTTGAGTACGTCAAAAATGTCGTTCTTCGCTTCATGTTGTCAACGAGCTACTCCGTTAAAGAACAAATGATCGTCGCCATAGCAACTGTTTTGCAGTTCAGTCCTCAAGAGGTAGGATTGGCACGACAATTTAACCCTTTCCCCTTTCCCACAGTCAGTTAATCCTCACAAAGATTTTAAATCTATTGCGCATGCTTAGTCACGAACTGCTGACCAATAGGAATACGGGCGTAATTGACTACACGTGAAACGCATTGCGCATGCGTATTAAATGTTTTTAAAAATGAATAATAATAATAAATTAGTAATAATTGATATATATTTATATTTTCTTCCTTTTCAGTTACAGAAAGTCAGGAAGGCGCATGCTGGAGGATGGTGGGGTTCAACCTCATGAATTATTAATCTATGTAACAGCCATTAATAATTACTAGTAATGATATATAAATTTTATTCATATGACTTTAAGTATAATGTTTCAAGAATAAAGGATAATTTTGGATGACCAAAAACTAAAGCGTGTTTCTACTGTCAAAGGGCTACCGCTCTCAACCAATCAAAAAGCAATATAGTCTTTAAGTTGTGACGTATTTCCTGGTCGATCTCCTACTCACAAATAGCCGCGAAAGATGTACGGGTTTTTAATGATTTCACGTCCATCTGACACAATTAGAACTTTGGTCAAGAAATCTTGTCATGAAGGAAAAGTATGAAAAATCTCTATAAAAAAAGCATTTCATTTTGGACCCGGAAGTCGTTTTTGATGCGATTGACGTCACACTGAATAGCTCAATACGAAAACGCCGTCAACCAAACATGGGCCTCAATTTACGAAAGCCAATAGATGTGCTTCCTCTTGAATAACCACGTGGTTCCGCTGTACGATAGTTTACTGTGACTTCATCACCTTTTTGCAGGTCGATGTGTTACTGTCTCTAAACAAACGACGTTATTTTGTAGTTGTGATTTTATTTTTTTCCCGATTCCAACGAAGATTATAAAATATCCAAAAGGTAAATATATTTTGTTCACATTTTTCAGTGCTTTTGTTAAGCTTTTCTGTCTAGAGTATTGCTTTACACGTTTTGGCTTTTTCAAGTCCTTTCAAGACAGCTTTTTTTTCAAAAAAAAAAAAAAGAAAAAAAAAAAAGAAAAGCCAAAGTTGCTGTTAATGCGGGACCAGAATCTCTTGAATGATGGGAGTAATGAGGAATAAGCTCCTTTTATTTTGGGAAAATGTAAAATGTTACAAAGAAACGTGTTAAATGTAGGCTTGTTAACGGAAAGATTGGTCACTTTTATCGAACCATGAATGAAAACCTTCTGGGTTGTTTTAAGTTAGAGCACAGATCTTTTCGAAGGGAGGAAAACCGGAGAACCCAAAGAAAAGCCCTCGAATCAAAAGAGAGACCCAACAATCTCTACTCACATGTGATGGAGAGACCAGGAATCGAACCAGAGACCCTAGAGGTGAGTGTACTACTACTACATCACCCTTCGGATTTCAACCTTCACCCATGACTTTAGGTTTACGAGTTTATTCAGTCTGAATGACCTGCATTTACAGTTAAAAAACAATGGTGAAACTCTACACTGTCTTCCAAGACAAAAAGACAATCAAAAACGCAGCGGCCATCTTCGCAGTCGTCGCCTTCGAGCAAGTCGTCAGCAAATAC
Organism: Actinia equina; assembly: GCA_011057435.1. NCBI lineage: Eukaryota > Metazoa > Cnidaria > Anthozoa > Actiniaria > Actiniidae > Actinia > Actinia equina. The sequence continues at coordinate 695,918 of WHPX01000826.1, forward strand.
GGCATCAATTGTCGTAATGCTTTGCTATGGTTACTCGTTCCTCCGTGCGTTCTCTTCGTCGTCACTCTCATTAAATCCAAGAACGTCCTTCTTTTGATGAACTCAAGAACGTCCAAGGAAAACTGCCTGAACATCGAGATGATCGGCCATGGAGTAGCTGCGTTTCTATACATGTTTATGCCTTCAATTGCTTGGGTTATTTCTGCTTTTCTCAACTCAAAGATTTGGATTTGTTATCGTGCGGGCTTCGACGAGTGTGGTGTGGTTCGTCCTTGTACGAAAGACGAAGAATTCGCTTGGCATCGAGTGCAGAGAGAAGCAAAATCAGAGGCGCAGAATTTTGGGCTATTGCTGTTGACAGGTAAATTATGATTCATGTCTCATACTTCCTCTCTCGCTATTTGGTTTCAATCCACTGAGAAAAGGAGCTGTCTTGGAAAATCCAAGGTCCAGGGGTGCTTAACGTTCAGTGAGGCAATCCATCCGGGGTGAAATTCCGGATTTCCCGTAATGGTTAGGAAAACGCGGGAAGCGTGACTTTGACATATGGTACATGCGTTTACCAAATGAACAGAAAAGAGCGGGAAAAGTGGATGGCCTCAATCAGAAGACCGAGTTTTACGGAAAGGCACATACCATTTGTTTTTCCAACTGAAATTTTTGTTTTTTCCGGTCCCATAGATTATTACCATTATCATTATTATTAATAATATCAATCTATTATTATTGATAGGAAGTGTCATTACCTTAGCTATCATCACCTGGGGCAACCATCTACTTTGCGCTCGGCCAGTTAAGGAACGAGAGCTCAACGAACTCGTGCGAGAAGCGACCAGAAGTGAACTGGAAAGATTTGTCATTACAAGAGCCAAAGAAAGGCTTGAAAAACTTGGAGAACACAAGGTGATTGTCGCATGCCTAAGATAAAATATAGCAACAAAGTGTATTGTAATATGATTTAAGTCTACCCTCAAATCCCCTATATACAAGCGAGGCTTTTCCTCTTCAATATTAAACATAACCTCTCCTTTGTAGGATGAAGAAGAATCAGGAAAACAGTCACGGCAATTCAATGAGAAGGAAGTTGGTTTTGAAGTTCGTGACGAAACCAGTATTAACCAATCACTGGAGCTCACTAAGGTCATGTGGTTAAAGACAGTTGACAAGAAGATTGACACATATCTTGACGAGTACCTGTCACTTGGTACTGTCAAAATGATTTACCCAGAAGTCTAAAAATAAATCTTATTTTTACCACTTCTCTTGTCTTGAAATAACAGCTATGGGTTTGAAAAGAAAATGAAGGTTTGATTCTGCTGGGTGTAAAGATTCCCCACATCAAATGTCTTGGGAGCAGGCCTAATCACTTCACCCATTTCAGATCATGTGTTATTTCCTTGAGTATTATAAATAATAAATAGCCATAAGAAATAAAAATAATCAAAACTAGTGACAACTGTTTTTGGTAATGCCAAGATGAGTTTGCGCTATGTTTTGTGATGGGCGATTTCTCCCGGGGGGGGGGGGGGGGGGTACTCCTTCTGTTCAGGTGGTAGGGGTGATTGGTGGTCGATGGCCCCTAAAAGGTACGCATAAATTAAAAGGGCTCTTAAAACCAACCTGATTTCAAACCCTAAAAGGTACAGCTTAATTTCAGTAATTCACTATTAACCCCGGCTATCAACGCCGGTTTAACGAATGACAGGACAGCGTATAATAAGATTTCAGCGATGATCATATTAAAAAAATATTTAGTGCATCATTGTAAAGTAAACAGCGGCATAGCATGGATAAATGACCCCAAAAGGTACGGAGTTACGCAATTGACTTTTGAGTCGGAACCCCTAAAAGGTCCACACAGGGAACATTTTCGACCTTAAAAGGAGCGCCGATCACCCCTACCACCTGAACAAAGGGAGTACCCCCCCCCCCCCCCCCGGGCGATTTCTCAAGTTTTAACAAATTCACGTCTGATGATAATCATTGTTTGCATGATCTTCTACCCGACCAGAGAAACCGCAAACTGCAGAATCGAGGCTATAAGTTACGATTTTGGGCGAAATTTGGAGTATAACTAAAATATTGTCAAGCATTTCTCACAAATACGAGATCGAAGTAAATATAATATGATAAAATTTCTCGTGATGCATGAAGTCTTTTCATTATTTGCATATCGCAGCGACAGTTGCACTGAGGCGAATCCAACTGGCAATAACGCAGATCAAAAGATCAAACGAAAACTAGTAAAACACTTTGAAATTTCTCTCTGTATGAAGAGCCCCAAAATAAATGTAGAATATGATCTCAAAATCCCTAAGAATCCGAAATCCAAGATCCGAAGGCCACCGAGTGGAAAATCCGGATGATCCTGATGCAGAACATAGATCACGAGGTAAAACCTCGAAATAGAGATGACGTCATCCGGTCGAAGGCTAAAAAGTACCTCTAAAAGTACGCCCCTTTGGCTCTGGAGCTCGATGATGTAGAACTGGTACTGCAAGCCTTCACTTTCGCTTTGGCAGTAATAGCGACAGCAGCAATGTGTTGGAAAGGTCTAATTTTCTACCGATTTCGCTGATTTATCCTCAAACAACTTTATACCTGGTGTAATCTTTGCTTCTGGACAATCTTTAGGACAGCTACAGCGGTAATACATCAGTTAACATGTAAAAAAGTATCACAGGCTTGATCGTTATTCATGGCGGAAGTTGAGCAAAGGAATCTGATAAAGGTACTGAGGTGAGTATATAGAGATTATCACATGTTAAGAACTTGATATCGTTTTTATTCACGAGTTTTTTCCGTATCATATCGCGAACGAGCGAGTCCTGCGCTTCTTCGACGTTTACGACAGCATTAAGGGGTGTTACTAAACTGAGTAAACCAAGTAACCAGAAAACGAGTAACATGAAATTTTTTAGGCATTGAAAAATCTGATTACGACTTTTAAAATCATTAAAATGAACATAAAAAATTTAGTACATGATAGATGTGGCGGTAAGCCGTGTGGGATGGGCTCGGAAATCGTATAAGAACATGCGTAATAGGTAAATTACGAGCCATAAACAATTTACTAAACTGACTTAGGAATAAAACAATTTAATACACGGGGATTCAGGAGACCCAAAGGGAATATTCCGTGGTCAGCCGTTCAGGCACTACAGCTTTCATCATTGTACAAGTTGGTCGAGAATTCTTCCACGATTTTCTCTCAAGGTTTACTGTTATGTTGCCTATGGCTGTATTAATTCTATCTAGCCTGACATTTTAGCATACAGTAGCGAGAATTGAACGAGAAAATATTGAACCTAATAATACAGAGTGTTTTATTATGTTTTATATAAATCTAGCTGTGGTAAACCAAAGTCAAAACCTGGTTCTGACACGAGAGAGATAAACAAATAAATCAAAGTCAAAAGGAATCATTGAAATTACGCGACACAAGACACTCTTGGAACGTGCACTGGGTTGCCCAATGTGCTGGTATGCTGGAGTTTATTTAACACCTAATCTTTGTCATGTACCACTATTTGGGAGGAGGGGTTACTTTGAAACATTTTAGATGTATTTTTCTTTCAGAACTTGCGAACACTTTTTTTTCACATCAAATTTATTCAAAAGTGTACACCTTTTAATAAGCTACTCAATTTTGTTCATTGTATCATAACTAAATCGCACAATCTTCTCGTACAATTCAGAATTCATAGATACTCGTGATGTTTTGAAAGATCTCAAATTGGACCAATTTTGGGGGGGGGGGGGGGAAATTATAATAATAATAACGAAAACTTTATTTTGATGCTTTTTGTTTTACAATTGCAAATCTCGCTAGTAACTAGGTAATTTACAATCGACTACTTGAATTAAAGATAAATTCAGTTTTACATGAAATGAAAGGCTTATAGCTCAAGATATGTACTTGGATACATACAAGAAGATGAGAAAAAAAACAAAAAAAAACAAAAAAACAATAATAGTAAGAAATGAAATGATACTAAAAATTCAACAGAACTAATCGAGAGATTTACAAACTAAACAGATTTAAAATCACTACTTAATTTCCTTATGATATTTTTGTACTTTTTGTATTTTCGATCAACATTATTGTTTCAAATTTGATTCAAAACCAACTGTTAGTTCCAAAATATAAAGACAGTCTAGTGTTTTTATCAGAAGATCAGGACGGTGGGCATCTCCAGATATAAGCGAGGGGCTGGTATAGCCTTCAATGTCAGCATATAATGAAGATTTGTCGAGTTTAGATAGCAGTGATGCAGCGAGGAAGTTTAAGATGGAATCGTGCCTCCAAGTGAAACGTGTTAGATAGTATTGGCATCCAGCAACAACATGACAAAGAGATTCTGAAGAACCGCAATAGGAGCTCTCAGAACTAGCCGATAAACCCCATTTTGCTAGATTCGTCGTGTAGGTATCGCCCCATGTAAGGGAATCCGAAATCCACGAAATTTTAGGCTTTGGAATCCGGAATCCAGCTCTCTGGAATCCGGAATCCAGGCCTTGGAATCCGGAATCCAGTTTATAATGGAATCCGGAATCCGCTACTCTGAAATTCAAAGTATACACTCAAATGCTATCGCCTCGACCTAGACTGAACCGATGTAGCCCCTTTTCCACTGTGTAATATCTCCACCAAGAATATCTGTCATCGGATGCTTATTTAATTGATAGACGATTCTACTTATACTGGCAAGTAAATCAATTATAATCTTCAGGGAAAGTATCTGAAAATTAACGATATGGAATCCGGAATCCAGAGTCTCGGAATCCGGAATCCAGCGCTTGGAATCTGGAATCCACCATAAGTCCGGATTCCCTTACATGGGGCGATAGGTGCTGAGTTGTTGATATATTGAATGGCAAAGTTAAAAATGTTCTTAGGTAGATTAGCTTGAGCGGTAGACCAGATTGAATGAAGTGATAACAGGGAGTATTTCATGATGTTTGTGAAAAATGATCCTTGTGATAGCAGATGATGTGTTAGTTTTTCCTCTTGTGTAGATATAAAGTTCTTGAGTACTTCTTTAGTTGATTGAAAAACATCATATTGAATCATTGAGCTGTTACTAGACGACTTCCAAAGATATTTTATGTCGCTGCTTTTAGATGATTTTAAGGCTTTTCTTGTAACGGTTTGGCATTGAATGAACTTGACTGAAGGTGGGATGATATTTAGACCAAATTTATTTCGTGGTAGATAAGTGTTACTTAGGGTTCCAGATATGGGGATTTCTAGCCATCTGCGAAGATATTGATTTACTAATGGGTCAAGATTTTCAGTTATCCATGGTTTTCCGAGGTCAGCAACAGTTAAATGCCAGGATATTTTAGATAAAACATAACGACCATAAAGCAGGAGTTTATTTTTAGGATGAAGTGGTTTGATCATATCAATGTCAGATATCATGGAGCGTACAGTGGAGATCAATTCAGATCGATGTTGGTCATTAGACATGTCAAAATCAAAGAATCTTCCTAAATATCGAAATGATTCTCCAATGTTGACACAAGGAACGAGAACGCCATTTATGAGAAATTTAGGAAGGTACTGGATTGACTTTGTGCAGCTTTTCCTGATACCAAACGTACAACACTAATCAACTCGTATTATCATGCTTGCCCATTGACACCATATCGCAAATCGGTTAAGAAGATGCTGATTTTCCGACTCTTGAGAACTGATAACAGCAGCATCGTCTGCGAACTGAAACCAGTGAAGCTGAAGAAGTTGTTTACAGATATTGGCTTAGAATGGGGAATAAATATGTGTGCTGCAATACATATGAAACGTGGGAAGCTAATTACGGACGAAAACATCACTGAAATGCCTGTAAGTAACACCGCCTCCAAGTTATAGGAAACGAAGATCACTATAAATATTCCTGGGAAAGTATCAGAGCACTGAGCATCTAGAAGATAAAGTTATTGAAGAGGCTTCGAAGGAGTACGAGAATCGACTTTGGGCTGTCTGGACTTCTCCACTGTCAATACCACGCAAAGTCCGCGCTACTAATGTTTATGCTGTACCTGTCTAACAGTATTATATGTGGACCACCGACTGGTGCGTCAACCACCTCAAACAACTTGATATACTCACAAGGAAAGTGATCAATGACTGCAGTGGGGAGCACAAGTATAAATCAAGATTTCTACTTTACTTACAGCCAGAACAAGGAGGGAAAGGCCTGATCGAACTAGAAACCCTTTACAAGAACACGAAATTGAAGGTAGCTAACTACATCAACAATTCCAAAGACCAGCACATCAAACTCGTTAAGACATTTCAATTGATAAAAGAGGGAAAAGAATCTACGATCGATCTTTAAAGATGCAAAAAGGTATGCTGAAGAGCTAAGCATTAACTGTGATTTTGATGACAATGCAACTGTCCTGAGGAATGGCGACAAGTCATTATTCGCATATCACAACGACAGTTGCACTGAGGCAAATCCAACTGCCAATCACGCAGATGAGAAGATAATGAGAACAAAAAAACAATCTTAAGATATAGCATAAATTAGGAATAACAAATCGAACTGTCACGCAAATTAAACATCATGAGGGAATTATTTTTCATCATGTTGATAGTGAACTACTTCGTTAATATAAAATACAGACGAACGATGATCAAAATAAATCATGATGTCATCCGGCCGAATCCGCAGGAGGTAAAAAAGTAGCCCCCTTTTGCTCCGGAGCGGTTCCAGAGCTCAATGATGTAGAACACCCCCTCCCCCTACGGGCCCGGGGTAGCCCGACGGGGCCCGTGATGCAGAACCCCCGCTGTCCGCTCCGGAGTTGCTCCGGAGCTGGGGTGATGCAGAACCGGTGTTTGTATACTACTACTTTTATAATAATTTAAATACTACATAGCATACTTAGTCCACATTGCCTAGGCTAAGCACGCAATGATGTTGATGTTGTAGCTATATAAATGAAAAAGAAAATTTTAAAACTATTTACAGATATTTAAAAACTAATCTGCATTACTGGTCTTAGTACGATTATGGTCTGGCAAAATAGGAGATAATGGATGTTGATTATTATTTCTAGGCTTGTTAAAAATTCTCAGGTCTACTTTTTTAAAAAGATCTAATATACCTATGTGTTTGCTCAAATACTTCTTTTTTACCTGTCTAAAGCATCATTCGTACCTATGAATTCCGAATTGTACTCGAGATCGTGCGATTTCCTATACAAATTATTCAGCACTGTAAAATCCCCTCCCCAAAGTTATAACCCACTAGTTTGCTAACTCGTAAATTCTTTCAGTTATAAGCCTCATCTCCATCTGATGATGCCATCCAGCGAAGTAACAACGAGAGCGTGACTCGTGAACTGATTGATGCTGGTGCTGATGTCAATATCACTGATGAATATGGTGAAACTGCTTTGATTCATGCCGTCTGGCCAAGTAACAACGAGAGTGTGGTTCGTGCAATGACTGAAACTGGTGCTGATGTCAATAACACTGATGAAAATGGTAAAACCGCTTTATTTTATGCTATCCAGCAAATTAACGAGAATGTGGTTCGTTCACTGATTGATGCTGGTGCTGATGTCAATATCACTAATGAATATGGTGAAACTGCTTTGATTCATGCCGTCTGGCCAAGTAACAACGAGAGTGTGGTTCGTGCAATGACTGAAACTGGTGCTGATGTCAATAACACTGATGAAAATGGTAAAACCGCTTTATTTTATGCTATCCAGCAAATTAACGAGAATGTGGTTCGTTCACTGATTGATGCTGGTGCTGATGTCAATATCACTGATGAATATGGTGAAACTGCTTTGATTCATGCCGTCTGGCCAAGTAACAACGAGAGTGTGGTTCGTGCAATGACTGAAACTGGTGCTGATGTCAATAACACTGATGAAAATGGTAAAACCGCTTTATTTTATGCTATCCAGCAAATTAACGAGAATGTGGTTCGTTCACTGATTGATGCTGGTGCTGATGTCAATATCACTAATGAATATGGTAAAACTGCTTTATTTTATGCCATCCAGCAAATATACAACAAGAAAGTGGTTCGTTCACTGATTGATGCTGGTGCAGATGTGAATATTACTGATAAATATGGTGAAACTGCTTTGTTTTATGCCGTCTTGCAAAGTAACAACGAGAGTATGGTTCTTGCACTAATTGATGCTGGTGCTGATATCAATATCACTAATGAATATGGTAAAACTGCTTTATTTTATGCTATCCAGCAAAGTAACAACGAGAGTGTGGTTGATGCACTGATTGATACTGGTGCTGATGTCAATATCACTGATGTATATGGTGAAACTGCCTTGTTTTATGCCGTCCAGCAAAGTAACAACGAGAGTGTGGTTGGTGCATTGATTGATGCTGGTGCTGATGTCAATTTCACTGATGTATGTGGTGAAACTGCTTTGTGTTATGCTGTCCAGCAAAGTAACAACGAGAGTGGGGTTCGTGCACTGATTCATGCTGGTGCTGATGTCAACATAACTAATAAATGTGGTAAGACTGCTTTGTTTTATGCCGTCCATCAAAGTAACAACGAGAGTGTGGTTCGTGCACTGATTGATGCTGGTGCTGATGTCAATATCATTGATAAATATGGCGAAACTCCTTTGTCTTATGCCATCCAGCAACGTAACAACGAGAGTGTGGTTCGTGCACTGATTGATGCTGGTGCTGATGTCAATTTCACTGATGTATGTGGTGAAACTGCTTTGTGTTATGCTGTCCAGCAAAGTAACAACGAGAGTGGGGTTCGTGCACTGATTCATGCTGGTGCTGATGTCAACATAACTAATAAATGTGGTAAGACTGCTTTGTTTTATGCCGTCCAGCAAAGTAACAACGAGAGTGTAGTTCGTGCAATGATCGATGCTGGTGCAGATGTCAATATCACTAATGAAGGTGGTAAAACTGCCTTATTTTATGCCATCCAGAAAGGTAACGAGAGTGTGGTTCTTGCACTGATTGATGCTGGTGCTGATGTCAACGTCGTTGAGAAATTTGATAGCAAAACCCCCTTCATGAACGCTATTCAAGAGAATATAAACGAGAGTGCAATTCTAGCATTGATTAATGCTGTTGCTGATGTAAATACAACTGATGTTGCTCTAAAAACTGCTTTGTTTTATGCCGTCCAGCAAAGAAAAATGGGTGTGGTTCGTGCACTGATTGATACTGGTGCTGATGTCAATATCACTGATGTATATGGTGAAACTGCTTTGTTTTATGCCGTCCAGCAAAGTAACGAGGGTGTGGTTCTTGCACTGATTAATGCTGGTGCTAATGTCAATATCACTGATAAATATGGTAAAACTGCTTTGTTTTATGCCGTCCAGCAAAGTAACAACGAGAGTGTGGTTGGTGCACTGATTGATGCTGGTGCTGATATCAATATCACTGATGAATATGGTAAAACTGCTTTGTTTTATGCCGTCCAGCAAAGTAACGAGGGTGTGGTTCGTGCACTGATTGGTAGTGTAGGTTGCAAAGATATTTATGGCAGAACTGCACATTTTTACGTCAATTTGGAATATTCATCGTTATTAAGATGCCTTCTTGAGGCCGAAGGTAGTTGATATTTGAAGTTGAAGGATAACTGTAATGTAGATATTGTGTCATTTCATATTGAAAAATGGGTGTCAAGTACAGGGATATCTTTGCATCATTTCAAGGATGAAATCCTGGATGTTCTTGCACAAAATGGAATTAAGCAAGAACATTTTGCTAAGGCAATAGTAAACGTTATATTTTTAAAATTTATAGGCGGTTTTTTCGGGCCCATCTTTCCTTCAATAAAGCGGGTTATAAGTTTAGGAGAACTTTATTGTGAATATATTGCTGATAAGAGTTTGGAAATGAAAGCGAAAGTGAAGAGAATTTTCACGGGGTTGCTGGCGTATGGTCTTCTAAATATATCAAAAGCTCTTGAGTTACTCGTGGAATTGGATGTCGATCCAGACAGCTCTGACTCAGATGGGAACACAGTTCTTCACCATGCAACCCGTTTACCGTTGTTGGGTGTACCTCAGAAAACAGTGTTGGATTTCCTCAACCAGTTGGAAAGATTTCAAGTACAATTTAACAAAAGAAACCATCAACATCAAACACCCCTTTTGTTTTGTTTGTCCGCGGACATGCATGAGTTAACAGATGAAGCTTTTTCATCAGCAGTCAAGACCCTGGTACAAGTCTGTAAATTTTTAGTGAAACAGGGGTGCAATACGTACGAAACATCAAAAAGTGGAGAGTCTGTTTTCCATTTGATAATCATGCTTTTTGAGAGAAGTTTGAATGTCAAAGATGAGGCAATAAGAGAGGTCGTCCTACGAGAAGCTTTCGAGCTTCTACAGTTAATTCCTCCTTGGAAAGTAGCAATAGAACACACCATTATCAAAGCTGATTGCTTTAATAACTCTCCACTGCACCTTTGGGCATCGCTTTCCTTACCATCATCTCAAGATTACATGAAAGGTGTCTCTAGAGAAGTTCACACATTCAAGGAACGCTTAGACAAAATTTTAAAGTACCTCCTAAAATGCGGAGCAAAGGTCAATGCCAGAAATGATAATGATGAAACTTCCCTACATTTGTGCAAAAGCTGGACTGCTGTGAAGTTGTTGTTAGGTGCTGGAGCAAACCCAAATGATGTGGATTCATCAGGATGTACACCCCTCCTTAGTGCGGCTAAGACCTTTCATAAAAAATCGCCTCACTCTGACTTCGACCCCTTCTGGCGATCCAAGGATGCAGGAGCAAGTATGAAGCCCTTTCCTGAAAAATCTGATAGTTTTTATCCTGATGTTGAAGAAGAGCCCAAAGTATTCTGGAAGACTGCAGTTAAAGTGGGACTTGATCCGTGGACAGCTGACAAAAACGATGAATCTGTTTTAAGCATTCTTGTCGAGTCAGAGAACTTTGTTCTTTCCAAAGCTTTGGTTGATGTGGCCTGTGAGGAGGGATACACTAAGTCTGAAAAATCCGCTGTCCCTCTTTTGAACGCGATTTGCAAAGATAGATCAACGCGATCACATTGGAAAGCAGTTCTTGTCCATGACATTTTGAAGTCGCGGAAATGTCCCACCACTGCAAGTACACCGCTCCGCCACTGCTGTAGAAATATAATAGAAACTGGTGTGTTCGATAATATGAAATCTTCCAGCCAAAAGAGAGACTCACATGTTGCAAACAGTGCCGAGACACCTGTAACTCGAGCAGAAACAGCAAGAAAGCTTCAGACACGTTCATCAGCCGCATACGATTCTGTCCATTGTGAAATTGCAAATCTTCTTCGGTCCTATGGAGCTGATTCCGGTGGGTCTTGCCTCGATGTTATACCAGAGGGCATTCCCGAACTGAAAGATTTCCTGACCAAACCCTTAGATCAAAATGCAGTTCCCATAGCAATTCCTTGGACTTCTACTTCACAAACGTACAAGAATAGAATGGCTAAAGTTGCTAGGCGACAAGAGTGTAAAATGATGGATCAATTTTGGTACCACACAGACCCCATAGGAAGTGGATCGTTTGGTGATATTTTTGCTGGAATCAATGAGAAGGATGGAAGAGAAGTGGCTATAAAACGCATCGTAAATTTGCGTATGCAGCAACCACAAGACAGGCAAGAAATATTAAATCTCACCGCTCTTGCTGACTGTGAACAAGTTGTTCGTTATTTATCTTTCTTTAAAGGTGAAGACTTTTCGTACGTAATTTTGGAACTGATGGAGGGAAATCTGCAGGAGTATCTTAATGGATCCACAACTGATGCCACCCAATCCATTCTTCTTTGTAGAGATGTAGTTATGGGGTTAAAGTTTTTACATTAAAAAAATGTCCTTCATCGTGACCTTAAGCCTCAAAATATTCTTTATAAAGTTCATCCAAAACTGTGTTTGAAAATTGCAGACTTTGGTTTAAGCCGTATTATTGATAGCGTGTCTACCACAGTGTATGGTACGAATGCTGGTACTAGATGTTGGATTGCTCCCGAAGTGTTTAAGTCCAAGACGAACAAAGTCGACAAGAAATGTTTTGATCTAGCATCAGACATGTTTTCGTGTGGACTGATCCTTCACTTCATTCTTTCGGGACAAAAGCACCCATTTAATCCCACTAATTGTGCAAATAAAAGTGAACTGCAAGTTGCTATGGAAACAGAAACCAACATCTTGAATGACAGAATGGAAGGATGGGATAACGCTATTTCACCTGAAGCCACCCACCTGTTAAAGATGATGCTTCAAAGCAATGAAGGGAATCGGCCAAGTGCAGAAGAAGCACTAGAACATCCTTTGTTCTGGTCAAATGCAAAGAAGAAGGATTTTCTAAAAGATATTGGTAATCAGACAGAATTCGAGTGCCCACGTTCAAGGAGGACGTTACCTTTGACCCCAGTCGAGACAGACTTGGAGAGTAGCTTTGTTACCTTGGTTACAAATGGAAGGTGCAACTGGCCATGGGATGATCGGGGATATTTACTCATGCCCCATATTTACACTAGCATGTTAGCGGGAAGAGGGAGAAAGAATTACGACACCTCGTCTGCTGTGGAGTTAGTTCGTTTCATACGAAATGTATACGAACACTACCGAGAGAAAACGTTTACGTTTGTGCCACCAGTAACAATCGAACAGTTGCTATTTGACGACTTCGTGTTTCTGGAATATTTTCCTGCTCTTGTGATGGAAGTCTACAAGGCTGTAACTACTCATGGCTGGGATCAGAAAAGAGAGGATATCAAATCCACCATGAACAAGAAGTAACAAGGTAAAATAGATAAAGTAAAAACGTTCAAGTTGTTTTAATATGTATCATTTTTAAACCTAAAGACCAAGTTTGTTCAGTCGACCCCTCGGATCAATATTCAATGTTATATATATCTTAATTAATGTACTTTTTTAAGAGTTAATAAAAAACATAATGCTCAAGAGAATTACACGTGGATTGAAATGGGACTCAAAAAAACATTTTCTCGTTATCCGAGTCATGCAGATCAGTAGCCTTGCCAGGGTTTAACATTTGGGACATTAAAGCGAAGAAAATGTGGAAAACAAATGAAAAATATAAAGCACCAATGAGTGCTGTGCTCTCATGAAGCACGTGCCCCGACCAATCAGAAAGCGGGATCATTTATAATAGAATTTCTTTCACATGCAGGTTTAACGAAACCGTTCAAACTAATTTTTGGCCCTCTTTCAGGGCATGATAGCTGTACCCTTTGTAAACGTTCCAATGGCCTTGTCAAAAGAGAATACTGCATAAAGCACTGCACTAGATCAGCTGATGGCAGCCTGAAATATGTACCGGTCAGCAGACACTAGAATGGAACAACTGACATAGAAGAAGTTGCAATCTTACTGGACAAACCTGATGAATACCGGTTTTTATATGTACAAATTAAAGTAATATCAGTTTCATTCATTATAATTATACATACACTGCACTTGTACCCACTTGTAGAGCCACTCTCACCCATAGTAGCTTTGCGCCTTTGGTTTACCTCATTTATACGGAGAAACAAATTGATCAGTGCAAGCATTCTCAAAGGAGAGAGTCAGCCATTATGGCGGTATCTTTTATTTGTTAAATACCATCAACATGGCCGCGATGATGTAACCGGCAAATTAATAGCGCTGCTCTGGCGCTGTCCTGACTTCGAAAAAGACACTCGAACAAATTTTGCGAAAGAAAGGAAAAAAAGGTGATAACAGTGAACAGTGGTAGGTTTCTGCATGAGAATCGAACTGATAAAGTTAATTTTCCACAAGGACAAAATGGCGCTCTCGACCGCAAAGCATCGTGGGTGACTGTGAGCTTATAGTATCAAATAAATCAGACTTATGACATTAAATTTGGGAGTAGAATAGTAAGACAATCATCATAGACTTGCAGCAATGATGCGGAAGCTAGTTATAGTTTTAAGCCAGTATAGTTCAATTCAATGTGGTAAGAAGTGATATAGTGTAAATAGATAAATAAGGCCGTCACCAAATGTACCATGTATGTAGTTGAAATCTATATGAGCCGTTCCTAGGTTGAGGAAAAACTGGTTCAAATTGGCATTGCATT